>JBBGZY010000213.1:482500-1082500 GCA_037952925.1 Lithobates clamitans | reverse complement strand
CCCATAAAATGCAGCCACTGTGCCCATCAAGCACAGCCACTGTGCTCATCAAGCGCAGCCACTGTGCCATCAAATGCAGCCACTGTGCCCATCAAACGCAGCCACTGTGCCCATCAAGCGCAGCCACTTTGCCCATAAAACGCAGCCACTGTGCCCATCAAGTGCAACCACTGTGCCCATCAAGCGCAGCCACTGTGCCCATCAAATGCAGCCACTGTACCCATAAATTGCCACCACTGTGCCCATCAATTGCTGCTACTGATCCCCCTAATTGCTACCAGTGTGCCCATCAATTGCCGGTACTGTGCCCCATCAATTGCTGCCAGTGTGCCCATCAATTGCCGCTACTGTGCCCCATCAATTGCTGCCAGTGTGCCCATCAATTGCCTCTACTATGCCCCATCAAATGCTACCAGTGTGCATCGCCCGGGAGTCGGGACTTACCTGTCTCGTAGCCGGTCACGGTGGCGTTCTCCCACGCTCCTGGATGTCTCCCGTCCTCTCTATCAGGCGTCCAATCACAGCGCCTGTTGTTTCAGCCAATCAGGTGACAGGTAACCAGACCCGAGCACCTGATTGGCTGAGAGGAGGGTCAGTGTTAGGAAAGCGATTTATTCGCTTTCCTAACACAACACTGAGGAAACAGCGAACGCACAGCATTGTGCCCGCTGTTTACCATTTTGGAAGCCTATTAGAGCATATGGCTCTAATCAGGATGCCTATTAGAGCCCATGGCTCTAATCAGGTGCTTCCAAAAAAAAACAGCCGCTGTAATTCAGGTGCCTGGCACCCGACAAGGGGCCGGACACTGGAATAGGGGGCGGCAGCGGCGACCATAGATAGATTCATGAAATGCATGAATCTATCTATGGTGAAAGAGAGGTGACAGGAGAGAGGGGGCAGTGCTCCTGCGCCCTTTATGGACGCACCGCCACTGCAATCAACAGATCAGAAGTGGCTTTTACTGCTGATATGTGACACTGTTAGCGGATGAGCGGCTGTTCGTGATAGGCTGAACACTGACTGCTGGGAAATTGAAATTGTTCTGCCTATCACAGATGAGGAGTAGGCGCGACTTTTGAACAGTGGAATGGCCGCCAAATGTTTTTATAACACGATGACCGGGCAATGGTGGCTGCAGATCGGCACACAGAGGCTGCAGATCGGCACACAGAGGCTGCAGATTGGCACACAGAGGATGCAGATTGGCACACAGAGGCTGCATATTGGCACACAGAGGATGCAGATTGGCACAGGTAGGCTGCAATGGACACAGGGAGACATGCACAGAACACAGGGAGGCATGCACAGGACACAGTGAGGTATACACAGGACACAGCGAAGTATGCAGCTGCAAATGGGCATTGTTGATCCTCTTTTCCACTTACAGTAGCTGCTGCATTTCTCATCCTCGGCTTATGCTCGGGTCAATAAGTTTTCCCAGGTTTTCGTGGTAAATTAGAGGCCGCGGCTTACATTCGGATCGACCTATACTCGAGTATATATGGTAAGCTGTATGTCCACAATGCTAGAACAGCTGCAACCTCAGGTAAGCTTGTCGAGGAATGACAGCTTGGACACCAGAAGTGTAATACACATCATTTCCAGGATCATTTGTCGCAGGAGGTATTGGGGAATGGATGTTCCCTAAGTTCCTCCTACACTTGCTGGTGATGCCGTTTCCCGATGCTAGTGGTGGAATAGAGGGTGTACCCCTTTGAGAACCCCTTAAAAGTAATTGGGCAACTATAGAAAATGGTCTGGAAAATACTTTAGTAGCAGATGAAGAAATGCCCAAGTCCATGATCTGTAGGTGGTTCAAAATGTAAATTAAATATTAAATATAGTGAAAATATAAAGTGAAAGTATATTCACTGTTATTAGTTATTGCAAGTACAATAGCAAATCTGTTTACCTGCATACTTACCTGTATCCATCTGTCTAGATCTTTCTCATCTTTTTTCAACACTGTGCACATTGCACTGCAAACTAGAATACGTGATATCTAATGTAGAATCTTTGTACAAAGCTCTTCCTTGCACAGAATCATTTTAATGAGCTTTTCTTGACCCGCAGCTTGTTTGTAAAATGCTCCTCACAAATGATTTATTTGAAATTGGTTTTGTTTATTTGTATGTTTTAATCCCTTGCATTTAGCCGGAAATACTGCCTAAATTCAACAAGCTTGTTATAATTATTACAGTAGGCATCTTCAGTTCCTGATATTTGTATTTAAACAATCCCTGCGCAGCTTAATTGTGTAATCCTATCTCTTATAGTAACTGTGATAACGCTTAGGACTAGAAGCTGTTAAAAGCACAGGAGAATTTTATTTTTTTTTATTTTTTTTACAGAAGATGCAACAATGTTTATAAAGGATTCACCATGAAATTTGCACAGTGAATGTTTGCAGGACATTCATCCATCTGTATTGTACAGAATTGGGCTGTCATTGTCATTCACCCTATATGTAATGGGCAACCGAAAAATCTTGTTTTTGAGGTACCCTGCATTCTATTCTGATCAGTGAATTCTCTTTTAAATTGATTGGCAAATAGGGTGAATTCTTTTTAAAAATGATAGGTGAATGCAGTAAAACATGGAGGAATGTCCAGCAAACATTTGCTGTGAGAATCACACAGTGCATCCTTTGTACTAGTCTGTATATACCTTTATTACCAGGTCATTTTTCATTTTTCAGTGATACAACACTGTACCCAAACTAATTTTAGATCCTTTTTTTGAGACAGATAGACCTTTCTTTTGGTGGTATTTAATAACCCATGCTTTGTTACTTTTACTATATAAAGAAAACACGACCAATAATATGGGTTTGCTTACATTTAGCTTTAATTTCTTTACCTTTAAAAAAACAATACCACACTAATTGGTGGTCAGTGGCACTTTATACCATCTATAACATGGGTGCTCAACCTGTGGCCCTCCAGCTGTTGCGGAACTACTAGTTCCATGAGGCACTGCAAGGCCTGCAAGACTCCCTGCCTTCACCTTTGAAATGCCGATCCTCCTTGCCTCCTTCCTCTGTGTCTACAAATATTTAGCCCATTCACACCTAAAGAAGGGGTGCTCATAATAAATTGGCTGAAAGTTCATAGATACTACGAGCGTTTACACTTCTGATGACTCATACCCAAAAAGACTGAGTACTGTAAAAAAACAAAACAAAAGGTGCTTCAACAAAGTACCTATAAACTGTACAACTCAGTTGAACAATTGTTCTGAAATCTTTTAGGTGGAGGGAAGTAAAAATAAAAAAATAAACCATATTATTTAATTTTTTTATTTTTACGTTTATTTTTAAGTTGGAGCCAACATCCTTTGAACAAAAATCCATGGTTTTGTTGTCAAAAAGTCCGATAGTGTATGGGACATAAGGCCCCTGCTCCAGCTGAAGAAAAACAGCCCTAAAGTATGATGCTGCCACCTCCATGCTTCACTGTGGGTGTTGTGTTCTTTTGGTGATGTGCAGTGTTGTTTTTGCACCAAACATATATTTTAGATTATGGCCAAAAAGTTCAACCTTGGTTTCATCAGGCCTTAACACATTTTCCCACATGCTTTTGGGAGACGTCAGATGTGTTTTTGCAAATTTTATCCAGGCTTGGATGTTTTTCTTCGTAAGAAAAGGCTTCCGTCTTGTCACTCTACCCCATATCCCAGACATAAGAAAAATATGGGAGATTGTTGTCACATGTACCACACAGCCAGTACTTGCCAGATATTCCTGAAGCTCCTTTAATGTTGTTGTAGGCCTCTTGGCAGCCTCCCTGACCAGTTTTCCTCTCATCTTTTCATCAATTTTGAAGGGGCATCCAGCTCTTGGTAATGTCACTATTGTGTCATATTTTCTCCACTTGATGATGACTGTCTTCACTGTGTTCCGGGGGATAACTAATGCCTTGGAAATTCTTTTGTACCCTTTTCCTGACTGATACCTTTTAACAATGAGATCCCTCTGATGCTTTGGAAGCTCTCAGCGGACCATGGCTTTTGCTATAGGATGCGACCAAAAAAATGTAAAGCTGAAACTTTATTTGGGGTTAATCAGAGGCACTTTAAATGATAGCAGGTGTGTACGGGGTCCTATTTCACATGAGTTTGAATGTAATTGCTCAATTCTGAACACAGCTACATCTCCAGTTATAAGAGGTTGTGCACACTTATGCAACCACATTATTTTAGATTTTTATTTTTACTTCCCCTTCCTAAAAGATTTCAGTTTGTTTTTCAATTGAGTCGTATAGTTAATAGGTTTTATTAAAGGTATAAAAAGTTCTGAAATTATTTATAGACATGTGCAATTCGTTTCGGTCCGAATACAAATTCAGACACATTTTTGGTTGTGGTTTTTACTTTTTGGCCCCTTTTGCAGTGAATGGGTAGGTGTATAATGTACCCAATACCCATTCATATGGGGGGGCGGGATCTGGGGGACCCCTTGTTTCCTGACCTGCCCAGCTGCTTGCTCGGATAAGGGTCTGGTATGGATTTTAGAGGGGATCCCACGCCTTTTTTTTTCATTTTGGCATGGGATTCCCCTTACAATCCATATCAGAACCAAAGGGCTTGGTATGGACTGGGGTGGGACTCCACGCTATTTTTTTGACCTACATTGCTGGGAGCCGGCAATACATTACAGCCGCGAGCAAGTTTGAATGACATTTTTTTCTTTAGAAATGTCATTATTGCTGCGGCATGTTCTATACATTGTACAGATGCGCCATTTTACAGGCAAACTAATGGGGCGTAAACACAGTCTGACTTTTCAACCAGACCGATCTGACGGACGGCGACGGGCCAAATCCGGCGGACAATTTGATAGTGTGTGGGCTTCACCGGACCTTCAGCTGACTTTTCCAGTTGCATACAAATTCAGACACATTTTTGGTTATTCGGAGATTCGGATGTATCCGAATCTCAGAATGAAATAGTAACGAATAGTAACAAATTTAATTGAAATCCATTAAAATTTGTTTTGTTTATTCGATTTCTAACAAATTACAACTTTTCAGAACAATTAGTCTGAAAAAAAGAGTGAAGAAATAGCTGGTTGTTAAGCAGCGGGCCCGGGAAGTCGGCCGCCCGCATCCTTAACAACCATGAGTCATCATCTGTCAGCGGTCTTCCCCACTGACAGATGAACATAAAGACAAAGAATGCCAGTAATTGCCCGGCAATAGAAAAATGTTAAAAAAACTGCGTATGGTCACCCCCCCTGTCCAGATAAGCCCACAGACCCTGACAACCACAGCCCAGAGTTGTCGGAAAGAGGCCCTTGTCTCCATCAACATGGGGACAAGGTGCTTTGGGGATCACCCCAAAGCACCCTCCCCATATTGAGGGCAAGTGGCCTGGTACGGCTCGGGGGAGGGTTTGATGGTGGACATCCGGTCAGCCGGCATTCCTCAACTGTAAAGGGGGGGACACTGCTTCATATTTTGACTGTCCTATCATCCTGGACCACAAACCTTCCTCACTGTGCTATATGCTTTCTATTGCACCATTGGCAGGGTTATATCTTCTTAGTCCTCTCCATAAAATTATCAGAAATTTGTGCTTAAAGTAGAACTATAGGCAACAGATTTTTTTCATTTTGGATAGAATAAGGGAGGGTTATAACCCCTGTCAGTTTATTTTTTACCATCCCTGCCCCATTGCAGAGATTTCCCTTCACTTCCTGCCCTATAGCCAAACAGGAAGTGAGAGAAAATCTATGCAAATTTAGGGAATCCATTGTCCCCCCAGGAACTCAGAACTAGTGTCCCCACTAGTTCTGGGGACACAGCAAGGGGTGTGGCCTTGACATAAAGGGGTGGGTCATATTTAAATTAGGGGTTGCACGAGTTTATCAGGCCTAGGGCAGCACAAAACCTAAATAAACTACTGCCTTGCTACTAAATTTTTTGCAAATGATAGTTTTTTTGAGTCATATTTATTTTATGTGAGCTGCTTCAAAAAAGATTATCAGTCTTCGTCTGATCAATCACCCTTGATTGCATGTTACTGCAAATTAATTGCATAGTAGAATTTTTTAAATGATAGTCTATAATTTTCCCAGAATCTGTGTAGGGGGAATAATCGCTAAAGAACCATGCACCAACCAGTATCATTTATGATACTTTTGGGCATTCATGTTCACTAAATTATATACCCCTATAAAATTACTCTCAAAAGACTCACTCCAATCTCTTTACTTTAATTATCCAAAATCTCCTGCAATAAATAGATAAATTACCAGATTTCTTTCAATGTCTGAGACAGAAAAGGCATGTGTAGCCCTAGCCAAAGAAGTAGAGTAGAGCTGCAAACCACTGGGTTAGAATAACATTCTGAATTAAAATTTTCTCTAAGCACCAATATACTCCCGGATTCTGACCGAATAACTTATCAATATAAGTTTAATAGAAGTATCAATATAGCCCAATTTTCAGTTCTAAAGCAATATTACTACTCCTGCTGTAGGTGTACTTATATAACTAGTCTGTTGATAATAACTGGTTGCCATGAGAAACAAAAACTTTGGTTTATGCTTTGTACTCGCAAATTCCATTTTGTGTGATGGTGTTATCTTTTAATTATTGTAAATCTTTTAGTCTTTTATTATATATATGTTATTTTTATAAAATATGGCATGGCTGAAAAAAATATTCTTAGAAAGTAGTTATCTACAGGAAATAAAGCAGTCACTGCAAATATAAATATGTAATTAGGTAGCATGTCAGATGAACTTGCTGAGTGTTTTGTACATTACAGACAGCAGGTGGGAAATGTGCCTGGAAGGGACACAGATTAAAGAACATTTCATAATTGCATATCCCGGAAGCTGGGAAATAGAGATTTACCCTGTCATGCATAGAAGGGACAATTTTATTGATGCTTGGTAGTTTATGCATGGATACCAAGTGACAAAGTGTGAATATTGTTTAATCTGAGGGAATATCCTGTCCTTGAAAACTCAGTAAACTCTTGCTTTAGCCCAGTAACCCCCATTTCTAAAGCCCTTGAGTGAGACGTCTTACAATTCCTCAAGGGACTCTACTGTAAGGCACAGCAATAGCTTTTGTCACTTTGAAGGCATAGATTAATTAGGTGGAGATATATGCCAGTCTCTGTGAGGAATAGCATCAGTTATTGGAGTAGTTCAACATTTTTATTTATGTCCTGAATTCATTCCTACCAATCTGTTTCCCTCCATGAGATTTTATTGGCCAGGCCTATCATAACTGTTTAATTGAGTATGGATGGCAGTTCATCTTGCTCAGGCTTCTCATGAATACAATGGTTGAGCAGTGAGTCATTCTGCCTTGTTTTATGTTTTCCTGTTATAAAAATGATGGTTTTATCAAGGAATGACAGAGCATAGTGAACCCATAGGAGAAACATTTTTAGATGTATTTTAATAATGACATTTTATTTCCTGAACCAATTTTATTGAATTTTGTAGGCAACACATAGTAATTGTTACTAGAATTGGTAAATGTAATATTACACTTCAATTTATTAAGTGATTAAGCTTGGTTAAGACATGTGGCAGTAGAGCATTAAAGGGGTTTTCCAGGCTAAGAGGAAACTGGAAGTCATCTCATGTTGCCCTCATAAGTAGCAGAGGAATCCTTGTCCAACTTATGTTTACAGTACTTTGTCTAATAAGACAGAAAGAACACATTAATTGTCAAGTGAAATGGCTATTTGGATTAGCAGCAAAGATGGGAAGTGTTATCATAATGGGGGATTTTAATTATCCAGACATAGACTGGGGGGAGGGAACCACGCATTTGTCTAAGGCTCGCCAGTTCCTAAATGTCTTGCAAGACAATTTCATGGGTCAGATGGTAGACGCACCAACTAGAAACAAGGTGTTACTAGATCCACTGATTACCAACGATACAGACCTGATCATGGATGTGGAAATACGGGACAAATTAGGAAACAGCGGTCACAGGTCAATTGGCTTAAGTATAAATCACACAAATAGGAAACACAAGCTGAACACAAAGACACTGAATTTCAAAAGAGCCAACTTCCCTAAACTACAAACCTTGCTAGAAGATATAAATTGGGATAAAATTTTAGAAACAAAGAACACGGAGAAGAGATGGGTTTGCTTTAAGAGCATATCAAATAAGGACATTAGCCAGTGCATCCCATTGAAAAATAAATTTAAAAGAACGAACAAAAGTCCTGGATGGGAAGTGTTATCATAATGGGGGATTTTAATTATCCAGACATAGACTGGGTGGAGGGAACCACACATTTGTCTAAGGCTCGCCAGTTCCTAAATGTCTTGCAAGACAATTTCATGGGTCAGATGGTAGACGCACCAACTAGAAACAAGGCGTTACTAGATCCACTGATTACCAATGATACAGACCTGATCACGGATGTGGAAATACGGGACAATTTAGGAAACAGCGGTCACAGGTCAATTGGCTTCAGTATAAATCACACAAATAGGAAACAAGCTGAACACAAAGACACTGAATTTCAAAAGAGCCAACTTCCCTAAACTACAAACCTTGCTAGAAGATATAAATTGGGATAAAATTTTAGAAACAAAGAACAAGGAGAGGAGATGGGTTTGCTTTAAGAGCATATCAAATAAGGACATTAGCCAGTGCATCTCATTGAGAAATACATTTAAAAGAACAAACAAAAGTCCTGGATGACTTAACTCTAATGTAAAAATACATATAAAAGCAAAGGAGAAGGCCTTCAAAAAATACAAGGCTGAGGGATCATCATCAACATTTAGACTTTACAAAGAATGCAACAAGATATGTAAGGGTGCAATTAGTGTGGCTAAGATAGAAGACGAAAGACACATAGCGGAGGAGAGCAAAAAAAATCCTAAGAAATTATTTAAGTTTATAAACAGTAAAAAAGGGAAGACAGACCATATTGGCCCCATAAAGAATGAGGAAGGACATCTGGTTACAAAGGATGGGGAGATGGCGAAGGTATTGATTTTATTCTTCTCCTAGGTCTTCACGAGGGAATCGGGGGGCTTCAGTAACCAAGACTGCAGTGTTTGTCCTCATGACACATCACAGGAAGCACCCTCATGGCTAGGACAGGATTAGAAATAGACTTGGGAAACTTAACATTAATAAATCATCTGAACCAGGCTTGCACCCAAGGGTACTTAGGAAGCTCAGTCAAGTAATTGCCAGACCATTGTTCCTAATTTTTTCTGACAGTCTACTGATTGGAATGGTACCAGCTGATTGGAGAAAAGCCAATGTAGCACCAATATTTAAAAAAAAGGGCCAAAATACATTCCTGGGAATTACAGACCAGTTAGCCTAACATCAACAGTATGCAAGCTCTTGGAGGGGATGATAAGGGACTAAATTAGCAGTAATCAGCATGGATTCATGAAGAATCGTTCTTGCCAAACCAATCTATTAACCTTCTATGAGGAGGTGAGCTGCCATCTAGATAAAGGAAGGCCCGTAGACATGGTGTATCTGGATTTTGTAAAAGCATTTGACACAGTTACATAAACGTCCACGCCGTTGGCATGGACCATAGGGTGAGTACATGGATTGAAAACTGGCTACAAGGGCGAGTTCAGAGGGTGATGATAAATAGGGAATACTCGGAATGGTCAGGGGTGGGAAGTAGGGGTCCCCCAGGGTTCTGCGCTGGAACCGATCCTGTTTAATTTATTCATAAACGACCTGGAGGATGGAGTAAACAGCTCAATCTCTTTATTTGCGGATGACACTAAGATAAGCAGGGCAATAACTTATCCGCAGGATGTGGAAACCTCACAAGAAGATCTGAGCAAATTAATGAGAGGGGGCAACTACATGGCAAATTAGGTTAAATGTAGAAAATGTAAAAAAATGCATTTGGGTGGCAAAAAAATGGATGCAATCTATACACTAGAGGGAGAACATCTGGTGGAATCTAGGATGGAAAAGAACCTGGGGTCCTAGTAGATGCTAGGCTCAGCAATGGCATGCAATGCCAAGCTGCTGCTAACAAAGCAAACAGAATAATGGCATGCAATAAAAGGGGGATTAACTCCAGGGATAAAGCGATAATTCTCCCACTCTACAAGACTTTGGTCCGGCCATACCTAGAGTATGCTGTCTAGTTCTGGGAACCAGTCCTCAGGAAGGATGTACTGGAAATGGAGCGAGTACAAAGAAGGGCAACAAAGCTAATAAAGGGTCTGGAGAATATTAGTTATGAAGAAAGGTTGCGAGCCCTGAACGTATTCACTCTGGAGAAGAGGCGCTTGAGAGGAGATATGATTTCAATTTACAAATACCGTACATGGGAGCCCAAAATAGGGATAAAACTTTTTTGCGGAAGTCAGTTTAATAAGACACGTGGCCACTCACTAAATTTAGGAGAAAAGAGGTTTAACCTTATAACTGCGTAGAGGTTTCTTTACTGTAAGAGCTGCAAGGATGTGGAATTCCCTTCCACAGGCGGTGGTTTCAGCGGGGGGCATCAATAGTTTCAAAAAACTATTAGATAAGCACCTGAACAACCGCAACATACAGAGATATACAATGTAATACTGACATATAATCACACACATAGGTTGGACTAAATGGACTTGTGTATATTTTTCAACCTCACCTACTATGTAACTATGTAACTATAAGTCAAACATTTACAGAGGAATAAGTAGCTGAAGTTATATGCAAGTGCTATGAACCAACTCATCTACCTACACAAGCTCTTTGATTGGTTTCAATAATTATTGTTGGAATTATTATTTTATTGTCTCAGATGGGTTTACATTTTGTTTCTAAACTATTATTTAGTTGTACAGAAAAGCCAATGTAAAGTTCCTGTTAGGCCTGTTATTTTTAAGGTATATTCCTCTAGAGAAAATATTTCATCTTTCAAGCAGTTAAAAAAACACCATGAGGTATACAGTATTACAAAGGATTTACAAAGCCTCAGGTAGAGGGAATATAGATCGCTGCACGTTCTGAAAGAGGAGATCAAGAGGTCAAGACCAGGCGTATGCTTCAGAGAAATAGAGTGAAGGAAAAGCACATTCAGGGCAAATGCAGGAAATAATCCTAGGGATCATGGCAATTCTTCACAGTGCCCTCAAATAGCCATCACAACTGTATGGAAGATTACTAAGGCTAATGTAACGTGGAGACCTGTCTTAAAATAAATGACATCTATAAAACTCAATCAATATATTTTTAAGAATACCAGCAGATTTTATTAAATAAAACACAATTCAGAGATCTCGAATACAGAGATTATTTAGATCTAATTCATTCTATTTTTTAGATAAGTGATACTGTGCTATACTGTCTAGCATAGAGTAACTGCTGCTGTGTAATAAATGTGCATCTGTGTCCAGACTAGCTGTCATGTTAGAGTTAGTGAGGTAAGCCAGCTGTTTCATTTAATGTTACAAACATGGAAACCATATTTCAGCTGACAGGAAAAAAAATAAACTATTTATTTTGCTTGAAATTTCAAGCTGTGTTTCCCTAAAATTACTGTAATTACAAATATTTTTATCTGTTAAAGTAATTTGTAATGTATACCAGAATGTAAGTAAATGTAACTTTAAAGGCCAGGTTTACACAAAATAAATATTTGAGTCTTGCTTGGTTGCTGAAAGGTTTCATTACCTCCTGGCATCATACCTCTCTAAGATTCTGGCAGTGATATTGCCCACCAACTGGAATGGCTATCACCAAGCTGGGTAACAGTGTTGAGTTCCTTTGCTGGATTCTCCGTAATGTATGCTAAAAAAGAGGAGCACAAAGGAGTGATACCTTCATTTCAGCCTTACAGAGGTGGTAGAGACTCATTTTTGCTTTAAAATGTTTTAACAGGTCTTGAAGAGGTATAAGAAGTCATCAACTAATTTTATCCATCATGGGCGTGAGAAAGTTGGCTTTACATTTAACATTATAAATGTTTTTTTTGTATATATATCAAATCTCTTTTTTATTTTTATAATGCTTATTACATACAAAATGATAAACAGAAAGATAATTTTTATACAAATAAACAGCGTGAGGATCTTATCATCATTTCATTTCATATTATACACATATTCACAAAGAAAAACATAAACAAATACAGAAGTCAAAAACTCATATAAAATTAGCCACACAACCAACAATAAACATACACCTCGCAATAGTTTATTTTGCTTTGTTCAACTCCCATCATCTTAATATTTTATAAATCAATCTCCTCATCCCCCTCCTCCCCTCCCCCCCAGTCCCCTTCACCAACCCCTCCACTTAAGCCATCATATAGTAGATTGCTCGAGTCAATCCAGTAGTGCCAAATTTTGCTGAATTTCTGGGGGACTCCCCTATGTTTATATGTTAATCTTTGCTTTTTTAATATATAGTTTATCTTATTACTCCACTGTTTGAGAGTTGGTGGGATCTTAACTGTCCATTTTTGTAGGATAAGTTTACGGGCTAAATAGAGAGATCTAGTCCACATTATGTGCATATCCACAGGTAAAATTCCATCTGGAATTATTCCCAGTAGTGACAATTTAGGAGCATCTATTATTTCTGTTCGTGAAATTGTATTTAGGGTCATAAAGACTTTTTCCCAATATCTTACGGAGTTTGGGACATCGCCAAAGCATGTGGAAACTAAGCATCGTGGACATAAAGGCAAAGCATTTTTTCCCAACACGAACAATTTTTGTGGGGTATAGTGGGTTCTGTGTAAAATGAAAAGCTGAGTCAATTGCTGAGATGGTGAAATAGATACCTCAGGAAGGATCTCCATGGCACGAGTCCATTCATCTTCATTAAGATCTATCAGATCTTTTTGCCAACTAATAAAACTCTTATGCCCCGTACACATGATCGGGCATTGATTGGACATTCCGACAACAAAATCCATGGATTTTTTCTGATGGATGTTGGCTCGAACTTGTTTTGCATACACATGATCGCACAAAGTTGTCAGAATTTCTGAACGCCAAAAACGCGGTCACGTACACCATGTACGATGAGACTATAAAAGGGCAGTTCAGTACTAAGCGCGGCACCCTTTGGGCTCCTTTTGCTCATCTCGTGTTAGTAAAAGTTTGGTGAGAGACGATTCACGCTTTTTCAGACGCGTGGTTTTCAGATCGTATTTCTGCTGTTCAGTTTGTGCTTGTGGGTTTGTATCTGGTCTTCAGTGCGTGCAGCGAGTTACCATTGACTTGTCATTGTGTTCTTGTTCATTCGTTACTGATTTTCAGGTCGCTCTTCACAGGCCTTGCTGTTCTTCAGTGCGTTCTGTTACTTCGTTCTGAGCAGCCGACCGTTTTCTAGCCATGTTGTGTATACGTACTCATCGTAGAGTTCGTGCTGTGCGGGGGCTTGCTGTTGGGGTCCTTACTTTGACACAAGCCCAGTCCATGAATAGGGTGGGGAGGAGTTCATGGACCAAGAATTGGTTGCTCCAGCGTGACCAGTTCTGTCACATGCCTTTGCTCCATGAGATCCGTGAGAATAATCCTGACGATTTCAGGAACTTTCTCCGGGTGACGGACCCCATATTTTACCGTTTGTTGGCTTTGCTGACCCCCTATATCAGCAGGCAGGATGCCTGCATGAGGCAAGCCATCACTCCGGAGCAGAGGCTAGTCACCACCCTGCGGTACTTGGCAACACAGAGAAGCCTACAGAACCTTAAGTTCTCGACGGGCATCTCTCCCCCAGGCTCTGGGGATCATTATCCCGGAGACCTGTTCTGCCATCATCCAGGTCCTGCAGAAGGAGTATTTTAAGGTAAGATTTTTATCCTTTAACATCATATTTTATTGTATTCAATGTTTGATAATATATTTTATTTCTTTCCTGATTCCCTAATAAGGATGAGCCGAACACCTCCCTGTTCGGTTCGCACCAGAACATGCGAACAGGAAAAAAGTTCATTCGAACACGCGAACACTGTTAAAGTCTATGGGACACGAACATGAATAATCAAAAGTGCTAATTTTAAAGGCTAATATGCAAGTTATTGTCATAAAAAGTGTTTGGGGACCTGGGTCCTGCCCCAGGGGACATGGATCAATGCAAAAAAAAGTTTTAAAAACGGCCGTTTTTTCAGGAGCAGTGATTTTAATAATGCTTAAAGTCAAACAATAAAAGTGTAATATCCCTTTAAATTTCGTACCTGGGGGGTGTCTATAGTATGTCTTAAAGGGGCGCATGTTTCCTGTGTTTAGAACAGTCTGACAGCAAAATTACATTTTGAAGGAAAAAACCCATTTAAAACTACCCGCGGCTATTGCATTGCCGACAATACACATAGAAGTTCATTGATAAAAACGGCATGGGAATTCCCCAAAGGGGAACCCCGAACCAAAATTTTTTTTTAAAAATGACGTGGGAGTCCCCCTAAATTCCATACCAGGCCCTTCAGGTCTCGTAAGAATATTAAGGGGAACCCCGGCCAAAATGTAAAAAAACAAATGATGTGGGGTTCCCCCTAAATTCCATACCAGACCCTTCAGGTCTGGTATGGATTTTAAGGGGAACCCCGCGCCCAAAAAAAAAGAAAAACGGCGTGGGGTCCCCCCAAAAATCCATACCAGACCCTTATCCGAGCACGCAACCTGGCAGGCCGCAGGAAAAGAGGGTGGGATGAGAGTGCGGCCCCCCCCCTCCTGAACCGTACCAGGCCACATGCCCTCAACATTGGGAGGGTGCTTTGGGGTAGCCCCCCAAAACACCTTGGCCGGTGGTTGTGGGGGTCTGCGGGCGGGGGGCTTATCAGAATCTGGAAGCCCCCTTTAACAAGGGGACCCCCAGATCCCGCCCCCCCCTGTGTGAAATGGTAAGGGGGTACTTACCCCTACCATTTCACTAAAAAACTGTCAAAAATG
This sequence comes from Lithobates clamitans, assembly GCA_037952925.1. Lineage (NCBI taxonomy): Eukaryota > Metazoa > Chordata > Amphibia > Anura > Ranidae > Lithobates > Lithobates clamitans. Next base: position 1,067,631 of record JBBGZY010000213.1, on the reverse strand, counting down.
TTTAAAAAAAAGAGAGAGTTTTTGACAATTCCTTTATTTAAATGCTTCTTCTTTCTTCTATCTTCCTTCATCTTCTGGTTCTTCTGGTTCTTCTGGCACTTCTGGTTATTCCTCCGGCGTTCTCGTCCAGCATCTCCTCCACGGCGTCTTCTATCCTCTTCTCCTCGGGCCGCTCCGCACCCATGGCATGGGGGGAGGCTCCCGCTCTTCTCTTCTTCCGGAGAAGAAAATGAAGAAGAGAAGAAGAGAATAAAAGAAGAAGAGAAGAGCGGGAGCCTCCCCCCATGCCATGGGTGCGGAGCGGCCCGCGGAGAAGAAGATAGAAGACGCAGCGGAGGAGATGCTGGACGAGAACGCCGGAGGAAGAACCAGAAGAACCAGAAGATGAAGGAAGAAAGAAGAAGCATTTAAATAAAGGAATTGTCAAAAACTGTCTCTTGTCATTTTTAAAATTTTTGACAGTTTTTTAGTGAAATGGTAGGGGTAAGTACCCCCTTACCATTTCACACAGGGGGGGGCGGGATCTGGGGGTTCCCTTGTTAAAGGGGGCTTCCAGATTCCGATAAGCCCCCCGCCCGCAGACCCCCACAACCACCAGCCAGGGTTGTGGGGTTGAGGCCCTTGTCCTCATCAACATGGGGACAAGGTGTTTTGGGGGGCTACCCCAAAGCACCCTCCCAATGTTGAGGGCATGTGGCCTGGTACGGTTCAGGAGGGGGGCGCACTCTCGTCCCCCCTCTTTTCCTGCGGCCTGCCAGGTTGCATGCTCGGATAAGGGTCTGGTATGGATTTTTGGGGGGACCCCACGCCGTTTTGTTTTTTTTTTGGCGCGGGGTTCCCCTTAAAATCCATACCAGACCTGAAGGGTCTGGTATAGAATTTAGGGGGAACCCCACGTCATTTTTTTTTACATTTTGGCCGGGGTTCCCCTTAATATCCATACCAGACCTGAAGGGCCTGGTATGGAAGGGGGACTCCCACGTCATTTTTTTTTTTAAATTTTGCTTCGGGTTCCCCTTTGGGGAATTCCCATGCCGTTTTTATCAATGAACTTCTATATTGTCGGCAATGCAGTAGCTGCGGGTAGTTTTAAATGGGTTTTTTCCTTCAAAATGTCATTTTGCTGTCAGACTGTTCTAAACACAGGAAACATGCACCCCTTTACAGGCATACTATAGACACCCCCCAGGTATGAAATTTAAAGGAATATTACACTTTTATTGTTTGACTTTAAGCATTATTAAAATCACTGCTCCTGAAAAAACGGCCATTTTTAAAACTTTTTTTGCATTGATCCATGTCCCCTGGGGCAGGACCCAGGTCCCCAAACACTTTTTATGACAATAACTTGCATATTAGCCTTTAAAATTAGCACTTTTGATTTCTCCCATAGACTTTTAAAGGGTGTTCCGCGGCATTCGAATTTGCCGCGAACACCCCAAATTGTTCGCTGTTCGGCGAACTTGCGAACAGCCAATGTTCGAGTCGAACATGAGTTCGACTCGAACTCGAAGCTCATCCCTATTCCCTAATTACCATGATTGTAATATACTGTGAATGTCCCCTTTGTCCTCATGCATGCTGGAATTTTATGTTAATTTTTTTTGGTCCTTTATACATATTTGCCTTCACTTACCTCCCCAGCATGCTCTCCTGGCCCTATATCCACCTCGTCTACTCAATTAACAATGTATTTTGTCAGCTCCATAGTAGTGCTTTACCCTTAATACCCCCTAAGATGTTGAAAATTGTGATGTGTGCTTGAAATTTAGGCAGAGTGCCAGAGGCTTTTTTTTGGTCCCAAAATCATTTGGAACCCTCCCTCCCCCCAGCTGCTAACTCAGCTGATACCAATCCTCTATCTGCTGACTTTCCCAAACCCATACACACTGTACCCCCCTTTTTTGTGGTCAGATTTATGGATGAATTCCCCAAAGCATGTAGTGCAAAGGCCTGCCTGAATACTTTCAAATAGTGCTGTTTAAAGTTTTTGTATCCTATTATTATCTTGATAGGTAATAGCAGAATGTAAAAATGTGCTAAAATGTGTACAGTGTGTACTTATCTCTTTGTATTATGACATTTCTTACCTATCCAGTGGGCTGCCAATAGTGTAAGTAAGGAGGGGCTGGCCAAAGTAATACACATTACTTAGGCATTCATCTCTCAATGAAGTGGAGAGGGTTACCTGTCCAAAACATCTCCCCCCCATAAATTTATTTAAATGGACCATGAGAGGGGGGAATCTGATAGGTGGACCTTATACCTTTGTCTTTAACCACTTCAGCCAGCCCCGGAAGGATTTACCCCCTTCCTGACCAGAGCAATTTTTACAATTTGGCACTGCGTCGCTTTAACTGCTAATTGCGCGGTCATGCAATGCAGTACCCAGACGAAATTTGCGTCCTTTTCTTCCCACAAATAGAGCTTTCTTTTGATGGTATTTGATCACCTCTGCCGTTTTTATTTTTTGCGCTATACATGGAAAAAGACCGAAAATTTTGAAAAAAAATGATATTTTCTACTTTTTGTTCTAAAAAAAATCCAATAAACTCAATTTTATTCATACATTTAGGCCAAAATGTATTCGGCCACATGTCTTTGGTAAAAAAAAGTCAATAAGTGTATAATTATTTTTTTGCGCAAAAGTTATAGCACCTACAAACTAGGGTACATTTTCAGGAATTTACACAGCCTTTAATTTATGACTGCCTATGTCGTTTATTGAGGTGCTAAAATGGCAGGGCAGTACAAAACCCCCCACAAGTGACCCCATTTTGGAAAGTAGACACCCCAAGGAAATTGCTGAGAGGCATGTTGAGCCCATTGAATATTCATTTTTTTTGTCCCAAGTGATTGAATAATGACAAAAAAAAAAAAATTACAAAAAGTTGTCACTAAATGATATATTGCTCACACAGGCCATGGGCATATGTGGAATTGCACCCCAAAATACATTTAGCTGCTTCTCCTGAGTATGGGGATACCACATGTGTGGGACTTTTTGGGAGCCTAGCCGCGTACGGGGCCCCGAAAACCAATCACTGCCTTCAGGATTTCTAAGGGCGTAAATTTTTGATTTCACTCCTCACTACCTATCACAGTTTTGAAGGCCTTAATATGCCCAGATGGCATAAAACTCCCCAAATGACCCCATTTTGGAAAGTAGACACCCCAAGCTATTTGCTTTGAGGCATGTTGAGTCCATGGAATATTCTATATTTTGACACAAGTTGTGGGAAAGTGACAAATTTTTTATTTTTTTTTGCACAAAGTTGTCACTAAATGATATATTGCGGGGGCGTGGTCTGGACATGGCCGAGTGAAGACGTGTGCTTGAGGAGCTCCCGGTCCGACCCGTCCTTAACCAGCTTTTATTCAGCATATACCTTCTCGGTACACCTGGAATGTACTCCGCTGGGAAGCGGAGAGGAAAGCAGAGGAAGAGGGAATCCCCCAAACCGCACAGGAATACTAATATACAGCAGTACCTTTTAAACAATCAAGGGGCCTCCCCGATCACCAAGATGGCAGACGCCACGAGGCCTGGTCCTTCTGCTGAAAAGTCGCGGGCCCCCTCTACCTCCCTAACAGGACCAGATAGTCTAGATGTGGACTGTAACATCCCGGAGGTGTTCCGACTGGGAACCGCAGCACTGTCACAGCAATCTCCCACGCCACTGATCCTACAAGCTGACGCTGAGTTGAGAGCTCTGTTGCAGGCTCTCCCGACCCGCTCAGACATAGAAGCTATAGTCAGCAGAATGGAAGCAACTCACCGTAAGGAGATAGCTGTAGTGAGACAAGAAGTGCGATCACTATCGGAGCGAGTGGAGACTGGAGAAGCCTCAGTGACGGCAATGGAACGGCGGATATCGGCGGTAGAGGCAGCACAAACATCCCAGGCTGAGACTATTCTCACTCAACAACTTCATATGGAAGAAATCGAGGACCGCAGCAGGCGCAACAATCTACGCCTGAGGGGCCTGCCAGAGGCCACTGGATCGGAAGACCTGGCGGCATCTACCCTCGCCATCTTCAGAGATCTAACAGGAACTTTATTCCCTCCTAACCTGTCCTTCGATCGAATCCACAGAGCCCTCGGCCCGCGCTCAGCTGACCCGGACAGACCGAGGGATGTCATCTGCCGAATTCACCAGTACTCACACAAGGAGCTAATACTCCGTACAGCATGGGAGAAAGGAGAACTGGAATTCGACGGCGCTGCTGTGCGTATCATGCCGGACTTATCTAGAGCAACACTACAGCGGAGGGCCCTGTTGAAGCCAGTCCTGGAGGCTGCCAGGCACAGCGGTCTCACATACCGATGGGGCTTCCCTATTTCGGTCACATTCAAGAAAGCCCAACACTCCTTTACTCTCCGGACCCCTGCAGACCTCCCTGCTCTGTTTTCCTTCATGGACATAGAACCCATCGAAGTGCCTGACTGGCTGCAGCTGCTACAGCGCTCCAATCCCCGTTCCAGAATGTCGGGCATAAGAAGAGCCAGATCACCCAGACCACAGAGGAGCCAGCGCAGATCTCGTCTCAACCCTGCAGAAGTGCCAAGAGAGGACTGAGTGGTACCAGTATTGCGGTGAGATACCAAAGACCAGCTTCCCCTCTGATGTTCCACTTCCCCCGTTTGTGTTCTGATAGATATTGTGAGCCCCCCCCCACCCCCTGATGGTCCCTCTTTAACAGGATGATAAATCATCGTTGCCTCCTGGGAATCTCCCTCATGGTTTGAACGGCCCCCGTCCCCCCCCTGGCTGTGGTGTTAGTTGTCACCAGCCATGGGGAAGCATTGACAGCTGGCAGGGAGAGAGGATGGGGGAGCTCGCTATGTGGAATCTTTACATAGGCAGAGATGTATCTGAGTGCTCTCTGCATCTCTGCCCGTACGGGTACACATGCTATTGAAGCGATCTGTGGAGAATTCTGGAGGGAGGGGCTGCGTGCAGGGAGGGGGGAGGCCATCTCTCCATGCTCACTGTACACGCTAAGGGAGAGCCTACACATCTCCTTTGAGTGTTCTCCCATCCCCTCACCCCATCCAAACTATCTCCAACCAAAGCCTACTGTCACAGGACTTGAACACACTTTTCTTATACAGAAAGGCTAAGGGGACATTCTGGTAGTCACTCAGGAGACCTTGGAACATAATCTGGGGACACCAAATGTTTCAGCTTCTCCTACCACTCTGAGGACACAAGGAATGTGTGCTTAACCCAGTGGACTGGATTAAAGGAACTTCACAGTTAGCTGCTATATGTGCTTATCTAACACTGGGAGCTGAAGATATGTGGGGTGAACCGTGCTGTGGGATTACACTGTGATATACTGAAGCTGCTGCGGTTGTGGGGTCTGGAGCGGGGGTCTCGGGCTGGTGGCCTTCCGGCTGTTGCGGAGCTGCAGGTCCCATGAGGCATTGCGGGGCTGGCAGTTGCAAGCATGACTCCCTCAGGCGGGGGCATGGTGGGGCTTGTGGTTTTGCGGTGGCTGGGGGGCCGCCGGTTTGGGGCCCCTGGTCTGGAGAATACCCACTGTTGAAAGCTAGGATTTGAGCAGTATTTGCTGGAATGAGCCATACCCATAATGCCACCAATATAACCGGGGGACCCTAGGGGATCTGCGGGGGAGGGGGTGAAAGGGAGGGAGTCGTCTGGAGGTGGAGGGGGGGGGAACATGGCTGTGTTCTCTACTGCTAATTTTCGGGTTTATTATAACACAAATGGACGGGGGGATAAGTAACTACCTAAGTCTAAATGGATCTCTTAGTATATCTCCTTTTTCCCCCTTTTGGGGGGGGTTTGGTTTTCTCTTTTCCTTATAAGCATTTAAGTTGTTACAGAGTTAATTATTAATTTACGTTATCAAGCTGGAGGGCGTGGAGTGGATCGGGAGACTCCCTCTCGGTCAACTCTTACCTCTTCCCAATTAGGACGGAGCATCTCCCTGGCGTAAGCAGGGACATGCTTCTTAGCAAATAAGTTTATTTGCATTTAGGTATACGACAGTCAGATTCAACTGTCAGTTATCTGTCTTTTTGGACGGTTACATACTCAACTCTTCTATCTTTCCTTTCTTTCTCTTTCTTTCTTTTTCTTTCTCTCTTCTAGCCTCTCCTTTATCCAACCCTTACTGACATCTATTTACTCCTCTCCCCCTTAATTGTTCCCCATCCCTTCTCTTCAGCCCACTCTCTTTATTAACACCCCTGGACCCGGGCGACAATGGACACCATTACCATTCTCTCACTGAACACAAAGGGTTTAAATGTACCAGAAAAGAGACGCATGCTACTACATGACCTTAAAAGAGCGCATGCAGACATAGCGTTCCTTCAGGAAACGCACTTTAAGACCGGTAACCCACCATGCCTTAAAAATCGGTACTTCCCACATTGCTATCATGCCACTAATGTAGCAGCCAAATCTAAAGGAGTATCCATACTACTATCGGGAGTGGTGCCCTGGACATGTAGTGACACTTTGGTGGACACTGAAGGCCGATATGTATTCATTAAGGGCTGGATAGGAGACAAGAAGGTCACGTTGGCCAATATATACGCCCCTAATGACCGACAGGATACCTTCCTGCACTGTATACTGACGTTACTGGCAGAATTCAGAGAGGGTCAACTGATCCTGGGGGGTGACCTTAACATACCCCTAGTCCCTACGGTAGACACTTCTTCGGGCGCCTCATCCGTACGCAAGAGCACACACAAACGCATAATCCGAGATCTTCACGATGCCCAACTATTGGACATCTGGAGATTACACCACTCAGGCGACAGAGACTACACTTTTTACTCGTCCCCACATAAAGTGTACTCGAGAATAGATTATTTCTTTGTCCCCCACAGCCAACTAGAAGCTGTCCACAATGTGGAAATAGGCAATATTACATGGTCGGATCACGCGCCTATCACTCTGCGTTATAGCCTGACATCCACTCTGAACATTAGATCCAAATTTTGGAGACTAAATGAAAGCTTACTCCAGACACCAGAGGTAATGAAAGACGTCACAAATGAGTTGAAATGTTACTTTCAAACTAATGACACTGAAGACTGCGACCCTGGTATTTTATGGGAGGCCCACAAAACTGTGATAAGAGGGGTATTAATTAAACATGGCGCCCGCATTAAACGAGAAAGGGAGCAACAACTACTTCTACTCCTTCGTAAAATCCATGTAATTGAAGCACAACACAAACAAACCCCAGTTTCCTCATTAGAAGCAGAACTACTCTCCCTCAGAAAGCAGGCAGTAGACCTATTACACTATAGAGCCAAAGCGGCACTACAAGTATGTCGAAAATTCTCCTACGAATCAGGGAATAAGTGCGGGAAATTACTAGCCAAAGCAGTTAGAAGTCATAAATTAACCACATATATTCCCCATATCACAGCCTCATCGGGACAGAAAAAGACCACACCAACCCAGATAGCGAAGGAATTCAGGGACTACTACTCATCCCTATACAACCTCCCAGTACAACCCCCGAACAACGCGACGATAGATGATTACATATCTCGAGCTCAAATACCCCACATCTCGACGACAGCAAGTACAGACTTGGAAGACCCCATTACCGTGGAGGAATTACAGCGAGCGGTAGGTGGGATGAAACCCGGCAAAGCTCCGGGCCCTGATGGGTTCACCCTACAATATTACCAAACCCTCCTGCCGCTCCTGGCTCCTCATATGGTTCGGATGTTTAACTGCCTGGGAGAGGGAACCTCTTTACCCAGAGACACTCTGAGGGCACACATCTCCCTTATACCGAAAGAAGGTAAAGATGCGTCGGCATGTGGAAGCTACAGACCTATATCCCTGTTGAACGTAGATCTCAAACTCTTTACGAAGATCCTGGCCAATAGACTAACCCAACACATACCGGAATTAGTACATGCAGATCAAGTGGGGTTTGTCCCTGGCCGAGAGGCAAGGGACAACACTACTAAGGTACTCAATCTCATTCATATAGTCTCGACTACTAAAACCCCATGCGTCTTCCTTAGTACAGACGCGGAGAAGGCGTTTGATCGGGTTAGTTGGACTTTTATGTCTTCAGTTCTCAAAAAGATCGGCCTGGGGCGTAAGATGCTACAATGGATCCTCAGCTTATATTCCAACCCCACCGCCCAGGTCAAAGCCAACGGAATACTATCAGACTCATTCCCTATATCGAATGGTACCAGACAGGGCTGCCCGCTCTCTCCCCTCCTGTTTGCCCTGGCCCTAGAACCCTTTCTATGCACTATACGAGCTAATGCGGATATTTCGGGCGTGACAGTGGGGGACTCCCAATACAAGATCTCAGCATACGCTGATGATCTGATGTTTTCTCTAACCAACCCGGTAGTGTCCCTACCAAATCTACTCAGGGAATTTGATAGATATGGAAGTTTATCCAACCTAAAAATCAATTTTGATAAATCAGAGGCAATGGGGATTAATATCACACCGCCTAGATTAGGCTCTCTAAAATCACAGTTTAGATTTAAATGGTCCGATGCTTCCCTCAGATATCTAGGAACCCAGATCCCTAATGACCTAAAGCACACCTTTGGACTCAACTTCCCACCATTACTAACTAAGACTCGCGTACTTCTGGAAGAGTGGAACAAGGGCCTACACTCCTGGTTCGGCAGGTGCAATCTGCTAAAAATGTCTATACTACCGAAATTTCTATATTTATTTCAGGCACTGCCGGTCAGGATCCCACCCCAATACTTTAAGCAAATACACTCCCTTTTTATTAAATTTGTCTGGGCGAATTCAAAACCTAGGCTGCGCAGGAGTTACCTGACTAGCTCTTCCAGACTTGCGGAACTACTACCGGGCAGTTCACCTAGGTAGAACAATAGACTGGAACAGACATGGTCAAAACAAGCTCTGGACACAATTGGAACAGGCTCAGTCCGCAGTCCCCTTGAAGGGAGCGGTGTGGTGCTTTGACCAGCTCCCACCAGAATTGAAGTCACACCCGGTAATAGGCACAACCCTTAAAATAGGCGCATCTATTCTCTCTACTACCTCCATCTCCTCTAGAGACTCTCCTCTTTACCCGATATTGGGAAACCCTTCTTTCCCCCCTGGTTTAGAACAATCAGAGTACAAGACACTTACAGCGTCCGGCAGGGACCGAGCATCACATTTTTTGGTTGAAAACCAATGGCCCTCCATCTCAAACCTAACTGATGTGGAAGGACAATTCCAACTGCCGTTCTGGAAAGCAATTAGAATACACCATTTCTTACACTCGATCCCTAACCCAGCACAATTTAACCGAGACTTGACGACCTTTGAAGAGTACTGTGCAGACGAGGGAACATTGCCACGGGTACTATCTAAAACATATGAATTACTCAATTCCCCTATTGAACAACCTGACCTGACATTTATACAGCAATGGGAAACAGATTTACAATGCAAGTTTACTAACACGCAAATTCAGACGATTATCAGATTCTCCCTAAAAACATCTATCTGTACAAAAATACAAGAACTCAATTATAAAATCCTGACCAGATGGTATTACACACCTCAAAGGCTACATACGTACTTCCCTAATACTACAGACAGATGTTGGAGATGTCAGACAGACATTGGGACGCTCCTCCACATTTTCTGGTCTTGCCCTCTGCTTCAGCATTTCTGGACAACAGTCCGGACGATCGCCCAAAAATTTACAGATCACGTGATAAGCGATGACCCAGCTTTCATCCTGCTCCATGCCACCTCAATACCCGCACGGAGATACAAAAAGTCCATAATTAGACACCTACTGGATGCGGCTAAATATTGCATCCCACTTATGTGGAAGAAATGCACACCGCCGACTGTTGGATTATGGCTACGCAGAGTGGAGGAGATCAGGAGGTTGGAGGACTTAGTCCTGACGGCACATAACAAACAAGAACAACATTCCAAGACATGGAGGCTCTGGATGATGTTTATATTCTCTGATGAAGGGATGGCGCTACTTGCCACATGAATAATAAAACCCCACAGATCTGAAGATGGCGTGTCCTGTCGCCCGGGCCCAAAACTCCCTCCCCCTCCCTCCCTCCCTAACCATTCCCCTCATTTTCTTCTCTGACTCCCTTTTTCCCCCTTTCCTTTTTCTCTCCTACCTCACTGGAATTTCTACGCTCTTTTCATTTTCTTTTTCTTTTCTAATCACCATGCTTTAGCTTGCCTTGCCTCTCCCTCAACATATCTCTCATCTATGGTTGTATGTTCTTTTGTCACTCAGGGAATGGGCAGTAGAAACAGATATACAACCACAAAGACGTGGTGAGACCTACTGTCCAGTACACCGTTTTATTTTGTAGATGGAAAGTATGGAAGAAGTCTATCCTATTTTGATTATAGTACAGATATTAGGGTTACCATTGTCGCATCTCACTAACTGTGAACACCAGTTGTTAAGGCTGGCACTGTACGGCAGTATCTGTCGCTTCCATCCTTTTATTTATTTATGTTTTGCTTTGTCTTCTTGGCTCTTATTCTTTGTCTTTGTATTTTTTTTTGTTTTGTTTTGTTCTTTGAAAAAACAATAAAACTTATATTTGAAAATGATATATTGCTCACACAGGCCATGGACATATGTGGAATTGCACCCCAAAATACATTTAGCTGCTTCTCCTGAGTATGGGGATACCACATGTGTGGGACTTTTTAGGAGCCTAGCCGCGTACGGGGCCCCGAAAACCAATCACCGCCTTCAGGATTTCTAAGGGTGTAAATTTTTGATTTCACTCTTCACTGCCTATCACAGTTTCGGAGGCCATGGAATGCCCAGGTGGCACAAACCCCCCCCCCCAAATGACCCCATTTTGGAAAGTAGACACCCCAAGCTATTTGCTGAGAGGCATGGTGAGTATCCCCATACTCAGGAGAAGCAACAGAATGTATTTTGGGGTGTAATTTCACATATTCCCATGGCATGTTTGAGCAATATATCATTTAGTGACAACTTTGTGCAAAAAAAAAAAAATTGTCTCTTTCCCACAACTTGTGTCACAATATAAAATATTCCATGGACTCGACATGCCTCTCAGCAAATAGCTTGGGGTGTCTACTTTCCAAAATGGGGTCATTTGGGGGGGTTTTGAACAGTCCTGGCATTTTATGCACAACATTTAGAAGCTTATGTCACACATCACCCACTCTTCTAACCACTTGAAGACAAAGCCCTTTCTGACACTTTTTGATTACATGAAAATATTATTTTTTTTTGCAAAAAAATTACTTTGCACCCCCAAACATTATATATTTTTTTAAAGCAAATGCCCTACAGATTTAAATGGTGGGTGTTTCATTTTTTTTTTTCACACAGTATTTGCGCAGCGATTTTTCAAACGCATTTTTTGGGAAAAAAACACACTTTTTAAAATTTTAATGCACTAAAACACACTATATTGCCCAAATGTTTGATGAAATAAAAAAGATGATCTTAGGCCGAGTACATGGATACCAAACATGACATGCTTTAAAATTGCGCACAAACGTGCAGTAGCGACAAACTAAATACATTTTTAAAAGCCTTTAAAAGCCTTTACAGGTTACCACTTTAGATTTACAGAGGAGGTCTGCTGCTAAAATTACTGCCCTCGATCTGACCTTCGTGGTGATACCTCACATGCATGGTGCAATTGCTGTTTACATTTGACGCCAGACCGACGCTTGCGTTCGCCTTAGCGCGAGAGCAGGGGGGACAGGGGTACTTTTTTATTTATTTTTTTTTTTTTTATTTTTTTTTTGCTTTTTTATCTTATTTTTAAACTGTTCCTTTCATTTTTTTTTTTAAATCATTTTTATTGTTATCTCAGGGAATGTAAATATCCCCTATGATAGCAATAGGTAGTGACAGGTACTCTTTTTTGAAAAAATTGGGGTCTATTAGACCCTAGATTTCTCCTCTGCCCTCAAAGCATCTGACCACACCAAGATCGGTGTGATAAAATGCTTTCCCAATTTCCCAATGGCGCTGTTTACATCCAGCAAAATCTAAGTCATAAAATGCTCATAGCTTCCGGTTTCTTAGGCCATAGAGATGTTTGGAGCCACTCTGGTCTCTGATCAGCTCTATGATCAGCTGGCTAAATCACCGGCTGCATTCTCAGGTTCCCTGTTGAGACAGGAGAGCCAGAGAAAAACACGGAAGACAGTGGGGGGGGGCATTCCCTCCCACTGCTTGTAAAAGCAGTCTAAAGGCTAATTAGCCGCTAGGATTGCTTTTACATGAAAGCCGACCGCTGGCTGAAAAGAATGATACCAAGATGATACCTAAACCTGCAGGCATCATTCTGGTATAACCACTCAAAGTCGTGAATGGCGTACCTGAAGACCAAAATATGGTTAACAATAAAGCACAGTAAACGGTAAAGTATAAAAAATTGCATACCTGAAAAGCAAACATGATAAAACATAATAACAATAAAACATTTCAGAATAGAATACAGTAAAAAAGAGCAGAACAATAGAGAGGGAATAGAGAGAGAGAGAACAATAAAACGACAACTATTTTTTTTTATTTTATATTTTTGTTTGTGTTTTTTATTTTTTTTATTTTTTTACACTTTGTTTTGTAACTAACTTTTATAACTGTAACCGGTTCCAGGTTCGGGTCTCTCAAAATGCGATGGCATCTTGGGAGACCCTGTGAATGTGTGCCTAGTCTGTGGAATGCTGTACCCTACGCTAATACGCAACTAGTGAATGGTAGCATTCAAAACATTCACCAATGCAAAGACCAGGATTGTCAGGACAGGAGGGACAAAAATAGCGGGTGTCACGCTTATATCCGCTCTTGCTGCAGACACGACATCTTTTTTGGGGGGTTCGTTGGGTAGGGGTACTCGGGAGGACATAAAGAAAATGCCTCTCATGCAGCTGACTGCATTTGGTTGGGGATGTGAATGGGGGAATTACGGGCGCTGCAGAAGTGGTGGGTTCCCAATTAGGATTGGCGAATGCAGCAGGAAGGGCACTATGGGCCTATGTTCGTCTTCTTGGTGGCAGCGGGACACTACTTGTGCTTGCCACCTCACCAGCTTGAACTGCACTTATGGAACTCGCCACGTCACCAAGTGTTACTGCAGTGCTGGTTTAACTATGACCGGGGTGTACTAGCCCGCTGGTGCTTGCCAGTTCACCAAAACGCTACCATAAAATCTGTTAGCGATCGCAGGGATCAGGCCTGACTCTGCGAACGCTGCAGTTACGCGTTTAGTGTTTTGTAAGTGACAGTGATCTTTCGATACTGCACTTGGGTGGGCTGGGCCGGGCAGAGGGGCAAAACGCAGGTGCTAGCAGGTCTGGGCTGATCCCGCTAACACTGCGTTTTTGCGAACCCTAAACTGCTGGGGACGCTAGAATAGGTCTGATCGGATCAGATATTGATCCATTCAGATACTATACCACTAAGGGAGGTGTACGCTGCGTGCGTGGGTGTTAGCGATACTGGCGCTAACCTGACGCTGCCTGGGGCTGGTGCTTGCCAGTTCACCAAAACGCTACCAAAAAAACTGTTAGCGATCGCAGGGATCAGGCCTGACTCTGCGAACGCTGCAGTTATGCGTTTAGTGTTTTGTAAGTGACAGTGATCGATCGATACTGCACTTGGGTGGGCTGGGCTGGGCCGGGCGGAGGGGCAAAATGCAGGTGCTAGCAGGTATCTGGGCTGATCCCGCTAACACTGCATATTTGGGAACCCTAAACTGCTGGGGACGCTAGTATAGATCCAATCGGATCAGATATTGATCCGTTCAGATACTATACCACTAAGGGAGGTGTACGGTGCGTGCGTGGGTGTTAGCGGTACTGGCACTAATTTGACGCTGCCTGGGGCTAGTGCTTGCCAGTTCATCAAAACGCTACCAAAAAAACTGTTAGCAATCGCAGGGAACAGGCCTGACTCTGCGAACGCTGCAGTTATGTGTTTAGTGTTTTGTAAATGACAGTGATCGATTGATACTGCACTTGGGTGGGCTGGGCTGGGCCGGGCGGAGGGGCAAAACACAGGTGCTAGCAGGTATCTGGGCTGATCCCGCTAACACTGCGTTTTTGGGAACCCTAAACTGCTGGGGACGCTAGTATAGATCTGATCGGATCAGATATTGATCCGTTCAGATACTATACCACTAAGGGAGGCGCATGCTGCGTGCGTGGGTGTTAGCGGTACTGGCGCTAATCTGACACTGCCTGGGGCGACGCATATCACCGCTGGGCGATCAGGGGCTAAACCTTTATTCGGTAATAAATGGCGGGCGCCCTGACACTAAAAAAAATAAATGAACTAACCAGCGTCACCCGTAACGGTTATACGGTGATCAGTGGTGAAAGGGTTAACCAGGGGGCAATCAAGGGGTTAAAACATTTATTAGATAGTATATGGGGGTCCCTGTCGCTATAAAACGCTGACGGCGAACCTAAATATTTACGTCCCTAACTAGCGTCACCAGTGACACTAATACAGCGATCAGAAAAATGATCGCTTAGCGACACTGGCGACAGGGGGTGATCAAGGGGTTAAAACTTTATTAGGGGGGGTTAAGGGGGTATCCTAGACCTACAGGGGGAAACTGTCGAGCCGAGGAGAGATGACATCACATCCTCTGCCTCTGTGTACTATACAGAGGCAAAGGATGTTTCCCATTGGCTGGGAGCGATCGCGAGGGGGGGCCACGATCGGATGGCCTCCCCCTCATCTCTGATCGCTGCCAGACAAAAGCCGACTGCCGCTGGCACCGGGGGGGGTCCAATCGGACCCCCCGCCCGCGGGAAGGCAATCACGTACCAGGTACGTGATATTGCCTGCCCGTGCCATTCTGCTCACGTATATAGGCGTGAGGCGGTCGGCAAGTGGTTAAATACTCCCTAAAATAAATGTTATACTGATGTTGGCCAAGAATGTTTGTGTCTAATCTGCTTTGCATGTTTATGTGCAAAATGATTAATTTTGTTTTCTTGTTTGACTCCACAGTTTTCTTCCAACCCACAGGAATGGCAGACTGTGGCCTCCCACTTTGCCCAGCGGTGAGACTTTCCTAACTGCGAAGGGGCAATTTATGGGAAACACATCCACATTATCCCACCACCCAACTCGTGGTCCTACTATTACAACTACAAGGGGTTCAATAGTATTGTGATGTTGGCGGTGGTGTCGGCTACTTACGAGTTCCTGTATGTGGACTGGGGAAGAATGGCCAAATGTCAGATGGTGGAGTCATCGCCCACACGGAGTTCTACAGGCATCTCCAGAATGGCAGCTTGAACCTGCCACCTCCAGAAGACAATGTGGAAGGACTTCCATTCGTCTTTGTTGTGGATGAAGCGTTTGTGCTGGGTGACCATCTTATGCGGCCATTCCCTATGAGGACCCTCACCCCGGACCAGAGGGTTTTTAATTACCGGCTGGCCAGAGCCAGAAGAGTGGTGGAGAACATGTTTGGAATAATGGCCAGCTGCTTCTGCCTATTTCTTACACCGATACACATGGTGGAGTATAAACTCAATCACATCATCCTGGCTTGCTGTGTTCTCCACAACTTTTTAAGGAGAAATTCTGTGAACTATGCTGGCTCAGTTGGGCCTGAAGACGGAATTAATCTCAATGAACCAACCCTGATGGCGCTTGAAGCTGGCCGTCCTGGCTTGCCTCCCCTGAGTGCCCGCGAGGTCCGTCTAAGATACATGGAATACTTTACGGGTAGGGGGGTCATCAATATGCCAGACAATGTCTGAGACATTTTTTAAATAAAAAAATATTTTAAACTGAATAAATATTTGCTTACATTTACTGCTTGTGTTTCTTTTAGCTGACCATGACTGAAATTTGGGGAGTCCTGAAAATGGCATGATTGTGTAAAATTCTAAAGCACTGTTGGGTGTTATTTACTAAAGGCAAAGACACTTTGCACTACAAGTGCACTTGAGACTGCACAGAAACTGCACTTGTAGTGCAAAGTGGATTTGCCCTTAGGAAATAACCCCCATTGTCACAGAAAACACCAATTTCACCACAAATAAAGTTTTTGAGCATTGAAAGAAGAAGCCACACAATGTTGATTATCAATCTTTTTAATACAAGCAAAATCACATGTGCATTTATAAAAGGTTTTTTAAAACAAACCAACATGTTTGTTGTATAAAATATGTTTAGTCACATTAATAAAAGTAGAAATGTCCTTTTAAGGTAAAACAGGCATGTTTAAAATCAACAAGAAATACACAAATCAAGTAATCCCATTTCCGCTATGTATTTGGCAAAGGCCGTGGTCCCCTGTGGATATCGTTTATCCGAGAAGGAAAATGTATCCATTGATGGATCCAAATAATTATTGAAATCACCAGTTATCATGCATAGTCTATCTGGTTTATCGGATACAAACACAATAAATTCCTTAAAAATTTCAGAAGAATATGGTGGTGGAATATAAATTTTTGCCAATACACATCTTTGTCCAGCCAGTACACAATCCAAAAAAATATATCGACCCCTACTATCCTTCCTAACCTGTCTACATTGAAAATCAAATGTGTTGGCTATAAGAATGGATACACCTCTAGAGTGTGATGTATATGTTGAATGAAATTGAGTTCTAAACTGATTTTTCTTTAAGTAATGTAACGTATGAGGAAGTAAGTGGGTTTCTTGAAGATAAATTGGTGAAAGGTGAAAATCTCTTCAGTGAAGTGAAGAGCCTCTAACATTCCATGATATTATTACATCTTTCTAAGAGGTCATAAAACAATTACATCATATATTTTAACTTCAATTAAAAACATATTGCAGACTATATTTGTACTTCATTAGCCACTTGGCCATAGAGTAGAAGGGCAAAAAGCATAGGCATATAAGAGGGGAGAGGCTGAAAGAAAGAAATGATATCAAAAGTTTACAAACTAATTCGTTATGGTACCATCCACCACTTAATTCCCAGGAGCTCAAAGATAGGGAGAAGGGCAAAGGAGAGGGAAGAGAGGAGATCTGAAACAGGAGCCTAACGATAGAGTTGATATGCGGAGGTTTAGTGAAAGGTGTAACCAGACTAACATATAAAACAAATAAGACAAAGACAAACAAGCAACCAAGACCAGGGCACATGAAGGACAAAAAAAATAAATAAAACGAAACATGCATCAACATTAATATATTTAATTGAGATACCGTAATAGAATTGACTGCTGTGTTCCTGGATTTCTTACTCCTGGCATCCTCTCATCTTGCATTCTTTGTGGTAGAAGACTTTGCAAAGAAGCCCTAACAAACAACTATCTTTGCTAAAACTAGGTTCACATATGTGTATCTGCACTTGCGTTTGCGTGTGCAGATCGCTTGTACAGCAGACCATTTATTTGAATGAGCTGCTGTACCTCGAAAAACATGGGGAAAAAAGTCAGTTCCTTTTTTTTTCTAAATGCCCCACACAGAGCCACAGATTCATGTTCAAAAACGCTTGCGGGTGCTAAAGCGTGGGGGGTTCAAGCCCTGAGCATTTTCTGAAGAGCAGCTCGTTTCTGTGTGGTTCAGTAGTGTGCACAATTATGGACACATTCCAGTCTTGCACCAATGTCAACCTAGGCTAAAGGAGGAAAAAAAAAACAGTTTTAACCTTCAAGTCCTAGAAATTATTAAATGACTGATATTAAAATGGACCAGTAAGAGGATACAGTACGTGACAAGCAAGCAAAAACCTGCTATTCATGGTCAATAGCATGGGAGTAAAATTGGCTACTATATTCAACTGTTGCAATAGCAACCTGTGTCTGTGCACTGGCTTTTGAAGTCTAACTAATACATAGTATTTTATTATTTTCTTTTCATCTAACTAAATCAGGTTATCTTTGTCAAAAACAGAAAAAATTGAGTTGAGTATTGTATATACAGTAGTTCTGATATATGGCCCGATATTACCTTTAGGGATGAACTTCGGGTTCAGAACAAGCATGGGTTTGAGGTGAACTCAACCTATTCATAGTTTGGAAAAAAGGATGAACGAATGCAGTTGTTTGCTGCCATAGCAAGCAACTACCAGTAATTGTACTTCCTAGAATTTGAACTTAGGTCAGGTGGCTTAGAAAGGGCCAATAAATGGGGGCTTTGTTATGTGCCAGATCCCTCACTATTTCCACCAACAGCAATGTTGGCAACATACTTAGAAAGAAAGCAAAGGGAGTGCTGCAAAAAAAACTGCATATGGACAGATTAGTTTAAGGCTTGTAGGCACTGGCCATGATGTAAACCCTACCTGAATATCCTTTAGATAGCAAAATGATGTGTATATTAAGGAATTTGGGGGTGTCCTGCAACCTCTCCACATGCACATGTCTACAGTATTGTTTACATTTTGATTAAACATTGATTTTTTTTCCCTTCATTTTTAAATAAACATACATTAGCAGAATTCATGCTATGTGTGCCCTTTGTTTCTTTCCCTTTATGGCAGCCATCTGAGACTTCATGATTTGGGGTTAAGGCAATTACATTGGTGGATATTATATGCTTTGACCCAGTGTACTGTACTTGTTTAGCCTGGGGACACCAGGAGGTGTCAATTGTTCAGTATGCATGTTTGATCTCTGTAATTGGGGATCATATTGATCTGTTAAGAGGCTTTAATTGCAGTGGAGGTCACCTGTGCTTGGTGGACTTCCCAAACTCTCCACGTGGCTTGGTGTTTAGTAGAGCATATCAGTATTTAAAGAAGACACTGATCATTGTTCCAGTTTTCTAAAACATTATATATTTCATTTGCTTGTGGCATGTGGACTACTAACTTTTACTGAATTATTTATTTCACTGTTTTAATTGCATATTTTTTACACTTACAGTACAGTTCACTTTTGCACTGTAATTATCAAGAAGTGCACTATTATTTGTGTATACATATTTGAATTGCAGTGCTTGAGTACATTTGTATGTAACCTGTACATCCACAAATCCCTTTTCAGGGCCAATATCTGTCAGCAACAACTGATAGCTAGCTTTTCTATTGTTAACAGCTTAACTATTTATTATCCTGGATCTACTCCAGCCATAGGGCCATGGATAGATCCCCAAAATCAAACTTTTAAAGGTTAAACCTTTTAAAAGAGGAAGTAAACCCTGATGAGTTTTACTCCCTCTTTATTACCCTGCAAAGTAAAAGCATAATGGGCTAATATGCATGGCATATTAGCCCATTATGTGCCACTCACCTGTAAACAAAGCCTGCAATGTCCCCGCTGGTGGCCACGTCAATCTTCACCCCTCTTCCTTCTGTGGCCATGGACTCCGGCTCTGTGACTGGCCTGGGTCACGTGACATCACTCCAACGCATGTGCGTGGGAGCCGACGGTCATGGCACAGGCCCTATAGAAACGGTACGATCGTGCCCTTTCCTTATTGCGCATGCGCCGATGACATGGGCGCTAGTGTATATGATAAATATCTCCTAAACCGTGTAGGTTTAGGAGATATTTCCAGTAACTACAGGTAACTCAGTGACGGTTGGGCTAACAGGACTAATTTTATTTACTGATCTACTTACCCATGACGTACAGACAGCTATTATAAGAAGGGGGGTTTCCCTTTCCTCCCATCGTTCTTCTATTCCTGGCCCCCTTCTCTCCTTTCCCTTTCTTGTCTTCCTCCTGGTTCCCCCTCCTCTTTTCTATTTTAAGGCGTTCCTCAGTAGGATTCCATGGTTTGACGTGAATAACTATGCATGCTTGCACACATACCCAGGCAAAACATCAGACTGGCACATGCAACAGAAAAAGAGCTTCTCAAGTGCCTGAGGTGGGTCAAAACTATTTCCCACAATCTAACAAATACACAAAAATCATACAATCATTTCAGATACACATTCTAAAATTGCACCACCTGCAATACACTAGACTCACACGTAATAAAAAGAATAACATATAGTTTAAATGTTATCTTAATTTCTGTTGTTCTTTAGCAAAGACATTTGGATCTGAGCTTCATTAAACTGTTAGTTGTACAATGTGAAATACAGTATTACAACTGTAATGATGGGGTTAACGATGAATTACCTTTCAGTTGACAAATATGTATATCATCTGTTGCATTATTGTAAAATTTTGAAAATAAAGAATGTTAAAAAAATTACTTTGATTTACCACCTTTTTTTGCAAATAAAATAAGTGCACTTCAACTTCACTTCAACTTCAAAAAAATTAGGCAAACACTGGTTGTGCCTATTATTCCAGATTAAAATCGTTCTGCTTTTGTCCAATGTTACACTGCTGTATTCTTTGCAGTATCTTAACAATAAATTATTTATTAGTAAGCACACTATGGCTTTACACAAGAAGTTGCATAAACAGATTAATATATGTATTTATTTCTCTTTCCCCAAAAAAGGTGATTCTGCCACAAGCATTGGACAGTGTAACCAAAGTTACCTAGTGCATTCCCATCAAACTCTTCAAAACTCCTTTCTGCTTTGTCAATCAGAAAATATTCATGAGCTTCTCTCTGCTTGGCCTTGATGTGATCACCACAACAAAATAAGCTAGATAGAAGACCTTTTTGTTTTGGCATGCACACCATCCTCTTGTCAGGATTCAGCAGCTGGGAGACCAGATATACTGTATGTAGCTACACACAGAAACTGAGACCAAACAATGTATATTTCTTTTAAGTGAGAGTTATTTACAGTGAAACAAGAGACAAGCACACCCCAGTAAACAGTGAACATATATAAACACCAGTGATAATATACCTAATAAACCTAACAGAGACCTAACAACGAACTATATACAAAATATATACACAATGAGGGACAAGGGTAACAGGGAATACCAGGGATGCAAGAAAGGGGGGATCAAGACTGGGTTCAGGAACCAGGAGCAGGAATAAGCAGCAGGGCACAGGATAATACACTATATTACCAAAAGCATTGGGACGCCTGCCTTTACACGCACATGAACTTTAATGGCATCCCAGTCTTAGTTAGTAGGGTTTAATATTGAGTTGGCACACTCTTTGCAGCTATAACAGCTTCAACTCTTCTGGTAAGGTTATCCACAAGGTTTAGAAGTGTGTCTATGGGAATGTTTGAACATTCTTCCAGAAGCGCATTTGTTTGGTCAGGCACTGATGTGGGTGAGAAGGCCTGGCTCACAGTCTCAGCTCTGATTTATTCCAAAGGTGTTCTATTGAGTTGAAGTCAGGACTCTGTGCGGGTCAGTCAAGTTCCTTCACCCCAAACTCGCTCATCCGTGTCTTTATGGACCTTGCTTTGTGCACTGGTCCAAATTATTTGGTAGAGGGGGGATTATGCTGTGGGATTGTTTTGCAGGGGTTGGGCTTGGCCCCATAGTTCCAGTGAAGGGAATTCTTGAGGGAATCAGCATACCAAGACATTTTGGACAATTTTATGCTTCCAACTTTGTGGGAACAGTTTACGGATGGATCCTTCCTGTTCCAACATGACTGCGCACCAGTGCACAAAGTAAGGTCCATAAAGACATGGATGAGTGAGTTTGGGGTGGAGGAACATGACTGGCCTGCACAGGGTCCTGACCTCAACCCGATAGAACACCTTTGGGAAAAATTAGAGTGGAGACTGCGATTCAGGCCTTCAATTTTATTTTAGTGGAATATCTTTGCTATCAATGCAGTTTCAATGCTGGACTATTCCATAGGTATTTATGTGTTTGGCAACAGGAGCAGGCTGTCCTGCCTTCAACTCAGGGATACGGGCCTTTCTGTCCCTGTTCACTGTATGTGTTTGACCAGGACGGGGAATGCCTTAGAAGGTAAAAAATGAATACAATGAAAATGATAAAAAAGCTAATCAATAAATAATGTTAAATAATAAAACCATAAAAAGTAGTGGTGGCTGATGGCTTCCAGCACTATCAAAGTAAGGTTTATGCCCTGTCTGTCTTGGTTAAAAGACCATTAGCCTTTCACTCCTAAAAAAAAAGGTAGAAAAAAATGTGCTCAGTACTTAGTAATCCGTGTCTTCATGATGCAATCTAACAATCTGCTCTGATAATGATCAGGATAGTAGATAAATCCACAGGTATATATTTGTACTTGATCTGACTGCTGAGGGTATCCGTGTAAAAAAATAACAACATAAACATAGAAAAGCACACAGATCTTATGCGATATAAAGACAATATTAATTATATTAAACAAAAGTGGCAACAAACATATGCTCAGCTTGTGCTGGTATACATAATATCAGGAGGGTGCAGATTTTCTCTCATTCAGCAGTGGGCTGAATGAGAGAAAATCTAGCCATGTATGGCTAACTTAAGTCTACTAGACAGGGCATATTTGTTTGTTGGTTTAGACATACAAACCTGAAAAAACAGGACTGAGCAATAACCTTTCACATTGACATGTTACAGTGCTCCTCGGAGCTCTCCACAGCAGGTCAAAGGACCTAGAAACCATATGATCTTTCCCTAGGCTTATATGTGGTACCTCAAAATGATTTGTGGCAGACAATTTTCATCAGAATAATAATTTTAATCAGTAATACTGACATGTAAGGTGTGTTCTTTAATAAGTCTACTTTAACACAGACACACATATCTAAAAACAACGGTATGACTTTTCTTCTAAAAACACCAATGTAATTTTTTTTCAGACAAAGCATGACACATCATTATAGCAAGCAACAGTTACTATCTCCCACAATTAACTATGGCAGATTAATGTGCAGTTTTACAGTTCCTGGTATTATTATTCATTTTATGTTGACAAATCTATCAAATACAAAGCAGTTTCCTGTTGTTTACTACCCTATTTGAATGATAATAAGTTTAGCTCATGTCACTTATCTTTTATTATATTATTAACATTCTTCATAACATATTTTCCCAACATTAGCTAGTTGATATTCTTTTCTTTAGCACGTATAAAACATTTAAATGTTAAATAAAACTATGCAGCATGGGTGGATTAACAGACACACAGATAAAGACATACTGTAAGTTACCATTATAATCAAAGATATATATATATATAAAAAAATGCACAAATAAAATGTACTAACAGATAAACCCCACTTATGATTATTTAGGTTTGGGAAGCAGGGAGTTTTTTTTCGAACATGACTACAAATTTACTATATTTACTGCTGTAGTCCTTATCTAAATTTTTAAGTCTAATGCCCTGTACACACGGTCAGACATTGATCGGACATTCCGACGACAAAATCCTAGGATTTTTTCCGATGGATGTTGACTCAAACTTGTCTTGCATACACACGGTCACACAAAGTTGTCGGAAAATCCGATCATTCTGAACGCAGTGACGTAAAACACGTACGTCGGGACTATAAACGGGGCAGTAGCCAATAGCTTTCATCTCTTTATTTATTCTGAGCATGCGTGGCACTTTGTGCATCGGATATGTGTACACACGATCGGAAATTCCAACAACGGATTTTTTTGTCGGAAAATTTTATAGCCTGCTCTCAAACTTTGTGTGTCGGAAAATCCGATGGAAAATGTGTGCTGGAGCCCACACACGGTCAGAATTTCCGACAACAAGGTCCTATCACACATTTTCCTGTCGGAAAATCCGACCGTGTGTACGGGGCATAACTGTAAGCTATTTCTCCCTTTTACTATTGGCTTGTAAAAGACAACATGTCTTTATTGCTTTGTGGTTTATAGTGGTAACACATATCTGTACTTTTAGAACTGTTCTGTACTTCGGGTCTCGCTTTGAAATGACTTGTCCTCAGTAAATAAGCAGCCCATTAATTCAAACATTTAATGTCTGCCTCCCATATTGCCTCATTTTGAGGCACCACATATAAACCTAGGGAAAGATCATATGGTTTCTGTGTCCTTTGACCTGTTGTGGAGAGCTCTTCAACATGTTTTCACCTCCAATACACTAAAACACTAAATGGGCCATCATACACAGCCAGGCCATCAGATACCACTGAATATGTTCAGACCCAGAAGAGAGAGATAAACATCTCAGAACACTGGCAGACTCCTTCCATAAGAAAGATTACAAAGACAAAACCATCGACAACAGTATAAACACTGCCTTGAAAACCCGAAGAGATTAGCTCGTGAGCAGCGAACGAAGATGGCCGCATCCTAGCCTCGCTCCTCACCGCCAGGACACATCGGCCCCATACAAAGCCAAGTAAGAGGAAATCCCCGTCCCCCACCACCTCCCGCTGACTCCCGCAGCTGCCGTGCATCCAGCGACACGAACGGCGATGCTCA
This sequence comes from Lithobates clamitans, assembly GCA_037952925.1. NCBI lineage: Eukaryota > Metazoa > Chordata > Amphibia > Anura > Ranidae > Lithobates > Lithobates clamitans. The sequence continues at coordinate 1,043,389 of JBBGZY010000213.1, read as the reverse complement.
CACGAGCTTCCAGCTCACGATCTGCGGACCGCACACTGCCTGGGGCCTCCCCGCCGGACGCCATGTTTGAAGCCCCGGCCTCAAGTCCGGACCCCTTCTCCCAGCTTACAGCCGAGGATTTGGATCGGTCTCCCGCTGTTGGCGGGGACCCGCTCCAGCTGCCGTCACTGCGAGATGCTGATCTGCTCTCCCGCTTTAAGACCATGTTGCAGGCAGAACTATCAGCCGCAACCACCAAGCTGGCCACCCACCTCACTAAAGAAATCAGGGAGCTCGGCTCCCGCACCAATGACCTAGAGGACAAGATGGATGCCGCTGCTACTGTCCTAGAAAACCACGAGCAGGACATTTCCGACATTAAGAAAGAACTGGATGTAGCCCTGCTGCGCCTGGAGGATTTTGAGAACAGGGCCCGCAGAGGTAATCTGCGCCTGCGGGGTATCCCCGAAACGGTCATGGACCTCACCTCCACTGCCACGGCCCTGTTCCAGGAGCTTGTCCCAGCCATCCCCATTGACAGGCTGGAATTTGACCGCATTCATCGGTCACTCGGCCCCAAGAAATCAGAAGGACCACCCCGCGACATCATCATAAAGTTCACTTATTACCGCACTAAAGAAACCCTCCTTCGTGCGGCCCGGGACAAGCCCGACCTCACGTTCCAGGGATACCACTACCAACTTTTTACGGATCTCTCCCAGTCCACGATTGTGAAAAGGAGACAGATGAAGCCTTACACCTCAGCTCTTCAATCGCACCAAATTCGGTACCGCTGGGGCTTTCCCTTCAAGCTATCCTTCTCATACAATGGCCGCAGTCACACGCTGACCTCGCCAGACGAAGCACAGTCCGTCCTGGACTCTCTCCATCTGCTACCATCTGGTAAAAACACCCGAAGCCCAACTGGATCTACCCCCCCCCAGCTTTCCACTAACCTCCCGGGTCGCACATGGGAAAAGGTCAAAGGGCCGAGACGCCCTCCCCCTCCCGCTCCATCTATGGCAGGCTCTCAACGTTCTGATCCAGATTGACCCTCGAAACCGTGAGTCCTGTTTTCCCCTTTGGTCCCCGGGACCCTTCTGTATTTCACCAACCATCTCCCGTAGATGATGGTTGGATTGGATCCCCCCTCGATGACTTTCCCTATCCACACATGCCCAATGATGGCCGTGTTTGGATTGGGCCATATGCCTTCCTCCCCACCCCCCAGCCCGCCTTGACCCAACCGGTTGGTGCATGTCGTGATGTCGCCCCCTCACCACCCTTCTATATGACTGCCCTATATCTCCCCCACACACCCTGCCTGGAAGTCTCTAAACCATTTCACCTGCTTTGGCACCCTGCCAGACTCAGTTGTGCTGCTCTAGGATTTTCCGAGCGTATTGGTATATTCCAAACCATGCAACACCTGACTCTTGCTACTTCTCACCACCTCCTCAAGATCTCCACTCTGGACTTCCATGTTGCATTAACTTCATAGGCTCCATCGCATCCAGAACACCGCTTGTCTTATTTGAACTTATAAATATTTTTATATTTTTTTATTTTAAATTTTTTTTTTTTTTTTTGTTTTTTTTTTTTTTTTTTTTTTTTTTTTTTGTTTTTTGTTCTTTTTTTCTTTTTCCCCATTCCTGCCCTTTTCCCCTCCCCCCCCCCGTTCCTTTTAACCCGCCCCCCTCTTCCCCCCTCTCCCCCCCTCTCCCCCCCTCTCCCCTCACCCTCCCTCTTCCCTTCCCTTCCTTTCCCTGCCTCTCATGGTCCTGACCCTCCCTTCCCTACCTCTTGTACGCTCCTGTCTGATCTTTAATCAACGATGCCTAGGTCCCTATTTATCCTATCGGGGGTCCCCGGGGGCCCTCCCTCCGCTAGCGATAGCAGTTGGTGACCGGCCCTGGGGGGCTTCCTGGTGGACCCTATAACTGAGCCCCCTGGCCAGGAGGCTGGGGGTTAGCCAGTCTGTATGATATGCACCGCTAATGTTACTTGCAAGTTATGTTTAACACTGTTTTTGAGTAATACTGAATTATAGGTTTAAGAACTGCTAAATTGCTGTGACTCATCTCCAGGTTGATAATTAATGTCCGGCCTCTTTTAATAGTTTACTTGGGCCCTCTGGGTCCCGCTTCCTGGTGGGGCTTGCGCCTGGTGGCGGGATTCGGGGGACCCCTTGACGGACTTTGTACCTGACAGTCCGGGCTGGCTGGCTGGAGTTCGGTCTAGCTAAATGGTCCGAACACCAGAAGTTACACATCCCATTTGTGTTCTTTATTGTTATATAATAATTCTGCGTTTAAAGCACTCTTGGCAACTCCTCATTGCATTTAATCCTTGGGTTGGTTGTTAGCACCAGTAATCTTGCCCTAAACCTAATCCTTAGCTACACCCCCCCCCCCCCCCTTTCCTTTATAAGGAAATTTTTTTGTTTTTTTTTTCTCCCCTTCCTGAGGCTGATTCGGCCAGTGATCCCCTTCCCCCTCCCTTTTCCCGGCACCCCCCTCTACTTGCTAAACCTTGAGCTGCCGAGACTTAAAATGGCCATGTGTCCGGCGGTCGAGCCCCCCGCCTTACACGTCTCGCCGAAGACGTGGTTTACGCCCAACGTGGCGCATTTAGTACGTTTGTACTGCTTTTGTATTTTTGTTTTTATGTTTCCTTTTTTCTTCCCCCATCCTACCCTTTGTCTCTTGTCTTGCACCTTTCCCTGTCTCTCTTCTCTCTTCTTCCCCCAGGCTGGAACTCCGCAAGTGTCGCTGGCAGGGACCCCTACCGACCTGATCTGCAGCTGCTGGACACCACCACGTAAGCTAACCTTCATCTCCTCACAATGACCCAATCTCCGTTGAAGTTTTATTCACACAATATCCATGGTTTTAATTCTCCAGTAAAACGATCCAAAGTGTTTCACCACCTAAAATCTAGTGGCATTGACGTAGTATGCTTGCAAGAGACCAGGTTTTCCTCCTCTTCTGCCCCGAAATTTGTCTCCTCTCACTTCCCTACATTCTATCTGGCTTCTGCCCCCGAAAAGCAGAGAGGGGTTCTCATTGCCTTTAGACGCAATCTCCTATTCTCATGCTCCAAGGAAATTGCGGACCCAACTGGTAGATACCTATTACTCCAGGGCACGTTAAATGGCCAAAATGTAACCTTGGTGGGGTACTATGCCCCGAACCGATTCCAACATAAATTTTTCTCCCACCTCCTCAAGGTCGTGTCCCAGCACAGCTCCGGGACCCTCATCTTGATGGGGGACACGAACGTAGCCCTGGACTCCTCGATGGACAGGAAATACCCATCTGGATCCCCCCCCTCTCATGATTTAGTTGTAGAGGAACAGATGAGATCCCTTATACAATCCCATGGCTTAGTAGATGCATGGCGGGAGCTCCATCCCCGTGACCGCGACTTCACTTACTATTCTAGCCCACACGACAGCTTTTGTAGGATCGACCACGTCTTCATTCCTCTACACCACATCTCCAATGTCCATAAAATTACGATCCCCCCTTCTGTGTGGTCGGACCATGACCCTATCGTTTTTTTGTTCACTTTCTCAGGCCTGACACGCCCTACCTTCCAATGGCGATTAAACGACTCACTCCTTACATCACAAGACGCCCTTCTTGAAATCCATACGCGACTCCAAACTTTCTTCAAAGAAAATGTGGGCTCTGTGTCTTCGCCCATCTCTCTTTGGGAGGCCCACAAGGCTACCATGAGAGGCCATTGTATACAACTGGCATCCTCCCGCAAACGCCATAGGGAAAAGCGGACCCGGGAACTTACAGTTCTTTTGGCCGCCGCTGATGCAGAGTGGAAATCCCACCCCACGCTAGCAAATAAGAAAGCTAGGGACACCCTTGCAACCGAATTAGACCTGTTGGCCTCCGACCAAACCGAGAAGGCCCTGCGGTGGGCTAAACATAAATTTTACTCTTGCGCGAATAAACCGGGCGCAATGCTGGCTAAGAAACTCAATGCTACATCTCGCTGCCATAAACCTATCCGCCTCCGTACTGCTAACGGAGACCTCACTTCAGATCCGAGCAAAGTCACTGCAGCCCTGGCAGATTTCCTAGCCTCACTTTATAGCAAACCCTCCCCCTTTCCTCTTAACCTCGCGGACGATTTCTTCCGCGATCTTCATCTTCCGCCTCTCTCCTCAGGAGCCTGTGCGACTCTTAATGCTGACATTACTGAACTGGAGGTGGCTCAGGCCATCAAGGGTATTCGTGTTTCGAAGGCCCCGGGCCCAGATGGCTTCACCGGACTATACTACCGTAAGCTTTCTCCCCTCTTGCTCCCCCATCTGACGGCCTATTTCAACTGCATAAAGCAAGGAGCGCTGCCCTCCCCGGACACATTACGAGCTCACATTTCCATGATTCCTAAGACCACAGAGGAGGCGCACGAACCCCAGGCGTTTCGCCCAATCTCTCTATTGAATGAGGATGTGAAGCTCTTGGGGAAAATCCTAAGCTTTCGCATTAACAAATACTTGCGCTCCTTGGTTCATAGAGACCAAGTGGGCTTTGTACCTGGCCGTCAGGCGGGGGACAATGTCCGGAAAGTTGTTCACCTGATCACCTTATTGCAGCAACGCAAAATCCCGGGCTTTCTCCTCTCTCTTGACGTTTATAAAGCTTTCGATACCCTCTCATGGGACTATCTTCGTTACGTGCTACAACGTTGGGGCTTTGGTGACTCAATCCTATCGTGGCTGACGGCCCTTTACTCAACCCCCTCTGCCTCGGTCCGCTACGCTGGTTGCCTCTCGCCCTCTTTCCCTATCTCTAGAGGAACAAGGCAGGGCTGCCCTCTATCTCCGGTCCTTTTTGTCCTTGCCCTTGAGCCGCTAGCTATTGCCCTTAGGGCAGACCCTAATATCACGGGCATCCCTTATGCAGGTGACAATTATAAACTGAATATGTTCGCTGACGATGCCCTCCTAACTCTCACCAACCCCATCGTCACCCTACCAAATCTCCAGGCCCTTCTAACCCGATTTTCATCTATCTCTGGCCTCCATATTAACCCACACAAAACTACCGCCCTGAACGTCACTCTCCCAGGCCCCCTAGTCTTACATCTCCAATCCTCCTTCCCTTACCGATGGGCAAGTTCCTCCCTGGACTACTTGGGCATTAAGTTGACCCCTTCTTACGCCTCCCTTTTCTCCGCCAACTATTACCCACTCTTGCGTACCATCACGGCCCTCATGGCTTCGTGGCGATTTCCCACCTTATCCTGGATCGGTCGTATCCATGCGGTCAAGATGACCATTCTCCCAAAGATTCTTTACTTCTTTCGAACCCTTCCTGTCCGAGTCCCTGCCTTCTATCTGCGGCTACTTCAGAACAGACTTCTCTCCTTTATCTGGGCACACAAACGCCCCAGAGTTTCCCGCTCCACTCTCTATGCTCATAGGTTACGGGGTGGACTAGGCGTTCCGGACGTTGCAAAGTACTACCAAGCAGCCCAAATTTCCCAACTCACCATGCTCCACGCGACCTCTGATATCCCCCTATGGGTTCTCCTGGAGGTACCCAATTGCGCGCCTGTCCCTATCTCGGCCTTATTGTGGCTACCCCCTAAAATGCGACCGCCTTCTGCTAGCCCTCTCATGATGCACAGTCTGAAATTGTGGGACTCGATTCGATACTCAGGCAAACTTATGTCCCCATTCGTACCGCTGCTCCCTCTCTTGAATAACCCTATGTTCCCACCGGGCCTAGAACAACCCTATATTTTTTCATGGTGGCCTGCACATGGGTTCTCCCTGGTTCGTCATTTTCTTCGTACCCGCGCCTTCCCTGCGTGGTCCTCGTTTCAAGAGACCCATGATGCTCCACCTGCTGAACTTTTCCGCTACATCCAACTGCGACACTGGATAACTTCCCTCCGGCGCCTAGGCTCCTTCCCGTATCAAATGACTGCCTTCGAGCAATTCTGCCAACAATGCCCGGGTGCTCGCGGCACCATTTCCATGATATACTCCTTACTAACTGCTGGCAACACTTCCACTACCCTTTCCTATGTGCTTAAATGGGAACGCGATTTATCCCCCATAGATTTAGCAGATTGGAGTAAGGCCTGGTCAAGCATAGCAAAATGCTCATTCAACACTGCCACCCTGGAGGCGGCCTATAAGGTCCTCCTGCGCTGGTACTGGGTTCCAGCCCGCATCGCCAAATCAAACCCATCTTGCAATGATAGATGCTTCCGAGGTTGTGGTCAAAGAGGAGATGAACTGCACACATGGTGGTCTTGCCCTCGCCTTGTAGGCTTCTGGTCAAGGGTCTTTGGTCTACTTTCCTCCCTATTTCATGTCCATTTTCGCAAAGACCCCAAATTTGCATTACTTCATTGCCCGCTCCCGGGCCTTTTCTCTCATCAACAGAAACTAGCTACATACTTATTTATCGCCGCCAAACGAACAATAGCGAGGGCTTGGAAAAAACCCTCTGTCTCATTCGCAGAGGTGAAGACTTCATTGACGACCCTCATGATTCACGAGAAAATGTCCAGCATCCTTCACGACTCCCATGCAAAATTTATTAAGGTATGGGCCCCGTGGTGGTCCTACACACTCCCCAACCTAAATCCAACTAGCCTAGGTTTGTAAATTCATTTTGAACTAACCTCCAGCCTGGGGGACCCCCTTCCCCCCTCCTCCCATTTCCTCTCTTCCTGGGCCCTTCGCCCGACGTTCTACCCTACACTTAACCCCCCCCCCCGTAATAGTATATGTGTTCTTCCCTTCTATCCTTTCCCCCTTCTTTCCCCCTTCTCTTTTCTCCTTTTTTTTCTCCCCTCGTGTTTGTCTGTCACCCTCTTCCCTGTTTTGCGGACAACTCTGCTCACCCTTGTCTGCCTCAGCTCCTGGGCCCCATGGCCTGGACATAGCACACTGACCTCCGGCCCTGTCTGGCAGGTCAATGTCAGTTGATATAATACACTCTTAAAATATGTTTCATTATGTACCGTTATGTAAACCTCTTCTTTATGTTTTTGTACATATCCCCTGCGTGGGAATTCGTTATCTGGGGTTTCTCCCTTCTTTTTTTTTCTTCTCAATAAAAACATTGTACCAGAAAACCCGAAGAGAAAATCTCCTCTAATACAAAGAGAAAAAAACAAGCAAACCCTGCAATAAAAAACGCTGCAAACTGTGCAACCAGATCAATCTATCTAAAAGTGTCACACACAAATGGGACCTTCGATATTGCAGGATCATACAGCTGTATCTCCAATAATGTTGTGTACCTCATCCAATGCAAAAAATGTAGTAAAGGATCGTATGTTGGCAAAACAGGACAGAAGTTGCAAGGGAGGATGAATTTGCACAGACACACCATCAAAGAACATAAAGAAGACAGTTTCTGCACACCTGTGGGACATCACTTCTCACAACTGGACCACTCTATAGAAGACCTCAATGTTTTAGTTCTTAAAGGAAATTCCAGAACTATCAAGGAAAACTTTTAATCTAATACCGCGTACACATGATCGGATTTTCCGAAGGGAAATGTTGGATGTAAGCCTGTTGTCGGAAAGTCCAACCGTATGTATGCTCCATCGGACATTTGCTGTTGGAATTTTCGCCATCAAATGTTTCTTAGCAGGTTCTCAAATTTTACGCCAACAAAAATTTGTTTCCGGAAAGTCTGATCGTGTGTACACAAGTCCGCGCACAAAAGTCCACTCATGCTCAGAATCAAGTACAAGCCGGAAGCGCTCGGTCTTATAAAACTAGCGTTTGTAATGGAGATAGCACATTCGTCACGTGGAAAATTTTGAAATCTCTCGATGCAGCACATTCTCTTCTTCTTTATAATGCTAGAATAATGATTTTTTGCGTTGCTGCTGATATCCACAAAGTTCTGACAAACAGATTTTTTATTGTTTCTCGTTATCTCATGAATAATCTTTATTTTTTTTTTCTCGTGATCTCCATATTTTTTTTTTCTAGTGATCTCCATAATATTTTTTGTCATTTTGTGTGTCAAGTTACTACAACACCATTATCATCTTGTATTTTTTTAACCTCAAAGAGATACAACTATGTTGGTGTCCCTTGTTCATTTGACATTGTATTTTTGAAATGTACAGTGGAGACTGAAAGTATTCAGACCCCCTTAAATTTTTCACTCTTTGTTATATTGCAGCCATTTGCTAAAATCATTTAAGTTCATTTTTTTTCCTCATTAATGTATTTATTAAAAAAGAATATCTGAAGTATCACATAGTCCTAAGTATTCAGACCCTTTGCTGTGACACTCATATATTTAACTCAGGTGCTGTCCATTTATTCTGATCATCCTTGAGATGGTTCTACACCTTCATCTGAGTCCAGCTGTGTTTGATTATACTGTTTGGACTTGATTAGGAAAGCAACACACCTGTCTATATAAGACCTTACAGCTCACAGTGCATGTCAGAGCAAATGAGAATCATGAGGTCAAAGGAACTGCCTGAATAGCTCAGAAACAGAATTGTGGCAAGGTATAGATCTGTCCAAGGTTACAAAAAAAATTCTGCTGCACTTAAGGTTCCTAAGAGCACAGTGGCCCCCATAATCCTTAAATGGAAGACGTTTGGGATGACCATAACCCTTTCTAGAGCTGGCCGTCCGGCCAAACTGACCTATCGGGGGAGAAGAGCCTTGGTGAGAGAGGTAAAGAAGAACCCAAAGATCACTGTGGCTGAGCTCCAGAGATGCAGTCGGGAGATGGGAGAAAGTTGTAGAAAGTCAACCATCACTGCAGCCCTCCACCAGTCGGGGCTTTATGGCAGAGTGGCCCGACGGAAGCCTCTACTCAGTGTAAGACACATGAAATCCTGCATGGAGTTTGCTAAAAAACACCTGAAGGACTCAAAGATGGTGAGAAATAAGATTCTCTGGTCTGATGAGACCAAGATGGAACTTTTTGGCCTTAAACCTAAGGGGTATGTGTGGAGAAAACCAGGCACTGCTCATCACCAGTCCCAACAGTGAAGCATGGTTGTGGCAGCATCATGCTGTGGGGGTGTTTTTCAGCTGCAGGGACAGGACGACTGGTTGCAATCGAGGGAAAGATGAATGTGGCCAAGTACAGGGATATCCTAGATGTCAGATTGGGCGGAAGGTTTACCTTCCAACAAGACCCTAAGCACACAGCTAAAATAACAAAGGAGTGGCTTCACAACAAATCCGTGACTGTTCTTGAATGGCCCAGCCAGAGCCCTGACTTAAACCAAATTGAGCATCTCTGGAGAGACCTAAAAATGGCTGTTCACCAACGTTTACCATCCAACCTGACAGAACTGGAGAGGATCTGCAAGGAGGAATTGCAGAGGATCCCCAAATCCAGGTGTGAAAAACTTGTTGCATCTTTCCCAAAAAGACTCATGGCTGTATTAGATCAAAAGGGTGCTTCTACTAAATACTGAGCAAAGGGTCTGAATACTTAGGACCATGTGATATTTCAGTTTTTCTTTTTTAATAAATCGGCAAAAATGTCAACAATTCTGTGTTTTCTGTCAATATGGGGTGCTGTGTGTACATTAATGAGAAAAAAAATGAACTTAAAGTGGTGTTCCGGCCGAAATGATACTTTTTAAATAAATATACCCCTATAATACACAAGCTTAATGTATTCTAGTAAAGTTAGTCTGTAAACTAAGGTCTGTTTTGTTAGTTTATAGCAGTAGTTTGCTATTTTATAAACTTACAGCAGCCCGTGGCCATCTTAAGTCTGGGCATCTGAAGCCAGACTGTATTTCTTCCTGGATCTCATCCTTGCAGATCTTGCACATGCGCAGTGCAGCACAAGCAGTGTAATAGGTTTCAGGTCAGGTTTCCATAGCAACGGCAGTGTCAGAGGAAGTTGCCGCCCCTTCCCAGAAGGCATTGCAAACAGGAAATAATGCGATGGGCCGCGGCCAGGGAGGAGGAAGTGAAAAATGAATACAGCAGATATACAGTAAGTGCTGAGAAAAAAAATATCCAATTCGCTTACAGTGCACAGTTTAGTGAGGGATGCTGAAGAGTTGTAAAAGTGGGTGGAACTCCACTTTAAACGATTTTAGCAAATGGCTGCAATATAACAAAGAGTGAAAAATTTAAGGGGGTCTGAATACTTTCCATCCCCACTGTACCTACCTACTCACAAACAAACTGTCCTTTTTAAAGTAAAACACATAGCTAAGTATTTGTCAAAAAAAATTAGACATTGAATAGGGGTCCTAACAAAATAAAGAGGAAGGCAACGCTGGAGAAACAGTTGTAATTGGTGAAGCCTTTGTACCCCAGGGCAGACATCAATTATTTGACTGGCAAAATTGGTAACCTGAGTTAATCATTAACTTATTATTATTAAATTATTCATTATTATTGAATTATTAATTATTATTATTAAATTATTAATTGGTAACCATTTAATAGGGAGCACAATACAGTCCAGGACTCCGAGAGATTGGGAGCAGCAGCAGATGACATATATGTCACGTGGCTGTGGTTTTACAACAGCCTGCGTCTTTTGCCAAACCACACCAAACCCAGGCCATCGCTCTCAACACTTCCTTCCACACTTCCTTCCATGCTGCTGTGTTGGGTTGGGTGGCTGTGTTGCTGGTGGTGTTACTGGAGGGTGTGGAGGAGTATGATCCAACTCACACAGGTGGCTTTTATTTGTGAGTTGGCCCCTCTTCCCCTTGTTTAGGGCCTGACGAATGTTCTCCTCACAGATGAGGTGTTGGCCCTCCTCCATGCATTCCAGTTTACTTGCTGTCAGACAGCCATACGACTCGGAGCCACCAGGGGTCGTTGTTAGTACCGCAGTAGCCTGGTGAATTAAAGTAGTCCGTGACTCCTCCAGGTCTCGCCTTCCTGGTCCTTTTGGTTGGAAGGTGGAGGGGAGGAACCTGGGATTCAGTCAAGCTGCTTTCCACGGCCTCCTCCTGGCTGAGACTTTCCTGTGTATGAAAATGGTACATAGTTTTTGTTTTTTGGTCATCAATCACACACAGTTTTGGGCCCATGACTGTTGCAAATTAAATGTTAACAAATAGAAAAGACTATCTGACCCCAGCATTTTTCATTCTTGTCCCAATCATTTTTGGCTACTATTGTCTATTGATATGTAAACCACTTTGTTAAATCAGAAATTAGTGATCAATAACATCTAGTTAACATCATTCAATTTTTGGCAAGAAATATGTTCAACAATGCTATAGCTGGCTCAAGCTGGTCTCTTTCACATCTTCTTCCTGGGTGGATGGCCCAGGTTGGACTTCAGGAGCCTCATCTGATGTTGAAGGAAGTTTGGAAGGACGTATGGAAGGAAGTGTAGATAGCGATGGCCTGGGTTCACTCTGGTCTGACAAAAAACGCAGTCTGTCGTAGTACCACAGCTAGACATGTGCAGGATGAAAAAATTAGTTTCTATTCATTATTTAACTAAATTTGTTTAGTTAAATTCGTTACATTCATTTTCGGGATTCGTTTCGTTTCATATTCGAACTCGAAAAAATTTGACCGCATTCGAAAAAATCTACCGCATCGAAAAAAAAAATCTACCGAATTCGAAAAAACTATCAAATTGGAAATTATTCTACCGTATTGGAAAAATTCTACCGAATTTGAAAAAGTAAACTATTTATAATCATTTTCCGAAATTCGTATAGAATGAAATTGAATTCCAATAGAAAAGGTTAGAATAGAATAGAAAAGAATAGCATAGAAAAACAATAGAACAGAATAGAAAAAAATATAATATATTCTATTCTAATCTTTTCTATTCGAATTCAAATTAATTCTGTACCAAATTCGAATTTTTGGAAGATGGTTATATATATATATATATATATATGTATATATATATATATATATATATATAAATAACCATCTTCCGAAAATTAAAATTTGGTACAGAATTAATTCGAATAGAAAAGATTAGAATATATTATATTTTTTTCTATTCTGTTCTATTGTTTTTTCTATTCTAGCCTTTTCTATTATAATTCAATTTCATTCTATTTCATTCTATATATAAATATATAACCAAATATTATATATTTCCAAATTTCGTATAGAATGAATTAGAATAGAATAGAAAGTAATAGAAAAGAATAGACTAGAAAAACAATAGAACAGAATAGAATAAAATCTGATATATATTATAATTTATTCTATTCTGTTCTATTGTTTTTCTATGCTATTCTTTTCTATTATTTTCTATTCTAATCTTTTCTATTCAAATTCAAAATAATTCTATACGAAATTCGAATTTCATATAGAATGAATTTGCATTTGAATAGAAAAGATTAGAATAAAATAGAAAATAATAGAACAGCATAGAAAAAATATAATATATATAACCATCTTCTGAAAATTGAATTTTGTATAGAATGAATTTGAATAGAAAAGATTAGAAAAGAATGGAAAATAATAGAAAAGAATAGCAAAGAAAAACACATCTACTGAAATTTGAATTTCGTATAGAATGAATTAGAATTTGAATAGAAAAGATAAGAATAGAGTAGAAAAGAATAGACTAGAAAAACAATAGAACAGCATAGAATAAAATATAATATATATATTATATTTTATTCTATGCTGATCTATTGTTTTTCTTTTTTATTCTTTTCTATTATTTTCTATTCTAATCTTTTCTATTCAAATTCTAATTCATTCTATATAAAATTCGAATTTAAGAAGCCATCTTCCGAAATTCGAATTTCGTATAGAATGAATTTGAATAGAAAAGTTTAGAATAGAATAGAAAAGAATAGCATAGAAAAACAATGGAACAGAATAGAAAAAATATAATATATATATATATATATATATATATATATATATATATATATATATATATATATATATATATATATATATATATATATATATATATATATATATATATATATATATATATATATATATATATATATATAAAACATCTTTCGAAATTTAAATTTCTTATAGTCTGAAATCAAATTTGAATAGAAAAGATTAGAACAGAATAGTAAATAATAGAAAAGAATAGCATAGAAAAACAATAGAACAGAATAGAAAAAATATAATATATATTATATTTTATTCTATTCTGTTCTATTGTTTTTCTAGTCTATTTTTTTCTATTATTTTCTATTCTATTCTAATGCGATTTCATTCTATATGAAATTAGAATTTCATATAGAATGAATTTATATATATAACCGTTTTCCGAAATACGAATTTCGTATAGAATGATTTTGAATTTGAATAGAAAAGATTAGAATAAAATAGAAAATAATAGAATAGAAAAACAATAGAACATAATAGAATAAAAAATAATATATGTTTTTCTAGTTTATTCTTTTCTATTAATCTTTTGATCTTTTGTATTCAAATTCATTCTATACGAAATTCGAATTTTGGAAGATATATATATATATTATATTTTTTTCTGTTCTGTTTTATTTTTTTTATGCTATTCTTTTCTATTCTATTCTAATATTCTAATCTTTTCTATTCGAATTTGATTTCATTCCATAAGAAATTCGAATATATATATATATATATATTATATTATATATTTTTCTATTCTGTTCTATTGTTTTCTTTGCTATTCTGTTCTATTATTTTCTATTTTAATCTTTTCTATTCAAATTCAAATTCATTCTATACAAAATTCAAATTTCGGAAGATGGCTTCTGAAGTTCGAATTTCGTATAGATTGAATTTGAATTTGAATAGAAAAGACTTGAATAGAAAATAATAGACTAGAAAAACAATAGAACAGAATAGAAAAATACATAATAAATAAATAAATATATATATATTGTTTTTCATGTCTGTTCTTTTATATTCAAATTTTTTCTATTTGAATTCAAATTCATTCTATACGAAATTCAAACTTCAGAAGCCATCTTCCAAAATTCAAATTTTGTATAGAATGAATTTGAATTTGAATAGAAAAGATTAGAATGGAATAGAAAATAATAGAAAAGAATAGCATAGAAAAGCAATAGGACAGAATAAAAAAAATATAATATTATATATAATTAGGGCTGTGGAAATTAAAGATTAATTCCCCGATTAATCGTTAATTTTTTTGATCGATCAAAATTTTTTCGATTGGTAGGCTGCCTACCCTGGGGCCGCTTTAGGCCAAGCTGTGGCTGCAGCGCAGCTCTCAGCTCCCTCCTCCTCCTCCACTATATGTCATACACAGTCTGCGGGCATCTCCCGCTGTGTGTCTTGAAGCTGAATGTGAAAACTTTGGCCGCGCTGTGAGAAAAGTCCCGCCCTCCTCCTAGATCAGCTCATGTGATAGACACAGTGTTCTGTCTATCACACGAGCTGATCTAGGAGGAGGGCGGGACTTTTCTCACAGTGCGGCCAAAGATTTCACACTCAGCTCCGAGACACACAGTGGGAGATGCCCGCAGATGGTGTAATCCAGGCACAGGCACTGACTACAGTGAGGCTGTGATTATGGGCACGGTGAGACTGCTTAATGGGCACGGCTAGACTGCATTATGGGCACAGTGAGGCTGCCATTATAGGCACGGCGAGGCTGCAATTATGGGCATGGTGAGACAGCATTCTGGGCACGGTGAGACAGCATTCTGGGCATGGTGAGACAGCATTCTGGGCACGGTGAGGCTGCAATTATAGGCACGGCAAGGCTGTGATTATGGGCACGGTGAGACAGCATTATGGGCACGGTGAGGCTGCGATTATGGGCATGGTGAGACTGCATTATGGGAACATCGAGGCTGCGATTATGGGCACGGTAAGTCTGAGATTATGGGCACGGTGAGACTGCATTATGGGCACCGTAAGGCTGCGATTATGGGCGCGTTGAGACTGCGATTATGACGTATGACGCCCTAGCCATGCCCGCTATGTCCGTCTTCGGCTGTTGCCATAACAACAGTGCTAAATCAGCTAAAAGTAGTTGGATCTATATGTACATTATAATTAATCGAAATTAGTCGATTAATCGATTAAAAAAGAATCAATTAATCGAACACGAAAATTTTTATCAGTAACAGCCCTATATATAATATTTTTTTTAGTCTGTTCTATTGTTTATATTCTTTTCTATTATTTTATTTTCTAATCTATTGTAATCTTTTCTATTCGAGTTTGAATTCTTTCTATACAAAATTCAAATTTCGGAAGATGGCTTCAGAAGTTTGAATTTCATATAGAATGAATTTGAATTTGAATAGAAAAGATTTGAATAGAAAATAATAGACTAGAAAAACAATAGAACAAAATAGAATAAAATATAATATATATTATGTTTTATTCTATTCTGTTCTATTGTTTAAAATTTTTATTTTAGTTTACTTTTTCGAATTCGGTCAAATTTTTTTGAATGCGGTAGAATTTTTTCGAATTTGATAGTTTTTTGTAATCCGGTAGATTTTTTTAGAATTTGATCAAATTTTTTTAATCTATTCTAATCTTTTCTATTCAAATTCAATTTCATTCTATAAGAAATTCTAATTTTGTATAGAACGAATTCAAATTTGAATAGAAAAGATTAGAATAGAATAGAAAAGAAGAGAAAAGAAAAACAATAGAACAGAATAGAATAAAATATAATATATTTTATTCTATTCTGTTCTATTGTTTTTCTATTCTTTTCTATTTTAGTTTCCATTGTTTTGAATTATATTCCAATCTATTCTCGAATTTGAATTTATACTATTCGGAATTCGAATTTCGGAAGACAGTCATGTTCTATTTTATTACATTCTATTAAATTATAATCATTACTATTCTTTTATTTTTGTTCTATTGCTTTATAGTTTTATATTCTATTTTATTGTATTTTTTTGAAAATCGATTTCTATTTTCTCAAATTTGTTTTTGAATTCGATTTGAATTTGTTCTCGAATGCGATTCGATTTGAATTTTGTTCGCTTTTTTTATTTGAATCGTTATTTCGACTTCGTTTAAATTCGTTACTTTTGTAATTCCGAAATTCGGATGTATATGAATTTCCAAATAATGAAAAATTCATCCGAATTTCGATTCGGAACTAAACAGAATGCACATGTCTAACTACAGCCTAGGGACATATGCGTCATCTGCTGCTGCTCTGGATCTTATGGAATCCTGGACCTTTTTGCGCTCCCTATTATATGTGCTCCTCAGGCCACCAATTTTGGCCTTCAAAAAGGTGATGCCTACCGTAGGATACAAAGGCTTCACCAATTCCATCAGTTTCTCCAGCGCTGCTTTCCTCTTTAGCTTGTTGGAGTAGTCACTGTTTTTGACTTGCCAGAGACATGGCAGCTCCCTGTACATGTCCAGGAATCTGGGCAGGAAGTCTGGGTCAGTAAATGTATCAAGAACAAAATAAACCTAAGGCTAAAAATGGGACTTTGAATGAGGCAGTGGACTACACATACGCCTCCATCCCCAATACATTGAACAAAAGGGAAAACTAAATGGTGGGACTTTAAATGAAGCAACCACTACATTATATAAACCAATCAGTATACCAATGTTTATTGATTGCAAGGTTTGTACATAACCCAAGGAGTAATAAATAATAAATTAATAAAGCAATGCACTATTGGGTCTAAATGAGCGGATCTAGACAATACAATGTAGTACACGGTAAGTTCATCAACAAGGAAACAATGTATAACAGTATAATATGTTAATGAACAATGGTTGACAAGATCAGGACATTCCACATCAGTGCAAAGCTAATACAATAGTATACATAGTTTTAACTTAGGTATGTAAACCCCAATTATAACAGAAGCAATATTAGGGTATAAAAGCAAAGGTAGATTGATTCATAAAAGTAAATAAAGTATGATATAAATATTAGACATAGATACTGTGACAACGCATCATAGGAATGCTCTACGCGTTTCGTGGTTCTACCACTCGTCAGGAGCAGATGCAGAATAAGGGGGTATCTATAATGAAATACAATTACCAGAATGAGTATAATATAAAATATACAATTGTAAAAAATATATAAGAAAGGGAAACAAAAAAAGGGTTCCAAACATTCTCACCTTGTTGTAGTATAAAAATATATATATAAATAAATGTAAATGGTATCCCAGGTAAGAGACATTATAGGGAACGTCAACCCCGGAAGCTGAGATGGAAAACCTCAAGGCACGCAAGAAAACGGTGACTAGTAGTGATTGTATGACAGGATGTCCCAATTTTTAACTGTGGTATATATAGTGTTTAGTATGGATCGTCTTGTGGCTAATTCCCAAGGGTATCTGTAGGAATCAATACGTAAAAAATGGTAAGATAATAGGGTAAGCCAGTTCCACAGTTGGAAAAATTGGAGAGAACACTCCCCGAGATTGAAGTGTGTGAAAAAATAATAAGATAAAAAAGTGTAAAAAGTGTAGAAATAGGAGAGTGTATAAATAGGATAAAGTACAAGAATGTAATTAGGGTATGTTTATAGAGTGTAGTGTAGCATAGGTACCTGCATAAATAAGTGTAGATAATTTAAATCCGAAAACCGTGCAGCAATAATGCTTAGTGAGAGAACCCATTAATAGTGTGAGCGTGAAAATATGTGAGGTTTAAATAGCGGCCGTGCACTGGGGGCAACCATCAACGTCACGCAGCGTAATCAGAGGGGGTGGCGCCGCCGTCCGAGCCACGGTGTGTGCTCGGCGTTTGGCGCCAAAACAAACCCCCGTGAGATGCGCAGATAGACAAACGTGTCGGCGGAATGGCGTCAGGATGTGACGTCATCCGTAGGACACGTGGGCGTGGCGTCGACCCACAGCGGGTGCCTACCCCGCCCCCCGCAGGTGGGAGGGGAGGGAGAGGTCGCGGTGCGGGTCGCAGCTTCCGGGTGTGACAAAGCAAACCTCACCCCAAGCTGGTAAACATGGTCCCTGATGGAGAAATTGGCGTGGTGGCTAGAAAGGTCACAGATTATAATAAAGTAGATATAATGTTTTAGTGATCTGCTTCCATCCCTGGTTGTATACAAGAACAAAATAAACCTAAGGCTAAAAATGGGACTTTGAATGAGGCAGTGGACTACACATACGCCTCCATCCCCAATACATTGAACAAAAGGGAAAACTAAATGGTGGGACTTTAAATGAAGCAACCACTACATTATATAAACCAATCAGTATACCAATGTTTATTGATTGCAAGGTTTGTACATAACCCAAGGAGTAATAAATAATAAATTAATAAAGCAATGCACTATTGGGTCTAAATGAGCGGATCTAGACAATACAATGTAGTACACGGTAAGTTCATCAACAAGGAAACAATGTATAACAGTATAATATGTTAATGAACAATGGTTGACAAGATCAGGACATTCCACATCAGTGCAAAGCTAATACAATAGTATACATAGTTTTAACTTAGGTATGTAAACCCCAATTATAACAGAAGCAATATTAGGGTATAAAAGCAAAGGTAGATTGATTCATAAAAGTAAATAAAGTATGATATAAATATTAGACATAGATACTGTGACAACGCATCATAGGAATGCTCTACGCGTTTCGTGGTTCTACCACTCGTCAGGAGCAGATGCAGAATAAGGGGGTATCTATAATGAAATACAATTACCAGAATGAGTATAATATAAAATATACAATTGTAAAAAATATATAAGAAAGGGAAACAAACGTTTCCCTATAATGTCTCTTACCTGGGATACCATTTACATTTATTTATATATATATTTTTATACTACAACAAGGTGAGAATGTTTGGAACCCTTTTTTTGTTTCCCTTTCTTATATATTTTTTACAATTGTATATTTTATATTATACTCATTCTGGTAATTGTATTTCATTATAGATACCCCCTTATTCTGCATCTGCTCCTGACGAGTGGTAGAACCACGAAACGCGTAGAGCATTCCTATGATGCGTTGTCACAGTATCTATGTCTAATATTTATATCATACTTTATTTACTTTTATGAATCAATCTACCTTTGCTTTTATACCCTAATATTGCTTCTGTTATAATTGGGGTTTACATACCTAAGTTAAAACTATGTATACTATTGTATTAGCTTTGCACTGATGTGGAATGTCCTGATCTTGTCAACCATTGTTCATTAACATATTATACTGTTATACATTGTTTCCTTGTTGATGAACTTACCGTGTACTACATTGTATTGTCTAGATCCGCTCATTTAGACCCAATAGTGCATTGCTTTATTAATTTATTATTTATTACTCCTTGGGTTATGTACAAACCTTGCAATCAATAAACATTGGTATACTGATTGGTTTATATAATGTAGTGGTTGCTTCATTTAAAGTCCCACCATTTAGTTTTCCCTTTTGTTCAATGTATTGGGGATGGAGGCGTATGTGTAGTCCACTGCCTCATTCAAAGTCCCATTTTTAGCCTTAGGTTTATTTTGTTCTTGTATACAACCAGGGATGGAAGCAGATCACTAAAACATTATATCTACTTTATTATAATCTGTGACCTTTCTAGCCACCACGCCAATTTCTCCATCAGGGACCATGTTTACCAGCTTGGGGTGAGGTTTGCTTTGTCACACCCGGAAGCTGCGACCCGCACCGCGACCTCTCCCTCCCCTCCCACCTGCGGGGGGCGGGGTAGGCACCCGCTGTGGGTCGACGCCACGCCCACGTGTCCTACGGATGACGTCACATCCTGACGCCATTCCGCCGACACGTTTGTCTATCTGCGCATCTCACGGGGGTTTGTTTTGGCGCCAAACGCCGAGCACACACCGTGGCTCGGACGGCGGCGCCACCCCCTCTGATTACGCTGCGTGACGTTGATGGTTGCCCCCAGTGCACGGCCGCTATTTAAACCTCACATATTTTCACGCTCACACTATTAATGGGTTCTCTCACTAAGCATTATTGCTGCACGGTTTTCGGATTTAAATTATCTACACTTATTTATGCAGGTACCTATGCTACACTACACTCTATAAACATACCCTAATTACATTCTTGTACTTTATCCTATTTATACACTCTCCTATTTCTACACTTTTTACACTTTTTTATCTTATTATTTTTTCACACACTTCAATCTCGGGGAGTGTTCTCTCCAATTTTTCCAACTGTGGAACTGGCTTACCCTATTATCTTACCATTTTTTACGTATTGATTCCTACAGATACCCTTGGGAATTAGCCACAAGACGATCCATACTAAACACTATATATACCACAGTTAAAAATTGGGACATCCTGTCATACAATCACTACTAGTCACCGTTTTCTTGCGTGCCTTGAGGTTTTCCATCTCAGCTTCCGGGGTTGACGTTCCCTATAATGTCTCTTACCTGGGATACCATTTACATTTATTTATATATATATTTTTATACTACAACAAGGTGAGAATGTTTGGAACCCTTTTTTTGTTTCCCTTTCTTATATATTTTTTACAATTGTATATTTTATATTATACTCATTCTGGTAATTGTATTTCATTATAGATACCCCCTTATTCTGCATCTGCTCCTGACGAGTGGTAGAACCACGAAACGCGTAGAGCATTCCTATGATGCGTTGTCACAGTATCTATGTCTAATATTTATATCATACTTTATTTACTTTTATGAATCAATCTACCTTTGCTTTTATACCCTAATATTGCTTCTGTTATAATTGGGGTTTACATACCTAAGTTAAAACTATGTATACTATTGTATTAGCTTTGCACTGATGTGGAATGTCCTGATCTTGTCAACCATTGTTCATTAACATATTATACTGTTATACATTGTTTCCTTGTTGATGAACTTACCGTGTACTACATTGTATTGTCTAGATCCGCTCATTTAGACCCAATAGTGCATTGCTTTATTAATTTATTATTTATTACTCCTTGGGTTATGTACAAACCTTGCAATCAATAAACATTGGTATACTGATTGGTTTATATAATGTAGTGGTTGCTTCATTTAAAGTCCCACCATTTAGTTTTCCCTTTTGTTCAATGTATTGGGGATGGAGGCGTATGTGTAGTCCACTGCCTCATTCAAAGTCCCATTTTTAGCCTTAGGTTTATTTTGTTCTTGTATACAACCAGGGATGGAAGCAGATCACTAAAACATTATATCTACTTTATTATAATCTGTGACCTTTCTAGCCACCACGCCAATTTCTCCATCAGGGACCATGTTTACCAGCTTGGGGTGAGGTTTGCTTTGTCACACCCGGAAGCTGCGACCCGCACCGCGACCTCTCCCTCCCCTCCCACCTGCGGGGGGCGGGGTAGGCACCCGCTGTGGGTCGACGCCACGCCCACGTGTCCTACGGATGACGTCACATCCTGACGCCATTCCGCCGACACGTTTGTCTATCTGCGCATCTCACGGGGGTTTGTTTTGGCGCCAAACGCCGAGCACACACCGTGGCTCGGACGGCGGCGCCACCCCCTCTGATTACGCTGCGTGACGTTGATGGTTGCCCCCAGTGCACGGCCGCTATTTAAACCTCACATATTTTCACGCTCACACTATTAATGGGTTCTCTCACTAAGCATTATTGCTGCACGGTTTTCGGATTTAAATTATCTACACTTATTTATGCAGGTACCTATGCTACACTACACTCTATAAACATACCCTAATTACATTCTTGTACTTTATCCTATTTATACACTCTCCTATTTCTACACTTTTTACACTTTTTTATCTTATTATTTTTTCACACACTTCAATCTCGGGGAGTGTTCTCTCCAATTTTTCCAACTGTGGAACTGGCTTACCCTATTATCTTACCATTTTTTACGTATTGATTCCTACAGATACCCTTGGGAATTAGCCACAAGACGATCCATACTAAACACTATATATACCACAGTTAAAAATTGGGACATCCTGTCATACAATCACTACTAGTCACCGTTTTCTTGCGTGCCTTGAGGTTTTCCATCTCAGCTTCCGGGGTTGACGTTCCCTATAATGTCTCTTACCTGGGATACCATTTACATTTATTTATATATATATTTTTATACTACAACAAGGTGAGAATGTTTGGAACCCTTTTTTTGTTTCCCTTTCTTATATATTTTTTACAATTGTATATTTTATATTATACTCATTCTGGTAATTGTATTTCATTATAGATACCCCCTTATTCTGCATCTGCTCCTGACGAGTGGTAGAACCACGAAACGCGTAGAGCATTCCTATGATGCGTTGTCACAGTATCTATGTCTAATATTTATATCATACTTTATTTACTTTTATGAATCAATCTACCTTTGCTTTTATACCCTAATATTGCTTCTGTTATAATTGGGGTTTACATACCTAAGTTAAAACTATGTATACTATTGTATTAGCTTTGCACTGATGTGGAATGTCCTGATCTTGTCAACCATTGTTCATTAACATATTATACTGTTATACATTGTTTCCTTGTTGATGAACTTACCGTGTACTACATTGTATTGTCTAGATCCGCTCATTTAGACCCAATAGTGCATTGCTTTATTAATTTATTATTTATTACTCCTTGGGTTATGTACAAACCTTGCAATCAATAAACATTGGTATACTGATTGGTTTATATAATGTAGTGGTTGCTTCATTTAAAGTCCCACCATTTAGTTTTCCCTTTTGTTCAATGTATTGGGGATGGAGGCGTATGTGTAGTCCACTGCCTCATTCAAAGTCCCATTTTTAGCCTTAGGTTTATTTTGTTCTTGTATACAACCAGGGATGGAAGCAGATCACTAAAACATTATATCTACTTTATTATAATCTGTGACCTTTCTAGCCACCACGCCAATTTCTCCATCAGGGACCATGTTTACCAGCTTGGGGTGAGGTTTGCTTTGTCACACCCGGAAGCTGCGACCCGCACCGCGACCTCTCCCTCCCCTCCCACCTGCGGGGGGCGGGGTAGGCACCCGCTGTGGGTCGACGCCACGCCCACGTGTCCTACGGATGACGTCACATCCTGACGCCATTCCGCCGACACGTTTGTCTATCTGCGCATCTCACGGGGGTTTGTTTTGGCGCCAAACGCCGAGCACACACCGTGGCTCGGACGGCGGCGCCACCCCCTCTGATTACGCTGCGTGACGTTGATGGTTGCCCCCAGTGCACGGCCGCTATTTAAACCTCACATATTTTCACGCTCACACTATTAATGGGTTCTCTCACTAAGCATTATTGCTGCACGGTTTTCGGATTTAAATTATCTACACTTATTTATGCAGGTACCTATGCTACACTACACTCTATAAACATACCCTAATTACATTCTTGTACTTTATCCTATTTATACACTCTCCTATTTCTACACTTTTTACACTTTTTTATCTTATTATTTTTTCACACACTTCAATCTCGGGGAGTGTTCTCTCCAATTTTTCCAACTGTGGAACTGGCTTACCCTATTATCTTACCATTTTTTACGTATTGATTCCTACAGATACCCTTGGGAATTAGCCACAAGACGATCCATACTAAACACTATATATACCACAGTTAAAAATTGGGACATCCTGTCATACAATCACTACTAGTCACCGTTTTCTTGCGTGCCTTGAGGTTTTCCATCTCAGCTTCCGGGGTTGACGTTCCCTATAATGTCTCTTACCTGGGATACCATTTACATTTATTTATATATATATTTTTATACTACAACAAGGTGAGAATGTTTGGAACCCTTTTTTTGTTTCCCTTTCTTATATATTTTTTACAATTGTATATTTTATATTATACTCATTCTGGTAATTGTATTTCATTATAGATACCCCCTTATTCTGCATCTGCTCCTGACGAGTGGTAGAACCACGAAACGCGTAGAGCATTCCTATGATGCGTTGTCACAGTATCTATGTCTAATATTTATATCATACTTTATTTACTTTTATGAATCAATCTACCTTTGCTTTTATACCCTAATATTGCTTCTGTTATAATTGGGGTTTACATACCTAAGTTAAAACTATGTATACTATTGTATTAGCTTTGCACTGATGTGGAATGTCCTGATCTTGTCAACCATTGTTCATTAACATATTATACTGTTATACATTGTTTCCTTGTTGATGAACTTACCGTGTACTACATTGTATTGTCTAGATCCGCTCATTTAGACCCAATAGTGCATTGCTTTATTAATTTATTATTTATTACTCCTTGGGTTATGTACAAACCTTGCAATCAATAAACATTGGTATACTGATTGGTTTATATAATGTAGTGGTTGCTTCATTTAAAGTCCCACCATTTAGTTTTCCCTTTTGTTCAATGTATTGGGGATGGAGGCGTATGTGTAGTCCACTGCCTCATTCAAAGTCCCATTTTTAGCCTTAGGTTTATTTTGTTCTTGTATACAACCAGGGATGGAAGCAGATCACTAAAACATTATATCTACTTTATTATAATCTGTGACCTTTCTAGCCACCACGCCAATTTCTCCATCAGGGACCATGTTTACCAGCTTGGGGTGAGGTTTGCTTTGTCACACCCGGAAGCTGCGACCCGCACCGCGACCTCTCCCTCCCCTCCCACCTGCGGGGGGCGGGGTAGGCACCCGCTGTGGGTCGACGCCACGCCCACGTGTCCTACGGATGACGTCACATCCTGACGCCATTCCGCCGACACGTTTGTCTATCTGCGCATCTCACGGGGGTTTGTTTTGGCGCCAAACGCCGAGCACACACCGTGGCTCGGACGGCGGCGCCACCCCCTCTGATTACGCTGCGTGACGTTGATGGTTGCCCCCAGTGCACGGCCGCTATTTAAACCTCACATATTTTCACGCTCACACTATTAATGGGTTCTCTCACTAAGCATTATTGCTGCACGGTTTTCGGATTTAAATTATCTACACTTATTTATGCAGGTACCTATGCTACACTACACTCTATAAACATACCCTAATTACATTCTTGTACTTTATCCTATTTATACACTCTCCTATTTCTACACTTTTTACACTTTTTTATCTTATTATTTTTTCACACACTTCAATCTCGGGGAGTGTTCTCTCCAATTTTTCCAACTGTGGAACTGGCTTACCCTATTATCTTACCATTTTTTACGTATTGATTCCTACAGATACCCTTGGGAATTAGCCACAAGACGATCCATACTAAACACTATATATACCACAGTTAAAAATTGGGACATCCTGTCATACAATCACTACTAGTCACCGTTTTCTTGCGTGCCTTGAGGTTTTCCATCTCAGCTTCCGGGGTTGACGTTCCCTATAATGTCTCTTACCTGGGATACCATTTACATTTATTTATATATATATTTTTATACTACAACAAGGTGAGAATGTTTGGAACCCTTTTTTTGTTTCCCTTTCTTATATATTTTTTACAATTGTATATTTTATATTATACTCATTCTGGTAATTGTATTTCATTATAGATACCCCCTTATTCTGCATCTGCTCCTGACGAGTGGTAGAACCACGAAACGCGTAGAGCATTCCTATGATGCGTTGTCACAGTATCTATGTCTAATATTTATATCATACTTTATTTACTTTTATGAATCAATCTACCTTTGCTTTTATACCCTAATATTGCTTCTGTTATAATTGGGGTTTACATACCTAAGTTAAAACTATGTATACTATTGTATTAGCTTTGCACTGATGTGGAATGTCCTGATCTTGTCAACCATTGTTCATTAACATATTATACTGTTATACATTGTTTCCTTGTTGATGAACTTACCGTGTACTACATTGTATTGTCTAGATCCGCTCATTTAGACCCAATAGTGCATTGCTTTATTAATTTATTATTTATTACTCCTTGGGTTATGTACAAACCTTGCAATCAATAAACATTGGTATACTGATTGGTTTATATAATGTAGTGGTTGCTTCATTTAAAGTCCCACCATTTAGTTTTCCCTTTTGTTCAATGTATTGGGGATGGAGGCGTATGTGTAGTCCACTGCCTCATTCAAAGTCCCATTTTTAGCCTTAGGTTTATTTTGTTCTTGTATACAACCAGGGATGGAAGCAGATCACTAAAACATTATATCTACTTTATTATAATCTGTGACCTTTCTAGCCACCACGCCAATTTCTCCATCAGGGACCATGTTTACCAGCTTGGGGTGAGGTTTGCTTTGTCACACCCGGAAGCTGCGACCCGCACCGCGACCTCTCCCTCCCCTCCCACCTGCGGGGGGCGGGGTAGGCACCCGCTGTGGGTCGACGCCACGCCCACGTGTCCTACGGATGACGTCACATCCTGACGCCATTCCGCCGACACGTTTGTCTATCTGCGCATCTCACGGGGGTTTGTTTTGGCGCCAAACGCCGAGCACACACCGTGGCTCGGACGGCGGCGCCACCCCCTCTGATTACGCTGCGTGACGTTGATGGTTGCCCCCAGTGCACGGCCGCTATTTAAACCTCACATATTTTCACGCTCACACTATTAATGGGTTCTCTCACTAAGCATTATTGCTGCACGGTTTTCGGATTTAAATTATCTACACTTATTTATGCAGGTACCTATGCTACACTACACTCTATAAACATACCCTAATTACATTCTTGTACTTTATCCTATTTATACACTCTCCTATTTCTACACTTTTTACACTTTTTTATCTTATTATTTTTTCACACACTTCAATCTCGGGGAGTGTTCTCTCCAATTTTTCCAACTGTGGAACTGGCTTACCCTATTATCTTACCATTTTTTACGTATTGATTCCTACAGATACCCTTGGGAATTAGCCACAAGACGATCCATACTAAACACTATATATACCACAGTTAAAAATTGGGACATCCTGTCATACAATCACTACTAGTCACCGTTTTCTTGCGTGCCTTGAGGTTTTCCATCTCAGCTTCCGGGGTTGACGTTCCCTATAATGTCTCTTACCTGGGATACCATTTACATTTATTTATATATATATTTTTATACTACAACAAGGTGAGAATGTTTGGAACCCTTTTTTTGTTTCCCTTTCTTATATATTTTTTACAATTGTATATTTTATATTATACTCATTCTGGTAATTGTATTTCATTATAGATACCCCCTTATTCTGCATCTGCTCCTGACGAGTGGTAGAACCACGAAACGCGTAGAGCATTCCTATGATGCGTTGTCACAGTATCTATGTCTAATATTTATATCATACTTTATTTACTTTTATGAATCAATCTACCTTTGCTTTTATACCCTAATATTGCTTCTGTTATAATTGGGGTTTACATACCTAAGTTAAAACTATGTATACTATTGTATTAGCTTTGCACTGATGTGGAATGTCCTGATCTTGTCAACCATTGTTCATTAACATATTATACTGTTATACATTGTTTCCTTGTTGATGAACTTACCGTGTACTA
The DNA here is from genome assembly GCA_037952925.1 of Lithobates clamitans. Lineage (NCBI taxonomy): Eukaryota > Metazoa > Chordata > Amphibia > Anura > Ranidae > Lithobates > Lithobates clamitans. The sequence goes on along the minus strand of JBBGZY010000213.1, from coordinate 1,016,072 downwards.
CATTGTATTGTCTAGATCCGCTCATTTAGACCCAATAGTGCATTGCTTTATTAATTTATTATTTATTACTCCTTGGGTTATGTACAAACCTTGCAATCAATAAACATTGGTATACTGATTGGTTTATATAATGTAGTGGTTGCTTCATTTAAAGTCCCACCATTTAGTTTTCCCTTTTGTTTCAGTAAATGTATCAACCATTTACCCTGCAAGACACAACACAAGACAAACCCTAATGTCAGGCTAAACTCTCCTAATCTTGTCCCAATATAGGCCTCAATCTCTAAAGCAGTATAGGCAACTAACCACTGATGCCCCAAGATAAAATTGTACCTTCGTTTGCACGATCGGTGCTTACAATCCTCCGTCCTCCACTCACAGATCATACATGCGACGCCCACGTGTTATGCTTTATCTACACTGTGCATGCGTGAAACTCCGCCCCTGTCCTTCTTTCTAGCGTATTCCCCGCCTCTTCTCTTTCAGGCCAGAGGGAGAGCACATGGCAGAGATGCAGCAGGTGCCTGCAGAGAGCAGCAATGACGAGGACGAGGAAAGCCCAGAGCAAGGCAGTTCCCAATCGAGGATGAGATATACTGTAAGGCCTCAAATATGTCCTTTGTAGAGATGGTGGAGATGGTGGACATCTTGAAGAGAGCCGACTATGATGGGAAGTATGGACCATACAGCAACCCAAATGTGAGAAAGGCCAAGATCATGAATAAAGTTGTCAGAAGTCTGCACAGGAATTTTGGGGTGCGATGATCAAAAGAGCAATTGAGGTAACGCTGGTCAGACCTGAATTTGAGGGAAGACGATCAGTATAGAAAGATTAGGAATGTGCTTTTAAAAAGTAAGTATTTGTTGTGTGTTCCTATTATTATTATTACTTCTGTGCTGCTTCATGTGCTTTTCTTTACTGTTGTACAGTTTAAAATGGCAAGTTTGAGGTTTGTGGGCACAGTAGTCGTTCATAGTAAACATTGTTCGTTCGACCACTAATAAGACGTTTTTGGCACATGCTGGTTAACTACATGTGTTCATGCCTATTTGTATGAAAAGAGGTTTAGCACATTGTTGTCTAGATGTGTTTGTAATATAATGAGATGCAAACTAGATTCAGTGTAAGGAGAGGACACTCAGCAGCTGTTTACACATCTGGACGCAGGAGCACTAGTGTGGGACACCAGAACAGCCTTTTTATGGTGTCCCACACAGGTGCTCCAGTGGATACTAGGGGTCTCTCCATGTGTGAAACTTTCACAAAACAGGTAAGTATTCCAGCTTTTGAAAGGGAAAAAATCATGTCTTCAGCTTGGAACTCTGCCAAAACAGACAATTGGACAACACTTCTAAGCAATGTTTCATATTACAATTTCTCGCCTCAAATATCTGTCTGCTAAGTATACCTTTTTTGTATTCACATGGGTGAAATGGTGACCTCAACAGGTCAGTGTCTGAGACTACAGCTTCAGGTAATAGATGTATGCCTGCATATTTATAATACATGGTGTGTTTTTTTTATTTTAATTGATGTGGATGTTGTGGAAGAAGAAAGCCATTTCAACAGTGCAAGTGCAGAACTTCTCATCAGCGAAATAATGGTGTGTAATCAGGATTTAGAGAAGATCAAGGAAAACATCAATGATGTAGAAAAAAGACTGACCAACTTCATTGATGTTTTAGCCAAAATCTAAAAAGGAAAATAAAAAAATGTTGTCGTTATTGTTTATGTTTTTCAAAAAATGTTAAAGTAGTTTGAAAGCCAAATTTTGAAGATGCACATAGTGTGTCAACATGTGCTAGCTCACATCATGGGGGATCTATGTACATGTTTTGCGGGTGCAACCCCTTCCTCTCATCTACTTTATTTGCGAGGAAGGGGTTGCACCCACAAAACGCATACATTGATATCCCATGATGGCAGATAGCACATGTTGACATATTGTGTGTCTTTTCCCTACATCTATCAAAAAAGATGTAGGGAAAAGACATACATTTTAGTCATGGGATCATGATGGAAATCCACATTTTGAGTCCCAATTTGTGTGCATCTTCAAAAGTTGGCTTTTAGAGGGGTGAGATCACCCATCTGATAAAGGCAAAATCAACACAGTTTAGACATACTAATGTCTCATATGGCCTTTACTTTATCAAAGAACTTTGTAAGTACCTGAGTTGGGGATGTGGATCTTATGTTTTTAAACATGCCTGTTTAGCCACAAAAGGGGCTATATCTACTGTCAAACATACATGTTATACACCAAAGATGATGGTTTGTTTAAGAACCCTTTTATAATGCACATGTGAATGTGCTTGGGGTAAAATGTTTTATACTCAACAATGTGTGGCTTCTTCTTTAAATGCTCATACCATTTTTTTAGATAAGTTGTTGTAGTTACAGTGACAATGGGGGTTATTTACTAAAGGCAAATCCACTTTGCACTACAAGTGCACTTTCAGTGCAGTTTCAGTGCACTTGCAGTGCACTTGTAGTGCAAAGTGGATTTGCCTTTAGTAAATAACCCCCACGGTGCTCTAAAATTTGCGCCAATCAGGCCATTTTAGGGACTCCAAGCAATGAATTCATGGAGTTGAAAAGGATGATTATTTTTATCATTAATGCATTACCGTACATACATTAACAACAAAAACATTGTGTGTGTGTGTGTAGCAGACCCACAGCACAACATAATAGTTAGCTGAAGAAGAGATTGTCATCTCAGGTATCAAATAAGTTACGTTTGCACTATTGAAAAAATTACCAAAAATAAAAGGCCATTGGAGAACCTAGGAGACAGATAAAAGAAACACAGGCAGTAAATCAAATGAAATATGAGTTCAGTTTTTACCAACAAATTCATTTTAAAAAGGTTTTAATCATTATCTGGCATATCAATTGCCCCCCTACCTGTGAAGTACTACAGATAGCTTTGCCGTACTTCGCAGGTGCTTTGGGGGGGCAAGCCAGGACGGCCAGGTTCAAGTGCCATCATGTTTTGGTCTGGTGAGCCGGCCTCAAGTCGCAACTAAGGCCAAATTTTCTTTAAAAAATGTGAAAAATGCAGCAGCAAAGAATAACCTGGTTTAGTTTATATTCTGCCATATTTATTGCAGTAAGAAATAGGCGGAACCGGCTGGCCATTATGCCAAAGGCATCTTCAACCACTCTTCTGGCTCTGGCCAGCCGGCAGTTAAAAACCCTCTGGTCCGGGGTGAGGGTCCTCATAGGGAATGGCTGCATAAGATGTTCCCCCAGTGCAAATGCTTCATCTGCTACAAACACGACTAGGAGGCCTGCCATGTTGTCTTCTGGAGGTGGCAAGCCCAAGCTGCCATTCTGGAACCGTCTGTAGAATTACATCTGGGCAATAACTCCACCATCCGACATCCGGCCATTCTTCCCCACGTCCACATAGAGGAATTCGTAAGTCGCCGACACCACCGCTAACAATACAATACTACTATACCCCTTATAGTTATAATAGTACGACCCTGAGTTGGGGGGTGGAACGATGCGGATGTGTTTCCCATCTGATGCCCCCCCGCATTTGGGAAAGTGCCACTGCTGGGCAAATTGGGAGGCCACAGTCTGCCATTCCTGTGGGTTGGAAGGAAACTGTGGAGTCAAACAAGAAAAAAAAATTAGTACTTTTGCACATAACATTGCAAGCAGATTAGACACAAACATTCTTGGCCAACATAAGTATAACATTTATTGAAATGAGTATTTAAAGTCAAAAGTATAAGGTACACTTATCAGATTCCGCACCCCCTCTGATGGCCCATTGTAAAAATGTTAGGGTGGGTGGGGGAGATGTTTTGGACAGGTAACCCTCTCCACTTCATTGAGAGCTGAATGCATAAATAATGTGTGTTACTTTGGCCAGACCCTTCTTAATTACACTATTGGCAGCCCACTGGACACGTAAGAAGTGTCCTAATCCAAAAATATGAATACACACTGTCCAAATTGAAGCGCATTTTTACATTCTGCAATCACCTATCAAGAAAATAGAAGAAAATAGGAGAACAAAACTTAAAACAGTACCGTTTGAAAGTATTCAGGCAGGCACTTGCACTACATGCTTTGGTGAATTCATCCATAAATATGACCACAAAAGAGGTAGGTGTAGTGTGTATGGGTTTGGCCAAGTCAGCAGATAGAGTATTGGTATTGGCTGACTTAACGGTTGGGGGGGGAGGGTTCCAAATGAGTTTTGGCCCCCAAAAAAAGCCTCTTGCACTCTGCCTGAATTTAAGGACAATAATAACATTTGTACACATTTTAGGGGTGTTTAGTAGGGGTGCAATGGATCGTCATCAATCCGTGATCCGATCCGCATAGGTTGATCCGTACGGGACACCCGCGATCCGCGGAGCGCTCTGTGGCCTCCACCATAGGAAAGGCCGTGGCTTTGGCCTAGCTCCGGAGCAGCAGCCATCTTGGTACACCCGGTGGCCGTTTAGCACGCGATCGCTCCGTCGAATGACGGACCGATCACTTGTAACAAACCGGCGTCATGTTCCTCTCTCCCCTCTGTGTACTGACCTGTACAGTGGAGGGGAGAGATCGGATGGCAGCAGTGCCAATACTCTGCAATGCCCTGCCAATACTCTGCAATGCCCTGCCAATACTCTGCAATGCCCTGCTGCACTACCCTGCCAATACTCTGCAATACCCTGCTGCAATGCCCTGCCAATACTCTGCAATGCCCTGCCAATACTCTGCAATGCCCTGACAATACTTTGCAATGCCCTGACAATACTTTGCAATGCCCTGACAATACTCTGCAATGATCTGACAATACTCTGCCATACCCTGCCAATAATCTGCCATACCCTGCCAATACTTTGCCATACCCTGCCAATACTCTGCCAATACTCTGCCAATATACCCAATACCCAGCCAATATACCTGCCAATACCCAACCAATACCCTGCCAATACCCTGCCAATACTCTGCCAATACTCTGCCAAAAGGGAGATTGTGGATATTACAGTGGGGGAGATTTTTTTTTTGTTGATCCGAAAATTATCCGAACCGTGACTCCTGATTCAAAGAACGATCCGAACCGTGAGTTTTTTGATCCGTTGCACCCCTAGTGTTTAGGGTAAGCACTACAATGGAGCTGGCAAAATACATTGTTAAGTGACTAGGCTAGGTGTGTATGGGCCCAGGATGACATGCTTTGGAGGTTAGTGAAGGCAAATATGCATGAAGGACAGAAAAGGAGCATTAAAAGCTTACAGCATGCATGAGGACAAAGAGATCATTCACAGCATATTACAATCATGGTAATTAGGGAATGATGAAATAAATACAATACATTAGCAAACATTAAATGCATAGAATGTGATGTTAAGGATAAAACTTACCGTAACCTCCCTGACGGTATTCCCGATTGTGGCTCGGGGTTAAATTTCAGTCCCATTAGCAGTAACCCCGAGCCACACTCGGGATTACATTGCAGGATCCTTGTGCGGCGTTACTTACCTTGTCCCCAGGATCCTGCGATGTCCCCCACTGTGTCTGCGGGCTGTGTCTCCTCCGAAGCCTCTCTGTGCCAGGCTCCGTTCCCTGCGAGCATCGCAACGCACGGGGGCGGAGCCTGGTGGCAAATTAAAAAAAAGTACAAACCATAACACATACAGTACTGTAATCTTACAGATTACAGTACTGTATGAAATCATTTCACATCCCTTTTGTCCCCAATGCTTTGGCCCATGCCCTGCATGCAGTTTTATATGATATATACTGTTCTTTCTGCCTGGAAACTGGAGATTGTCCATAGCAACCAAAAAGTGTCCCTTTATGTCAAAAGTGTCTTTAGACCAGCTAGAAAACAGCGATAGTAAATTAGAACACTTGCAGAATTGAGCAATAGTGAATCGTGGGGAAATTTATTTTATTATTATTATATTATTATTTTTTTTTATTATTTATATTTATTTATTATATTATAATTTATGTTTTTGTGTTTCAAACTTCATCATACACGGGATATTTACTAGACTCTTGTTTGGACAGATTTAAGTGTGTTATTGCTAAGAATTACAGGTCTACAATATAAAACGCCAAATTTCCATGCAAAATAATTGTACCACTTTCAGCACCTAAAAGCAGAAATAATCATACCGCCAGGGAGGTTAATATAGTCCTTCTGCAGGATCTGAATTATGGCAGAACAGGTCTCTGGAATAATGATTCCCAGAGCCTCGGGGGAGATCCCAGTCGTGAACTTAATATCCTGGAGACTTCTCCCCATCACCAAATACCGCAAGGTGGCAACTAGTCTCTGCTCAGGAGTGATGGCTTACCACATGTAGGTGTCCTGCTTCGTAATATAAGGGGTAAGCAAAGCCAACAGATGGTGAAAAAGGGGGTAAGTCATCCGGAGATAATTCCTGAAATCATCAGGATTATTCTCCTGGATCTCCCGCAGAAAAGGCATGTGAGAGAATTGGTCACGCTGGAGCAACCAATTCTTGGTCCATGAACTCCTCCTCCCCCATTCATGAACTGGACTTGGGTCAAAGCAAAAACTCCAACACCAAGCCCAACAATGGCACGATCTCTCAGACGAGAACGTAACTGCAACATGGCTAGAAAACGGTCAGCTGGTCAGAACGAACTAACAGAACACACTGAAAATCAGAAAGGACCCGAGAAGAACGAGCTAAAATTCAGAAACAAGCGGCTAAGAATGCACTGAAAAACAGAAGCAAAATATAAATAGAACACACTGAAAAACAGGAACGAACTGACAACACGCACTGAAGAACAGATACGAACTCACAAGCACAAACTGAAGAGCAGTAAGGAACTGAAAAGCACAAGGCTGAAAAGCGCAAATCGTCTCTTACCAAACTTCTACTAACACGAGATAAACACAAGATTAGCAGAAGGAGCCCAAAAGGTGGCGCACTGGCTATTGAACTTCCTTTTTATAGTCCCGTCGTACGTGTTGTATGTCACCGCGTTCTCATGTTCGGAATTTTGGGCCAACATTTGTGTGACCGTGTGTATGCAAGACAAGTTTGAGCTAACATCCTTCGGACAAAAATCCACAGTTTTGTTGTCGGAAAATCTGATCGTGTGTACGGGGCATAAGAATCATACTTCTAATTGACACAAAAAAATAACGGCCTCAATTCTAAATTTAGACATGGGTTTCCTTACCCATTATCCCACAGTTATATAACCCCCTCTGTGACTATCACCCTGCCCCCCCCCCCAGTCTATAGCTCTACCACTGTCTTATCTTACTAATTATGCTAGTTTTATTACCATTGCCATGTACACTTGTTTGTGTGTGTTTGTTTTTCTTTTTTCCTTTCCCTCAGATTGTGCTTTTTTAACATTCTACCAAAACTTTTGTGAATCAGTACTGCTGGGATCTTGAAGAAGGAGACATACCCCAAATGCTTGTCCTGAAAAATTGTATGTTACTGCAATCAGATAATTGAGTAGCTGCTCATTAAACCTGTTATGGATTGTAGGGAACTGACTTTATCACCATTGACCTTTTGATGATGATAAGGGGCAGGTTATTTTACATTTAGTCCTAGTAGCTGCTCTCTTTTTCAATAATGTCAATAAAGTGTTCAGGTGACCTCTGCTTTGACATTGACAAGAAGAATTTAATGAAGAACTAATGTGTCCTCCGCTATGCATTCCTGGTAGCAGCTTGGAGAAGTCTGGATGTGATTGTACGCAGAGTTTCCATTAGATTTTTGGGCATGGGTGTGCTATTTATATATAGCACTTTCTCTGCCATTAGGGAGCCCTTAGTGGGAAGTATGGTTAAACATAGAGCCTCATTCTGAGCAGGGAAAGACAGGAGCAGCAGACCACCTAACCCCATCCTCTGGGAATGGGCTGAGGAACCACAGTTTTCATGCATTGGGAAGAACAGCATTTTAGTGAAAGGTTTTTCTGCATAGTGCTCAACCTTGACCAACCTTGCCCATAGCAGATGTCTTCAAGTATTTTCCAAAATGAGGGGGTAAGTGACCCAAATAGCCATCTTTTAGGTTTTCCACTTAGCGTAAGTGTCAGGGCTAGGCTCAACCCTTCCTTCTCTAAGTTGGCCACTCAGCTGTCGGCTAACTGCCAGCTCCTATCTCTCTCCACAGTTACTCAGCTGTTGTTCATATCCTGCTCATCAGTCTTGCCTACTTAAGCCGTCCAGTCCAGAGTGTCTCTCCCTTTGCCTTGGTCAACATCGCAAGAAACATCCTGCATTCCAGTTTAAAGACTGGCTTTGCGTACATCCCTTCTGGCTCTAGATCCTGCTTGCTGTTCCACTGCTTTGATCACTGACTTCTGGCTTAGCTGACTATCCGTTCCAGTTACTCAACTCTGGCTATGTTTTGACTACGTTTGTTCTTTTTACTTTTATTATTAAACAAGTGTGATTTAACTGTACTTCTGTCTCGGTCTGATTTCATGGTTTCTGACAGTAACTTCCTATTTACTTGGCCCAGGGCAATGTCAGAAGTCACACAAAAAATATATACAATAATGAAGCCTCACTCTTACTTTAGTAGTTACAGGTTAAATAAGTAGGGATCCCACGGCACACCCATGTAATATATGACTTGGTTACATGACACTGAAGGAACCATTTACTTTGCCACCAGAAGGCAGAACTTCCAGCAAAGGGCCACTCACTCCTGAAACAGGTTATGGCTGTTATGTGTAAATTTAGAAAGATTATTATGTCTTACTCAGCACCTCAAACTTTGACGCATTGCTGTTGTGTTCATATTTCCACCCTACACAAGATAAGGAAGCGTATTAAACGTTAAAATTTTGCTGTCTTTTACTGCATACCTTATGACATAAGAAAACAGTCAATTGTTCCAAACATGATTCCAAAGATATGGGTGCTACCGTGGGGTGCTTCAGTACTTCACCTGTCCTTATCTCCTATCAATTTTTCCTGCTAAGATTCCACAGTCTTCCACTGTCCACGTCTATAGGTTCCACGTACTGTTCACCCCGCCTACTCTTATAATGGCAGGCTACCATCTACCTCATCATACAGAAGCATGTTTTTAAAGAGGGAAATCCTAACATTCTTAACATGGGGCTACACCCCTCTATAAACCTGTGGAGAGGATTCTTCATCTTGTAGTTCCCCATCTTGGAAAAGTCTGGAGAAATAGTAAAAGGGAAATTGACAATGATCATTTCCAGAGGTTAAGAGGTGCAAGCACTTGGAGCTTATCAGAAGCACTCTGTTTGTCTGCAATTTAACCTTTAAAAACCTGTATGTACTGATGAACTAAAGTTTTGAACTCTTTTAGTAGAAAATACAAATCTGGGAGAATACCAGACATCTGTCACAGTTTTCTACATTCTGAGAAAACACTTTTTATCTAAAACTTTTGAGTTGTGTTTCATTTCTCTTTTGGTATTGCCCTGGCTACCTACTGGTTTCAAGTCTCAAACATGCTGTACGTAAATCAAATGAAATAAAATGCAGGACAATCCTCTAAATAAACAATATTATAAATACAGGTGAATCATGTGTAATATCACTTAAGTTACCACTAACAGAAATAAAATTACAATGCAAATAAAGCAAATTAGTGTATATGAATGGTGGCTCTCCAAAATATTTGCTCAGAAAAACAAAGACAAGGTTTCATCATGCAAAGCATTTAAAAGCACAGTAAAATTTATTAAAATATGAATTATATGCGCTCACATGCATTTGTGCACTGCAAGATGGTGCACCTCAGAACTTAGCTCATAGAAGAGCCTTGCGTTGCCCCCTTAAGGAGCTGGAACATCGATCTCACATTATCAAGCCTCTGATGGCATCACTTCAGTTTAAGTGCTTATGTCACTGGCACCATCCTGACATGTTTTGTCATTACACCATGACTTTTTCATGACAAAACATGTCAGGGCGGGGCTAGTAATGATGTGGAATAACATCTTGGTGGACTTACTTTCAATATTTAGTACACATGGAAGTGTGGGCTAAACATTCTAGTTACTTACATATATATATACTATGTCACTTACCAGACATAATTTCATTGGGGGATGTCACCCTGCATTTAGAGCAGGTGTTTCTATAGGCATAACATTCTTTGTTGCATTATTGATTTAGTGGTGTTCAGACATACCCTGCATTGCAGAGTATCATTATTGGGGGATGTCACCATTGTTCATGTACTGTCGTCATTCTAAGATTGCACTGAGTATTTTAAAATAGGTGTTTCCAGAGGCATAACACTCTTTTTTGCAATATTGGATTGAGAGGTGTTGAGATACACCCTGTTCAGCAGAGGGTGTCAACACCATTTAGATACACTAAGTGGTATTACACGTGATTCACATGCATTTATAATATTGTTTTTTAGAGGATTGTGCTGCATTTTATTTCATTTAATTCATTTACATTGGTGTAGGAACACACATCAATGCTAGCAGCAATCAATTAAGTAATCAATTTACTCACTGAGGTATTATATGTTATCCATTGCGCAGTGTTTTTTTTATATAATTATTTTGTCTTTGATACATTCATAATCGCAGGGGAATGCTACAGAGCAATATTTGATTGACAGCTCTGAGTCTGCCTGTGGCTGCTGATGTCATGTCCATAATAGCTGTGCCTAATGGCAGTCTTAAGGCTGTTTAATATCATACATTTCTCAATAATTATAGGGAGATTATTTAAATAAAAAACATGGAAATTTGAAATATAATTTTATAGAAAGATGGTTTTTGATATTAATAGTTAAAGGACAAGTCTTTAAAGGTGCAGAAGCATGGGAAAATAGAGCAGCTTAGAAGGATTTGTTTTGGGTTTGCTGCTTTAATGGGTTCAAGGCAAATCCTACAGGTTTGAGGTTCACAGTCCCAGCTGATTTATGCACAGATTTGCCCTGGAGAGTTTTCTTAAACCATACTGCAAAGCATGGCTTTGACTTTTGGGCAGCAGCCTTAGAAAGTCCAACAAAGGGGCCAACCTGCTCACATTTAAAGGAAAGGCATATGGCAGCCAAAGTTTATGTAGAGAAAGATGACTAATTGCATAGAAAAGAGACTTTGGACAGTTAGGAAAGTGTACTTTAATTCTGTTTGCTAGTTTATTGGACAATCAATTCCTTTGCTGTTTTTTTTGTTCCAATCATTGGAAATTTAAAAAAATTTGATTTTTTTATGAATATTCTTTTTCTTAAAAAAAAAAAGTGAGCTTTTGTTTTAGGGTGGCATTTTGAGTTTTTAATTTCCTTGGGGGGGGTTTTTATTTTCATTGCATGTGGGCTTTTTTTTATGTACTCAAAGTGAAGCATTCAATTGTTTTTAACCCATTGTTCTTGGAGCTACTTTTTGTTTTCAGTATGCTTCTGCATTACTTGAAAATAAGAAGAGCTAAGTGCAGAACAGGGAGTACCTGTAGGTAGGGCCAATTCACCCTGCACATGGGGGTACCTTTCGCTCTGCACACGCTTGTCAATGCCTGGGACCAGGGAGGGGACTGTGGTCATGTGAAAGTCTAACATTAAGGCAGTTCACCGACTTAGAGATGAACCGTGTCACTATGTGCAGTAATAAAAGTACAGAGTTCCTCTGAGAAGTGCCATCTCTGTCACTACACACCTTAGCTGATGTATGTTGCATTTTGGATGACGCTGCGGTGCCCGTGCCCTCTCCACCAGTCTGGGATACCTCTGATACCTCAGTCCCAGTAACAGAATAGGGTCCCGCCATGCACATGGCATGGACCTCATGCTGGCACTTGTTAGCTCCTTTATTCCCCTACCATGTGACCAGGTCATAGATCTCCATAACCCAGGTTTGATTCTGGTTGCTAATGGAAACCGACCACTGGGAAGGGAACCAGAGCATTGATCCCCCTTGCTACCGGAGGACCCGTCGCCCATACCAGATGATACGCTTCACGGATGGCTGCTTCATAACTTGTTCTAGCTCTTGGTTACCCATAGCTACTGCTGTAGCACTTTGATTAATACCCCGTGTGCTTTACCAACCCAAGTTCTTTTGATATGCCAGAACCCACATGCACCCCTTTTATGAAACTTCAGACCAGGCTCTAAACAGTTGATGCAAGTTTACTTAAAAGTCTTTCAGCATTACAGTCCATGATGCACATTAGCACATTAGCTTTAGAAGAACCCTCTCTATCCCTAGCTGACTGCCCAGACATACCTCTGAAAGGTAGTAGTCCATTTAGGTGTTCTCCAAGTGTTGGATTCCCCGGTTCCTCTGACGGACTGCAAGGCGCAGGAGTCCTCCTCCACAGTAGTCCCAGCATTTCCTGCTTAGTGCAGTCTGATTCAGGGACCTCAAACCCATCCTTCCCCCATATTTATATCCCCAGTTGGTAGGCTTCAAAAAGCCTGGGAACAGCAACATGCACATTAACTCTTTCCCCCAGCCTTGGACAGCCACTGAATAATTTAATATACCTGTAGACAACCTGCTTACATACCTAAATTAACTATAATTAAAAATGTATCATTAACATTTACAGAACACCTCTATCCTATTTAGAATAGCTGATATTAAAGGTTAATGGACTTTTAAGCCAAGTTAATGGTGAAAAATTAAAATGAATCCTGTGGTCAAATATGCATTACCATTGTACACTGTGGGGTTGATTTACTAAAACCGAAGAGTGTAAAATATGGTGCTGCTCTGCATGGTAAAAGTGTGGTAGCCAATCAGCTTCTAACTTTAGCTTGTTCAATTAAGCTTTGACAAAAAAACCTGAAAGCTGATTGGCTTCTATGCAGAGCTGCACCAGATTTTGCACACTCCAATTTTAGTAAATCAAGCCCAGGCGCCCAAACTGTCTTTGAAAATCGTACTGTTCCATAATACCACATAAAGCTTTGACTCATCCTTCAAGCATGTGTGTTCAAAGGATCTGTCCATTTTTAATGTTGCCCTAGATGCCAAAAAAAATGTCATACCCTGCTGTATGGTCCTTTAAAAAAAAAAAATTGCATTGGCGCATGTCCTTCATGGCAATGCCTAGCTTTGTTCTGACAGCAGTTTGTCTGTTAGCCCTAAAAATGGCCTACATTTCACAGGTTTCACCCCCCAGACAGATTTGCTCATCACTACCAGCTGACACCTAATCTTCAGGATGAGGCTCTTGATCTGCAGCTGATCTGATAATGATCATGAAATTCGACACATAAATGTGTTCAACCCAAGTGAAAAGCAGTCTTATTAGAGCCATATACATGATGATAATGTATTTGACTGGTTATACCTTTAATTTCTGCTGTGCAGCTACATGTTTTCTTCTGGTATTGTTGTTGATGGCCCATAACCATTGTGGTTATTGACTAAGTGTGGAGTTTGTTGATTTTTCAGAAGCGCATTTGTGAGGTCAGGCACTGATGTTGGACAAGAAGGCCTGGCTCGCAGTCTCCGCTCTAATTCATCCAAAAGGTGTTCTATTGGGTTGAGGTCATGACTCAGTGCAGGCGTTCTCCATCCAAAACTTGCTCATCCATGTCTTTAGGGACTGTGCTTTGTGCACTGGTACGCAGTCATGTTGAAACAGGAAGGGGTCATGCCCAAACTGTTCCCACAAAGTTGGGCACATGAAATTGTCCAAAATGTCTTGGTATGCTGACACCTTAAGAGTTCCCTTCACTGGAACTAAGGGGCCAAGCCTAACCCCTCAAAAACAACCCCACACCATAGTCCCCCCTCCACCAAATGATTTGAACCAGTGCACAAAGCAAGGTCCATAAAGACATGGATGAGCTAGTTTGGGGTGGAGGAACTTATAATGTGGAGAATAGCGGCGCTCATCTGAGTGCAGTATATTAAAATGATTAATGATGAATTTATTAAGATAAAAAATTTAAATAAGAATTAACTCACAGAGTGAGGGTTAAAATGGCTAGTCACAAGGTCAGGCTCGCTGTGTAGTAGTGATCCAGATAGCCGGCGGTGTGGGGTACTGCTGCTCCCTCGCTAGCTGCAGGGGTTTCCAAGGCTCCGATTCAAGCTGGCAGTCGTCTCCCCATCGGCTATGACTTTACTGGATGTGGGGCACAGGGCAAGGAGGAACATGGAGGAACTTGACTGGCCTGCACTGAGTCTCGACCTCAACCCGATAGAACACCCTTGGGATGAATTAGAGAGACTGCGAGCCAGGCTTTCTTGTCCAACATCAGTGCCTGACCTCACAAATGCGCTTCTGGAAGAATGGTCAAACATTCCCAAAGACACACTCTTAAACCCTGTGGACAGCCTTCCCTGAAGATTTGAAGCTGTTATAGCTGCAAATGGTGGGCCAACGCAATATTGAACCCTACGAACTAAGACTGGGATGCCATTAAAGTTCATGTGCATGTAAAGGCAGGTGCCACAATACTTTTGACAATATAGTGTATGTGTTGGGGGACAGGAGTGCTTTTCAATTTTTTTTTATTATTTATATTTGGTTTCTTAAAATGCTTTTTTTCTCTTAGTGAAAATGTTGCTTCTTGCTATTACAATCTAGTGCTGTATGATGGAATAGCAGAGTAATATTCACACCAGCTTTGTTACTGAGTGCTGAGTACTGAGGGCACTGGGTCAAAATCTGGTGTCTATAAGACTATCATACCTAGACACACTTGAAAATTGCTGTAATAGGAAAGTTAATGTAAGTTTATATGCAGTGGAACTCAGCAACTTGTGTGCTGACGTCCAGTGGCGGCTGGTGAAGTTTTAGGATGGGGGGGCGCCAGACCCCGTCCTTCCTTTTTGAATCCTCCCACTTGGTAAAAATGGGCATGGTTTCAGTGAAATAGTGGGCGTGGCTCTAAGGTGGTGTGGTTAGCGTCTGAGATGAACGAGGGATGGAGGGAGAGGGAGAGAGGGACAGCAGGCCTAGATCCTACACAACAATAGAAATGTGTATTCTACAAAGTTTAACAATCATCAGATAAAGATACTCCAAACACCTGGTGTTAGCACTTCAATCATCCTGGCACCATGGTTGTTATGGTGTCAGGATGATTGAAGCGCATTATTACTATTATTACATTGTAATATAAAATGAAATCATTCAACTCACCATAATGCAGAATCAGTGGGAGCCCCGAGTGTGTCACTAGCCACGTCACCCACAACCAGATGACATCAGGTGTCCCCAGCAGTCCGTCCTTACATCAGGTGCCCCCAGTGGAGTCCCTCCTTACATGCAGCCTGTGTCACATCAAATGCAGCCTCTGTCCCCCCAAATGCAGCCTCTGTCCCGCCAAATGCAGCCTCTTTCACATCAAATGCAGCCTCTGTCCCCCCCAAATACAGCCTCTGTCCCCCCCCCAAATACAGCCTCTGTCCCCTTACATCAGAGTTGCCATCAGTGTCCCCCCACAGCATGTGTCCCCCACAGCAGGTGTCCCCCATCAGAGCCCCCCACAGCAGGTGTCCCCCATCAGAGCCCCCAACAGCAGGTGTCCCCCATCAGTGCCCCCAACAGCAGGTGTCCCCCATCAGAGCCCCGCACAGCAGGTGTCCCCCACAGCAGGGTGTCTCCATCAGAGTCCCCCCACAGCAGGTGTCCCCATCAGAGTCCCCCACAGCAGGTGTCCCCCATCAGAGTCCCCCCACAGCAGGTGTCCCCCATCAGAGCCCCCAACAGTAGGTGTCCCCCAACAGAGCGCCCCACAGCAGGTGTCCCCCACAGCAGGGTGTCTCCATCAGAGTCCCCCCACAGCAGGTGTCCCCATCAGAGTCCCCCCACAGCAGGTGTTCCCCATCAGAGTCCCCCCACAGCAGGTGTTCCCCATCAGAGTCCCCCACAGCAGGTGTCCCCCATCAGAGCCCCCCACAGCAGGTGTCCCCCATCAGAGCCCCCCACAGCAGGTGTTCCCCATCAGAGCCCCCCCACAGCAGGTGTTCCCCATCAGAGCCCCCCACAGCAGGTGTCCCCCATCAGAGCCCCCCCACAGTAGGTGTCCCCCATCAGAGCCCCCCACAGCAGGTGTCCCCCATCAGAGTCCCCCCACAGCAGGTGTCCCCATCAGAGTCCCCCCACAGCAGGTGTCCCCATCAGAGTCCCCCCACAGCAGGTGTCCCCCATCAGAACCCCCCACAGCAGGTGTCCCCATCAGAGTCCCCCCACAGCAGGTGTCCCCCATCAGAGCCCCCCACAGCAGGTGTCCCCCACAGCAGGGTGTCTCCATCAGAGTCCCCCCACAGCAGGTGTCCCCATCAGAGTCCCCCCACAGCAGGTGTTCCCCATCAGAGTCCCCCCACAGCAGGTGGTCCCCATCAGAGTCCCCCACAGCAGGTGTCCCCCATCAGAGCCCCCCACAGCAGGTGTCCCCTACAGCAGTTGTCCCCATCAAAGTCCCCCCCACAGCAGGTGTCCCCCATCAGAGTCCCCTATCAGAGCCCCCCACCAGAGCCCCCCACAGCAGGTGTCCCCCATCAGAGCCCCCCACAGCATGTGTCCCCCATCAGAGCCCCCCACAGCAGGTGTCCCCCATCAGAGCCCCCCACAGCAGGTGTCCCCCATCAGAGCCCCCCACAGCAGGTGTCCCCCATCAGAGCCCCCCACAGCAGGTGTCCCCATCAGAACCCCCCACAGCATGTGTCCCCCATCAGAGCCCCCCACAGCAGGTGTCCCCATCAGAGCCCCCTCACAGAAGGTGTCCCCTACAGCAGTTGTCCCCATCAAAGTCCCCCCACAGCAGGTGTCCCCCATCAGAGTCCCCTATCAGAGCCCCCCACCAGAGCCCCCCACAGCAGGTGTCCCCCATCAGAGCCCCCCACAGCATGTGTCCCCCATCAGAGCCCCCCACAGCAGGTGTCCACCATCAGAGCCCCCCACAGCAGGTGTCCCCCATCAGAGCCCCCCACAGCAGGTGTCCCCCATCAGAGCCCCCCACAGCATGTGTCCCCATCAGAGCCCCCCACAGCAGGTGTCCCCCATCAGAGTCCCCCCACAGGAGGTGTCCCCCATCAGAGTCCCCCCACAGCAGGTGTCCCCCATCAGAGCCCCCAAGAGCAGGTGTCCCCCAAAGCAGGTGTCTCAATCCCCATCAGAGTCCCCCCAAAACAGAAGTCCCCCATCAGAGCCCCCCACAGCAAGTGTCCACATCAGAGTCCCCCCACAGCAGGTGTCCCCATCAGAGTCCCCCCACAGCAGGTGTCCCCCATCAGAGCCCCCCACAGCAGGTGTCCCCATCAGTGCCCCCTCACAGCAGGTGTCCCCTACAGCAGTTGTCCCCATCAAAGTCCCCCACAGCAGGTGTCCCCCATCAGAGTCCCCCCACAGCATGTGTCCCCCATCAGAGCCCCCCACAGCATGTGTCCCCCATCAGAGCCCCCCACAGCATGTGTCCCCCATCAGAGTCCCCCACAGCAGGTGTCCCCCATCAGAGCCCCCCACAGCAGGTGTTCCCCATCAGAGCCCCCCAAGAGCAGGTGTCCCCCAAAGCAGGTGTCCCCATCAGAGTCCCCCCACAGCAGGTGTCCCCATCAGAGTCCCCCCAAAACAGGAGTCCCCCATCAGAGCCCCCCACAGCATGTGTCCCCCATCAGAGCCCCCCACAGCATGTGTCCCCCATCAGAGCCCCCCACAGCAGGTGTCCCCCCCATTCTCCACACAACGGTACTTACCTTCAGTCTCCTGCGGTGTCCTCCGCCTCACACTGGCAGCAGCATTCTTCCTGTTTCCTCTCTCGGGCGCAATGAAAGAGAGAGGCAGGAAGTGACATCTGACTCAGGGCAGATGTCAATCAAATCTGAATTGCCAAGTAGCTTCCGCCCGGCGCCTGTAGTATGTATTACTATGGCCGGGCGGAAGCTACTTGGCGCTTCAGAAAACACCCCAAGGCGGGCTAAACGCCCGTAAATGCAGCGCCACGTCTGCAATCTCGTGATTGCATAGACGTGGCACTTCCTATAAGTGCACTGTGTCCGGCGTCGCACTGTATCCGGCGTCCGAGCACAGTGCACTCAAGGACCTTTTTTTTCTTTTTTTTTTTTAAAGGGCCAGTAGTAAAAAAAATATTTTTTTTTTTACTTTTTGACTTTTTTTTTTTTTTTTTGCTGCCTGGAGGGGGGGGGGGGGGCGCCCAGGCGCCCCCTATGTACGGGCCGCCACTGCTGATGTCTAAAATCCCCAGTGCTTTCTGGCAGCAGGTGAGCTGCACATGCCAAGTGAATGACTGAAAGCTAAAAAGAGCTAAAAGAAGAGGCTGTTTGTACAATGTCTGCCTATGTTTATTTTAGTGACTTCAGTTGAGCTTAAGGACTAGTTTTGGGCACTAGCTTGAAATTAAGATGTATGCATAGATGTAGAATTCAAGTTTAGAGAAAAGTATCGCTTGACAGGTACTTTCAAAATATAAAGCTGCTCTAGCTTGTATGCAAATGCTTGCATTTATTCAAATATAACAATGGGGGTTATTTACGAAAGGCAAATCCACTTTGCACTACAAGTGCAAACTACAAGAGCAAAGTGCACTTGAAATTGTCGCTGTAGATCTGAGGGGGACATGCAAGGAAAATAAAAAACAGCATTTTAGCTTGCACATGATTGGATGATAAAATCAGCAGAGCCTCCCCTCATTTCAGATCTACCCCTCAAATTTACAGCGATTGCACTTCCAAGTGCACTTTCAGTGCAATTTCAAGTGCACTTTGTACTTGTAGTTTGCACTTGTAGTGCAAAGTGGATTTGCCTTTCGTAAATAACCCCCAATGTTTTCAAAAACATAATGATGTTTAAACGCTAGAATCACAATGCAGCATATTACGTGACCATAATATGACTTGTTTATTGTGTCAATAATTGACAGTAGGTGACAGTGTTAAAGTGCCAACAATGTATTTATTATTAAAAATAAATTAACCTAAATCTTTGAATTGTTGCAATTTTTAAATATTCTAGTAAGTTAGCTATAATAACAGTTGAGAATCATTTGCTTGGGTGGTTTTTATAAATCCCAGGAGGCAGAATCCATATGGAAAACTACAAAGCAGTGCTTTGCTTTTGGCAGATATTGATGGTTCACTTATGAAAACAAACAAAAGATCATTAACATAATAACTATAAAAACTAAAAACTGGGAAGGCATAGAAGCAACATATTACATGTTTATCCTTTTTATAATTACATTTATTGACATTTCTATATTCCTTTGATTATTGAAATATGTATTGTGTGGAAATGTATTAAAAATTATTGCAATCTCTATATCAGATTCAGACAAGGTTTTTTTGGAACCCTGGTACAGGGTAGAAAGAAACTCTTAAGCAGATCTGTTTAGCTCTAACATACAAGGTCAAAAGAGAGATGAGTGAACCTAAATGCCAAGTTCTAGGTCTGACTGGGCTCACGCTGATTCTCAGGTAACTGAATTAAGGACATTTTTTCAGACAAATATTAAAAAAACTAGTTTAAAAAAAGAGTATAACATCTGAAAACCCAGCCTTATGTCACGTACACACGGTCGGAATTTTGACCCGCAAAAGACCAATGAGATTTTTTCGTCGTAGTGTTGTACGTCACGCGTTCTTGACGGTCGTAATTTCAGTGAACTTTTGCGTAACCGTATGTATGGAAGGCAAACTTGAGCAGAATCCCGTCGCAAAAGCCGTCATATCTTTTTCCGACAAGAAAACGGATCATGTGTATGTGGCATTATAAGTCATCTTCCACCAAATTCATGATCAATAACATATTTCATAAATTTATTCTACATGACTGAAAATATGTTGTATTACTGTATTATATATTGTATAGATTCATTAAAGTGTATGTATAGCTAAAACGTTTTTCAATTTTAGATAAGGTAGGGAAAGGTAAAACCCCTGCTAGGTTATTTTTTGCTGTCTGTAAAATGTTGGGGTGATTTCCCTTGACTTTCTGAAGACTCAAAAGCAGTGAGAGGCGATTTTCCTTCACCTCTTGTTGTGGAGGCATCTGCACCAGTGGCGGCTGGTGTTTTTTTGTGCGGGGGGTGGCAAGCAACCACCCCCCCGCGGCACCTCAACCCCCCCCCCCCGCTGTTTTCCAGTCCACGGCACTTTCCTGATCGGTGTGCACTTCGGGGATCATTGGGCACATGGGGCAGGTGGACAGACAGATCACGGCGTGCATCTCCTACCCTCCTTTTAGGCGTCAAATCGCCTAACCTTTCAGCCAATCAGGAAAGGGGTAACAGTCCCGCACTTCCTGATTGGCAGAGAGGCAATTCAGTGTTAGAAAAGCAAATATTCATTTGCTTTTCTAACACATCCGGGTGGACTCCAAGCACAATGCTATGTGCTCCGAGTCCATCCTATTTTGAAGCCTATTAGAGCCTATGGCTCTAATCAGGTGCTTCAAAAAAACATTTGCTGCTGCAATTTAGGTGCCCGGCGTCCGAAAAGGGGCTGGACATCTGAGCAGGGGGTGACAGCAGCGGCCATGGATAGATTCATGCAATGCATAAATCTATTCATTATGCATATAGGGAGGTGATGAGGATAAAGGGGGCGGCGCCCCTGCATTAAGGGCCTTTAATGCACGGACCCCCCTGATCTGCACCATTTTGGCTTTAGATGACCAAGACAAATAGAAAGGACAGACCTACCTAGCAGAGACACAAAGAATTATAATCATAATATATATATATATATATATATGTAGGAAGGCCAGTATGGTGGCCTGAATTTATGGGAGGAGCCCGGGGGGTACTTAAGCAGCCCGCTCACCTGTGGTGCTTGTCGGTTTCCTGTGCGCGATATACGTCACTAGGCCGACTATTCGATATACCAGCGTCCGCAAGTTCTTGCCTCGCATTCCGTATTCGATACCGTTCTCAAAAACTTTCGAAGTCGGCGTCTTTCGTTCGTAGTTTGTACCACGCGGCTGGCTTGGCTGTCGCAGGTAAGGTCCCGTCGGACTTTTCGTTTTATATCAGGTCACTAAACCGTAATTTCGAAAATTTTCGTTTCACTCGCTTTTCATAAACTGCAATGTATATCGAATTTTTCGTTTCATGTCATGTCACTAAACCGTACCTTCAAAATTTCGTTACTCGCATTTCACTATTGTAATATGTATCGCTCGTACTTTCGATATGTTACCATTTCGACAGCACCGCGACGCAGACGTCGCTCCATTTCTAGCATGTCGGTGTTAAAAGTATGCATCAGTAAACAGCCACAGCAAGTCGCAATTTGCAAGTTATCGGATCAAGTCAGTTCGATACTAATCATTTCTCATTTCTGAAACATTCTAGAACTCATTTCTAACATTTCAAATCATTTCAAACATTTCTCATTTCAGTCACCTACCGCGCTCCGATTCGAATCCAGTCGCATCAAAAAGATGCACCGATTCGTTCCGGTGTGCCCCAGTTATTTGGCCTCATTTCTATACATGCTCCAGAGTTACGTCATTGTCTGTCATTACTACCTCTGTCATGGTTATCATTTCATTTTCACGTATCACGTTCCGGCATGAATCCAGTCGCATGGTAATGCACCGATTCGTCTCGGCGTGCCCCAGGATTGGCCTCATTTCTATACATGCTCCAGAGTTACGTATTCAGTCATTCATACCTCTGTCATGGTTATCATTTCATTGTCACCTATCACGTTCCGACATGAATCCAGTCGCATGGCAATGCACCGATTCGTCTCGGCGTGCCCCAGGATTGGCCTCATTTCTATACATGCTCCAGAGTTACGTTTTCAGTCATTCATACCTCTGTCATGGTTATCATTTCATTTCCACCTATCACGTTCCGACATGAATCCAGTCGCATGGCAGTGCACCGATTCGTGTCGACGTGCCCCAGGATTGGCCTCATTTCTATACATGCTCCAGAGTTACGTTTTCAGTCATTCATACCTCTGTCATGGTTATCATTTCACTTTTCACCTATCACGTTCCGACATGAATCCAGTCGCATGGCAGTGCACCGATTCGTGTCGGCGTGCCCCAGGATTGGCCTCATTTCTATACATGCTCCAGAGTTACGTTTTCAGTCATTCATACCTCTGTCATGGTTATCATTTCAATTCCACCTATCACGTTCCGACATGAATCCAGTCGCATGACAATGCACCGATTCGTCTCGGCGTGCCCCAGGACTGGCCTCATTTCTATACATGCTCCAGAGTTACGTTTATCAGTAATTCGTACCTTCTGTCATGGTTATCATTTCATTTCCACGTATCACGTTCACACATAAATCCAGTCGCATGGAAATGCACCGGTTCATGGTGGCGTACCCCAGGGCTCGGCCTCATTTCTGATACATGCTTCAAAGTCCGGATCATAGCTAATCGCAGACATCGGGGGATGGATCCATGTCTCTGCCATGCAGCTTACTACCATTTCACTCCCACAACGCATCACCGTTTTGGAACCAGTCGCATCTGACATGCACCGATTCTTTACGGAATGCCTTGCTGGTACCAAACAGCATTTCATACCTATACCAGAGCTCGGATGGTTGCCAGTCGCAAACACGGCACAACCAATTCAAGCCTCGGTCTAATAATCATTTCTCTCATTTCATTTCATACGGTGCTCCGATTCGAATCCAGATGCATCAAATAAGCACCAGATCGTCCCGGGTGCACCAATGTTTCCACTTGCCTCATTTCAATACATGCTCCAGAGCCCGGTTCTCGGTCGAATCAATGATGACGACCAGGCCGGACCTCTGTCATGGAGTCCATTCGTAATCAAGGCAAACATTCCGAATCATTTCATTGTCATACAAATCGTTGCTTCAAGAAACCAGTCAGCAATCCTTTCACGAATTGTCACCTTTTCGTTTTCTCAGGTCAGTCAAAGTTCAGTAGGTCCACCCTGCACCAGGTTGGACGATATCCCCCCAGGTAAAAAAAAAAAAAAAAAAAAAAAAAAAAAAAAAGGGGAATGGGAGAACAAGTCGGGTAAGTATGACTCAGCGGATCAAAGAAAAAACTTGAAATTCATCTCGCCCTTAATAGGTTACAGTCAACCAGGAGATAAAAGCTCAAGATAATCCTCACCAGAGCAACCATGTCTCAGACCGGCAGCGAAGACCTCGCGGCCCCTCTGTCACCTTCTCCGGTTTCAGAAAGCGGCAGCGTGCAATCTCTTAGGGGATGGACTATCCCCAAACTGACGGCAGAGCTTAGACGCAGAGGTGTCCCCTTCCCTGCCACAGCAAGGAAAGGCGAGCTTTTCAAACTCCTCTTTCCCCCACCAGCAGCAGGACCCAGTACCCAACAGGCATCCCTTCAGTCGATATCATCGGCCATTTCACAATTACACACGATGGTGTCATCTCTATCCACCTCAGTTGCAGACGTCCAAACCAGGGTTGCACTTCTGGAGGCCCGACCGGCCACGGCTGTCCCCGACCCAACGGCAACTCAAAGCTTGACACCTCTTCCTGCAGGTACCTCAGGCTCAAGCCACGTTGTCTACCCCTCCCACCTGGTCCCAACCAGTATCAGGAAGGACATCTTGGACGGCAAGGACGTCAACCTGGCCTCTCTCCTCATTTCCGTGCATGATTTGGCAGAAAATAAAGCCTACTCCTGGGGCGACATATCAGTGGTCCTTAAATCTAAAGACCCCAGATTGAACCGCAAGCTAACAGTCTCAGAGTTTACACTGGCCTTTGGCATGCTCAGAGATGTCCTGTGCTCAGTCACCCCTAGCAGGCGGGAAGAGCTGGACTTGTATCTCCATACTGTGGTAGACTTAGGCCACAAGTACGGTGGTTTTGCCTTTTACGACTACCACCGTTCTTTTTCAGCCAAGGCCGCGGCCAGACTCATACAGTTCCAGATCACCACAGACTGGAGTCTCATGGACACAGAACTCTTCTGCCGCCACTTTGCCGGCTTACGCTCACCTCTGTGTGCGATTTGCCAGTCCTCCACCCACACTGCCACCTGGTGTGCCAATACGGCAAACAGACGGCCTTTCGAGTTTCCCTCTACCTCAGGATCAGTACAGGCTCAGCCGATCCCTGAACCAACGCCTCAGGTGGACAAACTCGGACGCCCAGTCCGAACCGTGGGAGGGGCAGCCATCTGTAATAACTTTAATCAGGGGTCCTGCAACTTCAGCCAGTGCCGTCTACTTCACCTCTGCACCATATGTCATAGAGCACACCCCAGGATTTTGTGCGAAGTCAAGCAACACAAGAAGGCGTGACTAAGCCGGATCAACCTCTTGTGGTTAGGATGGTATCTCACTTCACATCCCACCCCTTCCCTGGCCACCTTCCTTATCCAAGGCTTCACAGCAGGCTTTCACACCGGCCTCATTTCACTTCCCCACACTACCCACGAATGTGCCAATCTTCGCTCGGCAGCCATTGACGTACAAGCCATAGATCAGCTCTTACAGGCAGAGGTGGATCGAGGTTACGTGATAGGCCCTTTCAGTTGCCCCCCTTTCAACACATGGAGAGTCAGCCCTATTGGGCTTGTCAAGGGCAAGTTTTCAAATAAATTGCGTTTGGTGTACGACTTGTCTGCGCCTCATTCTTCCCACATACCCAGTCTCAATTCCCTGATCCCATCCGAGGAGTTTTCCCTAAAATATTCTTCTGTGGACATGGCAATACAGGCGATCATCAAAGCAGGCACAGGCGCCTGGCTCTCCAAAGCCGACATCTCGGATGCCTTCAAACTCCTGCCCATCCACCCATCCCTTTGGTGCTGGCATGGCATCAAGTGGAAGGAAACATATTATTTTGCTACAAAGCTCACCTTCGGTTCGAAGAGTAGCCCGTGGCTCTTCGACACGTTCGCCCAATCCCTCAGTTGGATACTATTACACAAGGGTCAATGCCATGAAGTCATCCATTATTTAGATGACTTCCTACTGATAGAACCACCCAGCAAGCCCCCAGGAGATCTCGACAAACTTAGGGTAATTTTTGGAAACCTCAATGTTCCTATTGCTGAGCACAAAGTGGATGGCCCAGCAAATAGCATCACTTTTCTCGGGGTCAGCTTGGATACCTGCGCAATGCAAGCCAGTCTCCCCCTCGACAAACTAACACGCATTAGGGCAGTCCTCCACGAGTTTACACACACCAAGGACTGTACCAAAAAACAGTTGCAGTCCCTCCTGGGTATGCTCAACTTCGCTATGCGAATTATTCCACAAGGCCGCACGTTTGTATCACGCCTACTCAGATTTCTGTCGAGAACTCAAGACCCTGATCAGATTTTGAATTTAGACTCCGCAGCCATAGCGGACCTATCCATGTGGGAGGAATTCTTGTCCGCCTGGAATGGCATATCGCTATTCATACCTGTAGTTTCGGTCCATTCACCCCAGGTGGTTACGGACGCCGCAGCCTCCACAGGTTTCGCGGCAATTTTTGGCCATCATTGGTTTTCAGGACCATGGCCTCAACAGATACTAATCATACCCGGCTTTTCCCAAACATCTGCCCTCTTTGAGCTTTACCCCATAGTGGCAGCCGCACAACTCTGGGGCCACCACTGGACAGGACAAACTGTAGTCTTTAGCACCGACAACCAGGCCACGGCAGACATCATCAACAAAGGCAGGTCCAAGTCCCTAGCAGTCATGTCCTTCCTGCGCAGGTTGGTACAACTGTCTTTACAACATCAGTTCAATATACACTGTACATTTATTCCCGGCAGATACAACTCAGCCGCTGACGCACTGTCACGTTTCAATTATTCCTCCTTTTTCAACCAGGTTCCCGATGCCGATCCGATGTCGGCCCCTATCCCTGTCTGGTCACAACTGACCCTGGACTAGCTCAACATTTATACGGAGCTACACAACTTATAAATCATTCCCTCTCCTACAACACACTTAAAGCCTACCAGACAGCGTGGAAGGCCTTTAACAAATTCCTCACGTCCTGCCGTAAAGGGCCAACAGGTATCAAGCAGGTACTGGCCTTCACTGCGCACTGCCACACGCAGCTGGCCTTATCCTACAACACCATCCGGCTATACCTAGCCGGCATTCAACATTTTATGGCGCTTGAAGACCCCACGAAACCCTCACTATTCTCATCTCACGCCATACGAGCCATTCTTAGGGGAATCCAGAAACACCAACCAGTCATCAGCACTAAGCGCTTGCCCATTACGGGACCCATCTTTAGGGACATGTCAACTATGCTGGCTACCTCGCCATTCGGTCTGCTCCGCAGCATCGTCTTACAAGCAGCGATATATCTAGCGTACTATGGGTTCTTGCGCCCTGGAGAATTCACCTCTAACAAATCCACAGACCGAGTACTATGCAGACGACACTTACTTAGATACCAAGACCACTTCATCCTGCACCTCGAGGTCTCTAAAACCCAGCAAACGGGCTCAGGAGCGAACATTCATCTATACAAAACCGACAACAGCTGGTGTCCAGTCGCCGTACTCAACCGGCTCCTCTCACTCCTGCCTGAACAACCAGACAGCAGTCCCCTTCTACCGTTCCCTGTTAAACCCTTAAACGCCTCTCAGTTTGTGGAACACATAAGAATACTTCTCCGCAATCTTCATCTTAACCCTAGTCAGTATTCCGGACATTCTTTCCGCATCGGAGCAGCCTCCGCGGCATCCCGCCACGGAGTTCCAGAACACATCATTAAAAGACTGGGCAGGTGGAAGTCAGCCTGCTTCGCCCGGTATATCCCCAATCCACAAACAGAGATGGCACAGGCATTCTCCAAATTGGCTCAATAAGTAATGGAAATCAATAAAATCATAACCCTACCTGAATGTTTTTGCCCCCTTATTTTGGCATACCGGCCATTAGACCAAGGCACACTTTCAGGTCCATTTCATATGGTAAGTCCACACTTTCAGGTCTATTTTCGATGGTAAGTCCTGTCTTTACTATAAGTGGTATCCATGTACATACCGGACATAGGGCTCCAACCATAAGTAGGAAGGCCAGTATGGTGGCCTGAATTTATGGGAGGAGCCCGGGGGGTACTTAAGCAGCCCGCTCACCTGTGGTGCTTGTCGGTTTCCTGTGCGCGATACCCACCCTCCCATCCCCATTTCACAGCATTTCTCAAAACTATTCATTTCATTCATTTCTCTTACAGAATAATCATTTCTTAAACCAGGGTATGCCCCCTTATTTTGGCATACCGGCCATTAGACCAAGGCACACTTTCAGGTCCATTTCATATGGTAAGTCCACACTTTCAGGTCTATTTTCGATGGTAAGTCCTGTCTTTACTATAAGTGGTATCCATGTACATACCGGACATAGGGCTCCAACCATAAATATATATATATATATATATATACATATATATATATATATATATATATATATATATATATATATATATATATACAGTATATACTTACATTATACAGTGCAATGCCTCATATAACCTAATCCTTGCATACCCACTTTAGCCAGCTATTTTAAATGTCATGAGTCAATTTATTAAGACTTTACTTCCGGTGGTATAACTTTTATTAGAGTTTTATTACAGTCAGAAATTATACTACACAAATACAATAGATATTTAAATGCTTTTTACAATAAACTGACTGCTTCAGAGTTTATTGCTACAGAATATTAATGAAGCTTGAACTGCCACAGGTAAGTATAAAATATAACTGCTTGCTGCTAATTTTGTTCCAGTTTAATGTCTGATAATCCATGCCAATTTAGTATGAGTCACGTTGGATACTATGGTATGGAGGCTAGGCTATAAAGGTTATTGTAACTTGAACTATTAATGTGTGAGCATCATAAAATCAGGCAGAAAAGCTTGGTGCTGTATTTTCACATCCTGTTTTACATTCATAATTTGCTGGGCTCAAATTATGAAGAATCCATGTTTAATAAGCCATAAGAAAAAAAATCTAGTTGACAGATTTACTATACACTATACCATACAGTATATTATATACACTATATATGCCCTACAGTATACTACAAAACTCAGCATTCAGTAATACGAATGTCAAGCAAATATTTATCTATAGACGTTTTTCCTTGTGATGTCTCTATTTAGCAAAAAGAGTACTGTTCCCTTAAAGTTACAGGGCTGTAGCAATAACAAAATCCTTTCTGTGATATCCCTTGCCTATACGTGTTACAAACATAACTTGCTGTTGTACACAGCATGCCTCCCTGCAGTCAAATGTCACAAAGACCTGTATGCTCTGTCCATAACTTTGAAAGTGATTCCCCTTTCGTCTCTGATTTATACTGAAGAACTAAAAGAACAATCTGATTGGTTGCTATGAGCAGTATGGACAATTTATTTTTCAGAGACCTATTTAATATAGACTGCATTTATCAATGTCTCATATTCTGTAAGGACATATCTTTGCACCACTGGCTTAAAGACACCATGTCACCAGACCATTTAAACCAACATCTTTCAATAAGATTATATGTGCAACTAATGCATTTTACATATGTCATTTAGCTGTAAAACCCTCCCTTATTTATAAATTAAAAAGCCCAGAGACTGCTGCTGAGCGCTGCCATCTTGGAAGTCAACTGAGAATCCCCAGCAGGCTCAAAGCTGCCATTAAGTCACTCTCTTTAGTATTCCCCTTCCCTTTTTTCCCCAGAAGCTACTTAAATGGTTATGAAGGGGGGAGGTGAAGGAGCTGGACCAGCACAGATGGTATTTAGACACTGCAAATATGCATTTAAAATGTTTTGCAGGATTACTTACACTTGTGATTGGGGGCAGTAAAATGTAAGCAGTATTTTAGGAAAATGCCACATTATGACGAATAGATGGAGCTGATGATCATATAAAATGCACATATTAGGCAAAATAGATAGATAGATAGATAGATAGATAGATAGATAGATAGATAGATAGATAGATAGATAGATAGATAGATAGATAGATAGATAGATAGATAAATAGATAGATAGATAGATAGATAGATAGATAGATAGATAGATAGATAGATAGATAGATAGATAGATAGATAGATAGATAGATAGATAGATAGATAGATAGATAGATAGATAGATAGATAGATATGTATGTGTAAATGTGATATATACCGTATTTATCGGCATATAACATGCACTTTTTTCCCCTGAAAATCAGGGGAAAATCGTGGGTGCGTGTTATAGGCCGATCCCCGCCGATTTCTGTGTCATCGGAGCGATCGCGGCAATTGCCGCGGTCGCTGCCGACATACACAGCCGTGGATAGATTCAAAAATGGCGCCGAGACTGCAGGGAGCCGAGATACACATACTCGAGTGTTCTCGGCTTTTTCCGGCGCCGCCATCACGCCCAGTCCCGCCCCTGGACCTGTGTTATGTCCATCATAGGGCGGGACTGGGCGTGACTGTGAGCGGTGCCAGAAAAAAGCCGAGAACACTCGGGTATGTGTATCTCGGCTCTTGTCGGATCCGAGATACACATACCCAAGTGTTCTCGGCTTTTTTCGGCGCCGCTCACAGTCACGCCCAGTCCCGCCCTATGATGGACATAACACAGGTCCAGGGGCGGGACTGGGCGTGACGGCGGCGCCGGAAAAAGCCGAGAACACTCGAGTATGTGTATCTCGGCTCCCTGCAGTCTCGGCGCCATTTTTTGAATCTACATCAAGTGCACAAAGCTGCACTGACATGGCTGGCCTCGGGCAGACCTGCACTAACGAAGCTACACTGGGGCAAGGCTGCACTGGGGCAAACCTGCACTGAGGCAAGGCTGCACTGGGGCAAAGCTGCACTGGGGCAAAGCTGCACAGGGGCAAAGCTGCACTGAGGCAAGGCTGCACTGGGGCAAAGCTGCACTGGGGCAAGGCTGCACTGGGGCAAAGCTGCACTAACAAGGCTGCACTGGGGCAAAGCTGCACTGACAAGACTGCACTGGGGCAAGGCTGCACTGACACTGAAAAGGCTGCAGATGGACAGATAAGGCTGCATTGATGGGCATTTTAATGTAAGTTTTTTTTCCTAAAACTTCCCTCCTAAAAAATTTTTTTCCTTAAAATTCTCTCCTAAACTTGGGGTGCGTGTTATACGCCGGCGCGTGTTATACGCCGATAAATACGGTATGTGTTAAAGTCTTGCTTTTGGGGGTACCACCTAAAAATTTAATAATTTCTTGCCTCTGTGGATTCTGGAAAAAAGAAAGCCATTACACAATATACTTCATATGGAAGTCAACCTTTGTACATATATATGAGATCCTCACGGGAGGTTGATCTGATCTGTAAAGTTAACCTATGATTATATTTTTTTTTTCTTGTTTATCACATACTCATACCTCCCAACTTTTTGAGATAGGAATGAGAGACACCTTTTACCAAAATTATGTAGGCATAGGACACACCCCCTGTCATGCCCCCTTAAAGGAGAATTATACAAAATAAAATGATTCGTTAAACCCACAAGTGCTTTTTTTTTACCACTACTAATTATTTTTTCTGGCCTTTGAAATGTACAAATTTAGAAATTGGATGAAACGTTTAGCACTGGGAAACACTTTTTGAAAGATAAAAAGTGCATTTTATATAGAAACTATATAGATCAGACCAAATGAAGAGACAAAGAGGGACAGAGGGATTCTGTTCCAAATCAGGGACAGTTGGGAGCTATGCATACAAGCTAAGTTGTGTAACACTTCCAGGTATTTATTTACCTCTCAAAGATCACAGTACTTTCCCAGAAATACCTACAAACAGAAGGTGCCCTTTTCTTCAGTCATCATCCAGGGTCAACAATTTATTCCCTAGACCAAGGTGCTGGCTCAGGGGTGACACAATCATGTGAATACTGTTATCTCTGCAGTTCTTTGCTGTGTTCACACATGTCTGATGCAGACCAGCCCATGCTGGATCCTCTCACGTCATGAATTGCTGACACAGTCACAATGTTGCAGTCAGATAACTGTGGGAAAGGGGACTAAAGAAATGTCATGCAGCAGAATTATGACATCATCTTGGCCTGGGCAAATTTCTACAAAAAAACACAGTCACTTCCAGTGCTAATAGGTCTTCCAAGGTGTGGCGTAACAGATGTCAGATAAAATGGTGGTATGAAAGGTATACATGGTATCCCAAAACTAGGTTGATGCTGCCTTCCTCAGATGGGGTAATCCAAAAGGAACTACAAGAAAAACAGAAATGGAAGGTGCGCACACTTAATGCATTATCAGAAATAATTTAATAATAAGAATAAGAATTTTTTTGTATAAAAGTGGGTACTCACAAAATGCAACTGACAAAAGGCCATAAACACAGTGCATGGACATGCACAGAACACAGGGTACAGCTAACGCATTTCGGGGGCACACCCCCTTCCTCAGAGCTAGGCAAATTTGTACTGTTGCTGTTGTATACTGCTGCAGTTTACAGTTAAAAAGATTATGCATATGATCTAATATTATAAAAGATTTTTTTTGCTAATTATTCATTTTTCTTTAAAGGGGTTGTAAACCCTCTGTGGTTTTTCACCCCAATGCATTCTATGCATTGAGGTGAAAAACCTCTTGTACTGCACCAGCCCCCCAGAGCCCCCCTTTTACTTACCTGAGCCCGATCGTTCCTGCGTCGGGGACGAGCACACCTGCTCCAGCTGGTGTCTTGGGTCATGATTGGATAGATTAATAGCAGTACAGTCATTGGCTCTCACTCAGTGCTGGGACAAGGCCATTTTGTGCCCAGGGCAAAGATGGCAAACTGCGCCCCCCCCCCATTTTTAAGAAAGAATCAATGTCATTTCAAAACAAGGATATACTTAAAACAATACAAATTCAATTAGGTTTAATGCAATAGAAACAGAGTTCACTCAATCCTTTTAATTATATGTACAGTCAGGTCCATAAATATTGGGACATTGACACAATTCTAATCTATTTGGCTCTATACACTACCACAATGGATTCCACCACTGGTCCACAGTGGGAGGATTCCCCCTTCCACCTGGAATGTGTAGATGGGGGAATTGGAACATTCTTTTTTTTTCATTCAACCTAATAGTTGAATGAAAAAAGTGATCAATGTATGGGCAGCCCAAGAGCTAACACTAAGATAGTTTAAACTCTTGACAGCCACGCTATAGCTGAATGGCGGCCACAGCGCGGACCTGAATTTCCGGGAGTGCACGTGCCCTGTGCACGCTGTGATCACCGAGTCACTGAGTCCTGGCCCCTTACAATGTGATCAGCTGTCAGCCAATGAAAGCTGATCACAAGGTTAAAAACAAAAGCTCTGTGATTGTTTTTTTTTTTCTCCTCATGCTGACAGTGCGAGGAGAAAAAAAAGCTGATCACTGGCTCATCTGGAAGGGACATTGGTCCCGAGAGGAAGAGGCAATTATGCCTCATCTGTGCCACCTGCCATTGCCACCTACCTATTCCCATGAGTGCCACCTATCAATGCCCACAAGTGCCACCTATCAATGCCACCTAGCAGTGCTGCCTATCAGTGTAACTGATCAGTGCCCATTATTGCCACCCATCAGTGCCGCCTCATCAGCGTACATCAATGAAGGAGAAAAATTACCTGTTTTAAAAATGTATAACAAAATATAATAACATTTTTTTTACATTTTTTTTAACATTAAATAAAAACCACATAGGTGTTCAAATACCACCAAAAGAAAGCTCTATTTGTTGGGAAAAAATGGTAAAAATTTCATTTGAGTACAGTGTTGTATGACCGCGCGATTGTCATTCAAAGTGCGCCAGCGCTGAAAGCTGAAAATTGGTCTGGATAGGAGGGGGGTTTAAGTGCCCAGTAAGCAAGTGGTTAAATCTCAGCTGTTTCAGTGAGAACTGGCTGAGATTAGAACCATTAATGAGCAGGCTGAATGTACCAAGTTGATCGATCAAATTGGGTACAACCAGCCTGCCGGATTCTCTTATGATTATCACTAGCGGTTGCTATATCTGCTACTGATAATCACTGTTTGTTGGGACAATACAATTGCTCAGCAGAAGGGATTCCGCTGTCAGCACTGACTGTGCTGACAGGAGAATCATGTAAATTTCTTTCCTGTAATCTGTGGTTACTGGAAAGAAATTTGTACCATCTATTGTCTAACTGAAAGTGAAAGTTAATGAATATCTTGAAAGAACATGAGGGGGGGGACAGATGGGGGATGGAGATAAGGACAGTTCAGTGATCACTGTGTACTGCAGTGTGCACATGACTCACCCAGGTCCAGGCTGGAAGCTCAGGCATCTTTGGCACACAGGATTCTGCAGCTTTTCATATTTCCCGTCCACACATCCCTTTTCTGCAGATACATCTGCACGTCGGTGATAGTGTGGGCGGGACGGGAAGTCACTGGAGGAGCAGAGGTGGGAGGAGCTGTATTTCTCCCTGATCTCCCGTCAGTGAGGGGGGTGGTGATGCGTTCGCTGGGCTGTGTAAGTGTCACAGACACTACAGAGCTGCAGCCACCAGTCTCAGTATTTACAGACTGATTCTCCTGTCCTACGGACGGGAGAAATCAGTCTGTTTCTTCACAGTTACCAAGATAATGGGAGGCTTGTCCGCCCCTCCCCCTGCTGGTTCAATCCCTCCTGAAGTCGCTCTCCTCCCTGCCAATGAGGGGGATTGAGCAGATCGGTCGGAGCGGCTCTCATATTATGCTCAGAGTCAGCGAGCAGAGGGAGGGGGAGAAATCCGCCCCCTCTCACACTCCGCCCAGGGCACCCGCCCCTCTCGCCCACCCCTTGTACCGGCCCTGCTCCCACTGCTGTCAATCAAATCCAATGACGTGGTAGTCGGGGGGCGGAGCCGAGTCCTGCTGTCTGTGTCAATGGACACAGAGCATGCCTGCACGGGTGCCCCGAGGGAGATCACTTCTCCGACGGGGCACTCGAGAAGGGGAGGAGCCAGGAGCACCACTGAGGGACCCCAGAAGAGGAGGATTGGGACCACTCTGTGCAAAACCAACTGCACAGAGGAGGTAAGTATGACATGTTTGTTTTTTTGTTTGTTTTTTAAAACGAGACTTTAGATATCCTTTAGTGCTATTAAAAATGTACAATGAAAGATGACATGTTTTAGAAATTTGATTACAACTACACATTTTATTCATATTTAGTAAGCACAATGAAACCATATCTTATTTGAAAAAAAAAATGTGAACAGCATTCATGTTGGTAATCCAAAGCAATTCGATTTAGCTGTGTCTTTCTCACAATATTATTTTTATATATTTGTAAGTTACAGTTTAGGTACTGATACTCAGTGTACCTTTATATACTAGCCGGGAACTTTTCAGCTGCCTCACTTACTTCTCTTATGCAGTGACAGCTATGTGGCAATCAAAGACCTACAGAATTGAAGGATCTTCAAAAGCAGTTCTTATGTGTCAAGCAACATTTGCGAGGGATCCTTGCCGATGTACAAAGTTACAGATCAGAAGGGACATAAAACGGTTAAACTAGCTCAAAGGCAATGTCACAGTCTAACAATTACATGCATTCTACGCCTGACAGAAGAAATAGCACATTCTCAGCTACGTGCTCCTGGCTGTAGGCATGCCAGGAAGATTATAAAAATGCCATGCTGTGATATGCTGCCCTCCTGCCTGAGAGGCTACTATTAAGAGACTTATTTACTGCATCTGTGCAGTCTGCAGTGCAGTTCAGAGTGCTACCTGTCTTGTTGTTTTATAAATTAGTTGTGGCTGTCACAGGATTATTACTGTCTAAGTATTCTGTCTGCTGAAGGTGCAGACAGATGAAAGGAGATGATCTGACCTTGTTTTGTTTTTTGTGAAATGTAAGGGGCTTGTAGAATGTAACAATACCATCCATGCTAAGTAAAATCACAATGCTTTAACCGAGAATAACAGCTGATGCAATGTGTAAATAGGGCCCACAAAAACCATGTAAAAGTAATTTTTTACCGACCATATTTCACATAAGCCTTACGAGTAGAGATGAGCTTCAACTTCTGGCTAATCATGAGTTCAACCCAATCACAGCCTGTCTGAAGCTTAGAAAACAAACTATCCATATTTGGCCAATTCACCTGCACAAACCGGTCATTTAGTGGCCATAGCATCACGTGCACTAAATGACATGACAGATCCCTAGTGTTGCTGGAATGTTAACAACAGTGCCAGGGATTGTCAATGTCCATTTGGTCATTGATGTCACACAGAATCCCCGTCGCTGTTGCATACACTTCAAAAGCACTAGGGATCTGTCATTTGTGACAGTAGTCGTGTTTCAGAGTGGTATCATTGTGGCAGAGATTGTTGTGGCCATGGTCTATATTCATTGTGAGTGATGTGGATCTACATCGCTGAATGAGGTGATTGAAATGGATCTACATCAGAAGACATTATAAGTTCTATTTTTTTTTTAATAAAGGACTTTCTCAACAATGTAGTATTTTTAAAAACATATATTTTTTTGTGAATAAATAACAAGAGGTACTAGATACCACAAACTCATTTACATGGTAGGCTAGATATCTGTACTTTTTTTTAAAGTGGGCTCCCACTTTCTGATAAGTCCCCCCAAAAACCCCCACCTTCCTTTTAGGGGAAAGGATGTGGGAATGGGACCCATTTACCCATCAACATAATGACAAGGTGTCTTGCAAGAGGGGGAGACCTTGCAAGGGAGGGGTGTTTCACCCCATCTTTATTATTTGAAGGTTCCGTTCTTGGACTAGATCTGAAATGTCAAAGATTAAATGTGAACATTCATACTTTGGTGGTGGGCCATGCTCTACAGCATGTGATGTTTTCCATACTAGTTCAGAATTATGGTCTATGGCAATGGTCTGGCTAGAAGATCCTCAACTTAAAGTAGATGTAAACCCTCACATATACCCAGTGAAGTGAATAGCCTCAGATGATACACAGAGATGAAGCAAATCCTCCTACATAGGTTATAGTTGTACATCTGCAGTCTTCCCCTCTCTACACCTCTCCCCAAGTGCAGATTGTGTTAAAAATCTCTCTTTGTCTGTCAGCAGCTCAGAGAGAAGGACAGATAGACTGCATTTACACTGAGTGAGAGCTGATTGGAGGAAAGGCACACACCCCGCTCCACACAGCAGAAGAACTGTGTCCTGAATAGACAAGCTCTGTTCTGAGCTCTCCCTCCTGACACAAATTTATCTCATTTGTTGGAAGACTTCTCAGAAGTGACTCATACTGATAAGAGAGGAACGAATCACTAGAGAGAAACGACACTTAGAGCTTTGAAGAGGGATAAGTAAACACTGCAGACACATGCGCTTAAATCTAATTCCATAAATGAGGTTTACAACCTCTTTAATTTATGCCAGCCATAACTGGGCAAAATTAAGGTCACTATTATTGTCAGTTTTAAGTAGTGGAGAAAATTCACACTTATAATGTGGTAATGGGTTAAGCTATGCATGCTTTTAACTCCATGTTGTTTGTTTGTTCTTTGGGTTGTTTCTTTATTGTACCCACTTTATTAATATGTACTCTGCAACTATTCTGCTCTAACACGGCATTAACAATGCTGTGAATTATAAAAAAGCTGATGGCATTAAAACAATTCTGAAATAAACTTTATTAGATAAATGGCTTGCTTATTTTATAGTGTAATTGAGGACGCTGTTTACTGATTCTTTTCTTTTGAATATAAACATGATAACTTTTAATTAATTCTAAGGCTTATTTTCACTTGAAAACACCACGCAGTCTACAAAACTACCAGAAAAAAACTCCAACTTGTATTAATATCATCAGAAATACACAATAAAGGATATGTTTTTACAACCCTGCAGGCTTAATTACAGAGTAAGGACAGAAATGCAGAGAAAATCTAATTTCAAAACTCTTTGCCATACAATATAAATAAATGATTATCTATGGTACCATTTGACCTAGATCAAAGGAAAATATACCAAAATGTGGTCTAAATATGTAATTATTTATTTGTCCTGCTACTTTTTATATGCTGAATTAGTCATATGTTTGTGTTTTTATGTGTATTTAAAAAAGAACTTTGTCATTAAATAAACTTAGTATGCATTATAGAACAACAGTGACATTTTAATAGTCATTACAAATTTTAGCTGTTTCTAAATGATTTAGGAGAAGAAAACTTCAAATGTTCTTTCATTTTAATTTGCACATTTGTGTCACGCATTTTTTTTCTATAAACAACATTTATTATTATATTTTATTTAACAAGTACCACCATATACTGCAGTACTGTAGAAATAAAAGGAAACAGAATGTAGCTTGCTTTTGTACGATATTGGGTATAACAGGAATTTCTTTTATCAAACAGAGCTTGAATTATAAATGTGGAATCACATTTAACTCACTGTTACAGACGTTAAATTCAATCAAGGTAAATGAAATATTGCATACCAATTTATAATATTAATATAATTTATTAGTGAACAATTTTACAGATGATTTTAGGAGAAAACAGTTAACAGTAGTAAACTAGTTAAAAGGCAATTAAAAAGTCATATTTTATTTAGTGGGATCTGAGGGATAGGGGGTTGATTTACTAAAAGTGGAAAGTACAAAATCTGGTGCAGCTCTGCAAAGAAATCAATCCGCTTCCAGTTTTTTTTTGTCAAAGCTTAACTGAACAAGCTGAAGTAATGCCCCGTACACACGATCCGATTATCGGACGAATGATCGCCGGTTTACTAAAGTCACGAAAATTCCCGTACGACAGCATACAAATTCGGAAGTGATGTCATGTGTTGTAATGCATTTGTATTGCATTTTCGAACGCTAGGTGTACTGATGAAACGAAAATCGTACGATCTGGCATCGTACAAAAAAAATTTCCGTGCATATCCGATAGAATAATATCGGATGAACTGTCCTGATCGGCTCTCGAAAGCTCTGTACTAACGATCCGATTATCGTACGATCAATTCGAATGCGGCATTTTTCGTACGATTTTCGGATCGCGTGTACGGGGCATTAGAAGCTGATTGGCACAGCTGCACCAGATTGTGCACTCTCCAGTTTTAGTAAATCAACCCTGCCAGTCCTGCCTGGCTGCTTATATATTGTGTAATCTCCAACAGTAGGATCTCACTCCCATCTTTGTACCTATCCACTGCTCCTTTCACAATCTCCATAAAATTAGTCAGAGAGAATGTGACCCATTCATAGGTGTGCAGACCTTGAAACCCACAGAGATCTCACCTATAGGGACCACACAGACTTTACAGAAATGGTTTAAATCTTCAACATCTAAGCAAAAAATATATAATAGTTTTGGGTTGACTGTTACACAAATTGCATGCATATTTTAGTTGGTTCAGTAAGGAAAGTCTATTCATTTACATCCTAACTGCAAAAACTTTTTTTTTAGATAGAACGGGTAAGAGTAAGGGCTGGTTAACACTAGCCTGCATGATAAAATGCAACAATTTACATTGCAGAAAGCTGTGAGATCCAGGAGAGAGCACAACATTCAGCACTTTTTCAGGGGGAGCGGGTATCTGGTCTTGACAGGTACCCGCTCCCACTTCAGGTCAGATCGCTGCAGTGATCTATGCTGAAGTTTGGTCTCCTCCTCCTTGCCCCCCGCAGCCTCCTGGGACACATCACAAGTCCCAGAAGACTGCTGGACCATTCACAAAGTGCAGTGCAGCTCTCGCATGCGCAGTAGGAAACCAGCTGTGAAAGTGGAAAGGCTTCAATGCTGGTTTCCCTTACCTAAGATGCCGGAGTCTACACCCAAAGCCGATTGAAGAATTGGCTCAGATGAGGACATTGCTGGATCCCTGGACAGGTAAGTGTCCTTATTTTAAAAGTCAGCAGCTACAGTTTTTGCAGCTGCTGACTTTAATTTTTTGGGGGAGGGAGACTGGAGCTCTTCTTTAACTGGTTCCCGACCTGCCAAGCAGGTTGGCTCCCCCAGACGAACCACCGTAACTGTACTTCGGCCCTTTAAGACGCTGTAGGAGGTGCGCATGCGCCCGCAGCGTGTGCCCAGAGCCGTTGCAAGTTTTCGCGCCCACCAGGCACCTGCGAACTGGGATCTGTGTGTGTAAATGCACAAATCCCGGCTCTCTCAGGGGAGAGGAGCGAGATTGTGTGTTCATACTAAGTATGAACACCGATCTCTCTCCTCCCCTAGTCAGCCCCACCCCCCCTACAGTTAGAACACACACTAGGGAACACAGTTAACCCCTTGATCACCCCCTAGTGTTAACCCCTTCCCTACCAGTGACATTTATACAGTAATCAGTGCATTTTTATAGCACTGATCACTGTATAATTGTCAATGGTCTCAAAAATGTGTCAAAAGTGTCAAATTTGTCCACCGCAATGTCGCAGTCCCGATAAAAATTGGAGATTGCCATTACTAGTAAAAAAAAATAAACAATAAAAATGCCATAAATCTATCCCCTATTTTGCATAACTTTAGCACAAACCAATCAATATACGCTTACTGCAAGGTTTTTTTACCAAAAATATGTAGAAGAATACATATCGGCCTAAACTGAGGAAAAAATATATATATTTTTTTCTTTTTTTAATTTGGGATATTTATTATAGCAAAAAGTAAAAGATATTGTGTTTTTTCAAAAATTTACGCTTTTCTTTTGTTTATAGCGCAAAAAGTAAAAACCGCAGAGGTGATCAAATACCACCAAAAGAAAGCTCTGTTTGTGGGGAAAAAAAAAGAATATTGTTTGGGTACAGCGTTGCACGATTGCGCAATTGTCAGTAAAAGTGGTGAAGTGCTGTATCGCAAAAAATGGTCTGGTCATTGAGCAGCCAAATCTTCTGGGGCTGAAGTGGTTAAGTCAGGTTTTGTGTCCTTTTTGCTTATAAAATTTTTATTGGATTTTGAAAGTATGACAAGATACAATTATACATCAGACATGTCAAGAAAACTGTATACAAATGATACAACGGCATGTTTCTGCAAGGTAACATCTTATACACTAGAGATATATCAAACAATAGATGTACTTAATATTTCCTGAAATCAAATAGTGAAATATGTGAGTCACCTCCGGCCCTAGTGTTTGGGCCTAGAATCTCAATCCATTTCCACTACCAGCACCCCTATATGGGATCACACTGTGCTGAAGAGAGGAATGGGTTCCTTCTTCTAAAGGCCCAATGGCGGAGAGATGCAATAAAAAAAAACAAAAGAACCTCAGTGACAAGAAATAACAAGCTAAACGGATAACATTCAATACTGGTAGTATAAGTCACTCTGGCGATGACGCTGCTTAGTTAAGAAGCCTAAAGATAAGACTGGTTTTATTCGCAGGGACAAACTACTTAGTGTAAATTTCTGCTAATGTCCCTTCCAGTGGAATCCAACTAAAGGGGCTAGTCTCAGTTTTACCTTCCAGAGGTGAAGGAAAGATGGGTTGGGGAAAGAAAGAAGAGTAAGGAGAAGAGAAGTAAATCATTGCTATAGAGGATAGAGAAGAGAAGGGTTTGCTGTCTGCTAGGCAGCCCCACGCCTGTTGGGAGAATATTTCTAAGGTTTTGGAGGATCCCCTATTCCTATATATTTGAACCATGGTTCCCAAGTCTTCTCAAACTGAGCTGAGGTGTCTAGTAAAGAGCTTACTAATTTCTCCTGGGCCATTATCCATGACACTTTTTGTTTTGCCGCTATGAGAGAAACAGAGGGCTTCTTCCATGCTTTAGCTAGGGTGATTTTGGCTCCCAGTAGAATAAAAAATACAAATTTTTGCGATGATTTTGAGATCCCTGAAATGGGTTGGTTAAGAAGAGCTGTTAGAGGAGACTTGGGAATGGTCTTGCCTGTTACTTTGGATATGGTGTAAAATGTTTTTTGCCAAAAGTTCCTGATTTTAGGGCATTCCCACCATACATGCATCATGGAACCTTTCATTTGACATCTGCGGAAGCAGAGTGGGGAGACCGAGGGAAGCATCAGAGAAAGCCAGGAGGGGGTTAAGTACCATCTGGTGATTACCTTTATGCTAGCTTCAATCAAGGAAATATTATAAATGCCCTTGAAGGATCGGAAAAAGGTTGTGTGCCAATGTTCCAGGTCCCATGTGTCCTGTTTGTGTCCTTTTTGTTTAACATGCTGGTTGAATGAAAAAAAAACTGAGCCATATATAATCTGTGTATTGTTGATTGTCATGCCACTGACAATCTTGTCCCAGTGAGGGTTATTTACTAAAACTGAATGATGCAAAATCGAGTGCAGCTCAGCAGAGAAACCAATTAGCTTCCTGTTTT
Organism: Lithobates clamitans; assembly: GCA_037952925.1. Classification (NCBI taxonomy): domain Eukaryota; kingdom Metazoa; phylum Chordata; class Amphibia; order Anura; family Ranidae; genus Lithobates; species Lithobates clamitans. The sequence continues at coordinate 974,935 of JBBGZY010000213.1, read as the reverse complement.
GTTTTTTTTGTTAAAGCTTAATTGAACAAGCTGAAGTTGGAAGCTCATTGGTTACTATACACAGCTGCACCACATTATGAGTGCACCAGTTTTAGTAAATTCCTCCTAGTGATACCAGTAAAAGAAATCAGGGGAACAGGTGTTACTGGAACAGAAAGGCATCAATAAAACCTGATACAGGTTCTAACCAATCCCGACACCACTATAATTTTTTTTTTAATCGCTGTTTGTAGCTATACTGGAGAAATGTCCCATTATTCCTATCACTTTTTTTTGAGCCTTCTGTACTCGAAAGCCAAACAATCTGTTTGTTGTTGTTGGAGAGTAACATTTCTTAGTGTATGAGCCCTTTCACACTGGGGCATCGGCAGGAAAGTGCCGCTATTTTTATTGGTGCTTTACAGTCGTTTTAGCAGCGCTTTTTGGCCACTAGCGGGGCGCTTTTAACCCTTGCTAGCAGACGAAAAGCGGTTAAAAGCCTCCATGCTTCGACGGCGCTGCCCATTGATTTCAATGGGCAGGGGCGCTTTAGGAGCAGTATATACACCACTCCTAAAGCGCCACAAAGATGCTGCTTGTAGGACTTTTTTTGACGTCCTGCCAGTGCATCGCTCCAGTGTGAAAGCACTCGAGCTTTTACATTGGAGTGGCAGAAGAGGCGCTTTACAGGCGCTTTACAGGCGCTATAGCACCTCAGTGTGAAAAGGGGTCTTAGTGTTCAGTAAAAGGTGAGGTGCATTTTGTCAATGGAAACTGACAAATATGTTATGAGTTAACATGGAGTTTGCACTTGTTTATCACTGGTGCTAAATTGCAACTCCCAGGTACACAATTGGATTACAATTGGGGAGAGCTGTAAAGCAAGAAAGTGAATCAGCTTTTTTACATTTCCAGAAAGATGCATACTATAATTGTAAATGTCACCAATATACTTTTTTTCCCCATTAGCCAATTTTATTACACAAGGTATTTTTCATTCATGTTTTAATTAATTATTTGTACTTTTGAATTAAGGACATTATTTAATTCTTTGAGTGATATAATTAAAATATATATGCACTACATTGTTAATACAGTTGACAGTCAAGTTAACCCCAGGGTTATAACTGTAGTTAATTATCGACTCCAATAGTTGTTATGCACTTGGTACAAAAATTTGCTGTGGTAAAGGTCTAATGTCATTTTATATTCTCTCAGACAGTTGCATTTCACATATATGTGCATATTTATATACATATATTAATCAAAGAAACCCATCTGAAATAAAAAAAAATTTAAAAAAAGTAGATAACCAGATGTATCAAAGTGAGTGCCTCTGGCTCATATTAATAAGCATATGGGGATTTGGTCTTGTGGATATGTACTTGAAGATTATGTTCTTGAGAAGGTTTGATGGCATCGAGGGCAGCATGCAAGAAGGAGTGACTGGAGCCTTCCTGTTACGGGTCACAAGCATCGTGTTGAGTCAGCAAGATACCTGGGACTGTTGCTATTTTCTTGTGATCATTAATCAAAGCATTCTGACTATATTAATGGTACAATAGAATTGAAAAAAAATGAAAGCAAGACGTCTTGACCAAAAGGATTTCCTTCTTTTTGTGTATGGCTATTACAAATGACTGAAAAAAAATGTAGTTTAGTACGACCAACAAAGGATATTATGAGATTTATTTAAATTACACATGCTAGGTCATTACACAAATGACAGTTGTCCAATATTGGATATTACATCATTCACATCCAACATCTGCAATATCAAAATATGTAGATAGTGAACAGACTTTTAGTGACATAACATCAACCAAACCAGAAGTCTTTAAAGGATATGTGTAAGGGGCAAAGACATCAGTTAATTTGGTTATTTTGGTATATTTCCTTTTCCCCCCTGTTAGCTATGCACAGTGCTGGGTGCCACTGTTCTAAACAGTTCACATAAACTGTACATGAACACTATTAGCATACCACAGGTTAGGTCAAGCACAAATCAATATGACCTGTATTTTTAGAGATGTTTTTGGTAAATTTTACATAAAGTACAATGAACAGTTCTTTTAAAACAACAAAGCTGTCTAAAGCATAAAATAGTAATACAAGATGAGCATGGATTATACAGCATATGGGGCTACTAGTAAGGAGCAGCAGGGGTTTACAAGAGTAGGAGTTTATGATATGCCTTAATTCCTGGATGCCGAGTCAGGAACAGTATAGAATGAGTGAAGTTGGAGACCTCACATTTTTTTCAATATGACCTTCTTAGTAAATGATTTCCTTAAAAAAATCTTAGCAAGTATTATAGGGTTATATTCTGGATATAACTAGGTAAGATTTTGCACAAATAAAGATAAAAGAAGCCATTTATTAGGACCCTTTAACCTCTTACCATTTAACCAGAATTAGATTCTGTCCCAGCAGCAAACACTCTGCATTTTTATCATATATTTTTAATTATTTTTGAATTGGCAAAACAAGGGTGAGCATTTATGATTACATTTCCTAAGCAGCCATGACTGGTAACCATGCAACTTTGGAACTGTAATGCCCTGTACACATGGTCGGATTTTCCGATGGAAAAAGTGCGATCGGATTTTGTTGTTGGAAATTCCGATCATGTGGGGGCTCCATCTGACTTTTTCCGTCGGAATTTCCGACACACGAAGTTTGAGAGCAGGATATAAAATTTTCCGACAACAAAATCCGATTGTTCAAATTCCGATCGTGTGTACACAAATCCGATGCACAAAGTGCCATGCATGCTCAGAATAAATTAAGAGACGAAAGCTATTGGCTACTGCCCTGTTTATAGTTCCGGCATACGTGTTTTACGTCACTGCGTTCAGAACGATCGGATTTTCCCACAACTTTGTGCAACCGTGTGTATGCAAGACAAGTTTGGCCCAAAATCGGTCTGAAAAAATCTGATGGATTTTGTTGTCGGAATGTTCGATCAATGTCCGATCGTGTGTACAGGGCATAAGACATGCAATAGTGATAAAGGCAGAAATTTCACTTAATTTACTAAATCAGACCTTTACATAGTAGCCCTTGCAGGCAAATGTACCAACCTGTTCACATGATTTCCAAATGGGTCTGCAGCTTTTGATCATATTATTTTCCTTTGTATAAATTATATGGCCTGGTCTACAATCAGAAACACTTGAAGTCTATAATCAAAAGGTTCAGACCTCAGAACAGGATGTTTACAACAACAAGGGATATTCAGCAGTGGGGTTGCTTGATGCTTCATGGCAAAGCCACCTAAGAAAATATTAGAACTTGTATAAATATATACAGCTATTTGAAATAATAGCATTCAAGATTTTCATTCAGTGAACCTTCTCTTTCTCCCCCTGCCAATCCATTAAATTGTTGAAGTCATAAGCCTAAATGTGTAAGCCAGTGTCAAACATTATAGAGGGTTAAAGTGGTATTAAAGCCAACAATAGTTTTTTTTTAATTCTAAAGCAGATAAAAATAACCTAAATACAATTACTTCTTGGAGCTAACTTTTTCATTTCTGCCCTGGCTGCAATGCTATATTCCTGTTCTCGTTGTGCCCCCTGTGCTGCCGGAACCTATGGAAACCTGTGTAAGTATCCATAACATGCGTCAGTGGCGGACGTGCATTGTGGGCGCACGGGCGCCACCCCCCCTCTGACAACTCCGTTGCCCTCTCTATTCATGTGCCCAGCCCCTTTCAGGACGCTGGACACATGAAATACTATGGCGGGGATAGGCGGGGTGTGTATTTTGAAGCACGTGATTAGAGCCAGAGGCTCTAATAGGCTTCAGAATAGGGTGGGCGCAGAGCACTGCGTCCTGATCCCACCCGGTTGTGTGGCATAGCGAATGAATTTTCGTTATTTTCACACTAATGTTCCTCCCTGCCAATCAGCAGGCAGGTCAGTGAGACCTGTCTCCTGATTTGCCAAAGCATTAGGCGATCCTATTGGATGCCTAACACTTTGGCGGAAGAGGAGACACGGCGGAGGAAGCCAGAGGAGCCGAGCGGACACAGGAGCCACAGCCGCCACTACATAAGAGGGGGAGGAAGCCCTGTCACTCAATAAGTGCCATCAGGCCGGCCGCGGGGGGGTTAGTGAAGTGACAGCCGAGCCGGGAGATGTGCCTGGCTGCATTTGATGGGCACAAGTGGCTGCATTTGATGGGCACAAGTGGCTGCATATGATGGGCACAAGTGGCTGCATATGATGGGCACAAGTGGCTGCATTTGATGGCCACAATGGCTGCATTTGATGGGCACAGAGAGGCTGCAATTGATTGAGGGTGGCTTTAGTATTTTTCAGTTTGTTTGCGCCCCCCAAAAATTTTGAACACCAGCCGCCACTGACATGCGTGCTCCTGCTTTGTGCTACAACTCGATGTGCAGCCATTCAGAGCGCCACACACAGCAGGTGTGAGATGGACACAGAGTTGTTGTCAATCACCGCTGTGGAGGAGGAGGAGAGGCATGGATTTTATGTGAATGTCCCTCGTGCACTGGCTGCATGTGTGCTGCACTCAATGGCTGCATGTGTGCTGCACTCAATGGCTGCATTGTAGTGCAGAGCGGGATTATGCCCACTGCAGAGACCCACACAGGACTCCATGGGTCTCAGTGGCACAGGGGGAACAGGAATATAGCAGTGTGGGCACAGAACAATTGAAAAAGGGAATTTCCAAGGAGTACATTTAAAAAAATTAAAATGCATGTGAGTTATGCTATTTTTATCTGATTTAGAGAAAAAAAGATTTTGACTTTAATATTACTTTAATAACTTGTTTTCTTCCCCCACATGAGAATGTTTGGGCACCGGGATTTGCAGTTTAGGCACCATGCACTTCATCCTGAGCAGAAATGGAGATTATTAACCATTTTCACACATAGCGAGAAGCTCAACATGTTTTCCAATGGCTTTGACTAATGGCTGGAGTGGCTGGGAAGCACATAAAGTATTGGTTTTAGGAAAGGTGATCTTAAAAAAAAAAAAAAAAAACAACAATTTGTTTAAACAATACTTCCAATAAGTAATACCATAACAACATTCTTTTATTACATGCATCCATACAATATCTTACTATAAAAAGAAACATTTTTCTTAGTTCACTTTAAAAATGCAGTCAATCTACTGTTTAGGCTGTCGAGTGTTGGTTTTCCTTTAGAGTGAGACTGATGAGGGCCAGGGTTGAGTAATCCTTTTGTCTATGTGGCATTTTGTCAATATAGTATTGGCAGTTCAATTAGGAACAAGCTAAGGGCAATTTTTTTTACTGTTGGAGGTTAGTGAATTATCTTGTCTGACATCAATCAACATGTTAAGCTAGTAACCAATGACCACATGGAGCTGTTCCCCAAAAGATTGGCTTTATGAAACAATTTTTTTTTACATTAAGTGAGAACCTAAACAAGTACAAAAGTACAAGACAAAAAGTCAGTAATAGACTGTGGGTCAAAGAGATTTCTTGAAAGAATTCACATACTTGACGTTGAAAGAAATGTGATAACATAATGCAACTCTACATTTACAAGCATATAAGAGTTAAATGAGGTTGGCTTTCAATGCTGTAACACTGCTTATGGAGATGCTGAAATGCTTTGGTGACTTATACATTTGCAAAAAGATACAAATTGCATGCTATTTGGATATATTCATTACAGTGTTACTTTTAAATGTTAAAACTTTTTCGTCAACGAGTTGCTCCTTTTGACTGCAGTCCAAAGCCATTTTAAACACACAAAAGCAAACCATTTTACATACATTTTTGCTTTGTTGCAAAGCAAAAAGAAACTACACTATAAAAATGTATTTCAGTCATCCATGCTTATAGTTGAATTTTTTGCTGTTTTGAAATGTGTTGGAGTTCTTCAGTGGCAGTAATGCCTTTATCATGTATATAACTATGCACACCATACTAAACATAAGAGTATTCATACCTTAAGTGCTGGCTCACACCAGCACGAAGCGGGAACCAGAGCATTGATTCCTGTTAAACAGTCCTGTTGGAAAACCAGTAATTGATCAGCTGTTGCAGCCAATAGCACTTTTGTTTTTTTTCATTTTTTGATTTTGTTTTTAATACTAATGTTTTAATGTTTAGTTACTGCAAAATTATTTTAACCCCTTCCCACTAACAGTAAGCATCTTTGGGATCTCACTGAGCTGGGCTTTTTTCCGTGGGGCCGCATATATGCGTATATGTCTTTGTGCTGGGAGCGCACAGCACAGAGACTAGAAATTCCCGATTCTGGGTCACCTGATCACTGTGATCAGCCTCTGATTGGCTATCAATCAGCCCATCCCTGCGTTTCTCTCTGAATAGAGGGAGAGAAAAATAGCTGGAATAAAGAAAAAAGTTGTTGGATTAATGTTTTATCTAGGTTAGTGCCAGGGTTAGTGTTTGGGTCCATGAAAGGTCAAGGTCAAAGGTTGTGGTCCTCACAAGCCAAAGATGAGGACATGGCTTGTGAGGACATAATCTCTGTATCTGAAAATGAGTTTGGCTGATCTGACCTTCTGACTTGGAGGGAAGTAAGCGTGTAGCAGTTTATACTGTTGCTAATATCCATGAGCCCTTTTCACACTCAATAATCATTTGGAGACCCCAGAGCATTTAACTAATACAAAGGACTTTGGCTATAATCACCTAATTATATTATAAAAGAGTACCCCGCGCTGCCAAAATAAGTGATAGCAGCTAACACAACAAACAGATAATTTTGCTAATTGTAAAGGTAACTAAGTGTAGCGCTAAAGTGTTTAAAAAATTGGCTGAACCAAACTTAACCGTACGTGTATGTATATCACAAATGATCACAAATGACCGTAAATTAATTGATATGTGACCCTATAAGGTGATAATTAATACAATGTGCAAAAAAAAAGAATAAATGAATAAATCACAAAATTCCACACATATAAATATCTGAACATGAAATATTGCAAAAAAGTGATGGTGAAAAAGGAAAATTGCAAATAAATGTGTCCGTGAAAAATAAGATCCACAGTGTTGATTGAGTAGAAAGAAAGTTCTAAATCACCGCTTAAACATCCAATCCGATATTTAAGCAGAAGAGGGGCTGAGAACACCAGTGCAGCAAAAACCTCCACCGAGACAGATGTTAGCTTACCAAATAGTTTAAACTCAAAAGAACATACGTTCTATGAGTCAAACATGCTTTGTGTTATCAACCAACAATCAGGGTGCAGTATTAGAAGTCCTCTCTGACTGTGAACCAAATACATCCCAAAACGCATGGACAATCTGTCTCCATATGTAGGTGATTGCACATCGAGTATATCAAATTTCATTCCATTCGGCAGGTAGAGCCAGTGGCTCTAATAGGCTTCAAAAAAGGGTGGGCTCGGGGAGCAGAGCACTGCACCCCGAGCACACCCACTTTTTTGACAATAGCAAATGAATATGCTTGTGGCAATCGTCTGTCCAGGAGGGGGGGAGCTGGCATTAGTTTGCACCCCCCACCCAAATATTTAGCACCAGCCACCACTGTATGTAAGACATTCCTGCAATGGCCACAACCCCGGAAGCAGCGGTCACTAGAACTAGGGTTGGCATGGGAAATTCGAGCTGGGACCCAATACCATCACAGAAGCACTTTGTATGCCACCTCCAGGGTAGCAGTGTTAAATGAGCATTTCACTACAGAAGACCACTCCTTGCTTCAGTCTGCCAGGTCTATCTCAGGCATCGAGTCCCATACCCACTGAGATACATATGAGAGAGAAGTAGGGGACGTTCTATGATTTACTGACGCGTAAAGGATAGAAATGAAGCCGAGCGATCCCCGGGAATGTTGGCAAATATGTTCAAAAATAATTTTCTGAAAAGGTTAAGAGGAGGTGTGGTGGAGGGATAATATCCAGTACTGGAGTTGAAGATAGCGGAAAAACACAGATTATGGGACCTCATGTGTTTCTCAGAGAGAGGCCCATGTCGGAAAAGACAGAGAGAACAGAAAATGTTGAACTTGTGTGAAACCATGAGAGATTCACCAGGAGAACACCTGGGACTGAGCCAAACCCAGAGGAAATATTGTGAAGGATGGGTAGAAGAGGCAAAAAGGGAGACATCAAGTTGCACGAGTATCTAGTCTTTTTTTTTCTACACTAAAAAAAATAAAAACACAATGGTTTTAAATACTAACAAGCGAAAGCTCTATCTTTCTTTAAAAAATTATAGTGGGTACAGTGTTGCATGACCGAGTATTTATCACAGCACTGAAAACTGAAAAAAGGCCTGGCAATAAAGAATTTTTATAAAGGCCTGGTAATAAAAGGATCTATTATAAGCTAATACTAAAGTGGTTAAGATTGTGTGTCGAATATCTGGTCCCTTGCCCTTTATTGTTGTTGCTCCAGCCAGCTACCGCTGTGCATTACTAGAATAAAGAGACCAGCAGAAAGAATTACAGCCTGTGGCAGGGGACAAGCTATGCAACTTACCTGGAAGTGTCTGATAACTGCAGCAGGGGTGGTCTGCCCCCTGCAACTCAAAATTACAGGGCAGAGTTCCTTGTATATCACAATGCCTCTGCCATCTTTCTCTTCCCCTCGTGCTGATGATTTTGATGGCTTATACTGTAAGTGCCCCTGGGCATAACAGAAACAGTCCTTATGGGGAAAATCAGGTGTTTGGAAGGCATTTTATTATTTACATTTGCTGCTGATATTCTCTTTGCAGAATAACATGTTTATCATGTTACAGTGCAAGGATATGCATGTAAAGAACCTATTTACAGGGATAGGTAATGCAGTTTTTACGTTTTAACGGTAGATAAGGAAATACCAAAGAATTTGATTATGCATTCAATAAAAAAATTATGAAATATACCAATTAGAAAAATGTGCAGATCGAAAAAATGTGTTTAGTTTCAATTCGTTATTTACATAAATTCGTTTAGTTAAATTTGTTTCATTTGCTTAATTCGTTTTTGGAATGTGTTACGTTCATTCGTTTTCGGATCGATTCGAAAAGTGTTTGAAACAAATTCAAATAGTTTTCGAATTCGAAAAGTTTTCGAATTCCAAAAGATTTCAAGTTTGAATAGTTTTCGAATTCAAATCATTTTCCAATTTCCAAAGAGAGTAAAATAGAACAGAAAATAAAGGAATAGAAAAAAATTGAATAGCATAGAAAAGAATATAACAGAAAATAAAAGAATATAATATAGTAAAACAGAACAAAATTGGATAGAAAATAAAAGAACAAAATAGAATGGAATAGAATAGAATAGAAAGGAATAGAATAGAATAAAAACAATAGAATAAAATAGAAAGATTATAACAATCTTCTGCAATTCGAATAGAAAATTATAAAAACAATAGAATAGAATATAAATAATATAACCATTTTCCAAGATTCAAATAGAATCAATTCAAATAGAATAGAAAGGAATAAACTAGAGTAGAATAGAATAGAAAATAACAATAGTATAGAAAAAACAACAGAATAGAATAGAATAGAATGAATATAACCATCTTCCTATTCTAATCTATTCTATTTAAATTTGATTTGATTCTATTAGAATTTTGGGAAATGGTTATATTCTTTCTCCTACACAAGATCGGATTGTTGGCCAACAAAACCATGGACTTTTGTCCAAAGGGCTTGGCCCAAAATTGTCACACAGCCACCCAACTGTTGGCCAACAATTACGAACGTAGTGACGTACTAGACGTTCTACATTGTTTTCAGCTCTTTAACGCCACCCTTTGGGCTCCTTCTGCTAATTTCATGTTAGTAGAAGTTTGATAAGTGTTGATTCGCACTTTTCATTTTGCCCTTTTCATTTCGCACTTTTCATTTCGCGCTATTCAGTTGTTTCTGAACGGCCGTTCGTCAACCAGCCAATTTTGCGGAATCGGAGGAGATAACGTGTTATTTATTATTGGCCTTGGAGTTATTGCTTTGACATTATTTTTTTGGTTGAATAATGATTTGATTTGGTATATTTTCTATATTTTTGGATGCATAGAATGCACTTTTTGGTTAAGTTCTATTGGCAGATAGCATGTCTAATTTTATTTGTTTTTATTTGTCTTTTTTAATGCACAATAACAAAATTGTGGAGAATAATACTTGGCTATGTGTTTTACTTCAAATGACAGTTTGGGAGTAGGCAGTTACATTTAAAAATATACAATGTAAAATTGACAAGGGACACCAACATGGTTGTATCTTTGATCTTAAAAACTACAGGATAATGGTGTTGTGGTAACTTGCCCCAAAAAAAAGCATAATAATATTATTCTTGATATGACTAGAAAAAAAAAGCCTTGGAAAATTTGTTTGCAATAACTCCATCAGTATCACCAGCAAAGCAGCTTCATTATTATCCCATTAAAAAAGAAGAGAATTGTGCGCTGCATTTCGAGATTTCATAATTAGCCACGTCACAAATGTCAATTCTACATTACGAACGCTAGTTTACAAGACCGACCGCTTCTGGCTCATCCTTGCTTCCGAGCATGCATGTTTGTACTTTGGACTTTTGTCCGACAGACTTGTGTACACACGCTCGGAAAATCCGACAACAGACATTTGTCCGCGGAAAATTTTAAAACATGCTATCCAAAATTTGTCCACGGAAAGTTGGCCAACAATTGTCCGATGGAGCATATACATGGTCAGATTTTCCGCCAACAGTCTGTCATCACACATTTCCCCTCGGAAATTCAGGATCGTGTGTATGAGGCTTGACTTATACGTGTCCCCACAGTGGAAGCACATGCATTCTGATGGATAGGTGAGGGTAGGTGGACCAATTAAACCTTTTATTAAACCAATTAACTTGGTTGTCTACGAGCAGGTCGGTAAGTAAGCTTGGTTTTTTTCATTGCATTTATCCTTGGCCTTGTTTATATCTTATGTAGCCTTCCAATGCTGCTTACTGCAATGGCCAGCTATAGATGGGGGCAGTGGCGTATTTTTGTATCACTGTATATTGGTCAGGCAACGCACTGACCCCTTCACAGCCATTGTGCTACATGCTAGGTTTGCTCCAGTGTGCTCCTGCACCTTTAAGAAGGGGTGGCTCCCCTTCAGTCCACCTGCCCTCACCTATCCATCAGAATGCATGTGCTTCCACTGTGGGGACACTTAAAAATTAGTGTTAGGTACCACAGATACCAAGGTGCCGTGGCGAGGCTCTGTGGCTTACGCATGCATTTTCAAATGTGTGCAGACTAAACCCCTGCTTTTAACGCATACTGTTAGACAGTTTTAATTGATTGTCTGCAAGCTGGTCGGTAAGTAAGCTTGTTTTTTTCCCTTGGATTCATCCTTGGCCCTGTTTATATCTTATGTAGCCTTCCAATGCTTCTTACTGCGATGGCCAGCTATAGATGGGGGCAGTGACGTCTTTTTTGTATCAAAGGTAGACATTGACACACTTCTTAACAACCTTGATAAAAAAAATTCTTGAACAATTCAAGATTAAAGACTTGTAATGCTATCATTATTCAATTTTTACAACACAGTATGTCTTTCATTAAAAATATCATTTAAAGAACTGGGTAATTGACCTGCATTTGATTAAAGCTGGCTCTATTGGCTTAACTTGATGAATAGGTAATATTATGAGGAAGCCTGTCATTGTTGGGCAGCCATGGAACATAACATTGTTCAAAGCGAATTATTAAATCAGATGTTGGATTTATATGTAGTTCACTGCTTGACATCTGATATCACCTATCCTAGCTTGAAGCTAACCACTAGAAAGCTGATTTCTTATTTCTGTATAATCCTTTCATTACCAGAAAAGCAAATGTCTGATTATATTTATTTAAGCTTTTAGGGGTTCTAGTATTACAGTTTGATCATCAGGCATAAGTGGGGAACTGAGCCGATATACAGGCATAATCAAAATAAGTGCAATCTTTGTATCTATTAAAAAGTTCAGATCCAATGTGAAATGAAGAATATGGAGTTATGGTGTATAAGTATAAGGTGAAAGACAAGCTTTAGTTTTTAAGGGTTATAGTGTAAGTACCTGGGTTAATATACTCCTAGTGATATTGGATGACCGATAAGTGAGTGCTATCCTTTCTTATGAACTCTTCTTTGCTGGGGTTAATAGGAATAGAAAATACTGCTCCCCCTTTTTTTTTTCTTTTTTTTTTAGCAGCACCATTTTTATAGGAAATATGTCACAGGAGAAATACAGGGGCTTTCATTGCTGGGCTTTGCTGAAAATGCTAATTGCCTGACTGTCATACTCGTTGAGTAATTAATATGGAAATAGAATGCAGGTCAGCAGTTTTGACATCACACGGACTTCATTTGCTAAATGCTTGGTGTGGGTAAATGAATCAGAAATTCCTGAAGCCACAGACAGCTAGGCAATTTAACATTTTGGATTAACATGGCTGCATATGTATTTATTTTTACCACAGACATCCTAGAAGGTCCCCTATACATGCGTAGTTGGTCACACACCATAATTATTAGGTTTACAAGACCGTAATTTTAGTCATAGCAGACCATATAAGAATTTTGATTCCCCCACACTAGAAAAAAAAGGTTAAATGCTCATTTACCATCTGCAGCTGATTGGTTCTTCTTTTTGGGAGGCAGCAAACAAAGCACACCCCCCACCCCCCCAGCAACGTGGCACAGCACTGAAACATCCCCCCGGGCGGTCCGGCCTGCGGGGCTGTGGTGTCCTCTCCTCCTCTCCTGGAGTGTGGGCAGCGGCGGCTCCGGTGTCCGGTCCTCCAGCTTCCTTCACCGTATGTCTCCTCTTCCACCAAAGCACTAGGTATCCAATAGAATCGCCTGACACACTCTCACAGACCTGCCTCCTGATTGGCGGGGAGGAACTTTGGGGTGAAAATAGTGAAAATTAATTTGCTATGGTCACACAACTGGGTGGCCTCAGAGCGCATTGCTCTACACTCCGAGGCCACCCTTTTTTTGAAGCCTAAAAGTGCCCCTGGCTCTAATCAGGTGCTTAAAAAAAAACACCCACCCACATTGAAATCCATGGTCTGGTGCCACTGTGCACCCTCTATGGATGGGCCACCAATTTCATTTACTCTAGGAAGTAAGGAATAGGAAGAAATGCCTTATTTATCGCTTCCACAGATATCCTCCCCATTAGATGACCAGTCCCATGAATCTGCTACTCTTTGACAGTCATGCAGGTATCCCTTCACTGACATCATTATGTACAATACAGGACCACTAGCTCTCCATTGTAATATGCATGGGTGTCTTGGGCCCACCCACACTCTGAAAGGGCAGAAGAGTGTAAACTGTTGGGGAAGTGGGAAATAAGATAAGTATTGCTTTTATTTTCACCATCTTGTAGACTAAATGAGCATTTAACTCTCACTACCTTGATGAGGAGCCACAAAATGCTTACATTTAATTGGCCAAGGAGAGTTCAGTTTTAAAGCCTAACATCAACCATTTATTTATTTATTTTAATTGGAACAGTAAGGCACAGACAGAAAAAAGATTGTCAGAATATTAAACTTTCCTACTTATTAAAATTGTGCTTTTGCCTGAATTCATATTGAAGATACTTCTCATTACTTCCTGTGTTCTTGTAATGGGACTAAGCTGAGCAATCTCATATAAAGTCAGACTGCAAACAAATGCATGGCCCTATCTTCAATATATTTTGCAGCGTTTTTTAAAAGAATCCATCTTTAGGCAGTACATGACAATAACATCCAACTTATGTTTTTAAAAAAAACAAAGGCATTGGTTAGTTAGGATGTTTTTACTTTGACCGTAGATCACATAATGAAAAGCTGACCTTCTGCCAAGCCAGTATAATAATCATTTAATTAGGGTTCTCAAAAGGGCAGCAGTGGCTGTTTTCTTGCCAAGGGCTCCAGACTTTGTTGTGCTTGTCAGTGTTACTTGACATTTGATGATTGTTACTGTACTCCTGTTTAAAGATTTTATTTGGTCTTTTGATGAAAGAAGGTCACAAGGAAAGTTTGTTGATTTTCTGCTTACCCACAATCCACAATGTGCAGTTGGTTGTCTGTACACACAGGCTATGCCAAGTAATTGCCATGCTTGCCTAAAGCATTTAGACGAAATTGTTTTTAGCTTCTTGGGTTCAAACACTTCCAGGGGAAAGACCATCATGTGCCAAGCCGCAGATTTGAAAGAAGAAAAATGGTAGTTCCAAGCTGCATCCTGTCAAATAATCCAGAAACGATATGTAGGGTCGGCTCCTTCCCACCAAAGACTTTACACAAATTTTACCCTACATGAATTGTACCTTATTGTATAATCTAGGCTTCAGGTTGGGGTGGCAGTAAAAATCCGCAGTTGAGCTGCCTTTTTGCTACCTGCCAATCGCCCCCCCCCCCTTAAACTGCATAAGCAGTCAATGAGGGTGTTTACATGCTGCAGTAGAGATGTTTTTCTTTGCGCCTGCAGCAAAGTTTACCGACATGTAGTGATTGATGAGCAGCAAGCCCACCGAACGGTGTACATTCAAAAAATAGGGAAGGGCCGCTAAAGCCTTGCAACTGTCTGTCAGCCTCTGAAGACAGTTGCAGTTCTAGACTGTCAGAAAATGGTCGAAGAAGGACTGTAAATTCCACCCAAGACAATCATGGCAGCCACAGTGCACAGTGTGACTGATGTGGGCAGTACTTCCTGGTCTATTTAAGCCTGCTTTTGGAGCCGCCCCTTGCTGGATTATCCTCAGCTTCCCAGTGTTTCCTGTGCTCCTGTGTTTCTGTGATTCTGTTCTCTGTTACCGATCCGGCTTGTTTGACTTCCGCTTCTGATCCACCCCTGATTGACCTCTGGCTTGCACCACCGACTACACTCCTGTCTGCTTCCTCATCTGTACTTCGTCTCTGGCATTTCTGGACTGATTTCTCATGTATGACCCTGGCTTGTCTTCAGTTCCTGCTACTGGTTTGCCTCTACTGGTGTCTTCTGCCTGGCACCCCACACTCAGTGGCTCTGTGGGTCATCCCAGCAACTACCAGTTCACTCCAGGTGACCGGCTCATCACCGATAACACCTGGCAAACTGTGCACCTTTGGGCACTGCTCCCCCTGTATCACTCCCAGGGGAGCACTGCACTTAGCTACAAGGGTCGCCCTCTCAACAATCAGCCTCTTCCTCGGAACCTGACATGGAAGTGGATCGGGCTTCAGAGGAAAGGGAGAATTGGATGCACATCTAAATCTATCCTTAAAGTCTTCACACTAGTCACATGTAGCACCCTCTTAGGTAGGTGCTAGAGAGAGATAGCATAGTTTTGGGTCTCTCTGCATACCAGGGAGGCTATTAGGTAAATTTAGGTGTTCTCTGCCAGGGAGCAGTGATCCATTGATAGGGTGTGCTCAGGTTCTGCTCATGTTGTCTGCCTGTTTCGCACTGGTCCAATAGGACGAGGCATATTGGACAGTGGGAGGACACCTGACAAATGGGAGCATAGGCATAGTTACAGCCCTGGCCATTGGCAGAAGCAGGTGCCTCAGGGCATGCTGGGTGACTGTATAATATGCCTAGGGCACATGTGTTTAGGGTCTTCGGCTGGATAGTGGGGTCCTGGAGTGAGGGGACTGCTGCCCCTCCTCTGTACATGTTGCCATGCGGCCTCAGGTGGTTGACCTGAGGGCCAGAATTGAGGAAGCTGCAACCCAGATGTCCTGTGGAGTTGACTAGGTGGGAGACGCATCTAGAAGTATCTGTTTCTGGCTACAGTAAGTATAGATCTGTGTCTAAGGGCCTTTTCTGTGAGGCCCATTTCTTCAGTCTAGAGAAGTCAGTGCATGGGTGTCAGCTAAAGGGGTTTCTAGTGATTGTCCTGAAGAAAAGTTGTACATTGAGTCTGCTGTCAGAGCAAGCAAAGGACTTATCTTCTCACATGGCCATAGTGTGGTCTAGCAGCGAATCTGCTATCCGGATCAATTTATTGGGGTCAAGTGAGAGTTGTCCTCATCTGTGCATAGTTTAAGTTGGAGTATCCCACTAATCCCGTCTCCTATCCAAGTTCTACCAATAAATACAAAAAGAAACAACTCCCCTAGACAGATTTGATACGTGATAGGACCTCTGCGCTACTATCTAACGTGAAATAAAATTTAACTATGATGTGGACAAAAAAATTCATAAAAGTGATGCCGTAAAATCAATGGTGTACACTAAATCACCGAGTGGAAAATAAATTATGAATGGGATTTCGCGCAAACACATAAATAATGACATCAATGTTGCGTATGTCACGTGACCTGTGTACAGCTATGAAAGCAACAAATTGACAATATTGATAAAATGAAAACAAACAAAAACTAAGGCCCCTAGCCTAGGGTTAAATCATGAATGGTAAATCAAATAATACAATCCATCTGCTGTGTGTGGTGACTCCAGTGATGATGGTTAATAATTGTTCTTTAAATTGAAATCAAATACATCAAAGTGCTTCATTCCCTCTGTGTATGTGCTCATAATGCCCTTACCTCAAGGGGCTTAAAAATAAGCCTTATTGCAGATGTGAAGTGATGATCTGGGGGTGCCTGTTCTTCTGGTGGTGAGGTGGTGTCCGCTGGTTACAGGTGAATGGATATCCCAATTCCCCCCAGATAGGGGTGTCTTGATCTGTGTGTTGATCTCCAGGCCACAGAAAAGACGAAAGAAAAGAAGAGGGGGCTTCCAATGGTGTAGTAATTTTTTTAAAAATCCGGTTTATTAGAGTTAAAAAAGTGAATAAAATAACATCCACACTGTGGGTACAGGGTGGAACAGTGACAAGCAAAGATAGCGGCGGAACGCCGTCACCTGGTGTAAAACTTCCGGTTCACAGCTACAACGTCCGTGACGTAACACGTAGGATCTAGCTAAGAGATACACACAACGTTCAATGCTGTTTCGACCCCAGGCGTTGTAGCTTTGAACCGGAAGTTTTGCACCAGGTGACGGCGTTCCGCCGCCATCTTTGCTTGTCACTGTTCCACACTGTACCCACAGTGTGGATGTTATTTTATTCACTTTTTTAACTCTAATAAACCGGATTTTTAAAAAAATGACTACACCATTGGAAGCCCCATCTTCTTTTCTTTCGTCTTTTCTGTGGCCTGGAGATCAACACACAGATCAAGACACCCCTATCCAGGAGTAATTGGGATATCCATTCACCTGTAACCAGCGGACACCACCTCACCACCAGAAGAACAGGCACCCCCAGATCATCACTTCACATCTGCAATAAGGCTTATTTTTAAGCCCCTTGAGGGGAATGAAGCACTTTGATGTATTTGATTTCAATTTAAAGAACAATTATTAACCATCATCACTGGAGTCACCACACACAGCAGATGGATTGTATTATTTGATTTACCATTCATGATTTGGCCCTAGGCTAGGGGCCTTAGTTTTTGTTTGTTTTCATTTTATCAATATTGTCAATTTGTTGCTTTCATAGCTGTACACAGGTCACGTGACACACGCAACATTGATGTCATTATTTATGTGTTTGCGCGAAATCCCATTCATAATTTATTTTCCACCCTAGACAGATTATTTGATAACGAGCAGAACACTGTGCGGCTGTAGTGTGAAAATCCCCAAGTGTCTCGCTGCAGGAAAATCAGAGGGAGGCCCAGGGAAGACTAGCAACCCCTTCGGGAGCAGTGCTACACACAACTGAAAACAAAATATGAGATGTATACAGGCAACACAGCTTATTTGCTTAGTACTTATCATCCAGGAGCTGCTGGGGTGCCCCCCTCTACCCCACTCAGTAATCTGATTATCTGAGAACAATGCAGATAAACTTTAAAAAAATAAAACTAAAAAAAAGCCTGACAAAAATGTAATTATACCTGTGTTTTTTTTAACTTTTACATAAGAGAGTAAATTAAAAAAAAAATATATGTGTGTGTGTTTGTGTGTGTTTACCCCCGTAGGGGCTGCTGAGTGATTGTGGCCCACCTGTCACCCTGCCCAGCCCGGCATTCACTTCCAGACACTCCAAGACAATGAACAAGTCCATCAGCTTTGTTTTTGTATTTTTATTGAGAGATTAAACTTGTATTGGGTTAGGGGAATTCATGGGATACCCAGGACAAAAAGATTCTTGCATGGTTGGGGACAGTACAGATACTCTTCTCCTGCACAACACTTGCTGCAGACTATCTCTCCTTCTCCCACCAGCACAATGCTTCATGTGCAACTAGCACATGGTTAGGCCTAACTTTGGTTTCAGCCAGACCTTAGCAAAGTTCCTTATTACAGGCAGGGACCCCGGCCCCTATAGTGTAGCAAAAGAAAGTTCTGGTGCTAGCTGCCTTCTTTGGTGGACTACTGATCCCAGTCAGCCCTCTGCAGGCCCTGCCAGTCCTCCCAGCTACAGCGGCCTGACTTCACTGCCAGTAAAACCACAGTCTCTCAAGCTGGCTATACATCCACCTCAGACCTCACACTCCCAGTCCACTCCGGCATGCCTCTCCCAATTGTGCCTGTCACTCCCTGACACCTGATGGATCCCTCCTGGAGACTTGCCCGGCACTATATCCCGCTGTCCTCTCCTGCTCCCGTTTAGGACACCCCTTGGGTTGTGTGGGGTTCCTGTCCCGCTCCGAGCCCCCTGGCCCAAGGTCACCTCCCCCAGAGTAGGGGGCCCGACAGCCTAATGCTCCATCTCCAGTTCCTCCACCCGAACAATTCCTCCCCAGCTGGGCTGACCCTGGATATTTAAGAAGGCCTGCCTTAGAGCTCCTTAGAACACCCCAAACGGCGCCACCTTTCTTCCCCACCTTCCTTCTAGAAGCAGAAGGGAGGTAGCTGAAAGTTGAAACTAGCTATGAGTCACCAGCCTACTCAAGGCCACTTCCAGCCCACAGATCAAAACAAACGGGCCTAGCTTTTGGCTAGGCCTGCTTAAATGTACATGCACTACAGAAAAATATCTCTCTAGCACGTACACCCCTCACATTTTTGTAAATATTTTATTATATCTTTTCATGTGACAACACTGAAGAAATGACACTACAATGTAAAGTAGTGAGTATACAGCTTGTATAACAGTGTAAAATGGTGTCCCCTCAAAAAACTCAACACACAGCCATTAATGTCTAAACTGCTGGCAACAAAAGTGAGTACACCCCTAAGTAAAAATGTCCAAATTGGGCCGAATTAGACATTTTCCCTCCCCGGTGTCACGTGACTTGTTAGTGTTACAAGGTCTCAGGTGTGAATGGGGAGCAGGTGTGTTAAATTTGGTGTTATTGCTCTCACTCTCTCATACTGGTCACTGGAAGTTCAACATGGCACCTCATGACAAAGAAATCTCTGAGGATCTGAAAAAAAGAATTGTTGCTCTACATAAAGATGGCCTAGGCTATAAGAAGATTGTCAAGATCCTGAAACTGAGCTGCAGCACAGTGGCCACGACCATACAGCAATTTAACAGGCCAGGTTCCACTCAGAACAAGCCTCTCCATGGTCGACCAAAGAAGTTGAGTGCCGCCAGCATTGCTGCAGAGTTTGAAGTGGTGGGGGGTCAGCCTGTCAGTGCTCAGACCATACACCGCACACTGCATCAAATTGGTCTGCATGGCTGCCGTCCAAGAAGGAAGCCTCTTCTATAGATGATGCACAAGAAAGCCTGCAAACAGTTTGCTGAAGACAAGCAGACTAAGGACATGGGTTACTGGAATCATGTCCTGTGGTCTGATGAGACCAAAGATAAACGTATTTGGTTCAGATAGTGTCAAGCGTGTGTGGTGGCAACCAGGTGAGGAGTACAAAGACAAGTGTGCAAGTGTGTAGTCTTGCCTACAGTCAAGCATGGTGGTGGGAGTGTCATGGTCTGGGGCTGCATTATTGCTGCTGGCACTGGGGAGCTACAGTTCATTGAGGGAACCATGAATGCCAACATGTACTGTGACATACTGAAGCAGAGTATGATCCCCCTCCCTTCAGAGACTGGGCCGCAGGGCAGTATTCCAACATAATGACCCCAAACACACCTCCAAGATGACCACTACCTTGCTAAAGAAGCTGGGGGTAAAGGTGATGGACTGGCCAAGCATGTCTCCAGACCTAAACCCTATTGAGCATCTATGGGGCATCCTCAAATGGAAGGTGGAGGAACGCATGGTCTCTAACATTCACCAGCTCTGTGATGTCATCATGGAGGAGTGGAAGAGGACTTCAGTGGCAACCTGTGAAGCTCTGGTGAACTCCATACCCAAGAGGGTTAAGGCAGTGCTGCAAAATAAGTGCTGCAAAATAATGCTGGCCACACAAAATATTGACACTTTGGGCCCAATTTGGACATTTTCACTTAGGGGTGTACTTTTGTTGCCAACGATTTAGACATTAATGGACACCAAATTTACACTGTTATACAAGCTGTATACTCACTACTATTGTAGCAAATTGTCATTTCTTCAGTGTTGTCACATGAAAAGATATAATAAAACAGTTACAGAAATGTCAGGGGTGTACTCACTTTTGTGAGATATTGTATGTATCTATCTATCTATCTATTTACATTTTCTGGAGCCTCTCCTCCAAGATAATATCCTGTAAGTACTGTTATGCACAGACTCACTAACCACATATCCTGTATTACTTTGCTGAAATACCAGATTTTCTCCAGCTACTTCACAGGTGCAATGGTTTTCAGGCTCCTTGGGGAAAAATACTGTAATAAAACACATTTTAATTTATTTTCCTAAAGGTGAACTTAGCCTTTAACCTAAGTGGGTCACAAATGCTTTTCCACATCTCCCTTTTCACATCTCTCCATGAATCAAAAAAAAACAATACAGTGCAAAAAGAACAAGAATAATCATAATTGCATAGCACTGTTTATTAAAGTAGCAGTCAAGTAAAACTATACACATTTTCCAATAGTTTAAATATGTACATTAAATAAATCCATCTGCATATATAAAAAAATGTAACTAAAACAAAATTAGCACAAAACAAAATGCCTTGTCCCCTATGTGCTGGTTCAGGTTCACCTAACTGCATTTTGGCAGTGTGCAGGCACAGTGCACTGAAAAAATACTGCATGCAGTACTTTTTATCAGTGCAGCGCACTGAGAATCAATCTACTGCCTCGCTCTCAATAAAGTTTGTTAAATAAAATGGAAACCGTGTAATGCGGTGAGCTTAGCGCATCACCACTGTGCTGAGCTCAGCTAGATCGCTCTGCACACCAGCCGCTGCGCTGCAATGCAGTGGCTGTTGTAAACCAGTCCAAGAGTCCATATTATGATGCTGCATATGTGAACACTTTCCCCACCTGCAGGACCTCTATGAAAGCAGGATCTTGGGTATATCCTGCTGGACAATACAATGCATATAAAAAAGAAGCGAGAGGTGCCACCAATTAGGTGTAAAGTTGTAGATTTTTATAGTGGACACACATACTATATGCACACACTGAAGCACACATGGTAAGCATATCAAGCAGCCTATGTGGAGTCCTTCCCTCTCTTGTCTGGATTGCTGCTGGCATCTGGAGACTGATCAGCTGCTGCAGAGCTTGACAGGTAAGTGCATCGGGCATGAGCACTAAAGCTGGATTGTACTCCTGTAAGCCAATGGCAGGGCTTAGCACTGGAGCAGTCTGGAACTCAGGAGAAAGTGTGACCCCGGAGGAAAATCTAGACGGAGGGTCGGCATGACTATGGGAGGAACAGGTCGGCAAGGGTTAAGTTTTTACTGAGTTAGTTGGGGGAGCAGGTCAGGTGTTTGGGTGGAGCTGGAAAAGGGTTGGGATGTTGCACAGGCTGTTGGGAAATCATTCCAGGATATTCCTCGTTGGTAGAAGTTCTGTCGGCCCCTGCGGAGAGAAATACAGGCAAGATGAGCGATTTGGAGGCCTTGTGGGAGCAGGTCAGGGCTGCAGCCTCTACACGGGGTCCTCAGTGGCTCCAGCAACAGCTATTGGGCATGTTAGGGGGGTCGGGGGTTGATCCATCTCCTCCTGGATCTCCCCCTTCATCTAAGCGCGCTAGGAGGGTTCGCCCTCCTGAGCGGTTGAGCCCATCACATACCCCCCGGGTCCGGCGGCCGCATGGGAGCTCCACTTGGAACCCTTTAGTGTCCCCTGCTGGGCCATCAGCTTCTGGCTCCAGCGGAGGGCCTGGGAGGAATCCCCAGCATCGGCGGGACCTGCGGGAGGGGGGGACGCTGCGCTCTCTTCCCCCCTCCTCCCCCTCTACAGGGACACAGGACCTTGCGGCCGGCTCTCCTGCTGATGTGCCTAGCAGGAGGCCGGCTCAGCGCGGGAGACAGTCGGATGCAGGGAGGGGCGGGAGCCCTGTCCCTTCTGGAGCGGTGGGCAGAGCGGACCTTGTGTGCCAGAAGGTCCGGTACCTGCGATCGTCAGCCGCATCATCTGCAGGCTCAGCTACCTCTCCTGTGGCTGGAGCGTCGGCTCGGCGTGGGAAGGCTGGTGAAACAGGCAGCAGAAGGCAGTTGGCGCCCTCTGCTGCTTCTACTCAGACATTACAGTCATCTTCAAGCAATGTGAGAGTGACAGCTGCACGGGGGAGTGGCCAAGCTCAATTAAAGGGCCGGCGACCCCCTTCCACAGCTGGGGGTGCACGTGAACCCCGCAGCTGTCAGATGGAGGCGGATGAGGATGCTGATACGCCGGGGCATGCGGAGCCGGAAGAATCGAGGGGAAGGACGCCTGCGGCACAGTCCGTGCGTGAGTCGTCAGCAGAATCCGGCGAGGTGTCCAGCGATGACGGCGATGGGCGATCACCGACCGTGCGCCCTACTGTGCGGAGTCAGCTGGGATCCGGATGTGCGGCTGCTCGGGATTCGGTGCGCAGGCAGCCTGGTGAGCCCAGTTTTATTTCTGCTACTTCTGTGGGGCAAGGGGGTGGGTTCACGGCGGGCGGACAGGAGGGGTCATGGGGCAGGGAGCAAGCGGGTCAGTTAGGTAGGGAACCTGGTGTGGCAGGTCTGGCGGAATTTTTTGCGGGTTTTCGGGAATTGTTGGACCGTTGCGCCCCGCCTGGGCCCTCAGGACCAGTAGCGGGGCCGACGGGGGCGTGGGTCCCTGCCGTGACCGCGTCGGATGGTTTGGGCCGTGGTGCCCCCGTTGTGCGTAGTTCTATGCTGCCACCGGCGGTGAGCACGGCGTCACAGTGGGAAGGACAAACGGATACAGAGATCCCATTATCCTCGACGGTAGTTGAGTCTGCTTCTCAGACGGTAAGGGCCAGTGGCACGGAGTCGCGTAAGGCTAAGGAGTCGGGGGACGATGGGGTTCGTTTGGGTGATAGAGCGCATGGTGAGGTTTATGTGTGCTTCGAGGGTCCGTTGGGGGTGCACCTCAAGCCCGAAGTTAGGGAGAGGATTTGGCGGGGGGAATATGTGGAGATATTCTCCCTCTTGCCGCTGGAGAAGTTTAATATAGAGAAAGGTAAAGCAGATGAGAGTAAAAAGGAGGAGGAGGAAAGGCGACGTTGGCGGCTTATCCCTAGGACTTTTTCTAACTGGCTGCAAGCCTTTGCGATATTGGCCAGCGTCATAGGTGAAAAGGAGCCGGAGAATTGTTCTCCGCTTTTTTGCTATTTAGACGCGATTGGGGAGGCTTATAGAGTATATGGGGGACTGGCATGGCTTCGCTATGATGAACAGTTTCGCCAGCGAAAAGCTGTCAGGCCTCAGCTAAGATGGGACCATAAGGATATTGGGCTTTAGATGAAGCTCATGGTGCAGGCTCGGGCTTCGGGCCAGCCCTTTCCAGGGGGGCCGGCGGTTCAGGCACTGGGCAGCCGGCCTCACAACGAAGAAACTACTGTTGGCAGTTCAACGAAGGAGCGTGCCGCTTTGGCACGACCTGTCGGTTCCGTCACGAGTGCTCCGGATGCGGAGGCTCCCACGGTTTTGCCAAATGCTTCAAGAAGGGGAAGCCACAATCTAGTGAGTCCGCTTCAAAAAGGGAAGACGCCGGTAAATCTGTCCGAGATGCTGCCGTACCTAAGTAGGTATCCCAGAAGGGAGGCGGCGGTTTTTCTTGCCGAGGGCTTTGCCCATGGTTTTCACATTCCTTGTTCGCTACCCTTGTCTGGGAATTCGGTGCCCAAGAATCTGAAATCTACTTCTCAGTTTCCTCAGGTGGTGACGGATAAGTTAGCTAAGGAGGTGGAGATGGGTAGAATGGCTGGCCCATTCGATCGCCCACCCATACCTGGGTTGCATGTGTCTCCTTTGGGGGTGGTGCCTAAGAAGGAACCACATAAATTTCAGCTGATACATCACTTGTCGTATCCTAAGGGATCTTCGGTGAATGATGCAATAGAGCCTGACTTGACGTCGGTGTCCTATACGTCATTTGATACGGCCGTCAGTTGGGTTCAGAGATATGGGCAGGGGGCATTATTGGCTAAGACGGACATTGAGTCCACTTTTCGTTTATTGCCGGTTCACCCGGATAGCCAGCCGTTGCTGGGTTGTTTTTGGGGTGGTCAGTTTTTTGTGGATCGTTGTCTTCCCATGGGTTGTTCTATTTCTTGTTCTTATTTTGAGACGTTTAGTACCTTTGTCGAATGGGTGGTTCGGGAAGAGTCACAAGTGCGCTCGGTTCTGCACTACCTTGATGATTTTCTTTGTATTGGCCCCCCAAAGTCCACGGTTTGTTCGGTCTTGTTACGAACATTGGAAGACGTGGCGCGGCGTTTCGGGATTCCCCTTGCGCCAGAGAAGACGGAAGGGCCTTCGACAGAAATGCAATTCTTGGGTATCATCATTGATACACAGGCAATGGAGTGTCGCTTGCCGACGGCTAAATTGGAGGACTTGCGATTGTTGGTGAGGGCGGCCTTACAGGCGAAGAAAATTAGGCTGAAGCAATTACAGTCTTTGCTGGGGAAGCTTAATTTCGCCTGCCGCATCATGCCGATGGGGCGCATTTTTTGCCGTCGCCTGAGTGCCGCCACTTCTGGGGTTCGAATGCCACATCATTTTATTCGGCTTTCGGCCGAGCACAAGGCTGATCTGCGGGTATGGGAGGAATTTCTGGCCACCTATAACGGGAGATCCTTGTGGATGGCTCCGGTGGTGTCGGCCTTTGATTTCGATTTGTACACGGATGCAGCGGGCAGTTTGGGTTTTGGGGCGTACTGTCAAGGGGCATGGTGCGCAGAGGCGTGGCCGGAGGAATGGCGTGTCGCGGGCTTCTTGAGTAATCTGGTGTTATTGGAGCTTTTCCCCATTGTGGTGGCACTGGACATTTGGGGGTCTCGCTTTCAAAATCGGCGAGTTTGTTTTCACTGTGATAACATGGGGGTGGTGGCAGTTGTGTCTAGTCTGTCTGCTTCGTCTCCGCCCGTAGTGCGTTTATTACGTTTTTTGGTCCTTCGTTGTTTGAGTTTGAATTGTTTTGTAAAAGCTGTACATGTACCGGGTGTGGAGAATTCCATTGCTGATGCCTTGTCTCGTTTTCAGTGGGACAGGTTCCGGAAGCTGGCGCCGGCGGCGGAGCAGAGGTCGGTTCCTTGTCCTACGCATCTGTGGAGACTGGCATTGGAATAGCGGGTGGCCTGGTACAGCGTTCGGTGAGTGCGGGAACATGGGCGGCTTACTCTTCGGTTTGGCGTGAATGGGACGAACTGGTAAGTTCCGTGGGGGGTTGTGTTTCGGATCAGGACAGGCTCTCCCTGTTGTTGTATGTGATTGGGATGCAGTTTTCCAAGGGAGAGTCGGTATCGAAAATGAACCGGAGATTGGCTGCGTTGGCTTTTCTTCATAAGCTACAAGGCCTGCGGGATATTACGAAGGACTTTATGGTGCATCAGGCCATGAAGGGTTTCCGGCGCGGACGCGTGGTAAGAGACACCAGGCGCCCTGTGTCCTTTGGGCTGCTACAGGATATGGTAGGAATCTTGCCCAGGGTTTGTTCCTCGCCTTATGAGGTTCAACTGTTTACGGCTGCCTTTTCTTTGGCTTTCTTTGGAGCCTTGAGGATTGGGGAGCTGGTGAGCAAAAATAAACGCGGTGTGGGGGGTTTGATGTTTTCGGAGGTACAGATCAATGCGGATAGCGTTCAGCTCCTTATCAGTAGATCTAAAACTGATCAATTGGGCAAAGGGGTTTATGTGACGTTATTTAAGGTGCTTCCGGAGGTAGTGTGTCCGTTACTTCCTGTTCAGCGCTTCGCTCAGGTTCGGAAGGGCGTGCAAGGGTCTTTTTTACAGCACGAGGATGTTTCATCCGTGTCGCGTTTCCAGTTCGTGGCAGTTTTTAAGCGCTGTTTGTTGATGGTTGGAATGCCAGCCTCTCAATTTAATACTCATTCTTTTCGGGTAGGGGCAGCTACGGAGGCAGCTCGTTGGGGTTTGAGTCCACAGATGGTTATGCGCATAGGGAGGTGGGAATCTGATCGTTTTAAAATTTATGTACGTCCGCACATGCTATAATGTTTTTCATGATGTTATTGATTTGTTGGAGTTATGTTTTGGGCTATATGTTTTTCTTTGGTTGTCTGTTACAGGTTTTCCCCAAGGCCTGGTGTGGATTCTGGGCGACTCTTATGTCTTCTGGGGGGCGATCAGAGCGGATGCGCGGCCCGAAGGGAGACAGCTTGGAGTTCCCCGGAGTGAAGCAGTATGCAAATGGTTGGGAGTTAGAGGCATGATGTGGGGACGGGTTCTTCCGGAATTCCTCTATTATTCTAGAGTGGACAGGCCTCCTGATGTTTTGGTGCTCTCAGTGGGAGGAAATGATATGGGGGTCCGGGCAGCTAGGGACATTGTTCGGGATGTAAAGTTTGACATTCTGCGACTGATGCGTGACTTCCCTGGGGTCATCATAGTGTGGTCAGACATAGTGGCATGACACACTTGGCGACATGCGCGTTCCGTTGAACGCTTGAATAAAGCACGGATAAAGGCCAACAGGGAGATTGGGCGTTTTGTGTCTCGCCTTGGGGGTGCGGTGGTTCGCCATCGGGATCTGGAAGACCTATCTATTAGGTATTGGAGGGATGACGGTGTACATTTGAATGCGGTTGGAACCGATTTTTGGTTTTTAGGATTGCAGGAAGGGGTTCAGAGGGCTCTGCAGGTGTGGAGGGACTCGCTTTAGTGAGGTGTCACTCAAGCTCGCATGGCGGGTCAGGGGGTCTTTGGGGGGTCAAGAATTGAAACAGTTTATTAAATTTTGGGGGACCCATACAGGGTATGGGATCCCACCTTGGTTGGTTGTTGGTGGTTCTCCCAGGACTTAGGTCCCAAGGGAAAGAGAAATTTGGAAAGTCGCAATGTCCTCGAGCCGGCTGGGGCACAGCTGAGGTCACAGTTGTTATTGAGCAAAATGGGACCCCAAAGACCCCCTCCTGGTGTTAAGAATTGTTATGTTTATGGTTATATTTATTTTGGTTAATAAAAGGCTGTTGTGGCCATTAAAACCCATGTCACGCAGCGTTGTGTGGTTATTATAGGTTTAAGATATGTGCAAGACCGCAGTTGACGAATCCTATAGTCAAGTGTGACCCGGAGGAAAATCTAGACGGAGGGTCGGCATGACTATGGGAGGAACAGGTCGGCAAGGGTTAAGTTTTTACTGAGTTAGTTGGGGAAAAGGGTAGCTTACCTTATTGGAGGAGCAGGTCAGGTGTTTGGGTGGAGCTGGAAAAGGGTTGGGATGTTGCACAGGCTGTTGGGAAATCATTCCAGGATATTCCTCGTTGGTAGAAGTTCCCTCCCTCCCGCCCTACATTTGGTTATGGGTTTTTCTTTTATATAAAAAAAAACAAAAAAAAAACAAAAAGAGAAAAAAGGGAATATATAAAAAAAAATGTATACATATATATATTTATAGTTTTTTGAAAAAATTTGTCACAGCAGCTGGCGGGTCAGGGGGTCTTTGGGGGGTCAAGAATTGAAACAGTTTATTAAATTTTGGGGGACCCATACAGGGTATGGGATCCCACCTTGGTTGGTTGTTGGTGGTTCTCCCAGGACTTAGGTCCCAAAGGAAAGAGAAATTTGGAAAGTCGCAATGTCCTTGAGCCGGCTGGGGCACAGCTGAGGTCACAGTTGTTATTGAGCAAAATGGGACCCCAAAGACCCCCTCCTGGTGTTAAGAATTGTTATGTTTATGGTTATATTTATTTTGGTTAATAAAAGGCTGTTGTGGCCATTAAAACCCATGTCACGCAGCGTTGTGTGGTTATTATAGGTTTAAGATATGTGCAAGACCGCAGTTGACGAATCCTATAGTCATGACTTTTCTAGTCTTAAAAAAAGGGCAGGCCCGCCCTAAAATGCGTTTCCAAAGAATGCACAATCATGTGCAAGGAAATAACAGGATTTCTGCTAATACACTATTGACCAACCAAGTCAGCACAATGTCACATCATTCCCTAAGCTAAGTGCAAATTCAATTTGCAAAGTGAGTTTTAAATGAACCTAATGAATAGGTGCCATCCAATCATATCAATAATTCAGTCACTGTATATATTTTTTCTTTTTGCTTGAACATGTTGGGGTTTTTCTTACAAAGTGAACTTTTACTTTGAAAAGAAACATGCTCTAATCCTTTGTTAAATCATTAAAAACCCACCATACCTGGTGGTATAAAAGCACTCTTTAAAATTAATATCAATTTAACACACAAAAAACAGAGAACGCGTATCTTTGCACTCACAGAGATTCTTTAATAATAAATAAATAAATAAATAATCTGATTATTTATCAGATCCTGTTGGCATGCATGGTGAATGGGCCGTTTGTTTATGCGCCTCTAACTGGCAGGTGGTGCATGGAGGTAGCCCATTTAAGCCTATTGGACGCAGCAGCTGCACAGACAAAGCCCCAGGTGTGCATGCATGTGTGTGCGGCCCCCAAATTAATACGTCTGCCTTTTAGAGCCGCTCACCCACACTCCTGACACAATAATATGAGTGGCTGTGTCCGTGCAAATGCTGGGTCCTAAAAAACATAATTGGGTTGCCTGGATGCAGCACATACTGGCAGTTGACGCATTAACAGATGGTCCATTCACCGTATATGGGCATCACTGTCTGTGTGAATGCTGCCTAACACTCCCAAGGCTCCTTTCACAACACTAGCACTGTTTATAGCCCCAGAAAATCGATTTTTGCAGCGGATCATTTTTCTTTTTTTCTTTTTTTTTTTAGAGGATGGTGAAAGGAGGTTTGCAGGCATTTAATGAGGTGACACTGCCACTTCCTGATGCCAGTCTTTTTTTTTTTCACTGCCAAAATGGTGATTTTGTACAGCAAGACCATACCGTAATTACGAGCCAAGCATTTGACTTGTGTTTGCAGATCGGTCGCATTCACTTACATGGGAGAGTTTGACAGGTGGAGCTGCATCAAACTTGGCATGTCATGCTAAAATTGCCAAATCACAATTGAAAATTTAGCAGTAATGTGTACTAACCTGACATCTCCTCCTCACTGCCTCTGAAAGACAATCCACTACAGATCTTTTTTAGAGAGGCAGTAAAGTCTGCTACACATCTAATCTTACCCAAGAGTAGGGACCCATTCACACTATTGCTGAATGCGGTACTGTCCCAGCAATGCATGCACACTATTGTATTGCAGCAATGCATGTTATGAACATTAATGTGCTGTGGTGTCATGCTGAATGGCACTACAACACCCCTGCATTGAAGCACGCCTCCAATGCATTATAATGCCCTACCATGCTTTGGGTGTTGTATTGCAAAACATGGTGCAGGCTCTTTTTTATTGCGTTTTGATGATTTGTAAGGCTATTCAAATAGGCTGCCTTTAATGCGACGCCCACTAACACACAGCATAAACATGTGTAGTGCCCACCTACTTAGGTGTGTGCTAAAATATTAGAAAGGTTTAGACTTAGTGTAAATTTCAGGCATTACCCTGTTTTGGTATTTGCCTGACTGGGTTTGATTTATTGGGGAAGAATGATAGTGTAGGATGGGGAGGTGTGACCACCTGCATTCTGCTAAAGTGACGCCTAGTCTGACCAGTGAGAGGTGCTGGAGGACAGGTTGATGTGATACAGGATGTAGTTAGTGGTATAGGTCATCCCTAGCCTATCATTAATTTGCATGGGCAGGGACTAACAGGCCTATATAACTGTGGGTCACATGCTTCCTGTCATGCTTGCTGATGGGAAGAGGACAGCAAAGGAGTGCAGAATGTGGTCGCTGATACAGCTCAAGGAACTCTCCCCTTTTGGGGAGAGGAACCTGCCTTAACAGGAGGAGGGATGGAAGAAACAGTTATGGGAACCTGCAACATCTAAAAGGAGAGGCTGCCACCCCCAACAGAGGAAAAGAATTGGGAGAGGACCTTCTTTTGGCAAACATGGATGGTCGCTCAAATCACGTGAGTGCATACCCAGAGAAACAGTGTCTTCAATGGCTGAGGGTGCTAAAGGGGGGAATTCCCATCAGTCTATCCAGGAACTCTATTCAGAGTATTGTTCTTGGGACTTAAGTTGAAGATTCCGTACGGTTGGGAAGTAGGGGTAAACAGGAGGGAGAAGATGTGCAGTCCATTACAGGAACCAGATGATTAAGGCAGCTCATATTTCTAAAAGACTTTGTTTTACATTCTTTCTGCAACGTGCTATTGGAAAGAATAAAGTTATTGTTCTTTTGTTCCAAGACTGTTTGCGGCGTCATCTATGCAGGGAAGTGGAGGGGTAATGGAACCAACTGGGAGAAAGGAACAAACTATTAGCAGCTCCTATGGGAGTAGTGCACTTCACATGTTAATGCAATACACCACACTTCAATGGCAGGAATGGTCCCTAAGAACCATCAGGACACCATGATCTTCCTCTATATGTACAACAAACAATAAGTAACATAGGCATAGTACCACAAATAGCCAAAAAGAGTACAGTGCTACCCACAAAAATACATGTGTAAAATACAAATATTACACAAGTATAAAACGAGAAAACCAACAATCCAAACTGTGCAAAGTAAAAAATGTGCAACAAACAGTAAACAATTGACTGCATTGCTTTGCACTGGAGATTATTTTCTTTCTTTTTTTTTTTCTTGTCAAATTTGTTTATTGAATTTTAACAATTAGTATACATATGTACATATGGTGGCAGCAAATGAAAAGATCACATATATGGTAATAATATTGAGTTGTAGTTCCAACATAAACTAAAAGTAGTTTAACTAAAACAATTTTAACATGGATCTAACTACTCAAAAGATTGCGTCATACATTGTATAAGAGAGGATAAAACCAACTTAGACCAGGTTAATACAATGCAGTCATTTTCTAATGACAGACTATTGTTATACAGTATATAATATGCAAACATGTCCAAAAAAAGTAATCAAATCCAAATATGAGTGAATAATCTGTGATCTTCTCTCCAAAACTCCTACTGTGTGATAAAACACTCCATGCGGTGACACTTTAACCACTAGCCTACCGCCCACCGTCATATGACGGCCGGAGGGTAAGCCTATTGTTCTGAGCGGACGTCATATGACGTCCGCCCGTTTAAACAGGGCATGCAGCCCTGTACTGTCGGTGGCGGCATGTCACCGAGACACCGCTCGTCACCGACAGGGGTGAACAGCCACTGGGCATGGCTGTTTACCACGTGATCGGCCGTGATGAAGTCACGGCCGATCACTAATGGTACACCCCGCATTGCACGGCGCATGCGCGCGATCGTGAGTGCACTGCGCGTGCACGTCAGTGGCGGCGTGTTCCCCGGGAACACTGCTCGTCACCGACAATAGTTTACAGCCATTGGCCAGTTCTGTGTACCATGTGATCGGCTGTGATCCATTCACAGCCAATCACTAAGTGTAAACAAAGAGCTGTCACTAGCTGTTACTAGCCCTTCTCTCCTCCTCTCCTTCTCTCCTTCCAATGTGAGGAGAGAAGAGCCAGGAGCAGTGAGTTACAGATCTTTGTATTTGTAGTGTCTGCACCAACACCACTTCTGTCCCATCGCCCCCCCAATTGTCACCTGTCACCCAACAGTCACCCCATAAAAAGTGCACCTGTCACATAGAGACTGCCATTAGTGACCATCAGCGGTGCCCTGTCACCCACCAGTGACCGTGCCCTGTCACCCATCAGTGACCTGCCCTGTCACCCGTCACCCACAAGTGACCGTGCCCGTCACCCGTCACCCACCAGTGACCATCAGCGGTGCACCCGTCACCCATCAGTGACCATCGCCTGTCAGTGACCGTCGCCTGTCAACAATCTGTGACTATCACCTGTCACCGTCCGTGGCCTGTCACCCATCAGTGACTGTGCCCTGTCACCCATCAGTGACCATCAGCGGTGCACCTGTCACCCATCAGTGACCGTCGCCTGTCAACTATTTGTGACCATCGCCATCACCTCTCAGTGAACGTCACCTGCCACCCATCGCACAGCCCATCAGTGACCGTCACCTGCCACCCATCTGTCACCCGTCGCACAGCTACCCACCACACAGCCATGTCCAAAAGAGGATATACAAGTGAGGAGGCGTTCCAGATCCTCTCTATGACTGATGAGAGCACCGGGGAGCTCTCATCAGAGTCCCATTCTGATTCCGAATCAAATTCGGCATTTGAACCGATTGAGAGTAGCAATGATTCGGATGAAGAATGGGTCCCTCCTAAAAGGACACGACACTCTGGAACCCAGGAAGCCGCCAGCAACCGGGATTATATTCCCAGGCCCAGTACCAGCTCTGCCACCAGAAATAGGCCCCAGGAAGAAAGGCCCAGTACCAGTGCTGCCGCCAGCAATAGGCCCCAGGAACAAAGGCCCAGTACCAGTGCTGCCACCAGAGATAGGCCCCATGCACAAATGCCCAGTACCAGTGCTGCCACCAGAGATAGGCCCCGCGCACAAATGCCCAGTACCAGTGCTGCCAAATCACACCTGAGTTCCAGCACCTGAAATTCAACTCCCCCAACTACTGGAGTGTCACTTCCCCCAAGAGCCAGGGCTGCTACCTATAAGCCAGATGGTCTTGCCAACCCAACATGGCTGCCTTCCAACTCGGGATCACCAAATATTCCCCCTTTCACAGCACAGCCAGGTGTGCAGGCCAAAACCCAAAATTTTACAGAGATCAATTTTTTTCACCTGTTTTTGCCCGACACTTTGCTGCAGTTTATTGTGGACCAGACAAATTTGTATGCCCAGCAGTAAATTGCCAGCAACCCCCCAATCATCTTATGCCCGTCCGTTTGAGTGGAGAGATTTGAATTTGGAGGAGTTCAAATTGTTTTTGTGCCTCACCCTAAATATGGGGCTTACAAAAAAAATGAAGGACATACCTATTGGTCCACCCACTCCATTCACCATATGCCCATGTATTCTGCCGCTATGTCCAGGTCCCGATATGAGATGATTATGAGATTCTTTCATTTTAACGACAACACCCAGTGCCCTCCCCGCAATCATCCAAATTCCGATAAGCTATACAAGATTCGCCCACTAATAAATTTATTTTCCCAACGATTTGCAGAACTTTATGTCCCCGAGAAGAATATATGTGTGGATGAGTCCCTGGTACCATTTTCAGGCCGGC
This sequence comes from Lithobates clamitans, assembly GCA_037952925.1. NCBI lineage: Eukaryota > Metazoa > Chordata > Amphibia > Anura > Ranidae > Lithobates > Lithobates clamitans. The sequence goes on along the minus strand of JBBGZY010000213.1, from coordinate 941,423 downwards.
TAGGAATAAAACAGTATATTCCTAGCAAAAAGGCCAAATATGGAGTCAAATTTTACATGCTGTGTGAGAGAGCCACGGGATATCTATATGCATTCCGCATATATGAGGGAAGAGATTCCCACCTCCAGCCCCCTGAGTGCCCGGCCTACATGGGCACAACTGGAAAAATCGTATGGGACCTGGCTTACCCACTTCTAAAAAAAAGGCTATCATATATACCTGGACAACTTTTATACCAGCCTGCCCCTTTTCAGACACCTATATATTGAAAAAACCCTGGCCTGCGGAACTTCAAGAAAAAATAGGAAGGGCTTCCCACAATCCATTGTGAACAAAAGGCTGAAAAAGGGGGAAAGAGCAACACTGAGATGTAATGAAGTGCTGGCCTTGAGGTGGAAGGATAACAGGAACGTGCACATGATGTCCACCATTCATGATGACACTGCAGTTGTAGTTCAGCGAAGACGAGGTCCCATTGAAAAACCGACATGTGTCCAAGACTATAATCTCTACATGGGGGGGGTGGATTTCAATGACCAAATGATTCAGCCCTATTTGTCAATAAGGAGGTCCCGATTCTGGTATAAGAAGGTAGCAATATATCTAATCCATTTGGCCATTTACAATTCCTACATAATTTACACAAAATCCACAGAAAGCCCCGCCTCCTTCCTAAAATTCATAGAAGAAGTAGTCACGTCCCTCATCTATCCACAAAGACCCCTCCCAGAATTACCTCGTTCTGATGCTGTTAGCCGACTTCATGAACGCCACTTCCTGTACAACATTCCACCATCGGAAGCAGGCCGAAGACGGCAAAAAAAATGTCGTGTGTGTGCAGCAGAAGAGGTTTTCGAGAAGATACCAGCTACCATTGTCCCCAGTGTCCCTCCCAACCTGGCCTTTGCATTGGTGAATGCTTCGAACTGTATCATACATCCCCAAGTTATTAGCCCATATTTTCCCCATTTTCGCTGATCATTTTCCATGCTTCCCCAAATAACCATGCCACTGCCTTCAATGTGAACTGACCCTGGCCTGCTTTTTGACTATGCCTCTGCCTACCGCTTGGACTGCTTCCACATGAACTGACCCTGGCCTGATTTGACTATGCCTCTGCCCACCGTTTGGACTGCTTGCTTGTGAACTGACCCTGGCCTGTTTTGTGACTACGCTTCTGCCCACCACTTGGACTGCTTGCATGTTAACTGACCCTGGCCTGTTTTATGGACTATGCTTTTGCCTACCGCTTGGACTGATCTGTTGCCCTGCTACTATAGTACACAGGGGTCTCACATATGTGAGGGGCTCCAGAATAGTTTTTCTGGATGGAGATAACAATTTTTTTTGTTTTCTCCCGGTTTTGTAATTTCCGGATTAGGGTCTGGAGTCCGGAGGCTTCATAGAGATTTGGGTGGGTCGAAGCCTCTACCCCTGTGCCCCTGTGCACAGGTCTTACCCGATTGCAGCCCTCAGCCTTCTGCTGACTTACTGCCATCATGCCTTTGCCTGCCGCATGAACGGACCACACCTCTGCCTGCTACCTGGACTATGCAAATAATTCGCTGTAGCAAGAGACAGTATGTTTATGAAGGGCTGGAGAGCGGTACAATAATGTGTGTCTGCAGGTAACAGTGTACCAGGACCAATATTATGGCTGTGCTGGCTGTCTCTGCCTGGACAATTCCTATGGACTGTGCTGTCCTGACTATAGACAGTATTCCTGCCTGCTGCCTGGATAGTTATTGCTGTCGCTAAGCACATCCCTGACTGCTGCCTGGACCAGTGCTCTCTTCTGTGGACACTACTAAAAGCACAGGTAATACTTTTTTTTTATCCTTTCCGCAATAGAATTTATTTTGAATTGTAATTCTTGGTATGTACATGCTATGTGTTAGAAATATGAAGGGCCTTCAAAAATGATAGGTTGCCAGAAAATTATCTATGTAATGTATGCTCCTAGAACGCCTGATGGTGCTACTTGGATGTTGGGCCTCTGTATGTGGCCAAGCTGTGTAAAAGTCTCACACATGTGGTATCCCCATACTCAGGGGGAGTAGCAGAATGTATTTTGGGGTGTCATTTTTGCTATGTGTTGGAAATATCTTATAAACGGACAACTTTGTGTAAAAAAAAAAAAAATGTGTTTTTATTTTTTTTCCACATTTTCCAAAAACTTCTGGAAAAAAAATAACCGTTCAAAAGACTCATTATGCCTCATAGATTATACGTTGGGGTGTTTGCTTTCCAAAATGGGGTCATTTTGTGGGCAATTCCTTTGTCCTGGTGCTCCAGGGCCTTCAAAAGTGTAATAGGTGGTTGAGAAATGAGATGTGCAATTTATGCTAGTAGATCGCCTGATGGTGCTACTTCAATGTTGGGCCTTTGTATGTGGCCAGGCTGTGTAAAAGTCCCACACATGTGGTATTGCCATACTCAGGAGAAGTAGCAGAATGTATTCTGGGGTGTCATGTTTGCTATGTATTTGCTATGTGTTGGAAATATCTTATAAATGGACAACTTTGTGTAAAAAAAAAAATGCGTTTTCATTTTTTTTCCACATTTTCCAAAAACATCTGGAAAAAAAATAATCGTTCAAAAGACTCATTATGCCTCATAGATTATACATTGGGGTGTTTGCTTTCCAAAATGGGGTCATTTTGTGGGCAATTCCTTTGTCCTGCTGCTCCAGGGCCTTCAAAAGTGTAATAGGTGGTTGAGAAATGAGATGTGCAATTTATGCTCGTAGATCGCCTGATGGTGCGACTTCAATGTTGGGCCTTTGTATGTGGCCAGGCTGTGTAAAAGTCCCACACATGTGGTATCCCCATACTCGGTAGGAGTAGCAGAATGTATTTTGGGGTGTAATTTGTTGTATGCATATGCTCTGTGAGAGAAATAACCAGTTAATATGAACATTTTGAAAAAAAATCTTCCTTTTTCAAAGAATTGTGGGAAAAAATTACACCTTAAAAAAACTCACCATGCTACTTACTTAATACCTTGGAATGTCTACTTTCTAAAAATGGGTCATTTGGGGGGTATTTGTACTTTTCTGACTTGTTAGTACCTCCAAGAAATGAGATTCAACTGATGTACTGAAGGCCTGATCAGATGTTTTCAATTTTCAGTGATTGGCACCATAGTTTGTAGACTCTATAACTTTCACAAAGACCAAATAATATACACTAATTTGGGTTATTTTTACCAAAGATATATAGCAGTATAAATTGTGGCCAAAATTTAGAAAAATTACTAATTTGCTAAATTTTATGACAAAAACAAAGAAAAAGGCAACTTTTCACAAAATTTACGGTCTTTTTTTATTTATAGCACAAAAAATAAAAAACCCATTAGTGATTAAATACCACCAAAAGAAAGCTCTATTTGTGTGAAAAAAAGGACACAAATTTCATTTGGGTACAGTGTTGCATGACTGAGTAATGGTCATTCAAAGTGTGAGAGCACCGAAAGCTGAAAATTGGTCTGGGCAGGAAGGGGGTTTAAGTGCCCTGTATTGAGGTGGTTAATCTGCTCACCTCAGGGTAATGACATCAATAGTAATGGGAGAACAAAACGTGGCATTCCTTAGCAGGGGTTATTGTGATGGTCTGGTCTTCGCTCTCTCTTCACCAAGCAAAATCCCCAATTCATATCACCATATAAGAAGATACATGAAATGGAAAAAGAACGTCTAGTTCTCCCTGATACATTTTACTAAAAGCAGATAAAATTCCCAAAAGCACTCACAAGTAAAAGTAATATTAATAGATACAGCGCATCTAGGTGTATACTTCCACAATTAGTAGTCGGCATATACAGACAGACCGCTCACCACAATGTGCCCTCAACTCTGGCGCATAAAATATAATGATGTCATCGGCAATAGACCCCACGGCTTAGATGTGATATGTCTGCCACCGGAACTACTAATGCATATTGGGGGCAGAGCCTGCTGTCAATGATATCATCATGCTTTATTCACCAGAGTGGAGAACACATTGTGGTAAGCAGTCTGTCTGCATATGCTGACTACTATTTGAGGAAGTATACACCTACATGCACTGTATCTACTACCTTTACTTTTAATAAAATGTATCAATCAGCACTAGAAGTTCTTCTTCCATTTCATATATCTTCTTATATGGTGATACGAATTGGGGATTTTCCTTGGCAGAGAGAAAGTGAAGACCAGACCATCACATTTAAAATAAATATGAAAAAACTACGCTATTTTCTTACAGTATTAAAGAGGAAGTAAACCCTGATGGGTTTTACTTCCTTTTCAGTTCCCTGCAAAGTAAAAGCATAATGTGCTAGTATGCATCCATACTAGCACTTTATGTGCCACTTACCTGCAAACAAAGCCCGCGATGTCCCCACTGGAGGCTGCATCCATCTTCGCTCCTCTTCCTTCTGGGTCCGCAGACTCCAGCTCTGTGACTGGCCGGAGTCACGTGACGTTATATGCGCACGGGAGCCACCAATCACGGCACTCGCTAGTGAAGAAACGCCACAGAGGGCCGTTTCTTCACAGCGCATGTGCCAATGACATCATCGGCGCACTACAAGGTAAATATGTCCTACACTGCGCGTGTTTAGGAGATATTTACTGTACCTATAGGTAAGCCTTATTATAGGCTTAATTATAGGTACAACTTCCGCATTGGGGGTTTACAATCACTTTAACCCCTGCTGAGGAATGCGCTGGTTTGACCTTCTATTACTATTCAGATCATCACCCTGAAGTGTCACGGGGTGGAGAACTTTATCGCACAGTGGGAGTTTTGGAGAGAAGATAACAGAATATTCCCTCTGATTGGTATTTGATCACTTTTTTTGACTTGTTGGCATATTATATATAACACAAGTCTATCACTGGAAAAAGACTACACTGCTTGGGACTGTACAGTTGGAACTGTTGGTATTCTCATTTTACACTTGTTTAATATTTGAGATTTCGCACATGTAGTTTTGTGGGTAGCGCTGCACTTTTTTTGTTATTTATTCCATTGTGGAAGTGTAGTGAGATCACCTTTCTAGTGTTAGCATGTGACACTGGGTATATTGAATTTGATTGTGCAGATAGTTTTTTGTTATTTACAGTATTTGGTACTCATAATAGCACTCACATAGCTCAACCATAGAATATTTCACCTCTATTCAACAGGAGACCATCCAGACAAAGGACAGGAGATACCCCTGAAGAAGCGCTTCAAATTTCGAAGACGTTTAGGAAAAAGACCCTTTGGACGTGTAAGTTTTATATTTTGTCTTTATTGTTATATATCTATTGGTGTCTAACACGAAGAGCTGGGTGGACAGTGCAATAACCCGGAAGTAACCAATCTGCAGTTATCCTAAACATTGTACTCACTGCTGGTGAAAGAAAAAATCTGATTGGTTGCTTAGGGTAATCATTTCTAAATATTACCATTGCTCTTCCGTTGTTTTATTACACTGCAAAAAGTGTCATTTACATTCTAGTGAGGATATTTATCATGAGAACTCCAGCCAATTAAATTAATTAACACTCAAGCTCTAAACGCGCCTAGTGTTTTTTTTTCTGCCAAAACTCTGCTTCTCCTGGGTGCACTGGCTGTTTTTGTTTTTTAACCTCTAAACTCATCTGACAGTATGTGTGTATGGACAGATAGGCTTACTGGTACATACAGGGGCATTAGGAGGCAGGATTTTTTTTTTTTTCCCTAGAAGCAGTAGATAAAGCATTATGTGTGCATGAGACCTTAGCTGTAAAGAGAGGGGGAGGGGGGGAACTGGAAAGAGAATTTTACTCATTGGGTCCTGTTTTTCGGTACTAAAGCCAAATGTTCCTCAAAGACTTGTGTAAGGAAATATCTTGCCTGCCGCACTAGATCAACAATCATCTATAGCAAACAATACATGTAAAAAGGTTATCATATTTGGAATTGGTATATAGGCAAGAATACCACCCAACAACAATCATTAGCTCATCCTGTGTGTGTGTGCATATATATATGTGTGTATATATATGTATATATATATATATATATATATATATATATATATATATATATATATATACTGTATTACTGTATGTACTGGAGATTAGACATGTGCACACTGAAATATTTCATTTCGGAATTTAGTTTTCGTCCGAAAAATAAATTTATTTAGTTACTCCTGAAATTTGTTTTTATTTATTTTGTTTGGTTAAAATATGCATTTGTCCAAAAATCCAAAATAATTAAGGTCGTAACTTTCATTGAAGGCTTATGGTGTCTGTCAAATGTTCTAAGAAGATTCAATGGAGCAGCTAAACTGTACGACGCCGCAATCGTACATTTTCGGTCGAATGTTCGCCTACAAGCTATAGTAGAATTACTAGTCAACCAACATTAGATTTCTTCTATAGCCTATGAGCGGAGCATTTGACCATAAATGCCTGCTCGCAGGGACTGCTTCTTCGAATCTTCATGTCGAATCTTTTCTCTCCATGTCGAATAATCTTGGACTAACAGAGTTAGGTTAGGCACATTTGACCTTTTTTGCTATTGTCTCTATAATGTCGAATCTTTTCTCTCTATGTCAAATCTTTTCTCTCTATGTAGAATAATCTTGGACTAATAGAGCTAAGGTTAGGCACATTCGACCACAGGCTCGATGGACACAGCTCGCTATTGTCAGCGTCATGTCGAATCTTCTATCCATATCGAACTGTTGTCGCAACGAAAATGAAAATAAAGCATTTGTTTATGTCGGATTTTTTGGTTTTCGGATTCTGCACGTTCGTTATCGTTTATTCAAACAAATAATGAAAATACCCGAAATTCGGACGAAAATGCATTTGGACAAAAATGAATGCACATGTCTACTGGAGATATCACTGTTGTAATTACTAGAATACACTCATAATCCTAACATAGGAACATAGGAAGCTATCTAATTATATTTCAGATTGTATAATATGTCTGTTCCTCTCTGTCAAATGTAGGTGGACCTGTGAAGGACAGAACAATGAAGCGCAACGTGGCCCTCAAAGTCATTAAGATTTCTGAACTTCGGAGGTGACAGATCTACAACGAGAAGAAGGTCCTTGACGTGGTCGTCACCTGTCCTTTTCTTATCCAACACTATCTGACCTGGGAGTCAGAGGTATGATTACAAATCTTATTCCTGAAGGCCAGATATGCCAAAATTGAACATTTAATCTTATGGTAGATGCCAGACAGGAAACCTGTCAAACACGACCTGTATCCTTACTACCGCTATCGGTTGGACTCATAATCTCTCAATGCTGTGAAGAACCAACACTTCACCCATTCTGATTAGCTGTTAACAATAGCTGCTGAGCCACAAGAGTGCTGCTTGCACAGTGGTCAGAGGGGATGATAGATGGCAACCACAAAACTGACCACTGATCACCAATTAACCCTTTCGCTGCCAGAGCCGTGTTTGCATTTTTTGCACACAACTTTAAAAAAATAATTTTAGGCCTGAAGATTAAGCAAAACATTATATATTTTTGGAAGGTAGATACCCTAGAGAATAACATAGTGGTAGTCCCATTTCTCTATGTAAAAAATGCACTAAAGGTCATTTTAGGACATATAAACACAATATATTGCCCAGTTTGTAAAACATAAAATATGAGGTTGTGCCAGGTAAATAAATTCTCAGCATGTCAAGCCTTAAAATTGCATGCACCTGTGAAATAGTGATAAACTTCTGTACCAGTGGCAGCCTGTCCATGAGGGGCACACAGGCGCCGCCCCCCCCCCCCCATCCATGTGTCCGGCCCCCGGATGTACATGCAGGGCGCTGGACCATGGATTTCAATGGGGGAGTTTGAGCAGTTTATTAGAGTCAGAGGCTCTAATAGGCTTCAAAAAAGGGTGGGCTCGGGGTGGAGAGCACTGCGCTCCAAGCCCACCCAGTTGTGCAACGATATCGAATTAATATTTTCTATTGCCACACTGATCCTCCTCCAATCAGGAAGCAGATCCTGAGACCCATCACCTGATTGGCTGAAAGGACAGGCTATCCTATTGGACACCTAGGAGGAGGAGGGAGTAGATGCATGGCAGAAGCCGCTGTGATGCAGAGGAGAGTAGATGCCGCTGCTCGTCGCCCGTAGGAGCTCTTCCTAGAAGGGCTATGTGCGGGGCTTGATGACTGACCGACTGACAGCGGGGGGGGGTGGTTGTTTGCTGCCCCCCCAAAAAAAAACACCAGCCGCCACTGTTCTGTACCCTATATTTTTCATAGGTGGCGATTTAAATGCCCCTACAGATCATCAGTTTAGAGTTAACTATGAATATTGGGCCCGTTGCTTCTGTGTCATTAGCAGCAAGGGGAGATCAGAGAATGAATGTAATGAAAAAGGGCAGAATCGTTTGTAAATTGCCAAATGAATGTACAGCTATTATGTCCCTTATCTAGTTTCTTGCAGAAGCTATTTATCCACAAAAATTAAGATATATTAACACCATCTATAGTACCCAGAACTATGTCAATTAATATCTTGTCAGGAAAGTGCACTAGAAAGTTTTTTTCCTTTTTGTAAATGATCTAGGATTCAGATTATTGTAGAATTCAACCCTATAAGTAAATATCAGATGACTAAATTCTCGACTTTTTCCCATTTTAGGACTATGTTTGGATTACCATGGAGCACGCCAGCAGAGGAGATCTTCATCATCTCCTGAAAAAACAGGGATGTTTTGACATTGAAACCATCAGGCAGGTACTGTCATTAACAATGAAAGTACCACTTACTCACATTGTGCTACATCATAACATAGCAACAAATACTTCACCTGTAGGACACCACAATACAAAAGAAGAACATACAATCCTATAATAGACATGGGGGAGTTTAGGGCTACACAGGCAATTGAGAACACAATAACTGACCAAGCTAGTCTTGTAGTCACAGCAATTCTCAGATGTCCCATGATCCATTCTCTAAAACAGAAAATCTTCCTACAGCCGCTGTGTGTTTTTGAATAGAGTAGTTTTGAAAATGGTTTTGATTGTGAACTAGGAGCACCTAGGGGTATTTCTAAAAATCCACATGAAAATACATTCTCTTTACTTCTTTATTAGATCATATATTGGAAGATTACAAATATTTTTTTCTTACTCCTGCAATAGATTCTACGCTGCCGAATGCATCGTTGGACTCCAACAGCTCCATGAGAAAGCCTTGATAAAGGCTTTCTCCATCCGTAAGTTCATTTCTTTTTTTCTAGTGCTGACCACAAATAGCTCTTACTTTACACTTCACCTGTTTAATCAAAAAGATTTACAAACAACTGTAGTGTGAGGACCACCTAAACAATGACTTACATTTATATCCAATGCGGTGGGTCCTCCAGCTACAAAATGGTTTGTAAATGTTGTGATTCTAAAACATAGTTGTTGATTTACTAAAACCGGAGAACGCAAAATTTGGTGCAGCTCTGCATAGAAACCAATGAGCTTTCAGATTTTTTTGTCAAAGTTTAATTGAACAAGCTGACTTTAGAAGCTGATTGGCTAACATGCACAGCTGTACCAGATTTTTCACTCTCCAGTTTTAGTAAATCAACTCCATTGTCTGCAACAAAACTGAAGTCTTCATAGGCAGTGTATAGTAATGCATACTCATGTGTCTCCCATGTCAAATCAAAGTGGTTCTATAGGCAGAAGGTGTTTTACCCTAATTCATTCCCTGCATTCTCTGTGTGCAGCCGCCCACCTATACTTACCTGAGCCCCATCTTGATCCAGCGATATTCCCGAGAGTGGTGGTTCTCTCTGCTCTTTCTCCTCACTAACCATGGAGGCAGCATTGGGAGACATTGGCTCCTGCTGCTGTCAATTACAGCCTTTGAGGAGAGAGCGGGGCTGAGCTGCACTGTGTGTCAATGAACACACAAAGCATGGCTTGTACGAATGCCCCCATAGAAAGCAGTTTGCTGTGGGGGCACTCAGAAAGGGGGAGAAGCCACAAGCATTTCCGGGGGGACCCGAGAAGAGGAGGATGGGGGCTGCTCAATGCAAAACTTTTACACAGAAAAAGTATAACATGTTTTTTATTTGGGATAAGTTTCCTTTATAATCACTTTTAGGCTGGGTTGTCACTGCGGTATTGCTGTAATAGAAATGTTATCGCAACAGAAATGTGCATTCTGCATGTCGGTGCACTGAGGTGCTCATTGTTAATGGCACCCGTAATGCACCTTGCCAATGCATGGGTGTTGCAGCACACCACAATGCACAGAAATGTATTTCCATGCGTCATGGCATGCTGTGTTACCAAAAATTGTGCACATTTTTTTTTTTGGTACATTTTATTGTGTTAGGTAGCCTATGGCATAAGGTGGTTACTGTGCACATATTGCACCAGTGTGATCCCAGCCTACACTAAGCTGTATATTGGATATGAAATTCATTTTAAAGGAACATTCACACACTATTGCATTACCAAAAAAAGTTTAAAGCAAAGTTCCTCCAAAACCAATGCATTGCAGCACACTATAACACAAGGTAATGCACTACAATGTATTGTGCCACTTTGCATCTAGATAAGTGTTGGTTCTTATACTTAGGTCTATTTTTTTGTGCAAAAAGGAACACCTCCAGATTTTTTGAGAAATTTTTGCATACATCCGATTTTTATTATTTCTCAAAAAGGCACAATTTAAAATTTACAAATATTGGTTATTTATTAACTCAATATATGTTAAGCTTTTATATTTAGAAGGAACTAAGCAGGAATTTTGTAAAATTTGGTGTGTTTATATCTGCTAATAATGATTTTAGTGTATTTGTAGCGAAAATATTGCTTTGGCTAACATTTGCGCAAATATCATGGGGCCTTAAAAATCAGTAGCACCTTCTTTTTATTTTACTGGTCCTATGCTTTCAGAAAATATATGGTTTGGGGGGTCTTTAACAAACTCTGAACTTTAACAAACATTTTTGCGTACGTTAATGCCCTGTACACACGGTTGGAATTTCCGACAGAAAAAATCAGATGGGAGCTTTTCATTGTATATTCCGACTGTGTGTAGATAGAGAACATGTTCTATATTTTTCCGAAAAACTGGAAAACCGCTCGTCTGTATGCTGTTCCGACGTACCAAAAATGACGCATGCTCTGAAGAAAGTCCGAGACGTTGTACGTGTTGTGTCATCGTACGTGCTGTACGTCACCGCGTTCTTGGCGGTCTGAATTTGGTGTGACCGTGTGTATGCAAGACAGCTTGAGCGGAATTCCGTCGGAAAAACCTTCAGAGTTTATTCCGACGGCAAAACCGGTTGTGTGTACAGGGCATCAGTGTTCACCATTTTGAAAGAAGGCGTAATTTTAAAATTACAAATACTTGTTATTTCTTAACTAAATACAGGTTAAGCTTTTATATTTAGAAGGAATATAGCAGGAATTTTGTAAAATTTGCTGTGTTTATATCTGCTAAAAATGATTTTAGGTAATTTTTTGTGAATATATTGTTTTGATAAACATTTGCGCAAATATCGTGGGGCCTTAAAAATCAGTAGCACCTTCTTTTTATTCTACTCGTCTTATGCTTTCAGAAAATATATGGTTTGGGTTTTTTTTAAACAAACTCTGGAATTGTGTAAAAGAACAATGAAAACCCTCAGATTTTTTGAGAAATTTGGTTATTTACATTTTTGCACACATACAGTTTTCACCATTTTGCAAAAAGGTGTACCGGTAATTTAAAAATGACAAATATTTGCTATTTATTAACTCAATACAGGTTAAGCTTTTATATTTAGTATTAATTTACCAGGAATTTAGTAAAATGTGCATATCTATGTATTTTATATTTGTAGGAGTGAAGTGCATCATCTATTACCAGAGAGCTTCTCTAAACATGTGGATTAGCACTCAGCTAACAGATGTCTAGTAAGGAAGCTGACATTTTCTGTTTCCTGCTAAGGCTTCCTACTGCCTACCAGCAAAACATTACTACTACTGTTCCCCATCTAATGCTTTTTTTAACTCAATTCAATATTTAACAAAAAGAAGCTCATTACAACTTTTTCTAAAGCCGGGATCACAGTGGTGTGCTGCATTTTTGCCGCAGCACGGGTGTATGCACAGTTTCCATGCATTTTTGCTACATTTTGAGCCATAGTCCCGTTGACTTCTATTAGGTCGTGTGTGTTTGCTACATCTTTTAAAAAGTGCACCAAAGATAAGGAATTAAGGACTTTTGGTGCTCTAGCTAACAGAAGTCAATAAGACTGTGGCCAAAAACACGGTAGAAATGCATGGAACCCGCACATACACCCACTCTTCGATCAAAATGCAGCATTTCAGTATGAACCAGGTCTAAGGCTACATTTAGACATGCAGCTAACATTTCCACACCTCGAAAAGCGATCTATGGTAGATCACCTTTTAGAGGTATTTGACAGGTGGTGAGGAGGCGATGATTTGCCTCATCGCTGCCTGTTTTAACCTTGTAAATGCTGCACCACCATGCTGCAATCGCATTCATTATACGTGGTTCTAGGGCGGTTGCTGTGTGAGCTCATTCACCTAAATAAGTCACAATTGTCGAATAGGAAGGGGGGTAACATTTTTGGAGCGTCTGCAGCATGCGTACACCCCCAATATTGCTGCTTTTGCAGCTTAAGGTGTGGAGGGCCTTAATCGCCTGTTTTTAACACCCCCAACCGCAAGTGTAAATTAGCCCTAACTAACATTCAGAAAGCGTGGGTTTTATTATAGATTTGATTACATCTAAAGACGAGGGATATATCAAGGACAAATCTTCCATACTAAGTCCTTTGAAATTAAAGATATCTGACAGCTGAGTTGTACTTGTGTAATAATTACTATATTGTAGTTGTTGCCTGCTATGATCATTTGTGCAATATGACAAGTCTCATCTTTTTTTATTGACAGATCCCTAAAGGGAAGCCATATAACTTGGCCGTGGATTGGTTTTCCTCTGGAGTGATGTTGTTTGTCATCTTCACTGGAGTATCACCCAGGCTCTGCAAGCCCATGTCTGTGCCAGTTTATGGCTTGGACCATAATCTGGAGCATCTGATTAAAAAGGTAAGCATATTAAATTTGTTCATTTCAGTCAACAGATAACGCCGCACCACACGACCCTTACACTGACAGATCTGATTTCTAGAAAGATACTAAAGTAGAATTTATATGTTGGAGCACCTAAGGCTGTCATCTTCTCATGAACAAATGTACATTCTAAGATGACAGACTTAGGCTGCGCTCACACTTACGAATGAACCCTCTTACCGATTAGCTGAGAGAACCCCGAAGGAGGTCCCCAGGATTAGCTGTGAGTAGGCAGCCCCCTTATATTCACCCCTTGTCCTTCCAAAAGTTTTTATACTTCTATTTAAGTGCATTGAATTTTTAAGCAACTGTTAACCACTTCAGACCCGGAAGGATTTACCCCCTTCCTGACCAGGCCATTTTTTGCAAAATGGCACTGCGTCGCTTTAACTGACAATTGTGCGGTCATGCAACGCTGTACCCAAATAAAATTGACGTCCTTTTTTCCCCACAAATAGAGCTTTTGGTGGTATTTGATCACCTCTGCAGTTTTTATTTTTTGCGCTATAAACAAAAAAAGACTGACAATTTTGAAAAGAAAAAACAATATTTTTTGCTATAATAAATATCCCCAAAAATGTTTTGAAAAATAAATTGTTTCCTCAGTTTAGACCGATATGTATTCTTCTACATATTTTTGGTAAAAAAAAAAAAATCGCAATAAGCGTATATTGATTGGTTTGCACAAAAGTTATAGCGTCTACAAAATAGGAAATAGATTTATGGCCCTTTTTTAGGCATTTTTATTATTTTTATTTTTATTTATCGGGACTGCGACATTGCAGCGGACAGATCCAACACTTTTGACACTTTTTTGGGACCACTGACATTTATACAGCGATCAGTGCTATAAAAATGCACTGATTACTGTGTAAATGTCACTGGCAGAGAAGGGGTTAACATTAGGGGACGATCAAGGGGTTAAATGTGTTCCCTAGGAGTGTTTCTAACTGTGAGGGGATGGAATTGACTAGAGGAGGAGCCAGATCGTTGTTCCTACTTAGAAGGAACAGACGATTTGTCTCTCCTCTCCTCTCAGAACAGGGATTTGTGTGTTTACACACACAAATCCCCGTTCTGGCTCTCGTGTCCGCTGGCCACAAGCATCGGGTCCCCTTCCTTGCAGTGGGCGCTCACGCGCCTGCTATGGCTATTAAATGAGCCACCGTGCGGGTACGGCGATTTGCGCAGCAGTGCCATTTAGCTGATGTATATCGGCGTGAGCCGGTCGGCAAGTGGTTAAAGTATCTCTGTCCCCATAACCACCTTTAGTTATGGGTGGATTTTGGAGGTATCAATCTAACTGAGCCAACATACAATATATGACCTAGAGATCAATAGAAGTGTGTGCTTCTACTTGGGCTCAGGTACTTACCCCCCCCCCTCATAGTAGAAACACCTCTGACTGCTCATACTTTTATAGAATCATCTCAGACAAATAGGCTAAATGATTGGACTTATGCAATCCTACAGGAGGGTTAGGTTTGAGTGTTAAGTTCCATGTTAGGGGGAGGGGTAGGGTTAGGTGTTAGAATTAGGAAACTGTTATGGTTTTTATTCTCGGTGTGAGATGAGGGATAAGGAAAACTTTGAGGTTTAGGTTTTGAGTTAGGATTTATTAACTTTATTTAAGACTTAAGTGTAAAGGTAATTGAAATGCTAAGACTAGGTTAAATGTTTGGGTCATAATAAGTGGTCGGTATAGGTGATTCATAGAAAGGCTGGGCGTCATTTTTCATTTAATTTGAAGATTGCATTGGAAGTGGAAAATTGAGGGGATTGAGAATTATAAACAAAGTTTATCAATTTTTTTCTTCTATTTCAGCTCTTGCTTAAAAATCCTACGGAGCGTCTGGGGCAAAACGATATTCAAAGTCATCCTTTTTTCAACATCTGGAAAGGAGTGTGGAGGTTGGAGGCCGGACTTTTTTTTTCTTCTTTTAACACCTGGAAATAAAGTTGTGTGCTTGGCTGGCTATAAGGGGAGGTTGGAGGCTGGATTTTTTCTAATTATTATTTTAACATCTGGAAATAAAGGCGTCTGTTTGTCAGGGAATAAGGGAAGGTTGGAGGCCAGATTTATTTCTTCTTTTAACATCTGGAAATAAAAGCGTGTGCATGGCTGGCTATAAGAGGAGGTCGGAGGCTGGATTTTTTTTCTTTTAACATCTGGATATAAAGGCGGCTGCTTAGTTGGAAAATATAGAAGTGTGCACTTCCGGCTATAAGGGGAGGTTGGATTGTTTTTTTCACAGATGAGTGTTTGCTGGCTATAAGGGAAGGAGGAGGACAGCATTTTATTTATCTCACAACAGAGGCTTGTGCCTGGCTGGTTACTTTTTTAGAAATTAGACACGCCAAAGTGATCACATTTTTTGCAACAATTTTTGGAAAAGAAGAAACATGCTGGTGGTGCTGGTGGTTGTGGTGGGGGGAATTTAACACTGAGGTTTATAATGGTACACTCGATACATTTAAGCTGATCTCCAGGTTTACTGGCATTTTAACTAGTTTGTGTGGTTCAAGCTGGTGGAAAAACATGTTACTTGCTACATAAATGGATGCATCCGCTGGACAGGCTGTATTAACTGTAGGTAGCATCAGCTTCATACAATATACAGCACTGTGTTCCAGCAATTAGATGGGAATTTTCTGTCCCACACACAGAACAAATTTAAGTCCATCTGAGTGCTGCTCAGTCATTCATAGGCAGCCTTGTGTTCTATGAATGCATAGAAAGCTTCCTCTGATAAGCTGAGGTGGAGATCCAGGTGGATGATGTCACTGTCTCTGACTCAGCCAGAGGAACTCTTGTATTTATTCAGAGAACACAAAGTTGCCTATGAATGCCGTGCAATACTCAGCCGGACTCAGTTTTGTTCTGGGTGTTGGAAGGAGAGTTCCTATCCCATTGTCAGAACACAGCACTGTATATTCGGTGTAGCTGATGATACAGACAGCCCCCCATTGTCCTCCCTCCACCCCCTCCCGCCACCGCCCTCCCACTACTCCCTCCACAACGGCAGTCCTGGAGCCATTTTTTTAATTTTTACATTTTTTTTGTTTACATGTTTTAAAAATAATTTTAAGCCTGAAGATTACTTAAAACCTCCAAAATAATAGTAAAATGTTTTTAAAAGCAGACATCCTAGAGAATAAAATGTTGGTAGTTCACATTTTTTAAGTTACATGATATTAGTGCAACATTTCAGTAAAAATACATTAACCACTTCAATACCAGGAACTTACTCCCCTTCCTGCCTAGGACAATTTTCAGCTTTCAGCGCTGTCACACTTTGAATGACAATTGCGCGATCATGCCACACTGTACTCAAAGTAAATTTTTATAATTTTCTTCCCACAAATAGAGCTTTCTTTTGGTGGTATTTGATCGCCTCTGTGGTTTTTATTTTTTGCTAAATAAACTAAAAAAGACCACATTTTTTGAAAAAAATGAGTTTTTTTAGTTTCTGTCATAAAATTTTGTTTTTCCCTTCCCTGACGGGCACTGATGAGGCGGCACTGATGAGGCGGCACTGATGAGGCGGCACTGATAGGCACTGATGAGTTGGCACTGATAAAGTGGCACTGATGGTCACTGATGAGGAGGCACTGATATGTAGAATTAATGGTCACTGATATGCAGCACTGATGGGCACCAATAGGCGGCACTGACAGGCGGCACTGATGGGCACTGACAGGCGGCACTGATGGGCACTGACAGGCGGCACTGATGGGCACTGATGGGCACTGACAGGCGGCACTGATGGGCACTGACAGGCGGCACTGATGGGCACTGACAGGCGGCTGTGATGGGCACTGGTTGGCACTGATGGGCGGTACTGATTGGCACTGACAGGTGGCACTGATGGGCAGCACTAATGATGAGGTACTGACAAGTACTGACAGGTGTTACTGCTGGGCAATGATTGGTACTGTGGTGGGCAGTGATTGGCATTGTGGTGGGCACTAGCAGAATGTATTGTTTTTACATTGCTGGGCACTGGTTGGCAGGTGTTTTGTACAAGTAAGTAAAAGCTTAAAATTGTGTGCGCCCACAATGCTTTAAAAGCCCCTACAGGTCATCAGATTGGAGTTATGCAGGGGCACTGGTGCTACAATTATTGCTCTCACTCTGGCGTGTGTGCTGATATACAGTATTTCACAAAAGTAAGTACACCCCCACATTTTTGTAAATCTTTTTTTAGATCTTTTCATGTAACAACACTGAAGAAATTACACTTTGCTACAATGTAAAGTAGTGAGTGTAAATTTGCTGTCCCCATAAAATAACTCAACACACAGCCATTAATGTCTAAACCGCTGGCAACAAAAGTGAGTACACCCCTAAGTGAAAATGTCCAAATTGGGCCCAAAGTGTAAATATAATGTATTGTGTGGCCACCATTATTTTCCAGCACTGCCTTAACCCTCTTGGGCATGGAGTTCATCAGAGCTTCACAGGATGCCACTGGAGTCCTCTTCCACTCCTCCATGGTGACATCATGGAGCTGGTGTATGTTAGAGTCCTTGCGCTCCTCCATGTTCCATTTGAGGATGCCCCACAGATGCTCGATAGGGTTTAGGTCTGGAGACATGCTTGACCAGTCCATCACCTTTACCCTCAGCTTCTTTAGCAAGGCAGTGGTAATCTTGGAGGTGTGTTTGGGGTCGTTATCATGTTGAAATACTGCCCTGTGGCCCTGTTGGCCTTCATGGTTCCCACAATGAACTGTAGCTACCCAGTGCCGGCAGCACTCATGCAGCCCTAGACCATGACACTACCACCATGCTTGACTGTAGGCAAGAAACATTTGTCTTTGTACTCTTCACCTGATTGCCGCCACACGCACTTGACACTATCTGAACCAAATAAGAACCATCAGACCACAGGACATGGTTCCAGTAATCTATGTCCTTAGTCTGCTTGTCTTCAGAAAACTGTTTGTGGGCTTTCTTGTGCATCATCTTTAGAAGAGGCTTCCTTCTGGGATGACAGCAATGCAGACCAATTTGATGCAGTGTGCAGCGTATGGTCTGAGCACTTACAGGCTGACCTCCACCCCTTCCACCTCTGCAGCAATGCTGGCAGCACTCATATGTCTATTTCCCAAAGACAGCCTCTGCATAGGACGCTGAGCATGTGCACTCAACTTCTTTGGTCGACCAAGGTGAGGCCTGTTCTGAGTGGAACCTGTCCTGTTAAATCGCTGGTGGTCTTGGCCACCGTGCTGCAGCTCAGGGTCTTGGCAATCTTCTTATAGCCTAGGCCATCTTTATGTAGAGCAACAATTCTTTTTTTTAGATCCTCAGAGAGTTCTCTGTCATGAGGTGCCATGTTGAACTTCCAGTGACCAGTATGAGAGATTGAGAGCTATAAGAAATTTTAACACACCTGCTCCACATTCACACCTGAGACCTTGTAGCACCAACGGGTCACATGAAACCGGGGAGGGGAAATGGCTAATTGGGCCCAATTTGGACATTTTCACTTAGGGGTGTACTCACTTCTGTTGCCAGCGCTTTAGACATTAATGGCTGTGCGTTGAGTTATTTTGAGGGGACAGTCAGTACTTTACAGTTAATACTTTACATTGTAGCATTTCAATAAAATACATATAAAATGTGATGGGTGTACTCACTTTTGTGAGATACTGTATAACATGTAAATAAAGATGCGAAAAACTGTGCTATAGAACATCTGGTGAATTAAAAATAAAGCAGCAATTCTATGTGCAACACAAACACAAACAATAATGGAAAAATAGAAAAAATCGCGCATAATAAATATCAAATCCTAAACCAATGAGTGAATGAAAATGATACAAACAACATTAATATCCACAAGGGGTATAATAAGTTGAAATACGCTCTTGATCAATAGTATTGATAAAAATCCATAATGATCTGAGAAAATTGCAAAATACAAGAAATTGTTCACAATGGTGATGTGTGAAATAGACGATCTTAATAGTTTTTTTCTAAAAGGAAAAATTTGCGCTAGGTATAAAGTGAAAAATATAAATCAATGAAAAATTATATATTGTGCTCAAGTGTACAAAAATATTAGTAATAGTAAACCTATGAGGAAATATCCTGCGGCTATGCGCTATAACCCTGATAGGGGGCACCACTAAGAATATATATAAAGAGCGCAGCGCTGGATTTGAGTATACAGTGAAAAATATTCAAGCAGTAAAATTATTTTGTTCAAATAAAAACTGTGCATATTAATCATCAAAATAATGATTATTATTATATGATAATCATTATATGATCTTAATAGTGACATGATCCATCCTCCATCACCAAACACACTGTAAATTCACCACCAGCTGTAGAGACTGCTTACCGACTCCTGGTGACCCCTTGTTACAGGGGGTCAATGCACACCTGTGGCTTAACACGCAGCCGGGGCCTTTATCCATGCCTCAATGCTGCTCCATACCTCCACAACTTCATTCCTACTTGATGGGTGACACCGGAGGTGTGCAGCAGCGCTGAAGCGTGGATAGGACGTTTTCATATGTAGGTGCCCCAACGCATGTTCAGTTTTACCCAAAACTCCCAAACAGAGAAAAAGTTCTGACCCAAACTGCAAACTCTATTAAAGTCCAAGGGACCGAACTTGGAAAATCAAAAGTCCCCATTTTGAAGGCTTATATGCAAGTAATTGGTCATATAAAGGGTATGGGGGTCCGGGTACTGCACTGTGGGGCATGTATCAATGCAGTTTTTTTTTTTTTAAAGATTGTTTTCACATGAGCAGTGATTTTAATTATGCTTAAAGTGCAACAATAAAAATTATTTTAAATATAGTGCCTGGGGAGGGTCCCCTTAGTGTGCTTGCAAAGTGGCACATCTGTAGCATGTATAGAACATGCTGCAGCAAACATGACATTTCTAAAGAGAAGAAAATGAATGAAATGACATTTAAATTTCCCGCAATACAATACCATTGCTGGAAATAGAAAAATGTATGAAAAAAACTGCATGGTGCCCCCCCAGTCCATACCAGGCCCTTGTCTGAGCACATACTCACTCACCCCCCCCTCCAGAACTTTACCAGGCCAATTGCCCTCAACATGGGGGGGTGCTTTGTGGCAGGGCCTTATCCCCACAACCCTGGGCTGTGGTTTTGGGGGTCTTCGGGCAGGGGACTAATAGAATTCTGAAAGCCCATTATGTGAATGAGTGTGGGGTACATAGCACCCCTACCCATCCACCAAAAAAGTGTCAAAAGTAACAAAAAGTTCTAATAACTCCTTTAAAAAAAAACAGTGACCCCTGATGTAAATTCATTGTCAATAACGATGCCTGCCATGCGGCCAGACCCGAAAAAGAAAACAAAAATCACTCCTCTGTCAACTAAGGCAAACCGCTGAATGTCTGGCTTGCCGTTTGGCAGTTCTTATATAGGTAAGGGTGGGGTCACCTGGCAACATCACCTGGTGGCACCTTGCCCTTGTGAAGTCACTGACCCAGCATGCACCGGACGGTGACGACACAAGGGGGGACAGTGCCACCAAGTGATGTTGCCAAGATGACTCTGCCCATTAACTATTTAAGAACTGTCAAATGGCAAGCCAGGCATTTGGTGGTTTGCCTTAGTTGATGTCGGAGCATTTTTTTTTCCTATTTTTCGGATCTGGTGGTGGCGTCATGATTGACAATGGATCTACTTCAGGGGGAATTGTTTTTTTATTTTTTAATAAAAGAATTGTCTCTGTGTTTTTATTACTTTGACATTTTTTTGGTGCATGGGTAGGGGTACTATATACCCCATACTTATTCACATGGGGGGCCTTCCAAATTCCAATAAGCCCCCTTCCAGATTCCAATAAGCCCCCTTCCCACAGATTCCCACAACCACAGCACAGGGTTGTGGGATGAGGCCCTTGTCCCCATCAACATGGAGAAAAGGTGCTTTGGGGTGGGACAAACCGAAGGACAAACCTTTCCCCAAACAGGGCTTAGAATGAACTGTGCAGCGCATAGTGCATTGCAGGTCATTTGGCAAGGTGAACACACGCCGAATGCCCTGCAAATTTGGGTTTTCGCAGAAGGAATGAACAGGCGATGTTCAGGCCAAACTTTTGCTCTGCCCAAACTGTTCGTCCAACTCTACTGATCATTTGCCTGCTGCCTCAATTGACCATGCCTCTACCTTCCACATTACCTGATCCTGGCCTGTTTATCAACAATGCCTTTGCCTGCTGTCTGCATTGTTTCCAAACCAGGTTTCTGCTTTCCACCTTAACTGACTATTTTTTGCTAACCAAGGTCAAAAGCTTGATGTTCCTGCCTGCTGCCTGGACCAATACTTTGGCTGTGCTGACCATACATCTGCCTGCTGCCTGTATTTACCCAGGACTTTTTATGGATCATGTTCCTGCCTGCTGCCTGGACAACTCCTTTGGCTGTTGCTGACCACATCGCTGCCTGATTCCTGGACCAATGCTCTATGATAACTACAGGTAGTCTTTTGTTTACCCTTTGTTTAGCTAGGCTGTGAAAAAGTCACACATGTGGTATCACAATACTCAGGAGTGGCAGAATGTATTTTGCAGTGTAATTCTTGCTATGTCCATGCTAGAAATATCTTATAAACTACCAACTTTGTGTAAAAAAAAAAAAAAAAAAAAAAATCTTTCCACACTCTCCAAAAACTTGTGGAAAAAAATTGCATGTTCAAAAGACTCATTGTGCCTCATAGAATATAGGTTGGGGTGTTTTCTTTCCAAAATGGGGTCATTTTGTGGGTGTTTCCACTATCTTGGTGCTCCAGGGCATTCAAAATGTGATAGCTAGTCAGAAAATTAAATGTGTAATTTATCTCCCTAGAATGCCTGAAGGTGCTACTTGGATGTTGGGTCTCTTTATGTGGTCAGGCTGAGTAAAAGTCTCACACATGTGGTATCTCCATACTTGGAATGAGTAGCAGAATGTATTTTGGACTGTTATTCTTGCTGTGTCCATGCTGTGTTTTAGAAATATTTTATAAATTGACAACTTTGTGTGTAAAAAAATGTTTCATTTACTTTCCACATCCTCCAAAAACTTGTGAAAAAATTATATGTTCAAAATAATATACATTGGGGTGTTTGCTTTACAAAACGGGGTCATTTTGTGGGTAATTCCATTGTCCTGGTGCTCCAGGCCCTTACTCAGGATGAGTAGTAAAATGTGTTTTGGGGTAATTGCAAGTATGCCTATGCTGTGTGTGAGAAAAAACAAAATATGTATTTCTTAATTATCCCAAAAATTGTGGGGAAAAAATTACAACTTCAAAAAACTCATCATGCCTCTTACTATATATAGCTTGGACTGTCTTCTTTCCAAAAAGAGGTTATTTGGGGGATATTTGTACAGTCTTGACATTTCAGGGCCTCAATAAATGAGACTGACAGTACATCAGGTGTGATCAATTTTCAGTACGTAGCATAGCTTGTAGATTCTAATTTTCACATAGACTAAATATTATATACTGATTTGGGTTATTTTTTTACCAAAGAGCAGTATAAATTTTGGCCTAAATTTGCAAAGAAAAATTACTTATTTGCAAAATGTTTTAATAGAAACTTAAAAAAAAGTTTTTTTTTTTAAATGTTTGCTCTTTTTTCACTAATGCCCTGTACACACGGTCGGATTTTCCGACGGGAAATGTGTGATAGGACCTTGTTGTCGGAAATTCCGACCGTGTGTGGGCTCCATCACACATTTTCCATCGGAATTTCCGACACACAAAGTTTGAGAGCTTGCTATAAAATTTTCCGACAACAAAATCTGTTGTCGGAAATTCCGATCATGTGTACACAAATCCGACGCACAAAGTGCCACGCATGCTTAGAATAAATTAAGAGACGAAAGCTATTGGCTACCGCCCCGTTTATAGTCCCAACGTACGTGTTTTACATCACCGCGTTTAGAACGATCAGATTTTCTGACAACTTTGTGTGACCGTGTTTGAGCCAACATCCGTCGGAAAAAATCCATGGATTTTGTTTTCGGAAAGTGTCCGATGAATGTCCGACCGTGTGTACAGGGCATTATAGTGCAAAAAAAACCTAGTATTAAATAAATACCACCAAAAGAAAGCTCTACTTGTGTGAAAAAAATATAAACATTTTGTTGGGGTACAGTGTAGCATGAGTAATTGTCAAAGTGTGAGAACACTGAAAGCTAAAATTTGGTCTGGGCAGGAAGGGGGTAATAGTGCCCTGTACTGAAGTGGTTAGTCGATTTCCCATCCACACATTCAAAGTGGATGGGGGAATCGCTCCCGCAGAGTTATTGCCTTTTTATGGCAAGGAAACCTCTCATCGGCCACTCATCAGCATCACCAGCTATTTTCTAACAGGCTGGTTGTACAGAAGTTGATACGGGAGATCGACTTCTGTACAACCAGCCTGCCAATGGATGGATTGAAATCCGTTTGATCCCTGCTGCTGACTAATCACTCTGCTGTTTCAAGCTAGCCATACACTAGTAGAATTTTGTTCAAAATTTTTCATTTCAAGAACATTCTTTCAATTTTCTTATCCTTAGTGAGGTCAAATTGGCATTTACAGTGGGTAAAATAAGTATTGAACATGTCACCATTTTTCTATGTAATTTTTTTTATAAAGGTGCTATTGACATGAAGTTTTCCCCACATGTCGGTAACAACCCATGTAATCCATACATACAAAGAAGCCAAAACAAATAAGTTCAGAAATTAAGTTATGTGTGATAAAATGGAATGACACAGGGAAAAGGTAATGAACACATGAAGAAAGGGAGGTGCAAAAGGGCATGGAAAGCCAAGACACCAGCTGAAATCTATCAGTAATTAGAAAGCAATCCTGCCCCGTGCCAGTGCAAATTAAAGAGGAGTTCAGCACAAAAAAATAAAAGTTAGCAGCTACAAACACTGTAGCTGCTGACTTTAAATATTAGGACACTTACCTGTCCAGGGTTCCCACGATGTCGGTACCCAAGCCAATTTTTGGATCGGCTCTCGGGTGCTGCTGGTGTCATGGTAAGGGAAACCTACAGTAAAGCGAAGCGCGCTGCACTTTCTAACAGGCCCAAGGGAGGAGGGGGGCCAGACTTCCAAGGGATGGTGCAGTCTTCCAGAAGGTGCCAAATGTGGAACCCGGGGGAGGCAGATAAGCAGAGGTTTCACTTTTGACTTTTAACAAAATTTAATATCAGCTGGTTCATTCTTAACAGATGGTCTATAAAATTGTGTCAGATTACCAAGGTGCAGGACAAGAAACATCTCATGATGGGTAAAAGCAAAGAGTTCTCTTAAGACCTTCTCAACCTTATTGTTGCAAAACATACTGATAACATTGGTTACAGAAGGATATATGAAATTCTCCATAGGAGATTCTTTAAATGCCTTTACAGGTTACCAGTTTAGAGTGGCACAGGAGGTCTGGTGCCAGAATTATTGCTCTCGCTCTGATATTCACGACAATACCTCACATGTGGTGTAATCACCATTTACATATGCATGCGTGAGTAACGTATGCGTTCACATTTGCGCGTAAGCACGTAAGCACGGTGGAATGTGGGCACTTTACATTTTTTTATTATATATTTATTTCATACAAAAAAATTTATTTATGGAGAGATTTGGGGTCTATTACCCTAAGTCTCTCTGGCCCCCCATGCAGCCAATCAGACAAAGATCTTTCTGATCGGCTGCTTTCCTGGCCGCTGGAAGCCAGGTAAACAAAGACTTAGTATTATTATAAAAAATAATATGCAAAGTGGTTGGAGGGAAGCGAGACTGCACTTCCAAGTGCACTTGTAGCGCAAAGTGGATTTGCCTTTAGCAAATCAACCCCAATGATCCCAAACACAAAGCCAAGAAAACTCTCAATTGGTTTCATAGAAAGAAAATAAAGCTGCTAGAATGGACCAGCCAATCACCTGACTTGAATCCAATAGAAAATCTATGGAAAGAACTAAAGATCAGAGTTCATAGAAGAGGCCCACCGAACTTTCAAGATTTGAAGACTGTGTGGAAGAATGGGCCAAAATCACACCTGAGCAATGCATGCGACTAGTTTCTCCATACAGGAGGCATCTTGAAGCTGTCATTACCAACAAAGGATTTTGTACAAAGTATTAAATATTAAAGTAGTAAATACATTTCAGTTAGCGTGTTCCTTTTCCCTGTGTCATTCCATTTTATTACACATAACTTCCTTTCTGAACTTATTTGTTTTGGTTTCTTTGTATGTATGGACTACATGGGTTGTTAGCGACATGTGGTGAACATTTCATGTCAATAGCACCTTTAGAAATATATTTACCAAGAAAAAAGGTAACGTGTTCAATACTTATTTTACCTGCTGTGGCGAGAAAATTTGAAGGAGCAGGATGCAATTTTTTTTTTCATACGAACAAATTTCTAACAGTGTTCTAACATTTTTGTTTGATATAGTTCCAAAATCGAATGTTAAAAGTGAACAAAATTGTAACGTACGTTCTAACAACATTCGACAAGCATACTTGGAATTTTTGGACAAATGTTCGTATGAATGTTCATAAGAACATTCATTTAAAAATGTTCTAGTGTATGACTAGCTGTAGGCTACAGACTATGTGGGATAGGTGGGATACGCATACATTTGACCTGTTTGACTTGTGTAATTAAAAATGTTAGTTTTATTATGGTAGGTTAGTATACTGTGTAGGCTGTTATCTGTTCACATATATATTTTGTGTTTTATGTGTATATAACAGTCATTTTCAATTAGCAACATAAAAAGATACATCTATACATATCGGCAGCACATTTGTGGAAGCGTACAGTATTTTGCTATGCCAAAAAACATAACAATAATAAGTCATTACAAAGACAATATCTGCAGGACATGATGAAAAACTGGATGATCGAGAAAGCAGAAGTTAAGAGCAAGGCTTTGCCGATAAAACGAACAAAGCTATATTAGAAGCTAAATAAAAATGTAAAACCTGTCCTATACATCTTATTCTCTGTAGCCCCCCAATTGTTTCTCTGATGTAATTTTAAGACCTATAAAGAATAAAATACCTTGTAATATTACCTCTGCTTTCCCAATTAGCTAATAAAAACCATCATGTTTCTCTCCAATTACTTGTTTTTTACATCTCTAAATGTTACTGAGCTAAAAAAGATTTCATCAAAGGCTGTTGCAATGCTAACCCCTCCAGCTAGCATTAAATTGGTCCACTCTATGTCCTTTGCTTACAAATCATTATACTCTAGAGCCCCACCAACCATGGAAGTGTCTCAATTAAGGAAAAGGATAAAGATGCATAAGTATTATAAAGCTATATTACTCTCTGTTATTCAAAACACCTTCAATAAGAAAGAGAAAACTCACGTCTGCCTTAATAGTACCTTAGATTCTCAAGCCGTTTTCTTTAATTTTCACAACATGATTCACTGTAACTAGACTATACTTCAGTGTTTGATTCCATACAAAACTGTCATATAAGGATTTGGCAAGCCTCTCACCGAATCACATCACATTATGTTGAAGCATAGGGGATCCCAAACCAGAATACTGCAAAACCACAGTTAAAATAAAAGATATATATATATATATATATATATATATATATATATATATATATATATATATATTTATATTATTATCACCAAACGTCATTATACAGTGGCCTACACACTGTGATAGGGCTTTGCTTCCTGAATATGGTGACCGAAGAGCCCTTCTCTAGTCAGATTGCATAATCTGCATCTAAACATGGAAAAAAGTGCCTTCATGGCAGGACCCAACAATCCCCAATGACACTGTGAAGATGCCCCTTTTACAGGGTAACAGGGTGCTAGTAAGGAACAGCTGCATATTTGCAATCAGCAGTTATTTTGTAAAAATCACAAAGCCCATAAGCACAAATTTGAAAGGTTCACTGATCCCAACACTCAAGGTTTTTTTTTAACTTGCCAACTCATACAGACCTTTCACCAACTAGAACAGATTGGGGCAGTTAAAATATCCTGTGAGAAGTTGCTGAATATTCTTAGTGTGCATTATCTGATTTTTTGCAGCAGATATTGGTTATTGTAAAGGCTTGTACACACTATAAGAAAATCAAACTAACATTTTCCTCCAAAGAACGATCGTAAGATTTTCTGATAGTGTGTATAAAACTTTCGACAGCCAATTCGGACATTCTGAATGCAAATTTTTCTCGTACGGGACTAGAATAAGCGATTTTCGTTTAACCGCTTCAGCCCCGGAAGATCTTCCCCCTTAATGACCAGGCCATTTTTGTGATACGGCACGGAGCTTTCTTTTGGAAGTATTTGATCACCTCTGGGTTTTTTATTTTTTGCACTATAAACAAAAAAAGAGCGACAATTTTGAAAAAAACACAATATTTTGAACTTTTGCTATAATATCGCAAAAAAAAAATTTCTTCATCAGTTTAGGCCGATATATATTCTTCTACATATATTTTTGGTAAAAAAAAATCACAATAAACGTATATTGATTGGTTTGCGCAAAAGTTATAGCATCTACAAACTAGGGAATAGATTTATGGCATTTTTATTATTATTATTTTTTTACTAGTAACGGCGGCGATCTGCGATTTTTTTTTTTTTTTTTTTTTTATCGAGACTGAGACATTGCGCCAGACAAATCTGACACTTTTGACACTTTTTTAGGGATCAGTGCTATAAATAGCAACTGATTACTGTATAAATGTCACTGGCAGGGAAGGGGTTCACTGTGTTCCCTATGTGTATTATAACTGGGGGGGGGGTGTGGCTGACTAGAGGAGGAGAGAGATTGTTGTTCCTACTTGACAGAACCAGGATGAGTGTGTTTACACACACACATCCAGTCTCTCCCTCTGTCACGAGCGATTGCTGGTGCCAGGCGGTCACCTGCCAGGCGTGCGCACCTGCTACAGCATCTTAAAGAGCCAATGTACAGCTATGATGGCTCGCGCAGGGGAGCCAACCTGCCGCAGTATAATTGCAGCGGCTGGTCGGGAAGGGGTTAATGTGTACCATTTTCGTATGATTTTCGTACGAGAAAAATCAGAAACCAAAAAAAAACTACACATGATCAGAAATAATAAACAACAAAAAAAAGCCTTTGTCGCACAAGAATTTTCGTACATTATTTCTTTCCTCTGTTCCAACTTGCTGTGAAACAACGAGAAAAATCGGACGATCGTTAGACAGATATTTTTATAGTGTATACCGCACATAAGAGTAGAAGATGTTTTCAGATTTCCCATTATTGTGATGGAATTTTTTCTTTTCTCATACTGCAGAATTTCTCAGTTTTCCAATTGTTTCTAAAAAACAAAAGTGTAGCGCTAAGTGAGCAAGTAAATAGCGTGTAAACCTTAAAAGGTGAGGTAGGCAATGCAAAACTGAATGTGAACAAAACCAAAACATAAAAGTCCAAAGTGAATAAAAAACATCTATGGAAGGTCCATTAAAGTTCAAAACAAAGTGAAAAGGTCTTTCTTGGATAATCCGGGATGAATCTTGAAAATACAGTCAAAATAGTAAAGTGTTCACGCTTACCAGATTCGATGGACACACGTACCGTATAGCACTTGGGTCAAACAGGCACTCTTAAGGGAGTGACCTCAAACAGGAACTCCCGCCACTGGAACAATGGTAAGAAAGATTCTACCCAATGTTGAATGGGCACTGTCAGGTGTCCATGATGGACTCCAAAACATGCGATGAATCACATCAAATGGTGTACATGAAAAACAAATGATCCGCATATAGCATGATATTGTTTGACGTTTAATGGTAAAAAAAGGGGGTTTACACTTGCAGCAAATCTGATAAAACAAGCTTGTAAATAAAATGGAGTATAGGCAACGATTCCAAGAGCATCACCCGACGCAATTCGTCCTACTGGACATCATCTGGACATGAGTTTCTGCTATCAAACTCATGTTCTAAATTATAATAACAGCTCGGCTCTTTCTTGGTTATTCAGCTTTCAGCTTCTATTTACAAATGGTCACATGTACAATAATTGTGTATGTTGCTGCTGAAGTTGTTTCTACTCCACAAATAGCTGTTGCAATGAGACTTCCACAACTGCTGGTTCTCCTCCTACCTATCTACTGTAAGTGTTCTTTGGGTTTCACTTACAACCCCATGTTCAACTCTTCCTATTTCTGTAGGGGTTCCCCAAGGGTCTGTCCTCAGACCCCTTCTAATCTCTATCTACACCTCTTCCCTTGGTCAGTTGATTGCCTCTCGTGGCTTCGAATACTATCTCTTTGCTGATGACATCCAAATCTTTCAACTTTTCAGCTCACCCTTTGTTTCTTCCCACATTACAAACTTACTAACTGATAGATCAGGATGGATGACATACCACTCTCCAAAACTTTCTAAAACTCTGTTTTTCCAAAACTGAGCTCATAATATTCCCACTCCCTTTGTGCCCCCTCTCTTGACTTTTCCATTGAGAATAATAGCACAACTATCAGTCCCTCACTCATGCCAGGGTGCTAAGTGTAATTCTGGACTCTAACCTCTCCTTTCTGCCCTGTCTCTAATTACTATCCAAATCATACCGCTTTCACCTCCATAATACTGATGCCTGTCAGGGCTGGGCTCCTGCTACTTAACAAGCAGCTCTCTTCTTTCAGTGTTCAGAAGCTACTCAGCTGTCAGTTAATTACCAACTACTCATTGTTACCACAGTGACTCACCTTGTTACCATTAACCTGCCTCATTAGTCCAGCCTACAGCCAGCCCCTTTTTGCTATTTAAATAGCTTAGCTCATTTCCTCCTTGCCCTTGCATGGTCTATGATCTCTAAGTGCGTTCCTTCATGTGCTCCTGTGTATGACTTGGCCTGGCTGACTTCCCTTTCGATTCCTGTTCCTGATTTCTGCTCCAGACTATGCTGACTATGCTGACTTCTGGTTTCCTGACCCTGGCTCGTCTGAATACCCACACTGGCATCCAAACCCTGGCTTCTGTTTTTTATTACATTCCCGAACTGTGTTATTTTTGTCATTTCATTAAAGGTGTGGTTTTTAACTGCTTTTTCTGTCTCTGTCTGGTTTATGGTTCCTGAAAATGCCCTTTTTAACCAATGACAAAAAGGGGGGGGGGGGATAAATTGGGACTTTAAATAAGACGTATGGGAATGTGTACGCCTCCATCCCTGAGACTATGCAAAAGAGGGGAATTTGGGACTTTGAATGTGTGTGGCGAAACCATAGAAATTCTGTATGTTTATTATTGAACCAATCATTTGCATGACATATAACAGTATTACATACATGATATAGAAGACTGATAATATTAGAATAAAATGATAAAAGCATGGTACATTGCAATATGGGATTTAAATGATAACCCCCCCATGTTCTGAGGTAAACAGAATAGCAGGGTGTGGTGTAACAAAGATGGTTGAACCATCAAAAAATGTTGATGTGAATGGATGCATCCAAATGGGCTTGACG
Source organism: Lithobates clamitans (assembly GCA_037952925.1). Lineage (NCBI taxonomy): Eukaryota > Metazoa > Chordata > Amphibia > Anura > Ranidae > Lithobates > Lithobates clamitans. The sequence continues at coordinate 910,865 of JBBGZY010000213.1, read as the reverse complement.
CATTTCGTGGGCTTAAGCCACTCATCAGGAGCGGCTGCATCGATAATCTGGAAAAAAAATAACCAGTGTGATCTAATGTAACAACTAAACATGGGGAAAATAGGATAGAAAAAATATATATACAGTATATGCTGGCCATGCCTCACATATAAGCTATAAACAAGACCGCGGGACACCGCAAACCAAGGGCTGGCCAGACATGTCTGTCCTGGGAGCTGAGGAAAGGGACCCAAAGGAGAAGCCAGGAGCACACTTTCAATCCCCAGGGGAATGTGATGTAGGGGGAATCTTCAGATCATGGTAAAGGGGACCTCTAGATAGTGTAAAATGGGATAATTGGTATAAAACCATGACAGTGCAAAATACTAGTATCAGAAGTAAAGTAGAACGCATATCAATGGTAAAGAGATGAAATGAAAGCGAAGATCAATGTGACAAAAAGGGACAGTAAGAAGGTGTCCAATGAAACAAGTAGAAGAAAGGGGAAAGCAAAAAGGCATGAAGATCAAAAACTGGAGTGGTAGTATATAAAATATATATGCATCAAAGTAGAAGCTAAGTGCTTGGGATATACTCAGTGTTTTTATACTGTAGCGGTACCCCATGGGGGCTGCTGATTGACTCTATACCCCACTGGCTAGCCTGACTATGCAGATCCTCTCTTACCTCTGACACCTTGGGTTCCATTCTGCAATGTGACGTTAGCAATAAGAAACTCACATGATATTACTGAACCACTCAGAAAAGTTTACTGAGATAAGTAAAGGAACACAATAAAGAGCATGAATGAACACAAGTTATGATTGACAATGGTTATCACTTAATGCACATATACAAAACGTATAACCTTATAATCACCTTAAAGAGTATATGTGGACAGGTGCACAGAGGGATAGGTACTCAATATCTTCAAGACATATATTAAATACCTTCCCACTGAGGCCTCAACACACAGACCAAAATGTAGTATATAATCTTTACATTCAGTAACACAGTGTAAAATTAAACATATACTCAAATGGCTCCCCCTATAATTCAGAGATCAACCTGTGAGTAGAGCAGCAATGCTTAGTAAAAGAAGAAGATGGTGAAAGTTCTTTTAACTCCAGATATCTTCAGCTAGCCTGATGGTTAAACTGCAGTATAATGTAATTTGTAATCCAGAAAGACAAAGAGAAAGAAATGACTGTAGAACAAAAAGATGTGCTGATGATGACTTAACTGAAGAAATATCACCACTTGTAGATTCCTCTTTACATGTTAGTGCAATACACAACTGACCTTACAGCGTAGGGGAAGAAAGACAAGGCCCTAGAGTCCAGCTGTATTATGCCTGTGAAGAAGTAGATTCACTTCCGTGGAACTACAAGTCTCACCAGCAGTCTGTAGAAAGAACTCACTCAGCAATACTGTAATCTCTACTGGAATGGGCAGGTGCCCTCTCACCACAATAGACTCCCCTCCTGGTGTCTCCATCTGGTGAAGATGGCGCTGCCATGCCGTGCTGCAACTCCCGATGGACTGAAGTGCAGATGGCTTCCAGTTGCTCTGAAGCGCAGGCCGGTCCACTTGCTAGAATAGCAGGGCTGTCTTCCAAGATCCCTCAGAGGCGGGCGATCCAGCTCTCCAACGTATAGGCCGCAGTCTCTCTCTCCTGGTCACACAAAGACCTCCTGCTGGCAGGTGTTGAATGGCATCCAAAGAGACTGAAAGCAGTCTGCGCCTGTCCTTTTATCACTCCTCCCAGCAGGCAGTTCTGTGCGCTTTGTATTGTCTGTCCTGTGATTCAGGGCTGATCCAGCTAACAGAGTCACTTCCTCCTCCAAACTACATCTCCCACAATACTTTGCTGCATTTCTTCTCAAGAGTGAGGAATAATCCTAACAGAGTCCAGCAGCCACTAGGGGGAGCCAAACTCATTTGCAAACAACAACAAACTGTTTAACTATAATGACTATAGTAGCAAACCCTTGGTTACAATACTCACATGAATTCTTTTGGTTTTGCCACACACACTTCATTTAAAGTCCCAAATTCCCCTCTTTTTTGCATAGTCTCAGGGATGGAGGCGTACACATTCCAATACGTCTCATTTAAAGTCCCAATTTATTCACCCCCTTTTTTTGTCATATATCAATAGGGATGGAGGTGTGTTATGTGGCTAGGGACTAGGGATGAGCGAACACCCCCCCCCGGTTCGGTTTGCAACAGAACATGCGAACAGACAAAAAATTTGTGCGAACATGGGAACACTGTTAAAGTCTATAGGACACGAACATGAAAAATCAAAAGTGTTCATTTTAAAGGCTTATATGCAAGTTATTGCCCTAAAAAGTGTATGGGAACCCGGGTACTGCCCCAGGGGACATGTATCAATGCAAAAAAAAGTTTTTAAAATGGCCGTTTTTTCAAGAGCAGTGATTTTAATAATGCTTAACGTGAAACAATAAAAATGAAATATTCCTTTAAATAACGTGCCTGGGAGGGGGTCCCCTTAGTCTGCCTGTAATGTAGAGCATCTTTCCCATGTTTATAACAGTATCGCAGAAAAATTACATTTCTAAAGGAAAAAATGTCATTTAAAATTGCTCGCCACTGTAATGTATTGCCGGTTCCCGGCAATATACATAAAAAAATCATTGAAAAAATGCCGTGGGTTCCCCCCAGTCCATTACCAGGCCCTTCGGGTCTGGTATGAATATTAAGGGAAACTACACGCCAAAATTTAAAAAATGGCATGGGGGTCCCCCTCAAAATCCATACCATACCCTTATCCGAGCATGTAACCTGGCAGGCCTCAGGAAAAGAGGGGCGGGCAAAAGAGTGCCCCTCCTTCTGAACCATACCAGGCCACATGCCCTCAACATGGGGAGGGTGCTTTGGGGTCCCCCCAAAGCACCTTGTCCGCATGTTGATAGGGACAAGGGCCTCATCCACACAACCCTTACCCGGTGGTTGTGGGGGTCTGCGGGCGGGGGGCTTATCGGAATCTGGAAGCCCCGTTTAATAAGAGGGCCCCCAGATCCCAGCCCTCGCCTATGAGAATGGGTACATTGTACACCTACTAATTTACAAAAAAGTGTCAAAAAAGTAAAAACCACAGGAGTCAGTTTTTGACAATTCCTTTATAAAAAAAAGTGTCCCGCAATGTAAATTCATCATCAATCATGCCGACTGTCCTGAGAAAAGAAAATATGGAAAAACTCTGCCTCCATGGGAGGCGTCCCGCTGACTGACATCTTTTCGCTTTGACAGCTGTTATATAGCCAAGGATGGGGCTACCTGGTGATGTATATGGGTGACCCCGCCCCCTCTGACATCACATGATAGCAGAAGGGGCAGGGTCACCCAGTTACATCACCGGGTGGCCCTGCCCTTGGCTATTTAACAGCTGTCACTGCGAAAAGACTGCAGTCAGTGGGACGTCTCCCATGCAGGCAGAGTTTTTCCGTTTTTATTTTTCTCGGGACCGTCGGTGCCATGATTGTAGATGGGTGGTCATCACAAGAGACTTTTTTTTTTTTTTTACTTAATAAAGGGACTGTCAAAAACTGTCTCCTGTCGTCTTCACTTTTTTGACACTTTTTTGGTGAATGAGTAGGGGTACAATGTACCCGATTAAAATCAACATTGTGTATCGTAAGATGAGATTAGGGTCTTATGCCCAAAAGACCCCACTGCAATAATAAACCAAAATATACAAAGCTATTGATCCTTTGGCCTCTACTTCTGGGAATCATACCCAAGCTAACAAGGACCAATGCATATAAATGTGAAAGACCTTATTAAAAATGTGGCCATCTTAGGTCCTTTGCAATTCTACAACCTATCCTCACCGGGTAATAAAAAATAAAAAAAGGGAGGGAAAGGGGGAAGGTCAGAAGGTGAAAAGCATAGGGTAAGAGTGAGGAACCAAGAAGGGGTGGGCCCCCTCCATCCATCCTGCCCATCTGCCCTCTCCATCCATCCTTGCCGAGTGTACGTGGGAGAGCTATGCCATGGCAGACATGCGATTCTCCATCGCGCTGATATGCCTAGATATCAGTGGCATATATATTTTATATACTACCACTCCAATTTTTGATCTTCATGCTTTTTTGCTTTCCCTTCTTCCACTTGTCTCATCAGAGACTTGGCTCCACTTGGACACCTTCTTATTGTCCCCTTTTGTCACATTGGTCTTTGCTTTAATTTCACCTCTTCATCGTAAAAATGGGTTCTACTTTACCTCTGATACTAGTACTTTACACTGTCATGGTTTTATATCAATTATCCCATTTTACACTATCCAGAGGTCCTCTTTACCACGATCTGAAGATTCCACCTGCATCACATTCCCCTGGGGATTGAAAGTGTGATCCCGGCTTCGCCTTTGGGTCCCTTTCCCCAGCTCCCTGGCCGGCCCTTGGTTTGCGGTGACATGCGGTCTTGTTTCTAGCTTTTGAGAGTATTTTCAGGCATGGCCAGCATATATATTTTTTCTACCCTATTTTCCCCATGTTTAGTTGTTACATTAGATCACACTGGTTATTCATATTTTTTTTCAGATTATCGATGCATCTGCTCCCGATGAGTGGTTTAAGCCCACGAAATGCGTCAAGCCCATTTTTTTTTTTTTTTTTCAAAAAGATTTTATTTAGATATTCAAAGCGTAAAAACAATATACAGCCGTTTTTTTTTTGTAAAATATTTTACATAGTTATTTGAACTTAGGTACATGTTCGTGTTTACCTGAGGGATATACACTTTTATACCAGGAAGGGAGGGCTGGATAACAGATAACAAACAGATCATAACATTCCAATGCCAAATTATTAATAGTAGATACCTGGATGGATCTGTTTATGGAAACCCTAACATTTGCTAGGTAGTAACAGAAACGAAGGGAAGTGTAACACAAAAATAGGGGGAGGGGGTAGGTTAATAGGTAAAGCATATTGAGGGGGGTTGGGGACTGCAAGGTTGGAAAATAGAAAATTGTCCAGGTACATATTGCTAAAGTGGATAGCTAGTGATAATCTAATGTTGAAGATAATCTAAAGATAATTTAATGAGGGCAGAGTTAGTGTTCTGTGCTTAGGACTTTAGGTGGAGGGTGCCCTTTGGGAGGTGGAGGTCGCCTCTTTTAGGATTGGGGGATGAGGGTCAAAATATGAGAACGAGGATTGGCTGAAGTTGGCTATTTCCTCCTGGGAGAGGGAGGAGAGCATGAAGGGGTGCCATTTGGAGTAGAAGTTGGCTTTAGATTTTTCTTGTTTGAAATCCGTGTTTAGACGGTCTTTGATTAGGAGATGTAGAAGCTCTCGTTTGATGTGGGTGATGTTAGGGCTGAGAGGGGAAATCCAAAGTTTCAAGATGGTTCTTCTTGCTATTAGAAGACAAATCAGAATCCATTCTTTGTGGGAGAAGATGGCGTTTGAGATTCCCGTGTGACCTGTATTTGTAGTGGTATGGGACCAAGGTAGCAGTTTGGAATCCCAGTGGCCAAAGATGAGGAGTAGCGGGTCCTTTGGTAATTTTAACAGGGTTACTTCAAAGATGTAGGCTAATACTTGGTCCCAGAAGGTAGAGCTGTAGGAGCAATTCCAGAAGCGATGAGTCAGAGATGGCTTTGGTAGATTACATAGAGGGCAAAAGGCTTTGCTCTGATCTGATTTGGAAGATAAGAAAGGCATGTAAGCTCTGTGAGCTATTTTCAGTTGGGTTTCTCTCCAGATTTCGTTTGGTGTTAACTTATGCATGGTGTTGAGGCCTTGTAGAATTTTTTCCACTAGGTTCGGGTCCGGGAAGTCTTTGCGTCAATTTTTGACAGATGAGGATGAGAGGGGAAGAAAGGACTTGTGTAAGAGGGGTTTGTATATGTCCGAGATTTTGTAGGAGTCATCCAGGATCATTTGGTCTATGATGTTAGGTCGAAACCTTTGGCTATCTTCTTTACAGGTGTTCTTTAAAAAGCTGATGCATTGGCCAAAGTGGAGAGCATGTGTTATAGGTAGAGAGAAGGTTTCCGCTATGTTTGCAAAGGGTAATGGCCGACCCGTCGTAGTATTGCAGAGGGTAGAAAATTTTGTGAGGCCTTTTTGTTCCCAGATGGTAAAGGGTTTGTATTCCAAACCTGGAGGGAAAGCCGGATTCCCCTGGATTGGGAGGTGGCTTGACATGAAAGGAGAAACCTTGAGCAGCTTCCTGGCCTCTCTCCATGCTATTGCAGTATCTCTTAGTAAGAGGTTATGTTGAAAAGGATGGGGAACTGACTTCCACCTGCAGTGTAGAAGTGCTACTAATGAATACGGATGAGCCATGTCAGATTCTAAAGAAAAGTTGGAGTATCGGGAGGACTGTGTAATCCAATCTAGACTGGTTCTAAGCAGACATGCTAAATTATAGATTCTGATATGAGGGAGACTGATGCCCCCTTCGCACCTGGGAAGATATAGTTTTTTTAAAGCTATACGTGGTCTTTTGTTTTGCCATAGAAATTTTGATATAACTGAATTGAGAGATTTCACATCTTTGTGATGGAGAAGTAACGGTAAGGTTTGCAATGGGTATAATAGCCTAGCAAAACTGACAATTTTTATTAAATGACATCTTCCCAAGAGCGAGAGGGGCAGATCCATCCAGGTAGTTAATTCTTGAGTTATTTTTAAAAACAGAGGAGGGTAGTTGAGGTGGTAGAGTGAGGAGGGGAGTTTCCCTATTTTAATACCCAAATATGTAATATATGAATTTGCGACAGGAAAGATAGAGTTCTGGGCCCAAGATGGTTTAGAGAGAGTGCCTATGGGAAGGATTTCGCTTTTGTTGTAGTTGATGCGGAGGCCTGAGCATATATACGGAATTCGTCGAAGACCTTTTTTATGGTAATCATATCTGATAGGGGGTTGGCTGAGAATATGAGAACGTCGTCCGCAAAAAGTGAGGTGCGTAAGTTGTGTGAACCAACTTTTATACCGTGTAGGGGAGCTGTCAATGTTAGGTATCTGGAAAGTGGTTCTAGGGCGATATTGAAGAGGAGTGGGGATAAGGGGCAACCTTGGCGTGTGCCCTTGTGAAGGCGGAATTCATCCGAGAGAAGGCCAGCTGCCACCAATCTTGCTGCCGGAGCATTGTACATGGCGTTTATGAGATGGTGGAAGGGTCCATTGAAGCCCATAGCAGACATGGTCATGGATAACCAGTCAAAGCCGACGTTATCGAAGGCTTTCTCCGCGTCTAATGTGATAATGGCATGGTCTATGTTTGGGTAGTGGTTAGCGTGCTCCAAGGCCAGCATGACTTTGCGGATGTTGAGGGTGGCTGTTCTGCCTTTTACAAAGCCGGATTGGGCAGGGTGTATCAAAGAAGGGATGATATCTGCTAGTCTAGTGGCTGCAATCTTGGATAGAATTTTTACATCGAGATTAAGAAGTGATATGGGTCTGTAGGAACCCGGGTCCTGGGGGTCTTTACCCTTCTTGGATAATAGTTTAATAATGGCCTGATTCCCCGATTGTAGATATGTACCCCCTGACCAAATACTATTGTATACTTGGTGAAGAGTAGGTTCTAATAGGGTTTGTAAGGTTTTGTAAAATTCACTAGTGAATCCGTCAGGGCCAGGGGCCTTGGAGAGGGTTAGGTTACGGATGGTGGTTGATATTTCAGAAAGGGAGATAGGGGCATTAAGTGCCTCTAGTTGTTGAGGAGAAATTTTGGGCAGATTTATTTTCTCGAGGAAGGAGCAAGCTGTCTGTTTATCTATGGGGTCTGGGGCATAGAGTGTGAAATAGAATTTGAGCATTACCTTATTAATTTGTTGTGGAGAGGAGTGAAGGTTACCCATGGCATCTTTGAGCGATGTGATATGTGTCGGGCGGAATTGACCTTTGCATAGTCTGGCTAGGAGTTTGCCTGCTTTATTCCCAAACTTGTGGTAGGTGGCATCTAGATGGGCCTTTTTGGTGAGTTCAAGGGTGTTTGCCCAGGTTTCGAAGTCTCTTTTTGCTGCCTGCCATTCATTTCTGGTGGCTGGGGAATCTTTAGTGTGTAGGGAGCGTTGTGCTTGGTTTAGGCGTGCGCTGGCTGCCTTATATTTAGTTAAGGTGTTGCGTTTAAAAGAAGTGGCATAAGAAATGATTCAGCCCCTAAGGTAAGCTTTGCCGGCGTCCCAGAAAAGGTTGGGATCGTTCCGGTGAGGGGCGTTGGTCGAGGAGTATTCAGACCATGACTCGGACATGAACTGCTGGAAGTCTGTATTGTTGTGTAGGTAGGAGGGGAAACGCCATATGTTAGGGTGTGGGGGTAGATCTAGATTGTCGAGTGTTACCTCAATGGGGGCATGGTCAGAAATGATTATGTCGTGGATGTCAGCGCTGTGGAGCATGGGGAGAAGGTTGTCAGAGCCAAAGAAGTAGTCTATCCTTGTGAAGACATTGTGTGGATTGGAGTAGAAGGTGAATTCTCTGTCGGCTGGGTGGGAGAGGCGCCAAAGATCCTGGAGGTGGATGGCATCCATAGTGGTTGCAAAGTACGAAGGGGTGGGGGGGTCGGAGCTAGTTTTGGAGCGCTTAGTAGATGACCTGTCATCCATCTGATGGAGAATATCATTAAAATCTCCGCCAACTAAATGGGGGAGATGGGTGTTGCTAAGTAACCAAATAGACATTTGTTATCACAAGTTCCTTGGAACCTAGTTGAACATGTGCCGTGATGAAGCGACCTTGCTTGTCAGTTTTCACAGACAGAACTGTGCAGGGGAGGTTTTTGTGTATTAGCAGGAGTACACCAGCTTTGCGACCCACTGCGTCAGAGCCCAAGACAGTGCCTACCCAAAGCTTCTTCATGCGGTGAAAATCTGGGGTTAGTAAATGGGATTCTTGAATCAGGGCTATGTCAGTTTTGATTCGTTTGAGATGTCGGAGAATTTTAATTCTCTTGTGAGGGGATCTAAGACCTCTAACATTCCAGGAGACTACTTTCATATTGGGGGGGTCTTGAGAGGGATATGGGCCGGTGTATGATATTTGTCACTGTGTAGGTGGTGAGAGAGAATCATAGCTATATTAGGAGGTATGGTGTTGGTGAGCGGACTGTGCAGTGAAGTAGCGAGGTACTGAGAATTACTTGAGCCCCGGGGTAAAGGAAAATGGGGGGAGGGGGGTAAAACAGGGGGGGGGGATCAGAGAAAGTAACAAAACAAGCACATGTAAGAACTTCTCTTTTTTCCGCATGGAGTCACTGTGTAGGACAACTCCCATGACCGGACACCAGGGGTTGCTTCCCAAAAGAGCCCATGATAGGATGGCTGGTTCTTATGTGGGCTCCTCTTTCAGACCGAGCATGTGGGGGAGGGTGAATTGAGCCATACACAGTGAGGCCAATAAGGAACGTAAAATGTACTAAAGACATTTGTAACAGTAAGGTATTTGATAACTGAACCATATAACTTAGCATCAAAATAACAGAGCACTTGACAGAATACCTTCCAAAACCTCTCTTGAATTGTGGTTCTTTTAGTGTGAATAGCTGCTAGGTGAGATGAAGATGTGGCATCAATACATTGAGTAGTGAAATATTGAAAAGTAAAATATTGAAAAATATTGAAAACCGTGGGGGTGTAGGTATATGGGTAAAGTCAAAGATCGAACCTGAAGTGGTGTTATAAGAGCTGCCTCAATGGTTTTTGGATAATCATAGCTGTGAGTCCTTGGTCAGCGAAGGGTGTTGCGGTGCTGGTCCGGGTATGACGATCTGAAGTGTTTGGGAGAGTCTTTGCGTGGGCTCCTTTGGTCCAGGGAGCGATTGATAGGAGCAGCTTTTGATGGGGTATGAGGGTGAGGGTTTGGATGTAGAGATCGCAGGTAGGCCTCCGCTTCAGAGGGATCTTGGAAGGATAGTTGATCGCCGTTCGGTGTCTTGAGGCGGAGGGTAGCCGGGAAGGCCAGCGTGAATTTTATTTGTTGTTTAAAGAGATCTGTGCAAACCTGCTGGAAGGCTTTGCGTTTTTTTGAGACCTCAATGGAGTAGTCGGCAAAGATCAGGACCCTTACGCCATCTACTTGGAGTGAGCGTGATTGTCGGAACTTTTGAAGGATGAGGGCCTTGTCTGAATAGTTCAGGTATTTAGCGATTATAGGTCGAGGGTTTTTGCGTTCTTCGTTGTAAGAACCCATACGGTGCGCACATTCCACTGTGCAAGATCCTGTAAGGCCCAGTGCTTCCGGAACACGGTGTGAGCAGAATTCCGATAGGGCAGAAGCTTGTAGGGATTCGGGTATCCCCACGAATCGCAGGTTGCTCCTTCTAGATCTGTTTTCCAAATCATCGAGTTTTTGGATAATGTATTGGTTTTTCTTGTCTTGTGCTTGTTCTGTGGCCTGAGCTTGATACATCTCCTCTTCCACATTGGACATGGGGTGTTCTAACTCGTTCAGCCTGGTGGAGTGTTCTCCCAGTTGGGCCTTTATTTGTTTCATCCCCGCATTTACAGCCTTTTCCACTGATGCTGAGATCATAGGGGACAGAAGGGCTGCAACAGCCTGAGCTATGCGCTCTGTATGCTGGTCCTCAGCATGTTGTGGGGTGGATGCTGGTAAGGAGAAGGCTTGGGAGAGGGATACTTGAGGGAAAGAGGCATGGTGGGGCTGTGGCTGCGTAGATCGGTCTTGTGGAGGGATGTGAGTGGCTGTGTTGCCGCTTATCTCCATTTCCGCCGCCTGTGTATCAGAGCGCGGCTGCGTGTAGGCCGAGACCGGGGCCTCGATTTGCGGCTGGGCCGGCGGCGCCGCCGGAGCGGTTTGTGAGCGAGTGCTGTTTTTTTCTACGAACCTGTCCATGGGCTGGCGGAGTGTGTCCGGAGGTAGCCGAGGGTGGATGAGGGCTCCTGGGCTGGTTTTATATGCCATTTTTTCATCCGGTGTGCGGGAGCTGAGGAGCGGAGCAGCTACTCCATGCGGCGCCGGAACCGGAAGTTAAGCCCATTTTAATGCATCAACATTTTTAGATGGTACAACCATCTTTGTTACACCATACCCTGCGATTTTGTTTACCTCAGAACATGGGGAATTATCATTTATATCTCATATTGCAATGTGCCATGCTTTTATCATCATTTTAGTTTTATGTTGTCAGTCTTCTATATCATGTATTTAATAGTTATATGTCATGCAAATGATTGGTTCAATAATAAACATACAGAATTTTTATACTCACATGAATTCTTTTGGTTTTGCCACACATACTTCATTTAGGCTCGGTTCACACTGGAACCCGCTGAAGATCACACAGGAGCGCTGTGCGTCCCTATTCCCCATTTCAGGGACGAATCAGGGCAGAATCTATGCCTGAATTCAGCCCTGAAACGGAGCAGTTTCTGTGCAGTGCGCTCTGCAGCTGCAACGGAGATATGTGAACCGGCTCCATAGGAAGCCAGTCACATTCTCCTGCTATGCAAATTAGATGCGGGGAAACCTGCATCTAATTCGCATAGGTGCGAACCTGGCCTAAAAGGAGAAGTACAGCCTAAGCTATTATCCTATAGGTCACAGGAGTGCAATTCGTTTTGCTCTCCTGTGACCCGTTTTCAGCAGAGAGCGGACTTGAGTCCAGGTACCACGTCATTGCGACAATAAAGTCTGGATGCGCCAGGTGCCTGGACTGACGCCCATCATGGCCGCTCCCCACCCATCCACAGCTCAGCGCACCAGTGAGCAAGGAGGGAGCATAGTGGAGTGATGATTGACAGTTAGCAGCTCTCTGCTCGGGGAGCTGTGAGAACTGATGCATCAGCGATGTTTGATCACTTGGTTTTCAGTGTAGAGGTGCTGGGGGACAGATGCTTTATCCACCCAGGTAAGTATGGTGGGGGGAAAAACCCCAAACCCATACTTCTATTTTAAAGTCCCAAATTCCCCTCTTTTTCTTAGCCTATGACAACATCAAGATACATAATTACTCCATTGCCTTGTCTATTACAACTCCCTACTTGTTGGCTTACACAGGCTACCTCCCTTCAGTCTATCATGAATACTGATGCCAGTCTTGTCCACTTACCCACTGTTTAGTGTCCGCTGCTCCTCTCTGGTGATCCTTCCACTGACTTCTGCTTACTCCACTAATTAAAATTAAATTTACTAATAACAACATACAAAGCCATCCACAATCCTACCTCAAAAGACATCACAAACCGCATCTCAACTCAACCCAACCCAGTCATTCAAACTGTCTTAATCACTCCTACTGAGGTCTCTTTCTCTCTAGCCTTAACAACTTAAATTTGACTTTCCACATAAACTCATTACCACATGGTTATTAAATGTTTTGTATAACTTGCCCCTCCCTTTTAGATGGTAAGTTCTCACAAATAGCACTCCCTTAACCCCTTTTAACTTGCATTGTACTGTACTGTCTCCCTTTCTTTTGCAAAGTAAAGTGCAAGCTGTTGGTTCTATGTATGTACAGTATATCCTGTATTATAATAATATTAATAATAGTAATAATAGTAAATGATGGTGATACTCTTGATTAAATCACACCAGTGTCAGCTAATTGTAAGTCCAGAACCTCCTTGCCTATTGTTTTGCCTCAGACAGACTGTTCAAAGAGATTTGAGAGGACATTAATGTTAGAATTATTCTTCTAATGTCTGGTACACACGGGCTGAATATTGGCCGGTTCAACAGAAACATTCAGTCTGTGTTTACATCAGCCTGTCCTGTCCGAACTTCTGTCGAACGGACATGCTGGAAAACCAGCACCTGATTGGCAGCCGATCAGCGCTGGCAACCAATGGCTGCGAGCACTGACCGATATTTTCTCACTAGGGTAAAAGGTTTCCATTGGAAAAAACTATCACTTTCTTATGAACCCGGTGTGGTTGAGACCCAGCCCTGCTGACTACTGGTTACATGCAATTAAAAGAAAAAATTGCAGTCAGAGCAAGCTGATATGTTTAAGATCAGAAGTTCTAGTAGTCTTTTTAATTATATATCAAACTTCTCCCCTGATGGCCTGTACTACAACCCAGTTTTATTTTGGTGGTCCTCCTGTTTAGGTGGTAGCAACGGACTGCAGCTTTAGGTATTACGTGACCCTGTGTGTTATTTAAGTGTTTCATTGTGGTCCCTGCACCTAACCTCCTTTTTGTACAGCAACAGTGGGATTTAAAATTCAGCTACAAAGTATTTAAAAGCTGAAAGTCTATGTAATGCATAGAAACGTACTGGGACATGTGAATCCGTGGAAAAGCAGATGAGCAGGCCTGGAAAGCATACTGAATTTTAGAACACTCAGGCTGGGTTCACACTATTGCAGCATGCGGCTCACAGCAGGGGTCCGTGGTGTCCCCATTTCAGGTCCCATTTCAGGCCGAATTTTGGGCTGAATTCGGACCTGAAATGGACCAAAAGATGCACAGGACACCTGTGCAAATTCTTACTGGAGCCACAGCGGAGATATAGGAACCAGCTCCATAGGTCACAATCTCCTACCATGCGAATTGGATGCAGGGAAACCCACATCCTATTCGCATAGATGTGAACCCTGCCTTAAAGTGTTACCAAAGTCAAATTATTTTTAAATTAAAATAACAAACATGTTATATGCACCTGCTCTGTGCAGTGGTATTGCAGAGAGCGGCCCCAATCCTCTTCTTCTTGGGTCCCCTGGCGGCAATCCATGCCCCTACTTTTTTTCATGTGTCCCTATAGCATAGCATACATAGAGTGTCTGCACGCTCCCAAGCTGTGTGCTGTGGATCCACTCTCAGGACTGCCTGTGTGTCCTGCTGGTGGTGGGTGCCGTCTTTATGCAAGGCCAGTTGGAGGTATACGGAATTCATTGAGTCGTGCGTTCCACGCTGGTTGCCCTTCTGGTTCCGGTTTCCGGTATCTCCGAGGACAGACGACGTGCAGCCGAGCCTGACACCCATGTCCCCCTGTACCTCCAACTGGCCTTGCATAAAGATGGCACCCACCGCCAGCAAGACCCACCTGCCGTCCTACTTCTGTACCTCCATCTGGGCAGTTTCTCCAGACCCCCCTGAGACATCTCCAGGGATTCAGCCGCAGACCTAATAAGTGATCATGGACTCCAATACATGTATTTACATGCCTGATGCTCACTCATAAGTTGTGAGTAGCTATTCGGCCACCTTTTACTATATCTTCATTAAATTGTTCATACATACTGCACTTAGATTGGTGCACCTTGTCTTTTCTTCATATCATCACTAATCACCAAGGATAACAGTTTTAAAAGGTGTAAAGGCATTTTTGGGCAACACATGGGGGTGTTCTCTGCTCATGCATACTGGATACCCATGTGGTCATTGCAGGTATGTTTTTCCTTTTTATTCCATTCACCTGGGCTTTTCTTGTCTCCTCCTCAGTGTTGCTCTGGGATCACTGTGTCATGCTGCCTTTCTTTTCAGTTTGCTGCTTTGCTCTGTTTCTATTGGGAATGCTGCCCAGTCAGACAACACATTGCTTGTAGGGTAAAGGGATTAGGTAAGCAGTGAACATATTGAGAAAAAGTGAGCCAATACTGTTGTAATATCTACAGCCCTGTAAAGACCGTAAGATGGAGGGAGCCCTCTAAAGGTCAAGATAAGTCGCCATCCAAGAGCAGACATCCAGGCAATGTGGATCAAGGTCATCATCGCACCTCTAATTATCATTGTTCCCCATCTACAAACATCACAGGTTACTGATAGTTGCTCTTTTGTGGTGGTAAGTAATTGCCTGAAAAACTAGTATGTCAAGTCTGCCTGGAGCAAGTGGACTTACAGTCCTGCAAGGACCTCAAGATGAAGGAAATCCTTTAAAGGGCAGAACAGTCACCATTTAGGCGCAGTCATCCAAGCAATGTTGATCAAGGTCATCATCTCGCCTCTAATCATTATTGCTTTCTGTCTACAAACACCAGAGATTACCAGCCCTAATGGTTGCTGCGTTTGTGGTGGAAAGTCATTGTCTGAAAAGTTAGTATGTCAAATGCGCTTAGAGAATGCGACAAATGACAAACAAGGGGATGTCAGGGTAAAAACCAACCTTGATTTAAAGAATTGGCCAAGGAGTCGATACCTGAAGCCTTTACTCCTAAGTCTGAAGCTGAATTGCCTAGCTCTTCCAACCAAAGCCAGCAGTTGGCGTCCGAAATGGAGAGCTTGTCAGAGGATGAAGACATTAAAGGAGCCACAGAATTTGACTTTTGCCTAATAAAGCCTTTTGCAAGGACAGTTAAGGAGGCAATTGCCTGGAGTGAAGTAGAGGAAACTCTCCACAAGGTTAAGTACCTCCCAAATCTTAATATAGATCTGCTCTCATTTCCCTTCATTAAAGGACTGGGGGAGTTAATTCAGGAAGAATGGAAGGGACCAGAGAAAAAGGCCTGTATAAACAAAAAGTTTTCAAAACTGTATCCCATGAAAGAGCCAAAGGTTAATCTGCTCCTGTCGCCTCTGATGGATGCATTATTAATGCAACTGGCAAGACTTGTGGTTACATTCAAGGACGCTCTAGTCCAAAAATTTGATCTAGCTCTGAAGTGCTCTTATGTACTGTAGTATCTGCAGGTGCCTGCAGACCAGCAATAAAATTTTCAATAGTAGGCAGAGCATAATCAAGTTAGACAGTTAATATTAAAGATGCCCTCCTGAAGGAAGTGGAGAGAAACAAGGTCATAAAAGATTTGCAAGAACTGAAATTGTCAGGAGACTCTGTGACTGAGGCATCAGTAGATGTTCTTCAAGAGCAATATTGCGGGCACGGCAAAGAGGGCATTATGGCTGAAGCCATGGTCGGCGGATCCCGCCTTATAGTCAAACTGGTGCAAGGTACCAGATCACAGCTCCAATCTATTTGGGAGTAGACAGGATACAACCATCTCAAGGGTGATCACTGGCAGGCGGTCACCCTTGAGATGAGGCGGAAATCTGACAACAACCAGAAGAATCAAAAGGTCTAGCATACAGACAGCAACTCCCAGGTAGATACGAGGAGGCAAAATCCTATGGACAGGGAAAAGATTATAAAGGGAACTATAGACATTCCCAATCTCCATTGTTAAAGCCTTAAAAATATAAGACACCTGTCTTGGAAGAACAGCAGAAGTAATTTTAAGGGTGCTTCCATCCAGGGTGTGCCTGTGGGAGCCAAATGAAGCTTTGCACACACACCTGGATGGAAAATATTTAGGATCAGTGGGCCATATAGGCTATATTGGTGCCACATTGGTGTAATTTTAAGGGATGTCCACCTTCCAATCACTTCCAGCCAGCCAGGATTCAATGGAAAAGCAAAAATTTCTGGTCCAGTTTGTAGCCGAATGAATTTAAAAAATCAGCGATCGTGAAGGTTCTAAGCTCCAAGAGGAGATGAAAATTCAGTTCCCCTCTGTTCTTTGTAAAAAAAAAAAACACCTCAAAATCAGGCGATCTGTGCCCAGCAAAAATTTAAAAAATCCAAAGCGCCAAAAGAATCTAACTATTGGTATGAGTAAGTGATACCATATAAATTAACAGCTGCAGAAAAATTGCTAAAAAGTCCCATGCAGATAATTTACGCTGAGTGCCACAAAGATTAGATAGATATCACATTTGAAACCTGGTGCGTTTTTTAAAAAATCGCTAGAGAGTCCCATACAGAAGATTTGTTGCAAACATCAGTAAACTTGAAGCAATAAAAAGTTCCAAATCCCAATTAAAGTGCTCATGCTCTACAAAGTGGATATGAATCCATGCTTGATTAGTGCTTGATATGTGCTCACAGGACAGTGCCCCCACATGGATGTGAACTTACCCCTCTAAATGGACTATTTCTAGTTTGGTCAAACACGCATGTGGGGCAGTTCCCGTGGATTTTCTGTGGACTGATGTGGTTCGGGATCGATAATTCCTCATATGACTGGATATGATAAAGAGGGCCTCACTCCTCCATATATTAGTGTTGTTTGGGGTAAATGTTCCTCATGCAAATTACAGAAAAAGCCTCATTGCGCAGCAATATTTTAAAAACATTTATTCCATATAAAAAACATAGTAATTAAACTTGCATGTAAGGGTACCTGTAAACCTGGCACCCGGTGTGAACAGCAGGTAAGTTCCCAGGAAATCTGCCCAAATGCAGTGGTATGCCGCCGCCGCGGTGTACTGGTTGATTTTCGGGACCAGAAGTGTGTCAGGATGACACAATGCTGCCGACCAACCTCTACGCGCGTTTCAGCCAATCAAACTGGCCGTCTTCAGGATCTGTGCCCAGTGCTAAACTTAAAAAAAAACTCAATAAGCACAGAAAGCTGGAGTCTTTCAAGATAAAGAACCTCCAATCAATTCCATTATTGATAAATAATATCATGCACCCAGCATTATTACAGCTTTTTTCATGAACGTGTGCGTAGGGAATATTGCGATTACACTACTATTTGGAGGGCATCATTTTAGCCAGAAATCGGGAGATGCTGTGCTATACAATCTACAAAATTTTAATAGCTAATTATTTGGAAGAAGAGATGGGATGTTCAGCTTACGAGGCATAGTACTAAATGCTCTCATCGCCTAAAGCCCTTCTGGGATTCAGTACTTTTATAAGAGGAAGGAGAGTTGTACTGTGCAAGACAGCAGTGGAAGGATAGAATTCTTAGGATGCCAGTGGAACTTCCAGTATCGATAATTGCAATTATTCCATTTTGGCTGGGGAGATTCTGGTGTCTGTCTTTCCTACAGTTAAGCATTGGGACGACAGATCTGCTCTCTCATTGCTAGTTTTGCCATCCAGCCCGAAGAGACTACATTTGATGGCATAAAGGTTGAGCAACGGAGGTTACCAAGTCAAGGGTGCTCAGTACAGGTAGTGGCTACCTTGTGTCAAGCCAGAGAGGTCTTCATTTGTAGGACTTCCCAGAGAATATGGGTAAAGTTTGCAGATCTCATGAAGCAAAAGCCTGGAGTCCTTTATCTCCAAAACCAGCCAAGGTTCTGCAGTTCTTACAGCTAGGTTCAAATACGTTTGCAGTTCAAAGTTTAGCCTTGTCCACACTTACAGGAGTTTAATGAACCCTAAACCCTTTAGGAAAGATAATCTTAAATGATTGCATGAAGTTAAATATCTGCAAGGAAACCATTGTTCCCTAAGTGGGATTTGCCTATGGTCTTCGAAGCTCTATCAAGTCCTCATTTCTATCCTACAGAATTGGCTACACTCTTCAACCTAACCCAGAAGACCATATTTCTGGTTGCTACAACCTCTGTAAAAGGGATGTCAAGGAGCCTCACCTAACTTTATACCCTGACAGAATAGCCCTAAAACCCCTAGATTCCTTTTATCCATAAAGCGTCTTTCTCTTTCCCCTTTAAACAAGAATTCAAGTTACCATCTTTCTTTGGTGTAGTGGGAGAACCACTTCCCCTGGATGTTAGTCTAACTCTGATGGCCTGTTTGGCAGCTACCCTTTCATTCAGGAAAGCTGAAATCTGTGCTTGGTCCCACATGGCTTAAGGCAGGGTCAGTCATCATCAACACATATAGTGGACTCCTAGATTAGGATAATTAAAAGAGTCTACTCTTCACAAGACCTTTCTATTTCTGGAAGACTTAAGAGCACATTCAACCAGGGCAGTGTCAACTCTGTGGACACCGCAGTGCTGAGTGCCTCCTGAGGTCATTTGTAAGTCAGCAATATGATCCTCCCAGAACACCTCTATACACTTTATAAGGTAAACCTGGCTCAGCTCACGACAGTAAAATTTTGAAAATTTGTTGCGCAGGCGCATAATTATGCTACTGACCATTACAAATTTTTTCTTGCGCCCTCCCGTATGGTGCGTTAGTTCCTATTGTATGCTACCATGATGTGCCAGGGAAACAGAAAATTGTATATTCACTTTTCTGTAATTTTCCTTTCCTAGTGCATCTTCATGGCTGCATACAAATTCCTACACAAATGGTAAGTGTTACAGAGAATGCTGTCAGCCGGGTTTGTCTTGGATTTATAGTTAACCAGTCCTATCAGATTGTGGGGGGTGGAGCCACAGCCCATTGTATGCTGTCATTAATATGAACCAGGAAAGGAAGATTACAGAAAGGTGAGTATACAATTTTCCGTTTTTCTGGACCGTAGTTTTAAACAGACTAAGCAGTATAATGTTAACCTGTTATTTCTAGCAAGCTAGGGGGAAGCCTTAACAGCAATAATGCCTCTCACTCACTGCCAACAAACACAATTTAATTTAATTTAGCTTATGGCTGCAGATCACCTGCCCCATATTTACAGACCGCTGTTGATCAATAGACCACAGTTTAAACATTACTTCGATTTAATTGCCTGGCAATTTGCAAAAACACAGTTGCAATCATAGCAAATAGCACATGCTGCCAGCAATCCTCAGCCAAAATTAGAAAAGATCAACTTTAAAGATCAACTTTAAGGCTCTGTTCACACCTGAGCAGAGCGCCTTTCAGGCATTTTTACTTATCAGTTTTTGAACGTTTTGGAAGTGTATTACAAGCATTATGCAGCTTTAGTCATTTTTGTTTAGCAATAGAAAGCACTAGAGGGAGGAAATTAGGGGTGGAGAGCTGCTGTTTGTGTAGAAAATGCGTGACAAAACGCTTGTAAAATGCTCAAGTCACATGTTTTCAGTCATTTCTATTGAAGTCAATGGGACCAAAAATGCTTGTAATCTGCCAAAAAAAAAAGTTCATGTACTTTTTCAAGAGACAGGCTTTTTGCTGCAGGCAACAGAATGCCTCTATGTGAACAGGGGCTATTGAAATTATAGGGATTTGACAGGTGACATTTTTTGAAAATATGTTGAAAATTTTGCTCCCACACATACAAGGCAAATTAATACTAGGTGGAGACAGCAATGTCTCCTTAGATCAAATTTTAGATAGGTCAAATGTACACAAACCTGTAGTGAAACATATCCCTAAACAAGGGGTTAAACTAGCCCGGGCACTATATTCCCATGATTTAGTGGATGTATGGAGAGACTTTCACCCCACAACCAGAGATTTTACATATTACTCCCAAGTCCATAAAACATACTCCCGTATAGACCATTTACTCACACAATCCTCACTATTGCCGTCAATCACCTCTACTGAAATAATTCCCAGCTCATGGTCAGATCATTCACCTGTATTATTAACATTATCAGACCTATGGATGAGACCACAACCCTCAACCTGGCGGCTTAACGCCTCACTACTTAATGACCCCCTAATATACACTGAAGTAGAGAAGGACCTCCGACAATACTTTATAGATAACCATCCTAGCGCCACCTCCCCCGGTATAAATTGGGCAGCACATAAAGCTACTATCCGTGGTAAGTTGATCCAAATGGCCTCCAGAAATAAACGTACCAATAGGCAGAAAATACAACAACAGGAGGATGAATTACATAAGATAGTCCAAGAACAAAAAGCTAACCCACAATTAGACCTACGTCATAAAATAGATGAAGCGCGTTCGGCACTAAATTTTAGTCTCACAACCAAGGCTGAAAAGTACCTCCGCTGGTCTAGGCATCGCTACTACACCAGGGGAGATAAACCTACCACACTATTGGCAAGAAAACTCACCCCCCGCCCATTCAATTCTGCTATGCCGAGACTTCGGACGAAAGATGGGAAACCCACCCAAAATCCCCAAATGATCATACAAGAATTTTCTAGGTTCTTCACCAAACTCTATAATAAACCTAACACATTTTCTACACCCAGAGCAGACGAATTCTTCCACGACATTTCATTACCACAAATTGCACAAGAACATGTAGAACTAATGGAAGCAGATTTCAATGAGGGGGAAATTTTGGCAGCTATCAAAAGCCTGAACCCTTCAAAAGCACCCGGCCCAGACGGTTTTACGGGCCATTATTACAGGAAATTTGCAGCCATATTGACCCCTCATCTATGTTCCTTTTTTAATGCAATACGAAAAGGTGACATACTAAGCGCACACGAAAATGAGGCCCTTATACAAGTACTCCCTAAACCGGGGAAAGATCATGGAGACCCCGCCAATTATCGCCCTATATCACTAATCAACGTGGATCTCAAATTGATGACAAAAGTGTTAGCAACCAGAATGAACGCTTTCTTAGCCAAATATATCCACCCAGATCAAGTGGGATTCGTCCCCGGCCGCCAGGCCCCAGATCAAACCCGACGGGCGATAGATATTATAGCCGCAATCAACTCCAACTGGGATAATCTTGGGAAACGGAAGGGTATGCTTCTCTCATTGGATCTTTGCAAGGCGTTTGACTCGGTAACATGGGAATACATCTATTACGTGCTACGGAGGTATGGGTTTGGGCCTCATTTTCTAACAATCCTGCAATCACTATATAATGCACCTACGGCTAGAATTCAGATTAAAGGTTATAAATCACATAAAATACATATACACAGGGGAACGAGGCA
Organism: Lithobates clamitans; assembly: GCA_037952925.1. Classification (NCBI taxonomy): domain Eukaryota; kingdom Metazoa; phylum Chordata; class Amphibia; order Anura; family Ranidae; genus Lithobates; species Lithobates clamitans. The sequence continues at coordinate 889,455 of JBBGZY010000213.1, read as the reverse complement.
AGGATGCCCCTTGTCACCAATCTTATTTATTTTGGCATTAGAACCCTTAGCAATCAAAATAAGACAGAGCCAAGATATAAAAGGTATTCAATGCGGAGATGGCGAACAAAAGTGCTCTCTGTTCGCCGATGATATCTTGATGTTTATTTCCTCTCCGATCACATCCCTTCCCAACCTATTTCAGATACTACGACGTTTTTCGGTATTCTCGGGTCTCACGATTAATCACTCTAAATCCGAGGCCTTAAATATCTCCATAGAACAACAGACGGTTCAACAACTCCAAACGTCATTCCAGTTTAAATGGCAGAAGGATAGACTCCCATATCTAGGAATATTTCTAACCCCCACATTACAGACACTCTATAAAGCCAATTATCCTCCCCTGTATGGAAAACTAACCACAGATTTATCCAGATGGGCTGTTAGCCCTCCGTCATGGTTCGGCAGACTGTACTCCATAAAAATGAATCTTTTGCCAAGATTGTTGTACTTGTTTAGGACTCTTCCGATTGCCATCAATAGATCTGATCTTGAAACACTTCAGCAAAAAATAATGAAGTTCATTTGGGGAAACACAAGACCCAGGGTGAATAAGCTAACTCTTCACACCCCTAAAACAAAAGGAGGCCTGGGCTTTCCCAACTTGATTAAATACTTTGAGGCAGCCCAACTGGCCCAGTTAATTCGCTCCCATTCGGGGGCTCCAGCTCCGACCTGGATGAAAATGGAATCAGCTCCTTATCCCACAATACCTATCAGCCACATGTTGTGGCTTAACATGAAAGACAGACCAACCCTAATGTGCCCCACATTATCGTTTTCAATGAGTATGTGGGATAGACTACAAAAACCATTCACTTTCCGTTCTACACATTCTCCCATGGCCCCCTTGGTGGGAAACCCAGATTTCACCCCGGGTCTTAATCCTCAAAACCTATCATGGTGGACTAATAAGGGACTGATACGCATAGCGGACATGTGTGACCACAGAGGTATAATACCGAAACAAACCTTAATAGAAAAGTATCAACTTCCTCACACTGAATTCTATCGTTACCTCCAGATAGTCCACTTTTTGCATACTTTACAACGCAAAACCGACATTTTGTCTGCCACCCCAATGGAATATCTATGCAAGTCCTATGACAAACATAGAGGCCATATATCACTAATTTATAGTATCTTGATTTCCAAAACGGAGAAATTACCCTATATGTTGAGATGGGAAGGGGACATGGAGGTGACGATGGAAACTGATAGATGGTATAAAATGGCACAGCTAGCTTCAAAAGGTTACATTAATACCTCTTTGATAGAAGCAAACTATAAGGTTTTATTAAGGTGGTACATGGTCCCGGCGAGAATCGCAACATATGTCGCTGGTGCCTCTCCTATGTGCTTCAGAGGATGCGGCAAAGAAGGTACAATATACCATACTTGGTGGACCTGCCCTAAGGTCAAACGCTTTTGGATACGCATCTATAACTTTATATACTCACTGACCCAAGTAAACCTTCCCAAATCCCCACAACAAGCACTACTAGGAGATCAAATAGAGGGAATACCTGGTCACACCAGGAAGCTCATATCCTTTATCTTCACTGCATCCAGAATAACGATAGCAGGATCCTGGAGAAGGCCCCTAATCCCTTTCGACAGGGTGAAAGCGAAATTGACATGGATCATGATCAATGAACGCCTCTCGGCATCTCTTCTAGATAAACAGGGGGCTTTTGATAGAATTTGGGAACCATGGTTGTCCTACTTATCGACAGGCTTTGACAACTAACGATTCCTGAAAGGGACCTCTAGGGGTGCACTCAACCCGAACTTTTTTTTCCCAACCCTTTTTTTCCCTTTCTTTTCTCACTCTTCCTTATTATTTCTATTCTTTTTCTTTTCCTCCCCCCTTCCCTAACACACCCTGTGGGACTTCCTATTCAAAATGGTGGTCGTCGTAACAGATGCGATGATTGCTGAAATGCGAGTAATGGAGGGGTGTGGGGCGGAGACCCCCCCGTCCACAGTGGAGCCCCCGATTGGGGTGGGTGGTCGGGTCTCGGCGCCGCACCCTCTTTCCACACAAAATGGAGAAGTGGATGATGTACGGTTAAATTGATGTATAACTACAATTAAAACAATATGAACCCAAATTAATAGTGTATGGTATTTGCTTTGGATGCCTATGCGGGTGAGGGGTGCCTGGCTGGCCTAATCTAGGCGGGCAGGCGCACTTGCATTATAATATGAAAGGCAACAAGGCATAGTATGGTATATTCATAGGATTCCCACAGGAAACTTAAGCTGAGATACGCCTTCCCCCTCCCTTTATCCCTCTCCCCTTTTTCCTTTATTACTATACAATTTCATGATGTATGAGTTATGTATTTTGTATTTTGTAAATGTTATTTTATAATCTTCAATAAAAACCATTGAAAAGAAATTATAGGGATTTGGCTTGTTGAGCATTTTAGAGCTACAAGCTTCCAGCTGGAAAGCGCTCCGTGGTGAACAGGGACTAAGTGCATCATATTGGGCTCAAACAACCCATAGATATAAACATTATTATTTTAGTGTTGTTCCATAAATGTGTATACTCTTGTCACAGATCAACAGTTTTGCTGTTAATCAAGCACCTCTGTTCCTAAAGACCACCAAGCATGCTGGTACAGTACATGTAGTGTCATAGTTTTAAGTTGTAAGGTTCTGTTACCTGTTATCACAAAAGACTTGTGTTCAAAACTAGTCATTCACCTACATGTCCATTCCCAGCCCAGCCAGGCCATCTCCCTTTCTATTTAAGTTGGGCTCATTCTCTCAGGCAGGGCCTGAGCAAGAGCTAGTGTTCCTAGCATCAGGTACCTCAGTGTTTCCTACTGTCTCTGACTATCCGAGAGATTCCACGTGACCAAGATTTCCGAGGTTTCTAACGACCTTGACCTTCCAGGAAGGTTCATAGTTTCCTAATGTATCTAACTTTCTGAAAGTTTCTGAGGATGCTGATATTCTTAATGTTCCTGTGGCAGGATCCCCTTTATTCCCAGTAACTTCACAAGTGTTTCGCAAAGCCTTCCAATGTGATATCTGTACCCCCAGTGTTCCCAGTAAAATCTTCCAGTGCTTTCCATTATAATCTCTACAACCCCAGTGTTACCAGCATTATCCAGCCTATCCCCAGCAACTCTGTGTGTTCCTACTTGCAGCCTGTATCCTTCCACCTGTTGTATCCTGTAATACTTCAAGTGTACATGTGCTTCTGTTTCCTTTGTGTACCACTGTTAGCTTTTAGCCTTCCTGCACTTTCAAAACGCCACTCAACCGACCAATTCCGTATGAGTGTATGTGGCGGCTTCACCCAGCGCTGCTTCACTGACCACACCTAGCATCAGAGGGTATGGTCAGTGGAGCAGCGTTGGCTGAGGCCATCACATACACTATCCCTCTATACACTGCCCCCCCCCCCCCCCCCGTGAATGTAAAGCATTCTTTGATTGGATGGGATTTAAGAAATCCTGCGAAAGGGAGGATCGGGGATGCTCTATGCAAAACCGTTGCACAGAGCAGGTAAGTATAATGGGATTTATTTACTAAAGGCAAATCCACTTTGCACTACAAAGTGCACTTGGAAGTGCATTCGCTGTAGATCTGAGGGGGATATGCAAGGAAAATAAAAAAACTGCATTTTTGCATGTACATGATTGGATGATAAAATCAGCAGAGCTTCCCCTCAGATCTAAAGTGACTGCACTTCCAAGTGCACTTGCAGTGCAAAGTGGATTTGCCTTTAGTAAATCAACCCCAATGTGTTTGTTTTTTAAAAGAAAAAAATCCTTTAGTATCACTTTAGCTTTATGAAAATGTCATTAAGTATTTAGATGAATGGAGCACATTATGATAGAATGGTAAACAGGATGGTGTAGACACTTCATTTTTGCAAGGTATCATAATGCTTTACCCACAACACCTTCATCATGTGTATTGGGATCCTGTGTACAGTGCCTTGCAAAAGTGTTCACCCCCCTTGGCTTTTTACCTATTTTGTTACATTACAGCCTTTAGTTCAATGTTTTTTTAATCTGAATTATATGTGATGGATCAGAACACAATAGTCTAAGTTGGTGAAGTAAAATTAGAAAAATATATACATAGAACTATTTTTCAGAAATAAAAAACTGATAATTGGCATGTGCGTATGTATTCACCACCTTTGTTATGAAGCCCATAAAAAGCTCTGGTGCAACCAATTACCTTCAGAAGTCACATAATTAGTGAAATGATGTCCACCTGTGTGCAATCTAAGTGTCACATGATCTGTCATTACATATACACACCTTTTTGAAAGGCCCCAGAAGCTGCAAAACCTAAGCAAGAGGCACCACTAACCAAACACTGCCATGAAGACCGATGAACCCTCCAAACAAGTAAGGGACAATGTTGTTGAGAAGTACAAGTCAGGGTTAGGTTATAAAAAATATCCACATCTTTGATGATCCCTAGGAGCATCATCAAATCTATTATAACCAAATGGAAAGAACATGGCACAACAGCAAACCTGCCAAGAGACGGACGCACACCAAATCTCATGGAGCGGGCAAGGAGGGCATTAATCAGAGAGGCAGACATAAGAGAGAAAGAATATCCAAGCATCCCACTGAGGGTTGCCAACATCCCCTGTAAAGTCAATATGGAGAAGGAATTACCCCCCAAAAAACTGGGACTTTAACGGCAATGTACAGAAATATAAGAATACAAAATTTTATTAAATAAATATACATTTATACAAATATCAAACCACTAAAAAAGCAGATGACAAGCAAAGGTAAATTCCCATGAAGGCCAGACAGCCTGACGTGTTTCAGGACACAAACATCCCTTCATCAGGGGCAAAGAGTCAGCAAGGAATTACACTGTGTAAAAATCAAATACATGAAGTAAGAGACAACAATTACAAAAATTATTTGTATCATAGGACATACATCATGAAATTTGCATAGAGGCATACCCTGAGTGGTCATCATGTAGTCGCACTGCTGGATAGGGGGCGAAACGATATCACAAATGCACCGGGATGTCACACGGACACAGATGTACCGAGTGGGCAACCAAGCATCCACACAAGTCCCATAGTCGGTAGCAAAGTGTAATTCCTTCCTGACTCTTTGCCCCTGATGAAGGGACATTTGTGTCCTGAAATGCATCGGGCTGTCTGGACTTCATGGGAATTTACCTTTGCTTGTCATCTGCTTTTTAGTGGTTTGATATTTGTATATATGTATATTTATTTTATAAAATTTTGTATTCTTATATTTCTGTACATTTGTTGCCATTAAAGTCACAGTTTTTTGGGGGGTACTTCCTTCTCCATATTAATCAGAGAGGCTGCACAGAGACCTAAGGTAACCCTGGAGTAGCTGCAGAGTTCCACAGCAGAGACTGAGTATCTACACATAGGATGACAATAAGCCGTACGCTCCATAGAGTTGGGCTTTATGGCAGAGTGGCCAGAAGTTAGCCATTACTTTCAGCAAAAAACAAAATGGCACATTCTGAGTTTGTGAAAAGGCATGTGGGAGTCTCCCAAAATGTATGGAGGAATGTGCTCTGGTCTGATGAGACTAAAATTTTACTTTTTGGCCATCGAAGAAAATGCTATGTCTGGCGCAAACCCAACACATCACATAACCCAAAGAACACCATCCCCGCAGTGAAACATGGTGGTGGGGATGCTTTTCAGCAGTCGGGACTGGGAAACTGGTCGGAGTTGAGGGAAAGATGGATGGTGCTAAATACAGTGCTAAATACAGGGATATTCTTGAGCAAAACCTGTACCACCCTGTGTGCGATTTGAGGATAGGACGGAGGTTCACCTTCCAGCAGGACAATGACCCAAAACACACTGCTAAAGCAACACTGAGTGGTTTAAGGGGAAACATGTAAATGTGTTGTAATGGCCTAGTCAAAGCCCAGACCTCAATCCAATAGAAAATCTGTGGTCAGACTTAAAGATTGCTGTTCACAAGTGCAAACCATCCAACTTGAAGGAGCTGGAGCAGTTTTGCAAGGAGGAATGGGAAAAAATCCCAGTGGTAAGATGTGGCAAGCTCTTAGAGACTTATCCAAAGCGACTTGGAGCTGTGATAGCCACAAAAGGTGGCTCTACAAAGTATTGACTTTAGGGGGGTGAATAAATATGCACATTGACTTTTTCTGTTATTTTGTCCAAATTGTTGTTTGCTTCACAATAAAAAAAACTTCAACTTCAAAGTTGTGGGCATGTTCTGTTAATTAAATTATGCAAATCCTCAAACAATCCATGTTAATTCCAGGTTGTGAGGCAACAAAACACGAAAAATGCCAAGGGGGTGAATACTTTTGCAAGGCACTGTATATGCTTCATAAGTAGTACTTTGTGTGCATCTGGCAGCCTACTAATTGAAAATCTGTACAGACCTTTGATTCCCTATCATGGAACATGCATACACACACACACATACTCTTGAACTATTCTGAAGGAATGGATGTCTCATAAAAGCAAAGTTATTTCATGAAAAATGTAGGCAAACAAGCACGTTCTATTGAATGTAGAAAATACATCTATTATGAGGCTCTTTTGAGTTTATGGCAAAATGGAAATGTTTACAGTGGATTAAATCATTTCAATAATGTGTCTGGATTTTTGTGTGACTTTATAAATTATCCAATTTAAACTATTTATGTCTGCTGTTTCTTAGGAGAGAGATTAATGTTGCCTAAAGCCTGATATGCAACTTTGCTTTTAAATGCAAATATTATAACAAGTATAACACACAAAGGCATGAACTATATCAATTACTCCTAGTAGGCATATGTAAAATACCTTGTTTGTCTCTCACTATTTTAATTTACTCAAAAAATCCAGGATACCTTTATACAAAAAAGATATTATAATACCCCCAAAAATAATCTGAATGCCACACCTTTTTCACATCTGTTGTAATATGGGGAGTGTCTAGCTCAGTGGTAGATGCATTTTCAGTGAGTTCACAGCCAACAGGAACTTTAGGTTTTAGGGTGTGGTAGCCCACGTTTATTAAAAGTAACAAAAATCTAAGTTTATACATGCATAGGTTGCCCACACAGGGGTTCTTCTCCAAAAAATATACAACAAAAATTCCAAGCCACCTGGCTATCAAGGCTCACTCAGCCTTGGCCGCAGTACAAAGCTGCACAGGCCCAATCCTTTCCTCTAGGAAGGGGCTCTCCTGACACTCCAGGCTTTCACACTCCTCCAAGACTCACAAATCCCTCTGGTCCCTAGGGCTCTCTCTTCCAGTTGTCTCAGCAATAGTCTCCCCGACTCTCTCAGCTGGCCCAACTCTCTCAGTCCACTGACCTGGAACCTCTCCCACATGGAGTGCCCTCTCAAGGATATTGCCTGGGTTCCTAACAAGAAGCACACCTCCCTCCTGGCTGCAGCAACTGCTGCACCTCCACCTATATCTCTCTGAGCTATGCTCAGGTCTGCCTTATAACGGATGTGTGCACCTGGACCACACACAACCTACAGAATTTCTGTAAAACTGGACAAAAGACTGAAGACTCCATCCCACCCAATGCTCTTTGGAGTCTTCAAGTCTCCAGCCTTGATCCAGACTTACCAAATCCAGAGAAAATGTAAAACATAATTTTCTATGCTCCCAAAGCTTCTGCTAGAGCTTCTCAAATGGACTGTTTGAGAGTCCTATGTCCATTTAATGGAAAAAATTTAAAACAAATTTTCACAGAGACAGGGGCTCCCACTCTCATAATGTATATTATGGTATTTTGCTCCAAATGGAGTTCTTTCCAGTAACTGGTTCCACACAGGAAAGTACATATTAGGGCACCTGCCCACTTTTATTCTTCAACAAAAAAATACCAAAAAAAGATAAAAACGAGGAGGGATTTTTTATGCGCCTTGCATACCATTAAAGTCTCCATTAAACCAGTAATATACTTAAAAACATTTTTTGTTAAAAAATAAAAAAAAAACACTGGTGGCACTTATGGGCACTGATTGGTGGCACTGATAGGCACTGATTGGTGGCACTGATGGGCACTGATGGGGCTTTCCTGTAATCAGGGCACTGATTATCAGTGCCCTGATTACCTGCCCAGGTCTCCTCTGCACGGAGATGCCTCTGATCGGCACTCCTTGCCACATACTCTGTCAGTGTGAGGTGAGGAGAGCCAATTCGTGGCACTTCCGTATTTACATGTGAACGGTTGTGATTGGACACAGCCGGTCACTTGGTTAAAGAGCCGCGGCCGTGGCTCTTTACACAGATCGGGTCGCGCTGTGTCCTAGCAACACAGCGAGGCCACGATCACCCCCGCGCTCACGCGATAGCGGCCAATCCTGGGCACCTTCATATGACATCCTCCGAGAACGAGAGCCGCCCCATCCCTCCATCATTTGACGGTGGGCGGGCGGAAATCAGTTAAAGACTCTTCTGCAACAAGTAGATCCAATCTCTTATCCATCATTTTTAAACAGGGCTCTGTGAGCCCTAGAGTTCCTCTAGATCAGTGGTCCCCAAACTGTGGCCTGCGGGCCGGATGTGGTCCTTTGCTTGTCTTTATCCAGCCCTTGGAGCATTATTTCTCCTACTAATATGAGGCACTATTCCACCAACAATGGGGCGCTCTTGCTACCACTGACAATGATGATGGGGCACTATTCCTCCTGCTGACATCAAGGATGGGGCACACTTCCTATCACTGACACCAACAATGGGGCACTGTTTCTCAAACTGATAACAATGATGGAACATTGTTTACCCCCACTGATGCCAGGACTTTTTCTACTCCAACTTGCCACGGTCTGCCGCCCCTTCTTAAAGTCTGAAGGACAGAAAAATGGCCCTTTATTTGGAAATATTGGGGACCCTTGCGCTAGATGGTTATAAGCGTTCCTTGAGCAATGAGCAATTTCTGCGCCACAGATAGGTAACCAATGGCACCCATTAACTTTTTAGCTATCTGCAAGGGGGTAGAATTCCATGCAATGACTACAAGTGTAAGGAGCATTCTAATTTACCATGAACTATATTACTATTGTAATTATTAGCAGGCGTTCTCTGAGACCATAACGTTTTTTTTCAAGGGTTCCTCCATGTTAAAAAGGTTGAGAAAGGCTGCCCCAATCTGTACAAAGGGATTCTGCTATAGCACAATTTTTTTATGGAAAATATTAGTGTATATATTTTCCTCACTTTTGTTTCCTTTGCTTCCATAAATTGCAATAAAATGTATAAAAAGTTGTGATTAAATTATGTAGTTTGGTGACCTATTTTACAGACTAGTAATAAAGCTACTGCTCTTATCTTGTATTTTTCTCTTGATCTTCGTGATAGTTGCAGTGACAAATAACCTATGCCTTTTAGAACACTGTAAAAATATTATTTTTTGTAACCGATAGCGGATATTGGAAATTAAAACAAATATTTTTCTTAAGTAGGTGCAATGAACATAGACCTAACACCTCATGCAGGCTCCCTGCTCCTGACCTTGACTGCACTCGTATGCTTTGGTGCTCCTTCGGACAGCTTCTACTTGCATCTGAATAGATTAAACCTTGATCTCATTTATTATCTCAAGAAATGGTCTCAAGGTCACAGGGCTGGAAATTTAATTATGGTGGCAGTATATTAAGTGGCAAATTTAAAGATGCTGAATTGCAGTAATTAATTTTTTGGACGGTGGTCTCTAGGGAGCAGGTCTCTTTTCCCACTGGCTGTTTAGGCATTTATCACAACCACTGAGCTTGACAGCTGTCTTTTAGCTTTTAACCTGCTTCATTATTCTTCTTTTATGGCAGCCTTTAAAAACACTAGACAACTATATCTTCTTTTATTGTAATATATGTTATGCGCTTGTATTAAGCAATGCTTCACCTTCACTATAAAACATGATTCCTGTATGGCCATGAGCTATTGTACCAGAGCCAAGTCTAAGCTATAGCAATGATTACCTTTGACTGACACCTAGTGTCAAGGGATGAGATTCAGCAGCCAAGCAAACTACAATTTTCTTAATGATTTACCAATAAAAAATACAGAATACGTCAGCTTTCAGAAAATAATGCATTGAAGAAAATTGAATGTCTTTTTAAAGTATTTGTCGATACAAATTAATGTGATGTGCTTAATTACATCAGCTTATCAATCTAATGCCTAAAAACCAACCTCTTTTGTGTGTACAGTTGTCCATTATTTCTGTTCAAGGGGGCAGCCATATGTCCAATGACTGAAACAGCATCACTATATCGTACGTAATAGAAAATATCCAAAATAATCAACCAAATGATGTGGTCAAGTGGGAGGAGGGACTGGGGGCACACCTAGTGGAGGAAGAGTGGGAACAAATGAAGGACACCACAGTACATAATTTACTATTAAACATAAATTCACTGAAGTCCAGTTATAAGCTCCTTATCTATTGGTATTTAACCATCAACAAAATATCACATGCTGTAGATTGAAAATGTAAACATATTTTCTGACGGACTCCATGGCAGCTTACGTGTGGGTTTACCCCGCCTCCTCTCCAATGCTATAGGACCCCACTCCCATAAATTTCGGCTCAAAGCCACAGACTACGTTCCTTTTTGTCCTCTTCTATGGACCCTATGTGCTTACCTGCACGGCGGTGGATTGATGTCCCAGTCTTTAGGAATAAGCCCACAGTTACAAGGAGGCTGGTTTTGGGCATGATGGATAAGCAGTGCAGTAGCCCAGGGCCCAGCTACGGGCGGGCAAGTGGCGTTTCAGGTGGTAAACACCCTGTGATGTGGATGGCCTGTGTATGATGGACGTCCTCCCGGTGCCCCAAAATTCTGCATAAACCTTTTTAAAGCTTTTTCTGATAAAAGACGAGTGGCCCTTCAGAAAAGGAGCCATCCTATGAAGCATAGTTATTAAAATAATCATATCAATACTGTCAAAACTTCCTCTTAGAATAAACAGCTGCCATTATGGTTGTTACAATGTGGTATTTTTAGTAAAGGCATAGCAATCAGTTCTTTGGCACCACTCCTGTTGTTATAGCTGTACTTTATGGCTCTCCAACAGAGTTTGAGGTGCAGAGGAAGTGAACATGTACGTATATCTTTCCTAAGGCTCGATTCCAGAGGCGGCTCTTTAATTAGGCAAATTAGGCGGTCACCTAATTTGCCTAGTTAAAGAGATGCTTCTGAGGCTGGCAGCAGGGATCTCCCTGCCATCAGCACAGTCCTGAGTCGAGACATCCCAAGTCTCCCACGAGGTGCGGGAGCCTCCCGCATTTTGGCTGCGGGTCCCACACACCTGCGAGTGCCCTGCGATATTCCGGCTGCCAGCCCCAGCAGCACAAGAAGAACGGCCGTGACCACAGTCAAAGAGGAATGCATGCCGATGAAACTAATTCCACTTCCTACTTTCTCTTCCTACTCTCTCCCCCCCCTGTGTCTGATCAGTGCTCTTTCATTGGGGACTCACTCCTACTGAGTACACCCCTGAGGCGGAGCTTGCTCCTAGGCTCACATTTTGATTGGGTGGGACTCTGGGAAGGGGTGTGCCTGGCCTCGGAGGTGGTCACACCCAGCCCACCTTCTCTGGTGCAGGAAAGAGCAACACAGAGAGAGGTAAGTGTGCTGTGGCAGCCACTTTCTCTGACTGTACTAAGAACACATCTTACACCAGGGGCGTTGCTAGGTCTACAAAAGATCTGGGGCTAGAGCCTATAGAAGCGTAGTAAAGAAAGTCATATGCTTGGGCGGGCATACACATTTATATACAGTAATATACGTGTGTGTGTGTATATCCCCAGAGAATTTTCAAAGAGACGAACAGTCAGCGCAAAAACCCTCAGACAAAACAAAGCTGCTGAACACTAAAGGCAAATATATAAATCCTTTCACGTGGTACAATACAAAAAATAGTGCAGCGCTAGAATTTAAATCTATATTAAACGGACATTTAATATAGATTTAAATTCTAGCGCTGCACTATTTTTTGTATTATATCCCCAGAGAGCCCGCCCCTTACATCAGGGTCCCCAGAGAGCCCCCCTTACATCAGGATCCCCAGAGAGCCCCCCTTACATCAGGGTCCCCAGAGAGCCCCCCCTTACATCAGGATCCCCAGAGAGCCCCCCTTACATCAGGGTCCCCAGAGAGCCCCCTCCTTACATCAGAGTCCCCAGAGAGCCTCCCCCTTGCATCAGGATCCCCAGAGAGCACCCCCCCTTACATCGGGTCCCCAGAGACCCCCCCCTACATCAGGGTCCCCAAGAGAGCCCCCCCTTACATCAGGGTCCCCAGAGAGCCTCCTCCTTGAAATCAGGGTCCCCAGAGAGCCTCCCCCTTAAAATCAGGGTCCCCAGAGAGCCTCCCCCTTGCATCAGGGTCCCCAGAAACCCCCCCACTTACATCAGGGTCCCCAGAGAGCCTCCCCTCCCCTTGGGGACCCCTGCAGAGACTCTGGGCTATGGGCCCCAGATTTGGGGCTATAGCCCCAAAAGCCAGCCCCTAGCGACGCCACTGTCTTACACCAAAGATTACATCACAGTACAGGTCATATACCCTGACAATAGGAGAGTGTCCTATGTCATAAGGAAAAAGGGGAGCTACAGGGATGAATACGATGGTGAAAAGGATGGTGGGGATGAGGATGATGGGTGATTATGGGGAGAGGAAACGATAGAGGCTGTTTGAAGCATGAGGATGAAGATGGATCATGTGGTGATATATAGAGGAAAGAGCACATAGAGTATACAAGGATGAGGATGATGGGTTGCAAGCAGGGAGGGATGGGGATGATTATGGAGAGTGAAGTTGGGAATGAAGATGGTTTTGGAGAAAGATGAGAATGATGGAGTTACAATTGTGGAGAGAGAAGAGGATCATTCTGGAGAGGGATGAGGATGATGGTGGCAATTAAGAGGAATGAGGAAGATGAATAAGGATGATGGAGATCGAAGTGGAAGATGAGGTTACAATGTGAAAAGAAATGAGGATGACTGTGGAGAGGGACAAGGATGATGATTATGGAAGGGGTGTTGGGGTTCAGGATGATGAGGTCACACTGTGGAGAGGAATGAGGACAGATATTTATTAAGAATTCAGGGATGAGGAAGACTTGGATACAATGTGAAATAGAATGAGGATGATACTGGAGACGGAAGTTAGGGATGAAGATGGTCGTTGTGGTTAGTGTTCCTTTAATATCTCTCAGAAGATGTAAACCTCTGTATACTGATTCTATTTCATTTGACCATCATTTTAAATTGGTGGGGGGGGGCGCAACCTCACTGAAATGAGTTTGCCACCTCCATGAAATGAGTTTGCCACCTCCCTGAATTGAGTTTTTGCTGGTTGGGATGTCTGTGATTCCCAGCTGGTCTGTAAGCTCCGCTTTGGGACTATGATCAGGACCAATTTACCAGAGGATGGGAGCTCACTGAGAGCTTCGGATCACGGCAAAATAGAGCCGCTGCGCTGACAGTTTCCCCCCTCCCGCACAGACGAGAGAGAAGAGAAAGCTGCTTCTGCTCCTCCTCCTCCTCCTGTCCTCTCCTCTTGTGTCTGCCCCGCCCACACTCCCTGACAGTGTTCTGTCTAAGATAAGGGGATGTGTGGGTGGGAAGTTTGAAGATCAGTAACTAAAAGAGGAAAGACAGAGCCTGATCCATCCCTCCCTTTCCTGCCTCCCTGTGAGTATTCTGATGTAAGGGGCACTGTTCCTTGCTTCCTCCATCTTTCTTTCTTTCTTTCTTTCTTTCTTTCTTTCTTTCTTTCTTTCTTTCTTTCTTTCTTTCTTTCTTTCTTTCTTTCTTTCTTTCTTTCTTTCTTTCTTTCTTTCTTTCTTTCTTTCTTTCTTTCTTTCTTTTCCTCACCAGCGACAGTATCCTTCATCCCTCTCCAGTCCCCTTGACACCCATCTATTTGCCCCCCCCACCTCCATGCCAGCACCAATACTCCTCTTTTTTATCCCTTTACAGACCAGGATCCTCCAGTTCTCCTCTACCCATCCCTCATCTCCTACCCACTGCCTCCTTTTTACCTCCTTCTCCCCTAACACATGGTTCCCACTTCCTTCCCCACCCCAATGTTTTCAGGCGCTGAGGAATTACTGCTGCCGCTTGTGTGGGTGGGATGTGTACTGCGCCAATCCCTGCTGTCCTTCTTTTCCTATTTATCCAATGTGATTGGCGCAGTACACATCCCACCCACAAAAGCACCAGCAGGAATGAGATGCTCCGCCTCTGGGTTCTACCATAATCCCTGCAAGGGGCCTTATCTCCAAATTTTGCCTAAGACCTCACAAAGCCTAGAGCCACCTCTGCTTGATTCACATCTATGTATGTTGCTTTTGAGCATTTCTGCAGTGCTTTGCTTTCTGCATTTTTTACTGCGATTTTGCGTTTCTTATGCTTTTTTTTTCCCATTTGTTGTTGGGCAGATTTAAAAACACAAATCACAAATTGTGGCAAAATCTCAGTATAAACACGGTAAAAACATACTACATGCTTTTCTGCAGCTTCTCCATTGAAGTCTATTGAACCAAAAACGCAAAAAAAAAAGCACCGTTTTACATTTAAAAAAGTCCCTGACCCTTTCCAAAAACGCAGAGGCACAAAAATGCATTGATGTGAATGTGTTCACTAGGAACCCATGTTAAAAAAATGTCCTGCGTTTCTGCAGGCAGCAAAAAGCATGAAAAACGCATTGGTGTGAATGAAGCCTAAAGGAGAGGGTAGAAGATTACAAGCACACAGTGTAGGGTATGCTGATAAACAAAGCAAGTAACTACATACAGCTGATAGAGATATATTCAGATGTACTCTTCTTCAGACATTTACTGACTTGCTTTTGGCCTCCAGCTGTTTTATCAGCACATTGGATAGTCCCATTGAGTCTAATGGGTCAATATTGACCACTGTGGTGAACCCTTAAATAGCACAAGGATACAGGAGTTTCGATTTTTAAGTCTTAAATGCTTGTTTCAAGTGAGATAGTGAAGCCAGAATCAGAATGACAGCCCTTGAACCTGCCCCCCTAAAAAGGAGTCAACAATTGCAGCTCCCATATTTATTTATTTTTTGGTTTGTTCCAAGTTCCTGCCCTCTCGGAATTATCAGCAGCAAAGAGCAATTTTGGAACATTTTATTTAAAGTGGTTGTAAACCCGTCCATATACCCAGTGAAGTGACTGGAGATTTGCAAAGATGAAGCAAATCCTTCTACATAAGTTGTACCTGTTTATATATATATATGAATAGTGCATTCATAAAGTATTCAGACCTCCTTCACTTTTTTTTATTTTCTTACAGTATGTTGTAGGCTGTAGTTGTTTTTAGAAATGTCTGAAAATGTATGAAAAAGGAAAAGTTGAGATATCACATTGACATACAGTATGTATTCATACCCTTGGCAACAACACTTGAAATTTAGCTCAGATTCCTTCCATTTCTCTTGATCGTTGCTGAGGTGTTTCTACACCTTCATTGGAGTCCACCTGTAAGAAATGTAATTGATTGGACATGATTTGGAAAGGCACACACATGTCTATAAAGGGCCTCCCAGCTGACAATGCATATGTATTAAAACAAAAGCCACGAGGTCAAAAGGAACTGCCTGCAGAACTCAGAGACAAGATTATTGCAAGGCACAGATCTTTGGAAGGCTACAAACAAAATTCTGCTGCCCTGAAGGTTCCCTGGAGCAGAGTGGCCTCCATAATTCTCAAATGGAAGAAGTTTGGCACAACCAGGACTCTTGCTTGTCACCTTGCCAAACTGAGCCATTGGGAGAGAAGGGCCTTAGTAAGAGAGGTGACCAAGAACCCAATGGTTGCTCTGACTAAGCTGCAGAGTTCCCAAGTGGAGATGGGACAAACTTTCAAAAGAACAACCATCACTGCAGCCCTCCACCGATCTGGGTTTATGGCAGAGTGGCTAGACGGAAACCTCTCCTCAGTGCAAAACACATAAAAAGCCCGCTTGGAGTTTTCAAAAAAAGCACCTGAAGGATTCTCAGACTGTGAGGAACAAGTTTCTCTGGTCTGATGAAACTTAAATTGAACTGTTGGGCCTGAATTCTAAACATTATGTCTGGTGGAAATCAGGCACCACTCATCACCTGCCCAAAACCATCCCAACAGTGTAGCATGGTAGTGGCACCATCATGCTGTGGGGGTATTTTTCAGGTACTAGGAGACTGGTAAGGGTTGAGGAAAAACTGAATGGAGCAAAGTACAGAGATATTCTCAATGAAAACCTGCTCTACGGCGCTCAGGACCTAAGACTGGGCCGAAAGTTCACCTTCCAACATGAAAACAATTCTAAGCACACAGCCAGGACAACACAGGAGTGGCTTAGGGGCAAATCTGTTGATGTCCTATAGTGGCCCAGCCAGAGCCCTGACTTGAACCCTATTGAACATCTCTGGAGAGACCTGAAATTGGCTGTGCACTGATGGTCCCCATCCAACCTGACTGAGCTTGAGAGGATTTGCAAAGAAGAATGGCAGAAAATATCCCAATCCAGGTGTGCAAAGTTTGTCGTGTCTTACCCAAAAAGACTCGAGGCTGTAATAGCTGCCAAAGGTGCTTCAACAAAGTACTGAGTAGGGATGGGCTATCTGTTTGAGTCGAACATGAGTTTGACTCAAACATTGGCTGATCGCCCGTTCGCCGAACAGCGAACAATTTGGGGTGTTCGCGGCAAATTCGAAAAGCCGCGGAACACCCTTTAAAAGTCTATGGGAGAAATCTAAAGTGCTAATTTTAAAGGTTAATATGCAAGTTGTTGTCATAAAAAGTGTTTGGGGACCTGGGTCATCTAACAATGCAAAAAAAAGTTTTAAAAACGGCCGTTTTTTCGGGAGCAGTGATTTTAATAATGCTTAAAGTGAAACAATAAAAGTGAAATATTCCTTTAAATTTCGTACCTGGGGGTGTCTATAGTATGCCTGTAAAGTAGCGCATGTTTCCCGTGTTTATAACTGAGAGCAAAATGACATTTCTAAAGGAAAAAAAAAAGTCATTTAAAAGTAGTAGCGCTGTCCCCCCCCCCCCCTTTTCTCCCTCCTCCCTCCACCCGCCCCTCCCCCCTTCCTCTGCCCCTCCCTCTCCTTCCCCCTTCCCCCCCCCCCCACCCAGTGGGACTCTATCCGGGTGTATGATGGTAAAAAATTGGGGAATTCTTCCCTTATATTTTTGTTTTCCAATTGACTAAAATAAATTACGCTTTCTGAAAGTTAAAACTGCTAAATTACATGATAGGTGACTGGATGGATACCAATGCTTGTATTCTTTTGATTTTTCCAACCATATATGACATGTATGATATACCATTTATTTCTTTCTGTCTGTACCATGTTGACCTTTTTTATCAATAAAATGAGATCTTTTGACCGTGAAAAAAAAAAGTAGTAGCGCTAGTGCCGGCTATTAATGAATTGTCAGTCCCGACAATACACCTAAAAGTCATTGAAATTTTTTTTTTAAAAATGCGAGGGGGTCCCGCAAAATTCCATTACCAGGCCCTTCAGGTCTGGTATGGATATTAAGGGGAACTCCATGGCAAAATTTAAAAAAAAATGGCATGGGGTTCCCCCCAAAAATCCACACCAGACCCTTATCCGAGCACGCAACGTGGCAGGCCACAGGAAAAGAGGGGGGGACGAGATAGCGGCACCTCGCCTCCTGAACCGTACCAGGCCACATGCCCTCAACATGGGGAGGATGTCCCCATGTTGATGGGGACAAGGGCCTCATCCCCACAACCCTTGCCCGGTGGTTGTGGGGGTCTACGGGCGGGGGGCTTATCGGAATCTGGAAGCCCCCTTTAACAAAGGGGACACCCAGATCCCACCCCTCCATGTGAATTGGTAAGGGGTACATTGTACCCCTACTATTTCACAAAAAGAAAGTGTCAAAATGTTAAAAAACCACAGGAGACAGCTTGGGACAAGTCCTTTATTAAAAATAAAACAATAAAAAAGAGATTCCAGCGATGTAATCCAATAAATCCATGCTCCTACTCCAGCAGTGTAATCCAGTTCTCGATCTCCAGCGATGGATGATCTCCAGCGAATAACATGCACAGGATCCTGCCTCCACCGCTGGCACCCAGCCTATGAAGCGGCGCTAGCTTGACAACTCTTATGTAGCTGAGGGCGGGGCCAACCGTCACATGACCCCGCCCCCCTCTGACAAGGGGAAATGCCGGGGTTTCCCTGTGACGTGTACGGTTGACCCCGCCCCCCTCTGATGCAACGCAGTATTCCCTTTGCATCAGAGGGGGGAGGGGTCACCTGTACACGTTACTGGAAGACCCCAGCGTTTCCCCTTGTCAAAGGGGACGGGGTCACGTGACGGGTGGCCCCGCCCTCAGCTACATAAGAGCTGTCAAGCTAGCGCCACGTCATTGGCTTGGTGCCTCTGGTGGAGGCAGGATCCTGTGCGTGTTCCTCGCTGGAGTCGCTGGAGATCATTCATCGCTGGAGATCGAGAATTGGATTACATCGCTGGAGTAGGAGCATGGATTTATTGGATTACATCGCTGGAATCTCTTTTTTATTTTTTATTTTTTTATTTTTAATAAAGGACTTGTCCCAAGCCATCTCCTGTGATTTTTAAACATTTTGACACTTTCTTTTTGTTAAATGTAAGGGGTACAATGTATCCTTTACCAATTCACATAGGAGGGGGGCGGGGATCTGGGTGTCCCCTTTGTTAAAGGGGGCTTCCAGATTCCGATAAGCCCCCCGCCCGCAGACCCCCGCAACCACCTGGCAAGGGTTGTGGGGATGAGGTACTTGTCCCCAACAACATGGGGACATCCTCCCCATGTTGAGGGCATGTGGCCTGGTACAGTTCAGGAGGGGGGGTGCTCTCTCGTCCCCCCTCTTTTCCTGCGGCCTGCCAGATTGCCTGCTCGGATAAGGGTCTGGTGTGGATTTTTGGGGGGAGCTCCACACCATTTTTTTTTTTTAATTTTGGTGCGGAGTTCCCCTTAATATTCATACCAGACCTGAAGGGCTTGGTAATGGAATTTTGGGGGACCCCCACGCATTTTTTTTTTCAATGACTTTTATGTGTATTGTCGAGACCGACAATTCATTAATAGCCGGTACTAGCGCTAGTACTTTTAAATGACTTTTTTTTCTTTAGAAATGTCATTTTGCTCCCGGACTGTTATAAACATGGGAAACATGCGCTAGTTTACAGGCATACTATAGACACCCCCAAATTTAAAGGAATATTTCACATTTATTGTTTCACTTTAAGCATTATTAAAATCACTGCTCCCGAAAAAACGGCCGTTTTTAAAAAAAATTTTTGCATTGATACATGTCCCCTGGGGCAGGACCCAGGTCCCCAAACATTTTTTTTGACAATAACTTGAATACTAAGTTTAAAATTAGCACTTTTGATTTTTCATGTTCGTGTCCCATAGACTTTAACGGTGTTCGTGTGTTCAAACAAATTTTTTGCCTGTTCGTATGCTCTGGATGCGAACCGAACAGGGGGGTGTTCAGCCCATCCCTAGTACCGAGTAAAGCGTCTGAATACGTATGTAATTTTTCAGTTTTTTTTTAAAATAAATTTACAGACATTTCTAAAATTCAGTTTCCACTTCGTCATTATGGGGTACTGAATGTAGATCAATGAGAAAAAAAATGATTTAAACAACTGTAGTATCAGGCTGCAACATAACAAAATTAAAAAAGTGAAGGGGGTCTGAATACTTTATGAATGCACTGAGATATATATAATTTTTTTTTATTTTTTTATTTTAATCATAGTGAACCTGTGGGTTTACCTTGCCTTGCATGCTCATGTTCTCCTTAAGCAGTGACATTTTGTGTTATATTCTGTTGTGAACTGACTTGTACACACATTTTAATGCAACCAGCATTAAATACAACAGTAAATATTAACTAATACGTATGACTTTATAATACACACCAAAATAAAATACATATAACAGTTACAATGTATATAGATACAAATGTCCAATACCAGTGCCCACACTCAAAATCCATGTAAATCCGATATTCCAATAAATTCAACCTTGGTTTAAAGGTTATTCTCTTCCATACAGTCTTTACACCTTCAATTTTGTGTGCAACTTTACCACAAACTGAAAACAAACAAGTGATTGGTGGGAATAGAGTCAAATCACAGTGGAGCACATTTGTGATTTTTCAGTTTGCGGTGGAGTTGCACAGAAGATTAAGGGCACACAGATTGTATGGATTTACATGGATTTTGAGCGTGGACACTATTATTGGACATATGTATCTATTTGCATTATAATTGATTCATGTATTTTATATTGGTGCGCATTATAGTGCTGCAATTAATTGAATTCAATTTAATGTGGTAATATTTCATTTTTATTTTTTTTTGTGTTTTTCACTAATCAGTGCAGGCTAGCTACAAATTAACCATAAGAATGATCACAACACAGGTGAATTAAAAAAATACAATAAACGCCACATGATTTGGTAAAATACTCCAATAAGTAACACATGCAGTATACCGCATGTACGACTAATGTGTTGTAATCTCTTTTGTGATGTTTCTATATTTAATAAAGTACATAATATATGCGGTAAAGCTTTTGTGAATTGACCTTATTCTCCCACAACTGCAAAGAAGCCTCAGGACCTGTTTTGTGATAACTCCCTCTGGGGCCAGGGGCGCAGTAAATTCACTCTGTTGATCACTCTGGAGGACATAGAAGTATACTCTGTATATATCTTTTTTTTACGTTAGCGTGCATTTCCTGGGCATATTTGTTCCATCTAGGTGTGCAGTTTAATTTTTGCTTTGGATTAAATGACTTGTGCCCTTTCTGTTCTCCAAGGTGAATTAACACTGCTTATGGCACAAAGTCATTTTTCTCCAAGCTTAAATTCATAACGCAGCGGGAGAACGAGCTTGGCAAGGAAGAATATTACATCAGTCTTTCTGTAAAACAGAACATTATACCATGTGACATGATCCTGAGTAATAAGTAAAATAAAGGCAATTTATCCAGAAGCTACGTGAAATTGTATCGTCATTTTCCCTTATAAATAGATAGAGATCACCGACTAGAAGTTCTTCTAACCATCCACCCTGAACCTCATTCAACTTTCGTAAATGAGATTTTATTGGAGCTGATTATGATTAGACAAATGGGCGACTTCACTAATGTATAATAAAATTTCCAATTACAGCATATGTGGTGTCATTTACATTTTGTGTTTGATGGTATAATATTTATGTGACGTGTTGTGGAGTACATCTGCAATTGTTTACACAATACTTTTATATGAGTTCCCCAACAAAGACTGTTTGTTCATTTTAATATGCTGTAATTAAAGAATATACAAACACACAGAGTGTTGTGTGTGTGTGTGTGGGAGGTTTAACATTAAAAAACAAGATATGTTTAAGCTTATCTTTATCATACCCATTACATGGTCCATAAAATTCTCCAGTTTCCAGTTACAAATTAAGATACTTTAAAATAATCCATGTACATCCAAGGCCAGATATTATAGTGACAAGATCGCAAAAAAAAAAAGAAAAAGAAAAATGACATTACAGCAAAATCAGTATATGGCCCCAGAGATCGAAAACATTCATCTCATTCAGATCCAAAATAAAAAAATGTGTGTGATTACAATGTCTGTGTCTGCTGTATTGTGCTCCTGGGGGTGCTTTAAATCTGAACTCCAGGCAGGTAAAAAAAAAAACACAAATCCATGCTTATTAAACAAATCTCTAATGGGTATATTTGTAAAAAAATTGTTTATCTATCAAACTGCATGTAAATTTGTTCTGTACAAATGGGGCGAAATTGAAAGTTCTCAGGTTATATTCTCTGCAGAAAAAAAAGTGTGAATGGGGAAAATATTGCATTGTGACCAATAGATAGCACTGAGTATTGTATGGAATAAATAATACTCCTCTGCTCCATCTAGTGACCATAACACAGTACTTTCTCCATTCACCTTTGTTCAGTGACCTGTACATCATTTTGTACAATAGACACCAGGGGGGGCACGCGCATGCCGACAGAGGCGCGATCGGGTGCTGATTGGACACAGGGGATGCCAATCAGTGGGTCAGGCGGACCCGATGTCCGCCGGCCACCCGCGATCATTCCCCAGAGAGGCAGAATGGTGATCTGACAGGGAAGAAGATAGAGATCGATGTCTGTCTTCATCCAGTCAGAGCAACCCCTACACAGTTATCAAGCACCAGCTAGACACACAGTTAACCCTTTGATCGCCCCTGATGTTACCCTCTTCCCTGCCAGTATCATTAGTACAGTAAGAGTGCATTTTTTTTTAGCACTGATCACTGTAATAATGTCACTGGTTCCCAAAAAAGTGTCAGTTAGGTGTGTGATTTGTCCTTCACAATGTCGCAGTCCCGCTAAAAATCGCTGATCGCCGCCATTATTAGTATAAAAAATAAAGAAAGAAAAATGCCATAAAAATATCCCATAGTTGTAGATGAGGTAACTTTTGCGCAAACCAATCAATATACGCTTATTGGGAATTTTTTTACCAAAAATATGTAGCAGCATACATATTGGCATAAACTGATAAAGAAATGAGATTTTTTACATTTTGTATTGGATGTGTTTTATAGCAAAAAGTAAGAAATGTTGTTTTGTTTTTTTCAAAATTGTCGCTCTTTTTTTGTTTATAGTGCAAAAAGTAAAAACCGCAGAGGTGATCAAATACCACCAAAAGAAAATTCTCTTTATGGGGGAAAAAAGGACATCATTTTTTTTGGGTACAGCATCGCACAACCACGCAACTGTCTGTTAAACTAACGCAGTGCCATATCGCAAAAAATGGCCTGGTCATGAAGGGGTTAAACCTTCAGGAGCTGAAGTGGTTACAATAAATACATCCATTCATGATTTATTTCAAAAGACACCTGCATGAATTGGTGTTTTTATCTGCCCAGAGTTAAAAATTTAGCAGTACGGATGAGTTTGCACCAGAACCTGTGAACGGACCGAAAATTTGCAGGAACGTTAGAACCCCATTGACGTCTATAGGACTCGAACGCTTAAAATCAAAAGTGCTCATTTTAAAGGCTAATTTGCATGGTATTGTCCTAAAAAAGGGTTTGGGGACCCGGGTCCTGCCCCAGAGGCCATGTATCAATGCAAAAAAAACTTTTAAAAACGGCCGTTTTTTCGGGAGCAGTGATTTTAATGATGCTTAAAATTAAAAAAAAAGTGAAATATTCCTTTAAATATCGTACCTGGGGAGTGTCTATGGTATGCCTGTAAAGTGGCGCGTGTTTTCCGTGCTTAGAACAGACCCTGCACAAAATGACATTTTTAAAGGAAAAAAAGTAATTTAAAACTGCTGCGGCTTTATTGTAATGTCGGGTCCTAGCAATATGGATGAAATTCAGTGAGACAAACAGCAAGGGTACCCCCCAGTCCATTACCAGGCCCTTTGGGTCTTGTATGGATATTAAGGGGAACCCCGCACCTAAATTAAAAAAAGGAAAGGCGTGGGGCCACCAGGCCCTATATACTCTGAACAGCAGTATACAGGCGGTGCAAACAAGACAGGGACTGTAGATTTGTTGTTAAGTAGAATCTGTTTGTAATTTTGAACTGGTACATTTTTAACATGTTTAGCTTTATTTTAAGCTTTTTGGAAAACATAGGGAAGGGTTATCACCCCTGTGACATTTGTTTTGCTGTCTGTGCTTCTCTTCAGAAGATTTCACCTCATTTTTTGTCCCAATGACAAATGTTTTTTGAAAATGTGGGGTTTTTTGTGAAACAAGGATTGGTGATAAAGCATCAGTGGAAAGGAGAAATGTTTTTCCCATATTAACCCTTCCTACGGGTAGATTTCATCTCACTTCCTGTTGTCTCCTTCCGTTTGCAAGTAGGAGTCGTTTGTAAGTTGGATGTTTGAAAGTAGGGGCCTGCCCTATATACTCAGCAGAAATTTGGGCCTTAGGTGTTGTGGCCACAACACTGTAAGCCCTCACAGGGCCCTGCTGTGAAATATTAGATCAAGAATTGTAATTACATGCCCCTGTTGAAAAGGGCAGAAAAATTGGGCCTTTGGTGGTGCTAGTGCCACAACACTGTAAGTCCTCACTCGCTCCTGGTGGGCGCAGATACGGGCCCTGCTGTGAAATATTAGATCAAGAATTGTAATTACATGCCCCTGTTGAACAGGGGCTGAAAAATTGGGCCTTAGGCACTGGTGCTGGTGCCACAACACTGCAACCCCTCAAAGATACTCTAGTTGGAATGCAGAAACGGGCCCTGCTGAAAAGTATTGCATCAAAAATTGGAATTACACGCCCCTGTTAAACAGGGGCTGAAAAATTGGGCCTTAGGCACTGGTTCTGGTGCCACAACACTGCAACCCCTCACAGATACTCTAGTTGGAACGCAGGAACGAGCCCTGCTGCAAAGTATTGCATCAAAAATTGTAATTACACGCCCCTGTTAAACAGGGGCTGAAAAATTGGGCCTTAGGCACAGGTGCTGGTGCCACAACACTGCAACCCCTCAAAGATACTCTAGTTGGAACGCAGAAACGAGCCCTGCTGCAAAGTATTGCATCAAAAATTGTAATTACATGCCCCTGTTAAACAGGGGCTGAAAATTTGGGCCTTAGGCACTGGTGCTGGTGCCACAACACTGCAACCCCTCACAGATACTCTAGTTGGAACGCAGGAACGAGCCCTGCTGCAAAGTATTGCATCAAAAATTGTAATTACACGCCCCTGTTAAACAGGGGCTGAAAAATTGGGCCTTAGGCACAGGTGCTGGTGCCACAACACTGCAACCCCTCACAGATACTCTAGTTGGAATGCAGAAACGAGCCCTGCTGCAAAGTATTGCATCAAAAATTGTAATTACACGCCCCTGTTAAACAGGGGCTGAAAAATTGGGCCTTAGGCACTGGTGCTGGTGCCACAGCACTGCAACCCCTCACAGATACTCTAGTTGGAATGCAGAAACGAGCCCTGCTGCAAAGTATTGCATCAAAAATTGTAATTACACGCCCCTGTTGAACAGGGGCAGAAAAATTGGGCCTTAGGCACTGGTGCTGGTGCCACAACACTGCAACCCCTCACAGATACTCTAGTTGGAACACAGGAACGAGCCCTTCTGCAAAGTATTGCATCAAAAATTGGAATTACACGCCCCTGTTAAACAGGGGCTGAAAAATTGGGCCTTAGGCACTGGTGCTGGTGCCACAACACTGCAACCCCTCACAGATACTCTAGTTGGAATGCAGAAACGAGCCCTGCTGCAAAGTATTGCATCAAAAATTGGAATTACACGCCCCTGTTAAACAGGGGCTAAAAAATTGGGCCTTAGGCACTGGTGCTGGTGTCACAACACTGCAACCCCTTACAGATACTCTAGTTGGAACGCAGAAACGAGCCCTGCTGCAAAGTATTGCATCAAAAATTGTAATTACACGCCCCTGTTAAACAGGGGCTGAAAAATTGGGCCTTAGGCACTGGTGCTGGTGCCACAACACTGCAACCCCTCACAGATACTCTAGTTGGAATGCAGAAACGAGCCCTGCTGCAAAGTATTGCATCAAAAATTGGAATTACACGCCCCTGTTAAACAGGGGCTGAAAAATTGGGCCTTAGGCACTGGTGCTGGTGTCACAACACTGCAACCCCTTACAGATACTCTAGTTGGAACGCAGAAACGAGCCCTGCTGCAAAGTATTGCATCAAAAATTGTAATTACACGCCCCTGTTAAACAGGGGCTGAAAAATTGGGCCTTAGGCACTGGTGGTGGTGCCCAGAACCAAAAAATGTTCTTACAAGCTGATCATTGAGGAGGAAGAGGATAATTGCTCAGGATAGTCACTCAGCATCAGCATAGACAGTCTTTGAAGGTATCTGAGATTTAAAAAAAAAATATTCGGTTACATCAGGATCAGGTGCTTGGTAGCTGGTGGTGATCCAAGACTGATTAATTTTTATAAAGGTCAGTTGACCGACCGAGTCGGTGGACAGACGCACCCTGTGATCGGTTACAAAGTCTCCAGCAGCACTGAATGTGCATTCCGAAAGAACGCTGGATGCAGGACAGGCCAGTAGCTTAATTGCATACTGTGCAAGCTCTGGCCAGTGATCCATCCTCAAGACCCAGTAACCCAGAGGATTTTCGGTGGGAAAGGTGTCCAAGTCAGATCTTGCCCCTAGGTATTCCTGCACCATGTAAAACAGACACTGGCGATGGTTGCTGGAACCGATCATACCTTGGGGCTGCTGACCAAAAAATTGTCTAAATGCATCGGTCAGACGGCCACCTTCTCCACTTGATACCACGAATACGAGGATCCTTACGCAGTCTTTGCAGGATCAGGCAGGCCATGCAGCGTAGGTTTGCTGAGGCATTCGGTCCGGAGTCCTCTGGGTCACTAAGGACGTCATGGTCCGCAACCACCTCCTCCCAGCCACGTACAAGTCCATGTGTTTCTTGAGACTGATCCCTTAAAGACTGCTGCTGATGCTGAGTGCAATGCTCCACCTCCATACTGACACAATCTTCCTCCTCCTCCCCTTTTTCGTCCTCGTCCTCTTCCTGTGTGATCAGCGGGCACGCAGGAACACTGTCTGGATAAAGGGGGCCTTGAGAGCTAAGGAAGTCCTCCTCTTCCTGCCTCTGTTCTGCCTCAAGTGCCCTGTCCATTATTCCACGCAGTGTGTGCTCCAACAGGTGGAAAAGGGGGACAGTGTCACTGATGCATGCACTGTCACTGCTCACCATCCTCGTGGCCTC
The DNA here is from genome assembly GCA_037952925.1 of Lithobates clamitans. NCBI lineage: Eukaryota > Metazoa > Chordata > Amphibia > Anura > Ranidae > Lithobates > Lithobates clamitans. Next base: position 862,638 of record JBBGZY010000213.1, on the reverse strand, counting down.
CTCAAATGGTGACAGGACAGTGCATGCATCCCTGATCATGGCCCACTGGTGTGGCGAAAAAAAACCAAGCTCCCCTGACCCTGTCCTGGTGCCATAGTCGCACAGGTACTCATTGATGGCCCTCTGCTGCATGTGCAGCCGCTGTAGCATGGCCAACGTTGAGTTCCACCTGGTGGGCATGTCACAGATTAGGCGGTTCTTGGGCAGGTTAAACTCCTTTTGGAGGTCTGCCAGCCGAGCACTGGCATTATATGACCAGCGGAAATGCACACAAACTTTCCTGGCCTGCCTCAGGACATCCTGTAAGCCCGGGTACCTGCCCAAGAACCGCTGCACCACCAAGTTAAGGACGTGAGCCAAACAGGGCACATGGGTCATTTTTCCCTGTCGGAGGGCAGAGAGGAGGTTGGTGCCATTGTCGCAAACCACCATTACTGCCTTAAGTTGGCGTGGCGTCAACCACCTCTGAACCTGCCCCTGCAGAGCTGACAGAACCTCTGCCCCAGTGTGGCTCCTGTCCCCCAAGCACACCAGCTCAAGCACCGCATAGCATCTTTTAACCTGCATACTTGCATAGCCCCTTGAACGGCTATGGAGATCCGCTGGTTCCGAGGACAAAGCACAGGAAGAGGCCATGGAGGAAGAAGAAGAGGCGGGGGTTGAGGAGAGAGGTGTGTCACAATCTTTAGTAGTGGCATTTTGGAGGCGTGGTGGCAGAACAACCTCCAACACTACTGCACCTTGTCCTGCATCCTTCCCAGCTGCCAGCAGAGTCACCCAATGCACAGTGAAAACTTAAGTAATGTCCCTGTCCATGCCTGCTGGACCATGAGTCAGCAGTAATATGCACCTTACCGCTGACCGCCCTGTCCAGCGAGGCCAAGACATTGCCTTCCACATGCCGGTAGAGAGCCGGAATCACCTTTCATGAGAAAAAGTGGCGTTTGGGTACCTGCCACTGAGGAACCGCACATTTCCCAAACTCACGGAAGGGGACAGAGTCTACCAACTGAAAAGGCAGCAGTTGAAGTGCTAGCAATTTTGCCAAGCTAGCATTCAACCGCTGGGCATGGGGATGGCTAAGAGCAAACTTCTTTCGGCGGTGCAGCAGCTGGGGCAGGGAAATTTGCCTGGTACAATCTGACATCGGTGTACCGAAAGCAGATTGCCCACAAGTACTTGGATGTGACACACCTAATTCTACACCTTCATTCCTCTCAGTGCAGGTCTCAGAGAGGACTGAAGGTATAGTGGGGTTGGAGATCTCAGCTGATGAGGAGCAAGGAGAGGTCGTTCTTTGGTGTGGGTCTTTTAGATACGCTTGCCAACGAACTGCACGGCAGGTCAACATATGTCTGGTCAAGCATGTGGTGCCCAAGCGGGAGATGTTTTGGCCACGTGAGATACGATTGATACATATGATGCAAATAGCAGCGGTGCGATCTGTTGCACTCGTCTCTTGGGGTGTGATGCAGTCAGTGTGCTGCCCTTAGGCTGTCCCCTGGAGGGCATCCTGCCTCGTTGGTGATGTGCCGCCTCCTCCTCCTCCTCCTCTCTCTTATCAGGCACCCACGTTGAGTCAGTGGCCTCATCATCCCCTCCCTCCTCATCACTGGAGCAAACCTGGCAGTATGCTGCAGCAGGGGGAGCATGACTGCCAGATTGCTGTCCTTCTTGGGCACCCCCTCTGTCCGTGCTCACGTTACTGCCTTCATCTAGCTCAGTATCATCATCAGAGCCTTCCAAACGCTGGACATCCTCCTGGAGCATGTACCCAACACTGTGGTCACTGTGTACTGATACTGCAGCTAACAAAATCAACTGCCTGCCTGTAGTATGAGAACACCACCAACCTTCCACAGGTAGCTTTAGCTGAACACTGTGCAGAGCTCGCACTACACTAACTTGTAGCTTATTTAGCTGCCTGCGGTAGTGATAGGATCAGGAAAACACCACCAACCTTCTACAGGTAGCTTTAGGTGAATACTGTGCAGAGCTCGCCAAAAAATAACTTGTAGCTTATTTAGCTGCCTGCGGTAGTGATAGGATCAGGAAAACAATACCAACCTTCTACAGGTAGCTGTAGCTGAACACTGTGCAGAGCTCGCAAAAAAATAACTTGTAGGTTTAGCTGAACACTGTGAGGAGGACGCACTGCACTAACTTGTAGCTTTAGCCGAATACTGTGAGGAGGATGCACTACACTAACTTGTAGCTTTAGCTGAACACTGTGCAGAGGTCGCACTACACTAACTTGTAGTTTTCGCTGAACTCTGTGAGGAGGACACACTGCACCAACTTGTAGCTTTATAGCTGAACACTGTGAGGAGGACGCACTACCCCAACTTGTAGTTTTAGCTGAACACTGTGAGGAGGACGCACTACACTAAATTGTAGCTTTAGCTGAACACTGTGCAGAGGTCACTAACTTGTAGCTTTAGCTGAACACTGTGCAGAGGTTGCACTACACTAACTTGTAGCTTTAGCTGAACACTGTGCAGAGGTCACACTACACTAACTTGTAGTTTTCGCTGAACTCTGTGAGGAGGACACACTGCACCAACTTGTAGCTTTATAGCTGAACACTGTGAGGAGGACGCACTACCCCAACTTGTAGTTTTAGCTGAACACTGTGAGGAGGACGCACTACACTAACTTGTAGCTTTAGCTGAACACTGTGCAGAGGTCGTACTACACTAACTTGTATTTTTAGCTGAACACTGTATGCAGGACGCACTACACTAACTTGTAGCTTTAGCTGAACACTGTGCAGAGGTCGCACTACACTAACTTGTAGTTTTAGCTGAACACTGTGAGCAGGACGCACTACACTAACTTGTAGCTTTAGCTGAACACTGTGCAGAGGTCGCACTACACTAACTTGTAGCTTTAGCTGAACACTGTGCAGAGGTCACACTAAACTAACTTGTAGCTTTAGCTGAACACTGTGAGGAGGACGCACTACACTAACTTGTAGCTTTAGCTGAACACTGTGCAGAGGTCGCACTACACTAACTTGTAGTTTTAGCTGAACACTGTGAGGAGGACGCACTACACTAACTTGTAGGTTTAGCTGAACACTGTGCAGAGGTCGCACTACACTAACTTGTAGTTTTCGCTGAACACTGTGAGGAGGACACACTACACCAACTTGTAGCTTTAGCTGAACACTGTGAGGAGGACGCACTACCCTAACTTTTAGCTTTAGAGGAGGACACACTACACTAACTTGTAGCTTTAGCTGAACAATGTGCAGAGGTCGCACTACACTAACTTGTAGTTTTCGCTGAACACTGTGAGTAGGACACACTACACCAACTTGTAGCTTTAGCTAAACACTGTGAGGAGGACGCCCTACCATAACTTGTAGCTTTAGCTGAACACTGTTCAGAGGTCACACTAAACTAACTTGTAGCTTTAGCTGAACACTGTGAGGAGGACGCACTACACTAACTTGTAGCTTTAGCTGAACACTGTGCAGAGGTCTCACTACACTAACTTGTAGTTTTAGCTGAACACTGTGAGGAGGACGCACTACACTAACTTGTAGCTTTAGCTGAACACTGTGCAGAGGTCACACTAAACTAACTTGTAGCTTTAGCTGAACACTGTGAGGAGGATGCACTACACTAACTTGTAGCTTTAGCTGAACACTGTGCAGAGGTCTCACTACACTAACTTGTAGTTTTAGCTGAACACTGTGAGGAGGACGCACTACACTAACTTGTAGCTTTAGCTGAACACTGTGCAGAGGTTGCACTACACTAACTTGTAGTTTTAGCTGAACACTGTGAGCAGGATGCACTACACTAACTTGTAGCTTTAGCTGAACACTGTGCAGAGGTCTTACTCCACTAACTTGTAGCTTTAGCTGAACACTGTGCAGAGGTCGCACTACACTAACTTGTAGTTTTCGCTGAACACTGTGAGGAGGACACACTACACCAACTTGTAGCTTTAGCTGAACACTGTGAGGAGGACGCACTACCCTAACTTGTAGCTTTAGCTTTAGAGGAGGACACACTACACTAACTTGTAGATTTAGCTGAACACTGTGCAGAGGTTGCACTACACTAACTTGTAGTTTTCGCTGAACACTGTGAGTAGGACACACTACACCAACTTGTAGCTTTAGCGAAACACTGTGAGGAGGACGCCCTACCATAACCTGTAGCTTTAGCTGAACACTGTTCAGAGGTCACACTAAACTAACTTGTAGCTTTAGCTGAATACTGTGAGGAGGACGCACTACACTAACTTGTAGCTTTAGCTGAACACTGTGCAGAGGTCTCACTACACTAACTTGTAGTTTTAGCTGAACACTGTAAAGAGGACGCACTACACTAACTTGTAGCTTTAGCTGAACACTGTGCAGAGGTCGCACTACACTAACTTGTAGTTTTAGCTGAACACTGTGAGCAGGACGCACTACACTAACTTGTAGTTTTAGCTGAACACTGTGCAGAGGTCACACTACACTAACTTGTAGTTTTAGCTGAACACTGTGAGCAGGACGCACTACACTAACTTGTAGCTTTAGCTGAACACTGTGCAGAGGTCGCACTACACTAACTTGTAGCTTTAGCTGAACACTGTGCAGAGGTCGCACTACACTAACTTGTAGTTTTAGCTGAACACTGTGAGCAGGACGCACTACACTAACTTGTAGCTTTAGCTGAACACTGTGCAGAGGTCGCACTACACTAACTTGTAGCTTTAGCTGAACACTGTGCAGAGGTCACACTAAACTAACTTGTAGCTTTAGCCGAACACTATGAGGAGGACGCACTACACTAACTTGTAGCTTTAGCTTAACACTGTGCAGAGGTCTCACTACACTAACTTGTAGTTTTAGCTGAACACTGTGAAGAGGACGCACTACACTAACTTGTAGCTTTAGCTGAGCACTGTGCAGAGGTCGCACTACACAAACTTGTAGTTTTTGCTGAACACTGTGAGGAGGACACACTACACCAATTTGTAGCTTTAGCTGAACACTGTGAGGAGGGCGCACTACCCTAACTTGTAGCTTTAGAGGAGGACGCACTACACTAACTTGTAGCTTTAGCTGAACACTGTGCAGAGGTCGCACTACACTAACTTGTAGTTTTTGCTGAACACTGTGAGGAGGACACACTACACCAACTTGTAGCTTTAGCTGAACACTGTGCAGAGGTCACACTAAACTAACTTGTAGCTTTAGCTGAACACTGTGAGAAGGATGCACTACACTAACTTGTAGCTTTAGCTGAACACTGTGAGCAGGACGCACTACATTAACTTGTAGCTTTAGCTGAACACTGTGCAGAGGTCTCACTACACTAACTTGTAGCTTTAGCTGAACACTGTGCAGAGGTCTCACTACACTAACTTGTAGTTTTAGCTGAACACTGTGAGGAGGACGCACTACACTAACTTGTAGCTTTAGCTGAACACTGTGCAGAGGTCACACTGCACTAACTTGTAGTTTTAGCTGAACACTGTGAGGAGGACGCACTACCCTAACTTGTAGCTTTAGCTGAACACTGTGCAGAGGTCACACTAAACTAACTTGTAGCTTTAGCTGAACACTGTGAGGAGGACGCACTACCCTAACTTGTAGTTTTAGCTGAACACTGTGCAGAGGTCACACTAAACTAACTTGAAGCTTTAACTTAACACTGTGAGGAGGACACACTACACTAACTGTAAATAGTCTAGCTGCCTGACTGTGGTACTAATAGGATTAAAAGAACACCAGCAATTTTCTTCAGGTAGCTGTAAATACTGTAACAATGCAAGCCTGCCTGGAAGATAACAGGAACTGATCTAGCTAAACTAAATACAGTGTGTATATATATATGCAACACCTGGAATGCATATATATAAACAATACACTGTAAGTGCAGCTAACTCACTGACTGTCCTGCCTAATCTAGCTAACTCAAATGAAATGACACGGTCTCTCTCTCTATCTCTCAGCACGCCAGAACACACTACACAGGGCCGCCATGCAGGCGGCCTTATATAGTGTGGGGAGTGTTCTAAACTCCCTGAGCCATAATTGGCCGAAGCCAATGATCGAACAGCCGAGGATCGAGTCGAACATGGGTTCGACTCGAACGTGAAGCTCATCCCTATTTAGCAGTAAAGTAAAGCTCAGACTGGGAGAGGAAGAAGGAGAACAAGGAACTGATTAGTTGTGCTGTAGTGCTAAGAAGAAATACAGTGGCAAGAAAGTGTGTGAACCCCTTGAAATTAACTGCCCCCCCCCGAGATGAGAGGAGAAATATCCATTTTTCAAACTCCTCCAGGAACAATTAACCCACATGAACTCTGCTCTGAGCACTTCCAGGTTCAGGTCTGTTAGGTCCTGCCCTATGTGGCCAGGAAGACGGCTTCAGTACAACGTGTTCTTGATCTAGCTGGGGGGGAGTGTAGATGAGACAGTAGGTGTACAAGAGACCCATGATGTCTTATCACATAGGGTCAGCCCCTTTGTTATAATCCAGACAGGGGTAATGTTGCATGCACAGGTGGTGTTCATGATTTTAATATAACAACTGGATTAATATAATGCTTTATATGTAGCAGAAGTCAAATGTGAATGTATGATTTATCTGCTGATGTAAACCCCATTAGTGTGAACTACTAATCCCATCATCTCCAATGTAATAGAGTTGAACAAAGGCATAAAGTGAGGGGAAAAAAGTATTTGATCCTCTGCTGATTTTGCACGTTTGCCCACTGAGAAAGAAATGATCAGTCTATAATTTTAATGGTAGGTTTATTTTAACAGCGAGAGACAGAATAACAAAGATATCCAGAAAAACGCATTTCAAAAAAAGGAAAAATTGATTTGCATTTTAATGAGTGAAATAAGTATTTGACCCCTTTGCAAAACATGACTTAGTACATGGTGGCAAAACCCTTGTTGGTAATCACAGAGGTCAGAAGTTTTTTGTAGCTGGCCACCAAGTTTGTACACATCTCAGGAGGGATTTTGTCCCACTCCTTTTTGCAGATCCTTAAAGTTTCAAGGCTGACATTTGGTAACTTGAACCTTCAGCTCTCTCCACATATTTTCTATGGGATTGAGGTCTGGGGACTGGCTAGGCCACTCCAGGACCTTAATGTGTTTCTTCTTGAGCCACTCCTTTGTTGCCTTGGCCATGTGTTTTGGGTCATTGTCATACTGGAATACCCATCCACGCCCCATTTTCAATAACCTGTCTAAGGGAAGGAGGTTCTCACCCAAGATTTGATGATACATGGCCTTGTCAATCGTCCCTGTGATGCGGTGGATTTGTTGTGTCCCCTTAGCAGAAAAACACCCCCAAAGCATAATGTTTCCACCTCCATATTGGGATGATGTGGATGGTGTTCTTGGGGTCATAGGCAGCATTTCTCCTACTCCAAACACGGCGAGTTGAGTTGATACCACAGAGCTTCATTTTGGTCTCATCTGAGCACAACACTTTCACCCAGTTCTCCTCTGAATCATTCAGATGTCCATTAGCAAACTTCAGACAGGCCTGTACATGTGCTTTCTTGAGCAGGGGGACCTTTCAGTTCTTCATGGTGTATTGTGTTACCAATTGTTTTCCTTGGTGACTATGGTCCCAGCTGCCTTGAGATCATTGACAAGATTCTCCTGTGTAGTTCTGGGCTGATTCCTCACCGTTCTCATGATCATTGAAACTCCACGAGGTGAGATCTTGCATGGAGCCCCAGACCCAGGGAAATTGACAGTTATTTTGTGTTTCATCCATTTGCGAATAATCGCACCAACTGTTGTCACCCTCTCACCAAGCTGCTTGGCGATGGTCTTGTAGCCTATTCCAGCCTTGTGTAGGTCTACAATCTTGTCCCTGACATCCTTGGACAGCTCTTTGGTCTTGGCCATGGTGGAGAGATTGGAATCTGATTGATTGATTGCTTCTGTGGACAGGTGTCTTTTATACAGATAACAAGCTGTGATTAGCAGCACTCCCTTGAAGAAAGTTCTTATAATCTCAGCTCGTTACCTGTATAGAAGACACCTGGGGGCCAGAAATCTTGCTGATTGATAGGGGATCAAATATTTATTTCACTCATTAAAATGCAAATTAATTCATAACTTTTGTGAAATGTTTTTTCTGGATATTTTGTTGTTATTCTGTCTCTCACTGTTAAAATAAACCTACGATTAAAATTATAGACTGATCATTTCTTTGTCAGTGGGCAAATATACAAATACAGCAGGGGATCAAATACTTTTTTCCCCTCACTGTACATGCTTGAGGTCCAGCCTGGTTGATAACCATGGCTTCCTCCATAGATACAGTGGGGAGTGAGTGTAGCCACTCTGAAGAATTAGCTCAGTAGTGGGTTGTGCGTGACTCTTAGGCCCCTTTCACACTTATACGACTTCAAAGTCGCACGATTTTACCGCGATTTTGCGGCCGCGATTTTGCCGCTATTTTACCGCGATTTGCCGCGATTTTACCGCGATTTGGGAGCAGTGCTACTTTGCCACGTTTTTGGCATTAACAAATTAAAACATACAGTAGTTAGTATGAATCATAAGGGGAAACTCCACGCCAAGTTTTAAATAAAAAAACTGGCGTGGGTTCCCCCCCAGGGACATACCAGGCCCTTAGGTCTGGTATGAATTGTAAGAGGAACCCCCTACGCCGAAAAATCGGCGTGGGGGTCCCCCCAAAATCCATACCAGACCCTTATCCGAGCACGCAGCCCGGCCGGTCAGGAATGGGGGTGGGGACGAGCTAGCGCCCCCCCCCTCCTGGACCGTACCAGGCCGCATGCCCTCAACATGGGGGGTGGGTGCTTTAGGGCATGGGGGGCACCCTGCGGGCCCCCCCACCCTAAAGCACCTTGTCCCCATGTTGATGAGGACAAGGGCCTCTTCCCGACAACCCTGGCCGTTGGTTGTCGGGGTCTGCGGGCGGGGGGCTTATCGGAATCTGGGAGCCCCCTTTAATAAGGGGGCCCCCAGATCCCGGCCCCCCACCCTATGTGAATGAGTATGGGGTACATGGTACCCCTACCCATTCACCTAGGGGAAAAAAAGCATCAATAAAAAACACAGTACACAGGTTTTTAAAATAATTTATTAGGCAGCTCCGGGATCTTCTTCCGACTTCGGGGGTCCTCTTCTGACTTCGGGGGTCTCTCCGGCGTCCGCATCTTCTGCCGGCTCCACCGCTATCTTCTGGCGCTCTTTTGCCAGCGGTGGTCCGGACCTCTGGATCGTCTTCTTCCCTCTTCTCTTCCAGAGATGTTGACACGACGCTCTCTCCAGCCAGAATGGTCTCTGTGCGCTCCGCAACTGACTTATATAGGCGGTGGCCCCGCCCCCTTATGCCGTCACAGTCCCTGGGCATGCTGGGACTGTGAAGTTTTAGGAGGCGTGGTCACTGGGTGAGGACCACGCCCCCTTATGACGGCACAGTCTCAGCATGCCCCGGGACAGTGACCTCATAGGGGGGCGGGGCCACCGCCTATATAAGTCAGTTGCGGAGCGCACAGAGACCATTCTGGCTGGAGAGAGCGTCGTGTCAACATCTCTGGAAGAGAAGAGAGAAGACGATCCAGAGGTCCGGACCACCGCTGGCAAAAGAGCGCCAGAAGATAGCGGTGGAGCCGGCAGAAGATGCGGACGCCGGAGAGACCCCCGAAGTCAGAAGAGGACCCCCGAAGTCGGAAGAAGATCCCGGAGCTGCCTAATAAATTATTTTAAAAACCTGTGTACTGTGTTTTTTATTGATGCTTTTTTTCCCTAGGTGAATGGGTAGGGGTACCATGTACCCCATACTCATTCACATAGGGTGGGGGGCCGGGATCTGGGGGCCCCCTTATTAAAGGGGGCTCCCAGATTCCGATAAGCCCCCCGCCCGCAGACCCCGACAACCAACGGCCAGGGTTGTCGGGAAGAGGCCCTTGTCCTCATCAACATGGGGACAAGGTGCTTTGGGGTGGGGGGGCCCGCAGGGTGCCCCTCATGCCCTAAAGCACCCACCCCCCCATGTTGAGGGCATGCGGCCTGGTACGGTCCAGGAGGGGGGGGGGCGCTAGCTCGTCCCCACCCCCATTCCTGACCGGCCGGGCTGCGTGCTCGGATGAGGGTCTGGTATGGATTTTGGGGGGGACCCCACGTCGATTTTTCGGCGTAGGGGGTTCCCCTTAGATCCATACCAGACCTAAGGGCCTGGTATGCCCCTGAGGGGGAACCCACGCCGGTTTTTTCATTTAAAACTTGGCGCAGCGTTCCCCCTCTGGATTCATACCAGACAGCTGTCAGCACTGCCTGTCGCTCATCGGGAAAGGAAAGAAAAGTTTTCCTTTCCCGAATAGCGAGGCCAGGCTTGTGCTTACAAAGTCGTGCTGAAGTCGTGTCTATATAATATTCAGGCACGACTTGCATGCTACTTCAGGGTTTAACATTGAGGTCTATGGAGTACAACTCGCATAGAAGTTGGACCAAAGTAGTGCAGGGACTACTTTCAAGTCGGCACGACTTAAAGTCGTGCCAATATGAATGGTAGTCATTGAAAATCATGGAGAATGACTTGTCATACGATTTTGCAGTACAAAATCGTGGGACAAGTCGTATAAGTGTGAAAGGGGCCTAAGGATGAGTCACAGCACAGTGAAAAAGGCACAGCAAGACAACAGGATCTTGGTAAAACACAACTGTGGTTTATTTACAAAGTCTGTGTTTACAAAATGCAGGTATCAAAACAGCAAAACAAAAACAGAAAATAAACCCTTGCCACCTTGGACTTTTAACTACAAACACAGGTACCTTCGCACAGAATAAATGAGAGTCTATAGTCACACAGACTAATGCTGCCCATACACTATATGAAAAATCACCTGAAATTCGGTCATTTAGACAGTTTGATGTTTTTGAGCCGAAAAAACGAAGGACAAGTTTGGAAATTTTCTGCCGAACGAACGATAAATTGAAAAGTTAATGTGCTTCCCGTCCGAACTGTCTGCACTAGGTATATGTAAAAAGACAAACAAAAAATGCATTCATTTATGTCCACTGAACGATTTATCGATCATTACATGATGGCACTATCATTTCCGCTCCCAGGGGAATGTTCGTTTTTCAAAAATGGGTTCGGACAATGTATTCTATATTGTATGGCCAGCATAAGGCTACTTTCACACTAAAAGTGCCGGCCGTTAGCGATAAAGCGCTGCTCATTTTAGCACAGTTTAAGCGGCGCTAAAGCGCTGCTTTTCAACCACTAGCCGGGCACTTATTACCCCCAAAAAAGGGTAAAAGGTCCAGTTTTGTGGCACTTTCAAAGAGCTTTTAGGGAGCTTTGAAAGCACTGCCCATTCATTTCAATGGGCATTGCGTTTTTGGAGCGCTAAATACAGTGCTCTCAACCCACCCCAAAGATGCTGCTTGCAGGATTTTTCGAAATGTCCCACAAATGTACCGCCCCAGTGTGAAAAGACACACTGGAATGAATGGGAGGCGGTTTTCAGGAGCTTTACAGAAGCTATTTCTAGTGCTAAAATTCCTGAAAACCGCCCCAGTGTGAAAAGGGTCTAATGGCGTGTACACACGATTGGACTTTGCCATGGGAAATGTTAGATGTGAGCTTGTTGGATGAAAATCCGACCATGTGTATGCTCCATCGAACATTTGTTGTCGGACTTTCCGCCAACAAATGTTGGCTAGCAGGTCCTCAAATTTTCTGCCAACAAACTTGTTGTCAAACATTCCAATCATGTGTACACAAGTCCGTCGCACAAAAGTTCACGCATGCTCGGAATCAAGTACGAGCCGGAAGCACTTCTAAAACCAGCGTTCGTAATGAAGATATCACATGACTATAGAACTTCCTTTTTATCAGCTTGCCGTACGTCTTGTACGTCACTACGTTCATAATTGTTGGCCAACATTTGTGTGACCATGTATATGCAAGACAAGTTAAGTGCCGACAACCTTCGAACAAAATTCCACAGTTTTGTTGTTGGAAAGTCTGATCGTGTGTATGGGGCATTAATCTCATCATACAAGCAAATGACTGCTCCCCAGTCTGTCCTGAACATAAATCTGGTTTCAGGGTGGAGCATCCTCCTAAGCAGCCTGGGAGTTTTATAGAGCCCAAAGTACTCAACCTGCTACAGATGAGCTTGTTAACCCCTCAGTGAGCCAAGCAGGCTCACTACACAGCACAAAAAGGAAAACAGTTTGTAAATAGAATGAATACGGGACAAATATATCTCCCATCCTAGACAACACCCAGAGACAGGAAGTTTGTTATTTGCAGGATTACCAGGTGAAAATAAAGGTAAAGAGGGGTGAAAAAATTAAAACTACTGAAACTACAGTACCTCATCTAATGACTGGGAAGCTGGAAAACATTACATGTTTTTGGGTTTAGGTATGCTTTAAAGTGTACAACCATGGCCAAAAGGTTTGAGAACACAAATATTAATTTTCACAAAGTCTGCTGCCTCAGTTTTTTATGATGGCAGCTTGCATATGCTCAAGAATGTTATGAAGAGTGATTAGATGAATTGCAATTAATTGCAAAGTCTCTCTTTGCCATTAAAATGAACCTAATCCCATAAAGAAAAATTTCCACTGCATTTGTGAAGAAGGTACAAGGAGTAAAAGCAAACAGGGTCACTTATCCAGCACTCAAGAAAAATAAATGAATTAAACTAAGCAGCTGCTATAATCAAATATAACATTAAGGAGAAAGCAAAAACATTCCAGAGAAATGCGTTGCTGCTGAAGCTGGAAAGAACCTATTTCTTTTGAACTTTTTTGCTCCTTAATATTTGTGAAGAAGGCTTCTGGAGCCCAAGAAAGTCCAGCAAGCACCAGATCTGTCTCCTACAGTTGATTCAGCTGCAGGATCGGGGCACCACCAGTGCAGAGCTTGCTCAGGAATGGCAGCAGGCAGGTGTGAGCGCATCTGCATGCACAGGGAGGCAAAGATTTTTAGAGGATGGCCTGGTGTCAAGAAGGGAAGCCACTTCTCTCCAGGAAAAACATCAGGGAGAGACTGATATTCTGCAAAAGGTACAGGGATTGGACTGCTGAGGACTAGGGACGAGCTTCGTGTTCGAGTCGAACCCATGTTCAAGTCGAACATCGTCTGTTTGCCCGTTCGCCGAATTGTGAACGATATGGAACGTTCGCGCCAAATTCATGTGGCGCATCACGGCCCATAATTCACTGCGGCATCGCAGTGCATTGCTGGCTGATGATTGGCCAATCACAGCGCCATCTGAACAGAGAGCCGTAATTGGCCAAAACCAAGGATGCTTTGGCCAATTATGGCTCAGGGGATTTAGTACACACCCCACACTATATAAGGCCACCTGCACGGCGGCCCTGTGTAGTGTGTGTTCCGGCGTTGAAAGAGATAGACAGAGAGACAGTGTCATTTGATTTAAGTTAGATAGATTAGGCAGGACAGTCAGTGAGTTAGCTGCACTTACAGTGTATTGTGTATATATATGCATCCCAGGTGTTGTATATATATATATATATATATATATATATATATATATATATATATATATATATATACACTGTATTCAGTCTAGCTAGATCCATTCCTGTTATCTTCCTACTGACAGGCAGGCTTGTCTTGTTACAGTATTTACAGCTACCTGAAGAAAATTGATGCTGTTGTTTTGATCCTATTAGTACCACAGTCAGGCAGCTAGAATATTTACAGTTAGTGTAGTGTGTCCTCCTCACAGTGTTCAGTTAAAGCTACAAGTTAGTTTAGTGTGACCTCTGCACAGTGTTCAGCTAAAACTACAAGTTAGTGTAGTGCGTCCTCCTCACAGTGTTCAGCTAAAGCTACAAGTTAGTTTAGTGTGACCTCTGAACAGTGTTTAGCTAAAGCTACAAGTTAGTGTAGTGCGTCCTCCTCACAGTGTTCAGCTAAAACTACAAGTTAGTGTAGTGCGACCTCTGCACAGTGTTCAGCTAAAGCTACAAGTTAGTGTAGTGCGTCCTCCTCACAATGTTCAGCTAAAACTACAAGTTAGTGTAGTGCAACCTCTGCACAGTGTTCAGCTAAAGCTACAAGTTAGTGTAGTGCATCCTCTGAACAGTGTTCAGCTAAAGCTACAACTTACTTTAGTGCGTCCTCCTCACAGTGTTCAGCTAAAGCTACAAGTTAGTGTAGTGCGTCCTCCTCACAGTGTTCAGCTAAAACTACAAGTTAGTGTAGTGCGACCTCTGCACGGTGTTCAGCTAAAGCTACAAGTTAGTGTAGTGCGTCCTCCTCATAGTGTTCAGCTAAAACTACAAGTTAGTGTAGTGCGACCTCTGCACAGTGTTCAGCTAAAGCTACAAGTTAGTGTAGTGCGTCCTCTGAACAGTGTTCAGATAAAACTACAAGTTAGCGTAGTGTGACCTCTGCACAGTGTTCAGCTAAAGCTACAAGTTAGTATAGTGCATCCTCTGAACAGTGTTCAGCTAAAGCTATAAGTTAGTGTAGTGCGTCCTCCTCACAGTGTTCAGCTAAAACTACAAGTTAGTGTAGTGCAACCTCTGCACAGTGTTCAGCTAAAGCTACAAGTTAGTGTAGTGCGTCCTCTGAACAGTGTTCAGCTAAAACTACAAGTTAGTGTTCAGCTAAAACTACAAGTTAGTGTAGTGCGACCTCTGCACAGTGTTCAGCTAAAGCTACAAGTTAGTGTAGTGCATTCTCCTCACAGTGTTCAGCTAAAACTACAAGTTAGTGTAGTGCGACCTCTGCACAGTGTTCAGCTAAAGCTACAAGTTAGTGTAGTGCGTCCTCTGAACAGTGTTCAGCTAAAGCTACAAGTTGGTGTAGTGCGTCCTCTGAACAGTGTTCAGCTAAAACTACAAGTTAGTGTAGTGCGTCCTCCTCACAGTGTTCAGCTAAAACTACAAGTTAGTGTAGTGCGACCTCTGCACAGTGTTCAGCTAAAGCTACAAGTTAGTGTAGTGCGTCCTCTGAACAGTGTTCAGCTAAAACTACAAGTTAGTGTAGTGCGACCTCTGCACAGTGTTCAGCTAAAGCTACAAGTTAGTGTATTGCGTCCTCTGAACAGTGTTCAGCTAAAGCTACAAGTTACTTTAGTGCGTCCTCCTCACAGTGTTCAGCTAAAATTACAAGTTAGTGTAGTGCGACCTCTGCACAGTGTTCAGCTAAAGCTACAAGTTAGTGTAGTGCGTCCTCCTCATAGTGTTCAGCTAAAACTACAAGTTAGTGTAGTTCGACCTCTGCACAGTGTTCAGCTAAAGCTACAAGTTAGTGTAGTGCGTCCTCTGAACCGTATTCAGCTAAAGCTACAAGTTAGTGTAGTGCAATTGAAAAAAATATAAAAGTGTATCGTAACACGGAGTGCTACCGTGGATACACGTGAAATAACACTGTGTCATGTCCTAACAATTTCATATACAAAAAGAGAAGAAGGGAGTCCCCCCTTCTTTTCTTTTTGTATATGAGTTAGTGTAGTGCGTCCTCCTCACAGTGTTCAGCTAAAACTACAAGTTAGTGTAGTGCGACCTCTGCACAGTGATCAGCTAAAGCTACAAGTTAGTGTAGTGCGTCCTCTGAACAGTGTTCAGCTAAAGCTACAAGTTACTTTAGTGCGTCCTCCTCACAGTGTTCAGCTAAAATTACAAGTTAGTGTAGTGCGACCTCTGCACAGTGTTCAGCTAAAGCTACAAGTTAGTGTAGTGCGTCCTCCTCATAGTGTTCAGCTAAAACTACAAGTTAGTGTAGTGCGACCTCTGCACAGTGTTCAGCTAAAGCTACAAGTTAGTGTAGTGCGTCCTCTGAACAGTGTTCAGATAAAACTACAAGTTAGCGTAGTGTGACCTCTGCACAGTGTTCAGCTAAAGCTACAAGTTAGTATAGTGCATCCTCTGAACAGTGTTCAGCTAAAGCTATAAGTTAGTGTAGTGCGTCCTCCTCACAGTGTTCAGCTAAAACTACAAGTTAGTGTAGTGCGACCTCTGCACAGTGTTCAGCTAAAGCTACAAGTTAGTGTAGTGCGTCCTCTGAACAGTGTTCAGCTAAAACTACAAGTTAGTGTTCAGCTAAAACTACAAGTTAGTGTAGTGCGACCTCTGCACAGTGTTCAGCTAAAGCTACAAGTTAGTGTAGTGCATTCTCCTCACAGTGTTCAGCTAAAACTACAAGTTAGTGTAGTACGACCTCTGCACAGTGTTCAGCTAAAGCTACAAGTTAGTGTAGTGCGTCCTCTGAACAGTGTTCAGCTAAAACTACAAGTTAGTGTAGTGCGACCTCTGCACAGTGTTCAGCTAAAACTACAAGTTAGTGTAGTGCGTCCTCCTCACAGTGTTCAGCTAAAACTACAAGTTAGTGTAGTGCGACCTCTGCACAGTGTTCAGCTAAAGCTACAAGTTAGTGTAGTGCGTCCTCTGAACAGTGTTCAGCTAAAACTACAAGTTAGTGTAGTGCGACCTCTGCACAGTGTTCAGCTAAAGCTACAAGTTAGTGTATTGCGTCCTCTGAACAGTGTTCAGCTAAAGCTACAAGTAAGTGTAGTGCTTCCTCCTCACAGTGTTCAGCTAAAATTACAAGTTAGTGTAGTGCGACCTCTGCACAGTGTTCAGCTAAAGCTACAAGTTAGTGTAGTGCGTCCTCCTCATAGTGTTCAGCTAAAACTACAAGTTAGTGTAGTGCGACCTCTGCACAGTGTTCAGCTAAAGCTACAAGTTAGTGTAGTGCGTCCTCTTAACAGTGTTCAGATAAAACTACAAGTTAGTGTAGTGCGACCTCTGCACAGTGTTCAGCTAAAGCTACAAGTTAGTATAGTGCATCCTCTGAACAGTGTTCAGCTAAAGCTATAAGTTAGTGTAGTGCGTCCTCCTCACAGTGTTCAGCTAAAACTACAAGTTAGTGTAGTGCGACCTCTGCACAGTGTTCAGCTAAAGCTACAAGTTAGTGTAGTGCGTCCTCCTCACAGTGTTCAGCTAAAACTACAAGTTAGTGTAGTGCAACCTCTGCACAGTGTTCAGCTAAAGCTACAAGTTAGTGTAGTGCATCCTCTGAACAGTGTTCAGCTAAAGCTACAACTTACTTTAGTGCGTCCTCCTCACAGTGTTCAGCTAAAGCTACAAGTTAGTGTAGTGCGTCCTCCTCACAGTGTTCAGCTAAAACTACAAGTTAGTGTAGTGCGACCTCTGCACGGTGTTCAGCTAAAGGTACAAGTTAGTGTAGTGCGTCCTCCTCACAGTGTTCAGCTAAAACTACAAGTTAGTGTAGTTCGACCTCTGCACAGTGTTCAGCTAAAGCTACAAGTTAGTGTAGTGCGTCCTCTGAACCGTGTTCAGCTAAAGCTACAAGTTAGTGTAGTGCAATTGAAAAAAATATAAAAGTGTATCGTAACACGGAGTGGTACCGTGGATACACGTGAAATAACACTGTGTCACGTCCTAACAATTTCATATACAAAAAGAGAAGAAGGGAGTCCCCCCTTCTTCTCTTTTTGTATATGAGTTAGTGTAGTGCGTCCTCCTCACAGTGTTCAGCTAAAACTACAAGTTAGTGTAGTGTGACCTCTGTACAGTGTTCAGCTAAAGCTACAAGTTAGTGTAGTGCGTCCTCTGAACAGTGTTCAGCTAAAGCTACAAGTTACTTTAGTGCGTCCTCCTCACAGTGTTCAGCAAAAATTACAAGTTAGTGTAGTGCGACCTCTGCACAGTGTTTAGCTAAAGCTACAAGTTAGTGTAGTGCGTCCTCCTCATAGTGTTCAGCTAAAACTACAAGTTAGTGTAGTGCGACCTCTGCACAGTGTTCAGCTAAAGCTACAAGTTAATGTAGTGCGTCCTCTGAACAGTGTTCAGATAAAACTACAAGTTAGTGTAGTGCGACCTCTGCACAGTGTTCAGCTAAAGCTACAAGTTAGTATAGTGCATCCTCCGAACAGTGTTCAGCTAAAGCTATAAGTTAGTGTAGTGCGTCCTCCTCACAGTGTTCAGCTAAAACTACAAGTTAGTGTAGTGCGACCTCTGCAGAGTGTTCAGCTAAAGCTACAAGTTAGTGTAGTGCGTCCTCTGAACAGTGTTCAGCTAAAACTACAAGTTAGTGTAGTGCGACCTCTGCACAGTGTTCAGCTAAAGCTACAAGTTAGTGTAGTGCATCCTCTGAACAGTGTTCAGCTAAAACTACAAGTTAGTGTAGTGCGACCTCTGCACAGTGTTCAGCTAAAGCTACAAGTTAGTGTAGTGCGTCCTCTGAACAGTGTTCAGCTAAAGCTACCTGTAGAAGGTTGGTGGTGTTTTCCTGATCCTATCACTACCGCAGGCAGCTAAATAAGCTACAAGTTATTTTTTTGCGAGCTCTGCACAGTGTTCAGCTAAAGCTACTTGTAGAAGGTTGGAGGTGTTTTCCTGATCCTATCACTACCACAGGCAGCTAAATAAGCTACAAGTTAGTGTAGTGCGACCTCCTCACAGTGTTCAGCTAAAGCTACAAGTTAGTGTAGTGCGTCCTCCTCACAGTGTTCAGCTAAAACTACAAGTTAGTGTAGTGCGACCTCTGCACAGTGTTCAGCTAAAGCTACAAGTTCGTGTAGTGCATCCTCTGAACAGTGTTCAGCTAAAACTACAAGTTAGTGTAGTGCGACCTCTGCACAGTGTTCAGCTAAAGCTACAAGTTAGTGTAGTGCATCCTCTGAACAGTGTTCAGCTAAAGCTACAAGTTAGTGTAGTGCGCCCTCCTCAGTGTTCAGCTAAAACTACAAGTTAGTGAAGTGTGAGCTCTGCACAGTGTTCAGCTAAAGCTACCTGTAGAAGGTTGGTGGTGTTTTCCTGATCCTATCACTACCGCAGGCAGCTAAATAAGCTACAAGTTATTTTTTTGCGAGCTCTGCACAGTGTTCAGCTAAAGCTACTTGTAGAAGGTTGGTGGTGTTTTCCTGATCCTATCACTACCGCAGGCAGCTAAATAAGCTACAAGTTAGTTTTTTGCGAGTTCTGCACAGTGTTCACCTAAAGCTACCTGTAGAAGGTTGGTGGGGTTTTCCTGATTCTATCACTACCGCAGGCAGCTAAATAAGCTACAAGTTAGTTTTTTGCGAGCTCTGTACAGTGTTCAGCTAAAACTACAAGTTAGTGTAGTGCGAGCTCTGTGCAGTGTTCAGCTAAAGCTACCTGTAGAAGGTTGGTGGTGTTTTCCTGATCCTTTCACTACCGCAGGCATCTAAATAAGCTACAAGTTAGTGTTTTGTGAGCTCTGCATAGTGTTCAGCTAAAACTACAAGTTAGTGTAGTGCGAGCTCTGCACAGTGTTCAGCTAAAGCTATCTGTAGAAGGTTGGTGGTGTTTTCCTGATCCTATCACTACCGCAGGCAGCTAAATAAGCTACAAGTTATTTTTTTGCGAGCTCTGCTCCTCACAGTGTTCAGCTAAAACTACAAGTTAGTGTAGTGCGACCTCTGCACAGTGTTCAGCTAAAGCTACAAGTTAGTGTAGTGCGTCCTCTGAACAGTGTTCAGCTAAAGCTACAAGTTAGTGTAGTGCATCCTCCTCACAATGCTCAGCTAAAACTACAAGTTAGTGTAGTGCGACCTCTGCACAGTGTTCAGCTAAAGCTATAAGTTAGTGTAGTGCGTCCTCCTGACAGTGTTCAGCTAAAACTACAAGTTAGTGTAGTGCGACCTCTGCACAGTGTTCAGCTAAAGCTATAAGTTAGTGTAGTGCGTCCTCTGAACAGTGTTTAGCTAAAGCTACAAGTTAGTGTAGTGTGTCCTCCTCACATTGTTCAGCTAAAGCTACAAGTTAGTGTAGTGTGAGCTCTGCACAGTGTTCAGCTAAAGCTACCTGTAGAAGGTTGGTGGTGTTTTCCTGATCCTATCACTAATCACTAACGCAGGCAGCTAAATAAGCTACAAGTTATTTTTTTGCGAGCTCTGCACAGTGTTCAGCTAAAGCTACTTGTAGAAGGTTGGAGGTGTTTTCCTGATCCTATCACTACCACAGGCAGCTAAATAAGCTACAAGTTAGTGTAGTGCGACCTCTGCACAGTGTTCAGCTAAAGCTACAAGTTAGTGTAGTGTGTCCTCCTCACAGTGTTCAGCTAAAGCTACAAGTTAGTGTAGTGCGTCCTCCTCACAGTGTTCAGCTAAAACTACAAGTTAGTGTAGTGCGACCTCTGCACAGTGTTCAGCTAAAGCTACAAGTTAGTGTAGTGCGTCCTGCGAACAGTGTTCAGCTAAAACTACAAGTTAGTGTAGTGCGACCTCTGCACAGTGTTCAGCTAAAGCTATAAGTTAGTGTAGTGCGTCCTCTGAACAGTGTTCAGCTAAAGCTACAAGTTACTTTAGTGCGTCCTCCTCACAGTGTTCAGCTAAAATTACAAGTTAGTGTAGTGCGACCTCTGCACAGTGTTCAGCTAAAGCTACAAGTTAGTGTAGTGCGTCCTCCTCATAGTGTTCAGCTAAAACTACAAGTTAGTGTAGTGCGACCTCTACACAGTGTTCAGCTAAAGCTACAAGTTAGTGTAGTGCGTCCTCTGAACAGTGTTCAGATAAAACTACAAGTTAGTGTAGTGTGACCTCTGCACAGTGTTCAGCTAAAGCTACAAGTTAGTATAGTGCATCCTCTGAACAGTGTTCAGCTAAAGCTATAAGTTAGTGTAGTGCGTCCTCCTCACAGTGTTCAGCTAAAACTACAAGTTAGTGTAGTGCGACCTCTGCATAGTGTTCAGCTAAAGCTACAAGTTAATGTAGTGCGTCCTCTGAACAGTGTTCAGCTAAAACTACAAGTTAGTGTTCAGCTAAAACTACAAGTTAGTGTAGTGCGACCTCTGCACAGTGTTCAGCTAAAGCTACAAGTTAGTGTAGTGCATCCTCCTCACAGTGCTCAGCTAAAACTACAAGTTAGTGTAGTGCGACCTCTGCACAGTGTTCAGCTAAAACTACAAGTTAGTGTAGTGCGTCCTCCTCACAGTGTTCGGCTAAAACTACAAGTTAGTGTAGTGCGACCTCTGCACAGTGTTCAGCTAAAGCTACAAGTTAGTGTAGTGCCTCCTCTGAACAGTGTTCAGCTAAAGCTATAAGTTAGTGTAGTGCATCCTCCTCACAGTGCTCAGCTAAAACTACAAGTTAGTGTAGTGCGACCTCTGCACAGTGTTCAGCTAAAACTACAAGTTAGTGTAGTGCGTCCTCCTCACAGTGTTCAGCTAAAGCTACAAGTTAGTGTAGTGCGTCCTCTTAACAGTGTTCAGATAAAACTACAAGTTAGTGTAGTGCGACCTCTGCACAGTGTTCAGCTAAAGCTACAAGTTAGTATAGTGCATCCTCTGAACAGTGTTCAGCTAAAGCTATAAGTTAGTGTAGTGCGTCCTCCTCACAGTGTTCAGCTAAAACTACAAGTTAGTGTAGTGCGACCTCTGCACAGTGTTCAGCTAAAGCTACAAGTTAGTGTAGTGCGTCCTCCTCACAGTGTTCAGCTA
This sequence comes from Lithobates clamitans, assembly GCA_037952925.1. Lineage (NCBI taxonomy): Eukaryota > Metazoa > Chordata > Amphibia > Anura > Ranidae > Lithobates > Lithobates clamitans. Next base: position 841,204 of record JBBGZY010000213.1, on the reverse strand, counting down.
AAACTACAAGTTAGTGTAGTGCAACCTCTGCACAGTGTTCAGCTAAAGCTACAAGTTAGTGTAGTGCATCCTCTGAACAGTGTTCAGCTAAAGCTACAACTTACTTTAGTGCGTCCTCCTCACAGTGTTCAGCTAAAGCTACAAGTTAGTGTAGTGCGTCCTCCTCACAGTGTTCAGCTAAAACTACAAGTTAGTGTAGTGCGACCTCTGCACGGTGTTCAGCTAAAGGTACAAGTTAGTGTAGTGCGTCCTCCTCACAGTGTTCAGCTAAAACTACAAGTTAGTGTAGTTCGACCTCTGCACAGTGTTCAGCTAAAGCTACAAGTTAGTGTAGTGCGTCCTCTGAACCGTGTTCAGCTAAAGCTACAAGTTAGTGTAGTGCAATTGAAAAAAATATAAAAGTGTATCGTAACACGGAGTGGTACCGTGGATACACGTGAAATAACACTGTGTCACGTCCTAACAATTTCATATACAAAAAGAGAAGAAGGGAGTCCCCCCTTCTTCTCTTTTTGTATATGAGTTAGTGTAGTGCGTCCTCCTCACAGTGTTCAGCTAAAACTACAAGTTAGTGTAGTGTGACCTCTGTACAGTGTTCAGCTAAAGCTACAAGTTAGTGTAGTGCGTCCTCTGAACAGTGTTCAGCTAAAGCTACAAGTTACTTTAGTGCGTCCTCCTCACAGTGTTCAGCAAAAATTACAAGTTAGTGTAGTGCGACCTCTGCACAGTGTTTAGCTAAAGCTACAAGTTAGTGTAGTGCGTCCTCCTCATAGTGTTCAGCTAAAACTACAAGTTAGTGTAGTGCGACCTCTGCACAGTGTTCAGCTAAAGCTACAAGTTAATGTAGTGCGTCCTCTGAACAGTGTTCAGATAAAACTACAAGTTAGTGTAGTGCGACCTCTGCACAGTGTTCAGCTAAAGCTACAAGTTAGTATAGTGCATCCTCCGAACAGTGTTCAGCTAAAGCTATAAGTTAGTGTAGTGCGTCCTCCTCACAGTGTTCAGCTAAAACTACAAGTTAGTGTAGTGCGACCTCTGCAGAGTGTTCAGCTAAAGCTACAAGTTAGTGTAGTGCGTCCTCTGAACAGTGTTCAGCTAAAACTACAAGTTAGTGTAGTGCGACCTCTGCACAGTGTTCAGCTAAAGCTACAAGTTAGTGTAGTGCATCCTCTGAACAGTGTTCAGCTAAAACTACAAGTTAGTGTAGTGCGACCTCTGCACAGTGTTCAGCTAAAGCTACAAGTTAGTGTAGTGCGTCCTCTGAACAGTGTTCAGCTAAAGCTACCTGTAGAAGGTTGGTGGTGTTTTCCTGATCCTATCACTAACGCAGGCAGCTAAATAAGCTACAAGTTATTTTTTTGCGAGCTCTGCACAGTGTTCAGCTAAAGCTACTTGTAGAAGGTTGGAGGTGTTTTCCTGATCCTATCACTACCACAGGCAGCTAAATAAGCTACAAGTTAGTGTAGTGCGACCTCCTCACAGTGTTCAGCTAAAGCTACAAGTTAGTGTAGTGCGTCCTCCTCACAGTGTTCAGCTAAAACTACAAGTTAGTGTAGTGCGACCTCTGCACAGTGTTCAGCTAAAGCTACAAGTTCGTGTAGTGCATCCTCTGAACAGTGTTCAGCTAAAACTACAAGTTAGTGTAGTGCGACCTCTGCACAGTGTTCAGCTAAAGCTACAAGTTAGTGTAGTGCATCCTCTGAACAGTGTTCAGCTAAAGCTACAAGTTAGTGTAGTGCGCCCTCCTCAGTGTTCAGCTAAAACTACAAGTTAGTGAAGTGTGAGCTCTGCACAGTGTTCAGCTAAAGCTACCTGTAGAAGGTTGGTGGTGTTTTCCTGATCCTATCACTACCGCAGGCAGCTAAATAAGCTACAAGTTATTTTTTTGCGAGCTCTGCACAGTGTTCAGCTAAAGCTACTTGTAGAAGGTTGGTGGTGTTTTCCTGATCCTATCACTACCGCAGGCAGCTAAATAAGCTACAAGTTAGTTTTTTGCGAGTTCTGCACAGTGTTCACCTAAAGCTACCTGTAGAAGGTTGGTGGGGTTTTCCTGATTCTATCACTACCGCAGGCAGCTAAATAAGCTACAAGTTAGTTTTTTGCGAGCTCTGTACAGTGTTCAGCTAAAACTACAAGTTAGTGTAGTGCGAGCTCTGTGCAGTGTTCAGCTAAAGCTACCTGTAGAAGGTTGGTGGTGTTTTCCTGATCCTTTCACTACCGCAGGCATCTAAATAAGCTACAAGTTAGTGTTTTGTGAGCTCTGCATAGTGTTCAGCTAAAACTACAAGTTAGTGTAGTGCGAGCTCTGCACAGTGTTCAGCTAAAGCTATCTGTAGAAGGTTGGTGGTGTTTTCCTGATCCTATCACTACCGCAGGCAGCTAAATAAGCTACAAGTTATTTTTTTGCGAGCTCTGCTCCTCACAGTGTTCAGCTAAAACTACAAGTTAGTGTAGTGCGACCTCTGCACAGTGTTCAGCTAAAGCTACAAGTTAGTGTAGTGCGTCCTCTGAACAGTGTTCAGCTAAAGCTACAAGTTAGTGTAGTGCATCCTCCTCACAATGCTCAGCTAAAACTACAAGTTAGTGTAGTGCGACCTCTGCACAGTGTTCAGCTAAAGCTATAAGTTAGTGTAGTGCGTCCTCCTGACAGTGTTCAGCTAAAACTACAAGTTAGTGTAGTGCGACCTCTGCACAGTGTTCAGCTAAAGCTATAAGTTAGTGTAGTGCGTCCTCTGAACAGTGTTTAGCTAAAGCTACAAGTTAGTGTAGTGTGTCCTCCTCACATTGTTCAGCTAAAGCTACAAGTTAGTGTAGTGTGAGCTCTGCACAGTGTTCAGCTAAAGCTACCTGTAGAAGGTTGGTGGTGTTTTCCTGATCCTATCACTAATCACTAACGCAGGCAGCTAAATAAGCTACAAGTTATTTTTTTGCGAGCTCTGCACAGTGTTCAGCTAAAGCTACTTGTAGAAGGTTGGAGGTGTTTTCCTGATCCTATCACTACCACAGGCAGCTAAATAAGCTACAAGTTAGTGTAGTGCGACCTCTGCACAGTGTTCAGCTAAAGCTACAAGTTAGTGTAGTGTGTCCTCCTCACAGTGTTCAGCTAAAGCTACAAGTTAGTGTAGTGCGTCCTCCTCACAGTGTTCAGCTAAAACTACAAGTTAGTGTAGTGCGACCTCTGCACAGTGTTCAGCTAAAGCTACAAGTTAGTGTAGTGCGTCCTGCGAACAGTGTTCAGCTAAAACTACAAGTTAGTGTAGTGCGACCTCTGCACAGTGTTCAGCTAAAGCTATAAGTTAGTGTAGTGCGTCCTCTGAACAGTGTTCAGCTAAAGCTACAAGTTACTTTAGTGCGTCCTCCTCACAGTGTTCAGCTAAAATTACAAGTTAGTGTAGTGCGACCTCTGCACAGTGTTCAGCTAAAGCTACAAGTTAGTGTAGTGCGTCCTCCTCATAGTGTTCAGCTAAAACTACAAGTTAGTGTAGTGCGACCTCTACACAGTGTTCAGCTAAAGCTACAAGTTAGTGTAGTGCGTCCTCTGAACAGTGTTCAGATAAAACTACAAGTTAGTGTAGTGTGACCTCTGCACAGTGTTCAGCTAAAGCTACAAGTTAGTATAGTGCATCCTCTGAACAGTGTTCAGCTAAAGCTATAAGTTAGTGTAGTGCGTCCTCCTCACAGTGTTCAGCTAAAACTACAAGTTAGTGTAGTGCGACCTCTGCATAGTGTTCAGCTAAAGCTACAAGTTAATGTAGTGCGTCCTCTGAACAGTGTTCAGCTAAAACTACAAGTTAGTGTTCAGCTAAAACTACAAGTTAGTGTAGTGCGACCTCTGCACAGTGTTCAGCTAAAGCTACAAGTTAGTGTAGTGCATTCTCCTCACAGTGTTCAGCTAAAACTACAAGTTATTGTAGTGCGACCTCTGCACAGTGTTCAGCTAAAGCTACAAGTTAGTGTAGTGCCTCCTCTGAACAGTGTTCAGCTAAAGCTACAAGTTAGTGTAGTGCATCCTCCTCACAGTGCTCAGCTAAAACTACAAGTTAGTGTAGTGCGACCTCTGCACAGTGTTCAGCTAAAACTACAAGTTAGTGTAGTGCGTCCTCCTCACAGTGTTCGGCTAAAACTACAAGTTAGTGTAGTGCGACCTCTGCACAGTGTTCAGCTAAAGCTACAAGTTAGTGTAGTGCCTCCTCTGAACAGTGTTCAGCTAAAGCTATAAGTTAGTGTAGTGCATCCTCCTCACAGTGCTCAGCTAAAACTACAAGTTAGTGTAGTGCGACCTCTGCACAGTGTTCAGCTAAAACTACAAGTTAGTGTAGTGCGTCCTCCTCACAGTGTTCAGCTAAAACTACAAGTTAGTGTAGTGCGACCTCTGCACAGTGTTCAGCTAAAGCTATAAGTTAGTGTAGTGCGTCCTCTGAACAGTGTTCAGCTAAAGCTACAAGTTAGTGTAGTGCATCCTCCTCACATTGTTCAGCTAAAGCTACAAGTTAGTGTAGTGTGAGCTCTGCACAGTGTTCAGCTAAAGCTACATGTAGAAGGATGGTGGTGTTTTCCTGATCCTATCACTAATCACTAACGCAGGCAGCTAAATAAGCTACAAGTTAGTGTAGTGCGACCTCTGCACAGTGTTCAGCTAAAGCTACAAGTTAGTGTAGTGTGTCCTCCTCACAGTGTTCAGCTAAAGCTACAAGTTAGTGTAGTGCGTCCTCCTCACAGTGTTCAGCTAAAACTACAAGTTAGTGTAGTGCGACCTCTGCACAGTGTTCAGCTAAAGCTACAAGTTAGTGTAGTGCGTCCTGCGAACAGTGTTCAGCTAAAACTACAAGTTAGTGTAGTGCGACCTCTGCACAGTGTTCAGCTAAAGCTATAAGTTAGTGTAGTGCGTCCTCTGAACAGTGTTCAGCTAAAGCTACAAGTTACTTTAGTGCGTCCTCCTCACAGTGTTCAGCTAAAATTACAAGTTAGTGTAGTGCGACCTCTGCACAGTGTTCAGCTAAAGCTACAAGTTAGTGTAGTGCGTCCTCCTCATAGTGTTCAGCTAAAACTACAAGTTAGTGTAGTGCGACCTCTACACAGTGTTCAGCTAAAGCTACAAGTTAGTGTAGTGCGTCCTCTGAACAGTGTTCAGATAAAACTACAAGTTAGTGTAGTGTGACCTCTGCACAGTGTTCAGCTAAAGCTACAAGTTAGTATAGTGCATCCTCTGAACAGTGTTCAGCTAAAGCTATAAGTTAGTGTAGTGCGTCCTCCTCACAGTGTTCAGCTAAAACTACAAGTTAGTGTAGTGCGACCTCTGCATAGTGTTCAGCTAAAGCTACAAGTTAATGTAGTGCGTCCTCTGAACAGTGTTCAGCTAAAACTACAAGTTAGTGTTCAGCTAAAACTACAAGTTAGTGTAGTGCGACCTCTGCACAGTGTTCAGCTAAAGCTACAAGTTAGTGTAGTGCATCCTCCTCACAGTGCTCAGCTAAAACTACAAGTTAGTGTAGTGCGACCTCTGCACAGTGTTCAGCTAAAACTACAAGTTAGTGTAGTGCGTCCTCCTCACAGTGTTCGGCTAAAACTACAAGTTAGTGTAGTGCGACCTCTGCACAGTGTTCAGCTAAAGCTACAAGTTAGTGTAGTGCCTCCTCTGAACAGTGTTCAGCTAAAGCTATAAGTTAGTGTAGTGCATCCTCCTCACAGTGCTCAGCTAAAACTACAAGTTAGTGTAGTGCGACCTCTGCACAGTGTTCAGATAAAACTACAAGTTAGTGTAGTGCGTCCTCCTCACAGTGTTCAGCTAAAGCTACAAGTTAGTGTAGTGCGTCCTCTTAACAGTGTTCAGATAAAACTACAAGTTAGTGTAGTGCGACCTCTGCACAGTGTTCAGCTAAAGCTACAAGTTAGTATAGTGCATCCTCTGAACAGTGTTCAGCTAAAGCTATAAGTTAGTGTAGTGCGTCCTCCTCACAGTGTTCAGCTAAAACTACAAGTTAGTGTAGTGCGACCTCTGCACAGTGTTCAGCTAAAGCTACAAGTTAGTGTAGTGCGTCCTCCTCACAGTGTTCAGCTAAAACTACAAGTTAGTGTAGTGCAACCTCTGCACAGTGTTCAGCTAAAGCTACAAGTTAGTGTAGTGCATCCTCTGAACAGTGTTCAGCTAAAGCTACAACTTACTTTAGTGCGTCCTCCTCACAGTGTTCAGCTAAAGCTACAAGTTAGTGTAGTGCGTCCTCCTCACAGTGTTCAGCTAAAACTACAAGTTAGTGTAGTGCGACCTCTGCACGGTGTTCAGCTAAAGGTACAAGTTAGTGTAGTGCGTCCTCCTCACAGTGTTCAGCTAAAACTACAAGTTAGTGTAGTTCGACCTCTGCACAGTGTTCAGCTAAAGCTACAAGTTAGTGTAGTGCGTCCTCTGAACCGTGTTCAGCTAAAGCTACAAGTTAGTGTAGTGCAATTGAAAAAAATATAAAAGTGTATCGTAACACGGAGTGGTACCGTGGATACACGTGAAATAACACTGTGTCACGTCCTAACAATTTCATATACAAAAAGAGAAGAAGGGAGTCCCCCCTTCTTCTCTTTTTGTATATGAGTTAGTGTAGTGCGTCCTCCTCACAGTGTTCAGCTAAAACTACAAGTTAGTGTAGTGTGACCTCTGTACAGTGTTCAGCTAAAGCTACAAGTTAGTGTAGTGCGTCCTCTGAACAGTGTTCAGCTAAAGCTACAAGTTACTTTAGTGCGTCCTCCTCACAGTGTTCAGCAAAAATTACAAGTTAGTGTAGTGCGACCTCTGCACAGTGTTTAGCTAAAGCTACAAGTTAGTGTAGTGCGTCCTCCTCATAGTGTTCAGCTAAAACTACAAGTTAGTGTAGTGCGACCTCTGCACAGTGAAAAACAAAGAGCAACCGGATGGGACTTTATATGAGAACGCAGGGCTACCACCGCCAAGCGCCTCCATCCCTGTTAATTGATAAAGAGAAAGGAGGGTGGGACTTTATATGAAGAATGCATCCCTGGAGGAGTCACGATGCATATGAAAATGGGCAATACTAGGTATATTAAAACTATGGGCATTGATGACAACATTGCAAGGCAACAATTAGTAGTCAGTGGTTTATTGATGTAAAAAATGGTAACAGTAGTGGTAATGATACCATAAAAAAAAAAAAAAAAAAAAAAATAATAATGACATAATAGATTAATAATATAATCAATTCATATTGTTAATAATATATAAAAACAAAGTACATAGGGTAGATAAATGTAACAATCATCATAACAACAACAATAATAACATAATGAATTCATATCATGCACATCATAGAGAGCCATTTTCATAAAAGCGTGTCTCCCTGGTAGAAAGCTAAATCTGGATGTGTTGGCACGATCCAATTAGTAAGTATGGTAAGTGTTGATAAAGTACAGTATGAACGAAAGGGCGTCTATTGGCTCTACGCGTTTCGTGGCGACTGCCACTCTTCAGGAGCAAGTATGAGGTAGATGTCTGTGTATATTGAAACACATGGTTAATTTGTAAAGTAAGCTAAAGTAATCATTGTTTTTAAAAAAGGAAAAGGAGAGGGGGAATAACCCCAATTTACCACAACTACTTACAGAGGTGTCAATGGGACTGGGTGAAGGCATGAAGGGCCGGAAGGCCGACCGGGTGTAGATGTCAGTCCCGGGAGCTGAGGTGGACAAACCCGGGCGTAGGTGTATCGCCAAAAGGAGAAATTGCTCCCCAGGGAGGGGCCCCCATGGGTAGAGAAGAGATAGTGTAGCACGGGAGTGTAGCTGTCTGTGAAGAGGGAATATAAGGTGAAATGAAAGAGGGGTATGACAATGGATGTGTAGCTAAAAAGAGACCAGTGATGAAAAAGATAATAATAGAATAAGTTATATGACAGGAACCATCCAGTGATAATGGTGTCATGAAAATAGCTACGGTGCAGAGTATAAGGATGATTTAGTGACAAAAGTGAATAGGAAAGAGTAAATGCTAGTAAAGCCCCAATGCTGGGGTATAGGTACCCACGATAGAAACAGTTTGGAGCATAAATGTGGTAGAAACAAACATGGTAAAAAGAATATCATATATTAAGTTGTAAACAGGGGGGGGGGGGAAACAAAAAAGATACCTGGTTTGCAGTGAAATTGATTAAATCCAAAGTACATCATAACCATGGGGGAAACAAACCCTGGATGGGAGCAAATGTCTACTGAGAGGAGTATATATACACTCCAATGAGGGGGGAAGGTCCACCAACGTCACGCTAGCGGCCGAATGAGAGGAGGAGGCGCCAAAACGGCGAACGGCAACCGCCATCCCCGTCCGGCGCCAATCACCTCGTGGAGGGCGTAGGATGTAAACACAGCGTCGCCGCGCTGACGTCACAAGTGTGCGACGCAGCGCAGGCGGCGTGGGAAGCGTGACGCCGATGCGCAATTGGGCGCCCACCCAATACCCGAGCGACCCGGAGAGGGAAGAAGGGGGAGGGGGAGGGCCCCAGGAGCGCATCGCAGCTCCCGGAACTGGGCAAGCCCAGTTCCGGCCGGGGCTTGCCCAGTTCCGGGAGCTGCGATGCGCTCCTGGGGCCCTCCCCCTCCCCCTTCTTCCCTCTCCGGGTCGCTCGGGTATTGGGTGGGCGCCCAATTGCGCATCGGCGTCACGCTTCCCACGCCGCCTGCGCTGCGTCGCACACTTGTGACGTCAGCGCGGCGACGCTGTGTTTACATCCTACGCCCTCCACGAGGTGATTGGCGCCGGACGGGGATGGCGGTTGCCGTTCGCCGTTTTGGCGCCTCCTCCTCTCATTCGGCCGCTAGCGTGACGTTGGTGGACCTTCCCCCCTCATTGGAGTGTATATATACTCCTCTCAGTAGACATTTGCTCCCATCCAGGGTTTGTTTCCCCCATGGTTATGATGTACTTTGGATTTAATCAATTTCACTGCAAACCAGGTATCTTTTTTGTTTCCCCCCCCCCCTGTTTACAACTTAATATATGATATTCTTTTTACCATGTTTGTTTCTACCACATTTATGCTCCAAACTGTTTCTATCGTGGGTACCTATACCCCAGCATTGGGGCTTTACTAGCATTTACTCTTTCCTATTCACTTTTGTCACTAAATCATCCTTATACTCTGCACCGTAGCTATTTTCATGACACCATTATCACTGGATGGTTCCTGTCATATAACTTATTCTATTATTATCTTTTTCATCACTGGTCTCTTTTTAGCTACACATCCATTGTCATACCCCTCTTTCATTTCACCTTATATTCCCTCTTCACAGACAGCTACACTCCCGTGCTACACTATCTCTTCTCTACCCATGGGGGCCCCTCCCTGGGGAGCAATTTCTCCTTTTGGCGATACACCTACGCCCGGGTTTGTCCACCTCAGCTCCCGGGACTGACATCTACACCCGGTCGGCCTTCCGGCCCTTCATGCCTTCACCCAGTCCCATTGACACCTCTGTAAGTAGTTGTGGTAAATTGGGGTTATTCCCCCTCTCCTTTTCCTTTTTTAAAAACAATGATTACTTTAGCTTACTTTACAAATTAACCATGTGTTTCAATATACACAGACATCTACCTCATACTTGCTCCTGAAGAGTGGCAGTCGCCACGAAACGCGTAGAGCCAATAGACGCCCTTTCGTTCATACTGTACTTTATCAACACTTACCATACTTACTAATTGGATCGTGCCAACACATCCAGATTTAGCTTTCTACCAGGGAGACACGCTTTTATGAAAATGGCTCTCTATGATGTGCATGATATGAATTCATTATGTTATTATTGTTGTTGTTATGATGATTGTTACATTTATCTACCCTATGTACTTTGTTTTTATATATTATTAACAATATGAATTGATTATATTATTAATCTATTATGTCATTATTATTTTTTTTTTTTTTTTTTTTTTTTATGGTATCATTACCACTACTGTTACCATTTTTTACATCAATAAACCACTGACTACTAATTGTTGCCTTGCAATGTTGTCATCAATGCCCATAGTTTTAATATACCTAGTATTGCCCATTTTCATATGCATCGTGACCTCTGCACAGTGTTCAGCTAAAGCTACAAGTTAATGTAGTGCGTCCTCTGAACAGTGTTCAGATAAAACTACAAGTTAGTGTAGTGCGACCTCTGCACAGTGTTCAGCTAAAGCTACAAGTTAGTATAGTGCATCCTCCGAACAGTGTTCAGCTAAAGCTATAAGTTAGTGTAGTGCGTCCTCCTCACAGTGTTCAGCTAAAACTACAAGTTAGTGTAGTGCGACCTCTGCAGAGTGTTCAGCTAAAGCTACAAGTTAGTGTAGTGCGTCCTCTGAACAGTGTTCAGCTAAAACTACAAGTTAGTGTAGTGCGACCTCTGCACAGTGTTCAGCTAAAGCTACAAGTTAGTGTAGTGCATCCTCTGAACAGTGTTCAGCTAAAACTACAAGTTAGTGTAGTGCGACCTCTGCACAGTGTTCAGCTAAAGCTACAAGTTAGTGTAGTGCGTCCTCTGAACAGTGTTCAGCTAAAGCTACCTGTAGAAGGTTGGTGGTGTTTTCCTGATCCTATCACTAACGCAGGCAGCTAAATAAGCTACAAGTTATTTTTTTGCGAGCTCTGCACAGTGTTCAGCTAAAGCTACTTGTAGAAGGTTGGAGGTGTTTTCCTGATCCTATCACTACCACAGGCAGCTAAATAAGCTACAAGTTAGTGTAGTGCGACCTCCTCACAGTGTTCAGCTAAAGCTACAAGTTAGTGTAGTGCGTCCTCCTCACAGTGTTCAGCTAAAACTACAAGTTAGTGTAGTGCGACCTCTGCACAGTGTTCAGCTAAAGCTACAAGTTCGTGTAGTGCATCCTCTGAACAGTGTTCAGCTAAAACTACAAGTTAGTGTAGTGCGACCTCTGCACAGTGTTCAGCTAAAGCTACAAGTTAGTGTAGTGCATCCTCTGAACAGTGTTCAGCTAAAGCTACAAGTTAGTGTAGTGCGCCCTCCTCAGTGTTCAGCTAAAACTACAAGTTAGTGAAGTGTGAGCTCTGCACAGTGTTCAGCTAAAGCTACCTGTAGAAGGTTGGTGGTGTTTTCCTGATCCTATCACTACCGCAGGCAGCTAAATAAGCTACAAGTTATTTTTTTGCGAGCTCTGCACAGTGTTCAGCTAAAGCTACTTGTAGAAGGTTGGTGGTGTTTTCCTGATCCTATCACTACCGCAGGCAGCTAAATAAGCTACAAGTTAGTTTTTTGCGAGTTCTGCACAGTGTTCACCTAAAGCTACCTGTAGAAGGTTGGTGGGGTTTTCCTGATTCTATCACTACCGCAGGCAGCTAAATAAGCTACAAGTTAGTTTTTTGCGAGCTCTGTACAGTGTTCAGCTAAAACTACAAGTTAGTGTAGTGCGAGCTCTGTGCAGTGTTCAGCTAAAGCTACCTGTAGAAGGTTGGTGGTGTTTTCCTGATCCTTTCACTACCGCAGGCATCTAAATAAGCTACAAGTTAGTGTTTTGTGAGCTCTGCATAGTGTTCAGCTAAAACTACAAGTTAGTGTAGTGCGAGCTCTGCACAGTGTTCAGCTAAAGCTATCTGTAGAAGGTTGGTGGTGTTTTCCTGATCCTATCACTACCGCAGGCAGCTAAATAAGCTACAAGTTATTTTTTTGCGAGCTCTGCTCCTCACAGTGTTCAGCTAAAACTACAAGTTAGTGTAGTGCGACCTCTGCACAGTGTTCAGCTAAAGCTACAAGTTAGTGTAGTGCGTCCTCTGAACAGTGTTCAGCTAAAGCTACAAGTTAGTGTAGTGCATCCTCCTCACAATGCTCAGCTAAAACTACAAGTTAGTGTAGTGCGACCTCTGCACAGTGTTCAGCTAAAGCTATAAGTTAGTGTAGTGCGTCCTCCTGACAGTGTTCAGCTAAAACTACAAGTTAGTGTAGTGCGACCTCTGCACAGTGTTCAGCTAAAGCTATAAGTTAGTGTAGTGCGTCCTCTGAACAGTGTTTAGCTAAAGCTACAAGTTAGTGTAGTGTGTCCTCCTCACATTGTTCAGCTAAAGCTACAAGTTAGTGTAGTGTGAGCTCTGCACAGTGTTCAGCTAAAGCTACCTGTAGAAGGTTGGTGGTGTTTTCCTGATCCTATCACTAATCACTAACGCAGGCAGCTAAATAAGCTACAAGTTATTTTTTTGCGAGCTCTGCACAGTGTTCAGCTAAAGCTACTTGTAGAAGGTTGGAGGTGTTTTCCTGATCCTATCACTACCACAGGCAGCTAAATAAGCTACAAGTTAGTGTAGTGCGACCTCTGCACAGTGTTCAGCTAAAGCTACAAGTTAGTGTAGTGTGTCCTCCTCACAGTGTTCAGCTAAAGCTACAAGTTAGTGTAGTGCGTCCTCCTCACAGTGTTCAGCTAAAACTACAAGTTAGTGTAGTGCGACCTCTGCACAGTGTTCAGCTAAAGCTACAAGTTAGTGTAGTGCGTCCTGCGAACAGTGTTCAGCTAAAACTACAAGTTAGTGTAGTGCGACCTCTGCACAGTGTTCAGCTAAAGCTATAAGTTAGTGTAGTGCGTCCTCTGAACAGTGTTCAGCTAAAGCTACAAGTTACTTTAGTGCGTCCTCCTCACAGTGTTCAGCTAAAATTACAAGTTAGTGTAGTGCGACCTCTGCACAGTGTTCAGCTAAAGCTACAAGTTAGTGTAGTGCGTCCTCCTCATAGTGTTCAGCTAAAACTACAAGTTAGTGTAGTGTGACCTCTACACAGTGTTCAGCTAAAGCTACAAGTTAGTGTAGTGCGTCCTCTGAACAGTGTTCAGATAAAACTACAAGTTAGTGTAGTGTGACCTCTGCACAGTGTTCAGCTAAAGCTACAAGTTAGTATAGTGCATCCTCTGAACAGTGTTCAGCTAAAGCTATAAGTTAGTGTAGTGCGTCCTCCTCACAGTGTTCAGCTAAAACTACAAGTTAGTGTAGTGCGACCTCTGCATAGTGTTCAGCTAAAGCTACAAGTTAATGTAGTGCGTCCTCTGAACAGTGTTCAGCTAAAACTACAAGTTAGTGTTCAGCTAAAACTACAAGTTAGTGTAGTGCGACCTCTGCACAGTGTTCAGCTAAAGCTACAAGTTAGTGTAGTGCATTCTCCTCACAGTGTTCAGCTAAAACTACAAGTTATTGTAGTGCGACCTCTGCACAGTGTTCAGCTAAAGCTACAAGTTAGTGTAGTGCCTCCTCTGAACAGTGTTCAGCTAAAGCTACAAGTTAGTGTAGTGCATCCTCCTCACAGTGCTCAGCTAAAACTACAAGTTAGTGTAGTGCGACCTCTGCACAGTGTTCAGCTAAAACTACAAGTTAGTGTAGTGCGTCCTCCTCACAGTGTTCGGCTAAAACTACAAGTTAGTGTAGTGCGACCTCTGCACAGTGTTCAGCTAAAGCTACAAGTTAGTGTAGTGCCTCCTCTGAACAGTGTTCAGCTAAAGCTATAAGTTAGTGTAGTGCATCCTCCTCACAGTGCTCAGCTAAAACTACAAGTTAGTGTAGTGCGACCTCTGCACAGTGTTCAGCTAAAACTACAAGTTAGTGTAGTGCGTCCTCCTCACAGTGTTCAGCTAAAACTACAAGTTAGTGTAGTGCGACCTCTGCACAGTGTTCAGCTAAAGCTATAAGTTAGTGTAGTGCGTCCTCTGAACAGTGTTCAGCTAAAGCTACAAGTTAGTGTAGTGCATCCTCCTCACATTGTTCAGCTAAAGCTACAAGTTAGTGTAGTGTGAGCTCTGCACAGTGTTCAGCTAAAGCTACATGTAGAAGGATGGTGGTGTTTTCCTGATCCTATCACTAATCACTAACGCAGGCAGCTAAATAAGCTACAAGTTATTTTTTTGCGAGCTCTGCACAGTGTTCAGCTAAAGCTACTTGTAGAAGGTTGGAGGTGTTTTCCTGATCCTATCACTACCACAGGCAGCTAAATAAGCTACAAGTTAGTGTAGTGCGACCTTTGCACAGTGTTCAGCTAAAGCTACAAGTTAGTGTAGTGTGTCGTCCTCACAGTGTTCAGCTAAAGCTACAAGTTAGTGTAGTGCGTCCTCCTCACAGTGTTCAGCTAAAACTACAAGTTAGTGTAGTGCGACCTCTGCACAGTGTTCAGCTAAAGCTACAAGTTAGTGTAGTGCGTCCTCCTCACAGTGTTCAGCTAAAACTACAAGTTAGTGTAGTGCGACCTCTGCACAGTGTTCTTCTAAAGCTACAAGTTAGTGTAGTGCGTCCTCTGAACAGTGTTCAGCTAAAACTACAAGTTAGTGTAGTGTGAGCTCTGCACAGTGTTCAGCTAAAGCTACCTAGAAGGTTGGTGGTGTTTTCCTGATCCTATCACTAACGCAGGCAGCTAAATAAGCTACAAGTTATTTTTTTGCGAGCTCTGCACAGTGTTCAGCTAAAGCTACTTGTAGAAGGTTGGAGGTGTTTTCCTGATCCTATCACTACCACAGGCAGCTAAATATGCTACAAGTTATTTTTTTGCGAGCTCTGCACAGTGTTCAGCTAAAGCTACTTGTAGAAGGTTGGTGGTGTTTTCCTGATCCTATCACTACCGCAGGCAGCTAAATAAGCAACAAGTTAGTTTTTTGTGTGCTCTGCACAGTGTTCACCTAAAGCTATCTGTAGAAGGTTGGTGATGTTTTCCTGATCCTACACTACCGCAGGCAGCTAAATAAGCTACAAGTTAGTTTTTTGCGAGCTCTGCACAGTGTTCAGCTAAAACTACAAGTTAGTGTAGTGCGAGCTCTGCACATTGTTCAGCTAAAGCTACCTGTAGAAGGTTGGTGGTGTCTTCCTGATATTATCACTACCGCAGGCAGCTAAATAAGCTACAAGTTAGTTTTTTGTGAGCTCTGCACAGTGTTTACCTAAAGCTACCTGTAGAAGGTTGGTGGTGTTTTCCTGATCCTATCACTACCGCAGGCAGCTAAATAAGCTACAAGTTCGTTTTTTGCGAGTTCTGCACAGTGTTCACCTAAAGCTACCTGTAGAAGGTTGGTGGTGTTTTCCTGATCCTACCACTACCGCAGGCAGCTAAATAAGCTACAAGTTAGTGTAGTGCGAGCTCTGCACAGTGTTCAGCTAAAGCTACCTGTGGAAGGTTGGTGGTGTTCTCATACTACAGGCAGGCAGTTGATTTTGTTAGCTGCAGTATCAGTACACAGTGACCACAGTGTTGGGTACATGCTCCAGGAGGATGTCCAGCGTTTGGAAGGCTCTGATGATGATACTGAGCTAGATGAAGGCAGTAACGTGAGCACGGACAGAGGGGGTGCCCAAGAAGGACAGCAATCTGGCAGTCATGCTCCCCCTGCTGCAGCATACTGCCAGGTTTGCTCCAGTGATGAGGAGGGAGGGGATGATGAGGCCACTGACTCAACGTGGGTGCCTGATAAGAGAGAGGAGGAGGAGGAGGAGGAGGAGGCGGCACATCACCAACGAGGCAGGATGCCCTCCAGGGGACAGCCTAAGGGCAGCACACTGACTGCATCACACCCCAAGAGACGAGTGCAACAGATCGCACCGCTGCTATGTGTTTACCTAAAGCTACCTGTAGAAGGTTGGTGGTGTTTTCCTGATCCTATCACTACCGCAGGCAGCTAAATAAGCAACAAGTTAGTTTTTTGTGTGCTCTGCACAGTGTTCACCTAAAGCTATCTGTAGAAGGTTGGTGGTGTTTTCCTGATCCTACCACTACCGCAGGCAGCTAAATAAGCTACAAGTTAGTTTTTTGCGAGCTCTGCACAGTGTTCAGCTAAAACTACAAGTTAGTGTAGTGCGAGCTCTGCGCAGTGTTCAGCTAAAGCTACCTGTAGAAGGTTGGTGGTGTTTTCCTGATCCTATCACTACCGCAGGCATCTAAATAAGCTACAAGTTAGTGTTTTGTGAGCTCTGCACAGTGTTCAGCTAAAACTACAAGTTAGTGTAGTGCGAGCTCTGCACAGTGTTCAGCTAAAGCTATCTGTAGAAGGTTGGTGGTGTTTTCCTGATCCTATCACTACCGCAGGCAGCTAAATAAGCTACAAGTTATTTTTTTGCGAGCTCTGCACAGTGTTCAGCGAAAGCTACCTGTAGAAGGTTGGTGGTGTTCTCATACTACAGGCAGGCAGTTGATTTTGCTAGCTGCAGTATCAGTATATATATATATATATATATATATATATATATATTCCCAGCTTAGTGCAGCTACAGGCCATTAGTATGTCTGGAAGGCCAACAAGGAGAGGCAGACAGTCACAAGCCAATAAAAGAGGGAAAGCAGGCTCTGTGTCTAGAGGCAACAGTGCTGGTCGTGGAGACGGTGCATCCTCATCAGCACATGGCCGCGGGACACGCTTGGCCTTTTTTTCGGCAGCTGGTCGTGTTGAGCCGCAACATGCGGAAGACTTGGTCGAGTGGATGACCAAGCCGTCCTCATCCTCCTCATCCTCTCTCACCCATGCTCAGGGTACTTTGTCTGGCAAAGCAGCTGCCAACACGGCCTCTTCCCTCGGCTCAATGGCATCAGTGACTCCTTCCCTAGCCCCACCATGTCCTCCTGAGGAGTCCCTCGAACTGTTTGACCACAGTGTTGGGTACATGCTCCAGGAGGATGCCCAGCTCAGATGATGATACTGAGCTAGATGAAGGCAGTAACGTGAACATTGACAGAGGGGGTGCCCAAGAAGGACAGCAATTTGGCAGTCATGCTCCCCCTGCTGCAGCATACTGCCAGGTTTGCTCCAGTGATGAGGAGGGAGGGGATGATGAGGTCACTGACTCAACGTGGGTGCCTGATAGAAGAGAGGAGGAGGAGGCACATCATTAACGAGGCAGGATGCCCTCCAGGGGCCAGCCTAAGGGCAGCACACTGACTGCATCACACCTCAAAGCTCCGCATGTGCAGGGCGCTGCTGTCTCTGAGCGTTATTCCAAAAGTTCTTTGGTGTGGGCCTTTTTTGGGATGAGTGCATCAGATCGCACCGCTGCTATTTGCAACATATGTCTCAAGCATATCTCACGTGGCCAAAACATCTCCCGCTTGGGCACCACATGCTTGACCAGACATATATTGACCTGCCATGCAGTTCGTTGGCAAGCGTATCTAAAAGACCCACACCAAAGAACAAAGAGGACCTCTCCTTGCTCCTCATCAGCTGAGATCTCCAACCCCACTATACCTTCCGTCCTCTCTGAGACCTGCACTGAGAGGAATGAAGGTGTAGAATTAGGTGTGTCACAGCCAAGTACTTGTGGGCAATCTGCTTTCGGTACACCGACATCAGATTGTACCAGGCAAATTTCTCTGCCCCAGCTGCTGCACCGCCGAAAGAAGTTCGCTCCCAGCCATCCACATGCCCAGCGGTTGAATACTAGCTTGGCAAAATTGCTAGCACTTCAACTGCTGCCTTTTCAGCTGGTAGACTCTGCCCCCTTCCGTGAGTTTGTGGAATGTGAGGTTCCTCAGTGGCAGGTACCCAAACGCCACTTTTTCTCACGGAAGGCGATTCCAGCTCTCTACCGGCATGTGGAAGGCAATGTCCATGCCTCGCTGGACAGGGCAGTCAGTGGTAAGGTGCATATTACCGCTGACTCATGGTCCAGCATGTATGGACAGGGACGTTACCTAAGTTTCACTGCGTATTGGGTGACTCTGCTGGCAGCTGGGAAGGATGCAGAACGAGGTGAAGTAGTGTTGGAGGTTGTTCCGCCACCACGCCTCCAAAATGCTACTACTAATGATTGTGACCCACCTCTCTCCTCCACCCCCTCCTCTTCTTCTTCCTCCATGGCCTCTTCCTGTGCTTTGTCCTCGGAACCAGCGATGCCCTGTAGCCGTTCAAGGGGCTACGCAAGTATGCAGGCCAAAAGATGCCATGCGGTGCTTGGGAGACAGGAGCCACACTGGGGCAGAGGTTCTGTCAGCTCTGCAGGGGCAGGTTCAGAGGTGGTTGACGCCACGCCAACTTAAGGCAGGAATGGTGGTTTGCGACAATGGCACCAACCTCCTCTCTGCCCTCCAACAGGGAAAAATGACCCATGTGCCCTGTTTGGCTCACGTCCTTAACTTGGTGGTGCAACGGTTATTGGACAGGTACAGGATGTCCTGCGGCAGGCCAGGAAAGTCTGTGTGCATTTCCGCTGGTCATATAATGCCAGTGCTCGGCTGGCAGGCCTCCAAAAGGAGTTTAACCTGCCCAAGAACCGCCTAATCTGTGACATGCCCACCAGGTGGAACTCAACGTTGGCCATGCTGCAGCGGCTGCACATGCAGCAGAGGGCCATCAATGAGTACCTGTGCGACTATGGCACCAGGACAGGGTCAGGGGAGTTTGTTTTTTTTCCCCACGCCAGTGGGCCATGATCAGGGATGCATGCACTGTCCTGTCACCATTTGAGGAGGCCACGAGGATGGCGAGCAGTGACAGTGCATGCATCAGTGACACTGTCCCCCTTGTCCACCTGTTGGAGCACACACTGCGTGGAATAATGGACAGGGCACTTGAGGCAGAACAGAGGCAGGAATAGGAGGACTTCCTTAGCTCTCAAGGCCCCCTTTATCCAGACAGTGTTCCTGCGTGCCCGCAGTTCACACAGGAAGAGGAGGAGGAGGAGGATTGTGTCAGTATGAAGGTGGAGCCTGGCACTCAGCATCAGCAGCAGTCTTTAAGGGATCAGTCCCAAGAAACACATGGACTTGTACGTGGCTGGGAGGAGGTGGCTGCAGACCATATCGTCCTTAGTTACCCAGAAGACTCCGGGCCGAATGCCTCAGCAAACCTACGCTGCATGGCCTCCCTGATCCTGCAAAGCCTGCGTAAGGATCCTCGTATTCTTGCTGAGGCTTCGGTCAGTCAAAGAAGGAGCGGTGGAGAAGGTGGCCGTCTAACCGATGCGTTCAGACAATTTTTTAGTCTGCAGCCCCAAGGTATGATCGGTTCCAGCAACCATCACCAGCGTCTGTTTTACATGGTGCAGGAATACCTAGGGGCAAGATCTGACTTGGACACATTTCCCACCGAAAATCCTCTGGGTTACTGGGTCTTGGGGATGGATCACTGGCCAGAGTATGCAATTGAGCTACCGGCCTGTCCTGCAACCAGCGTTCTTTCAGAACACACATTCAGTGCTGCTGGAGGCTTTGTAACCGATCACAGGGTGTGTCTGTCCACCGACTCGGTCGATCGACTGACCTTCATAAAAATGAATCAGTCTTGGATCACCACCAGCTACCAAGCACCTGATGCTGATGTAACCGAATAATTTTTTTTGAAATCTCAGATCCCTTCAAAGACTGCCTATGCTGATGCTGAGTGACTATCCTGAGTAATTATCCTCTTCCTCTTGAATGATCACGCTGATAGCTTGTAAGAACATTTTTGGTTCTGGGCGCCGCCACCAGTGCCTAAGGCCCAATTTTTCAGCCCCTGTTTAACAGGGGCGTGTAATTACAATTTTTGATGCAATACTTTGCAGCAGGGCTCGTTGCTGGGTTCCAACTAGAGTATCTGTGAGGGGTTGCAGTGTTGTGGCACCAGCACCAGTGCCTAAGGCCCAATTTTTCAGCCCCTGTTTAACAGGGGCATGTAATTTTAATTTTTGATGCAATACTTTGCAGCAGGGCTCGTTCCTGCGTTCCAACTAGAGTATCTGTGAGGGGTTGCAGTGTTGTGGCACCAGCACCAGTGCCTAAGGCCCAATTTTCAGCCCCTGTTCAACAGGGGCATGTAATTACAATTCTTGATCTAATATTTCACAGCAGGGCCCGTTTCTGCGCCCACCAAGAGCGAGTGAGGACTTACAGTGTTGTGGCACCAGCACCACCACCACCACCACCAGAGGCCCAATTTTTCTGCCCCTGTTCAACAGGGGCATGTAATTACAATTCTTGATCTAATATTTCACAGCAGGGCCCTGTGAGGGCTTACGGTGTTGTGGCCACAACAACACCTAAGGCCCAAATTTCTTCTGAGTCCCCTACTTTCAAACATCCAACTTACAAACGACACCTACTTCCAAACGGAAGGAGACAACAGGAAGTGAGATGAAATCTACCCCCAGGAAGGGAAATTCTCTCCTGTAAGAGTTAATATGGGAAAAACATTTCTCCTTTCCACTGATGCTTTATCACCAATCCTTGTTTCACAAAAAAACCCAAATTTTCAAAAAACGTTTGTCATTGGGACAAAAAGTGAGGTGAAATCTTCTGAAGAGGAGCACAGACAGCAAAGCAAATGTCACACAGGTGATAACCCTTCCCTATGTTTTCCAAAAAGCTTAAAATAGATTTTTTGGCTGGAGCTAAACACATTAAAAATGTACCAGTTCAAAATTACAAACAGATTCTACTTAACAACAAACCTACAGTCCCTGTCTTGTTTGCACCGCCTGTATACTGCTGTTTAGAGTACAGAGCCTGTATACTGCTGTTTCCTTTTTTAATTTGGGTGCGGGGTTCCCCTTAATATCCATGCAAGACCCAAAGGGCCTGGTAATGGACTGGGGGGTACCCATGCCGTTTGTCTCACTGATTTTCATCCATATTGCCAGGACCCGACATTACATTAAAGCCGCAAGCAGTTTTAAATGACTTTTTTTCCTTTAAAAATGACATTTTGTGCAGGGACTGTTCTAAGCACGGGAAACATGCGCCACTTTACAGGCATACTATAGACACCCCGAGGTACAATATTTAAAGGAATATTTAACTTTTTTTTTTTTTACTTTAAGTATCATTAAAATCACTGCTCCCAAAAAAACTGCCGTTTTTAAGTTTTTTTTGCATTGATACATGTCCCCTGGGGCAGAACCCGAGTCCCCAAACCCTTTTTAGGACAATACCATGTAAATTAGCCTTTAGAATGAGCACTTTTGATTTTGAACGTTCGAGTCCCATAGACGTCAATGGGGTTCTAACGTTCGTGTGCGAATATTCGGTCCGTTCATAGGTTCTGGGTTCGGCTCATCCCTACTGAGGACCGGGGTAGTCATTTTCTCTGATGAATCCCCTTTCCGATTGTTTGGGGCATCTGGAAAAAACCTTGTCCGGAGAAGAAAAGGTGAACGCTACCATCAGTCATGTGTCATGCCAACAGTAAAGCATCCTGAGACCATTCATGTGTGGGGTTGCTTCTCAGCCAAGGGAGTGGGCTCACTCACAATTTTGCCTAAGAACACAGCCATGAATAAAGAATGGTACAAAAACATCCTCTGAGAACAACTTCTTCTCCCAACCATCCAAGAACAGTTTGGTTATGAACAATGCTTTTTCCAACATGATGGAGCACCTTGCCAAAAGTCAAAAGTGATAGCTAAGTGGCTTGGGGAACAAAACATAGAAATGTACAGTAGGTCCATGACCAGAAAACTCCCCAGACCTTAATCCCATTGAGGGTGAACAAAAAAAAACAAACAAACACATTCTGACAAACTCCAAGCATTGATTATGCAAGAATGGGCTGCCATCAGTCAGGATGTGACCCAGAAGTTGGTTGATAGCATGCCAGGGCGAATTGCAGAGGTCTTGAAAAGAAGGATCAACACTGCAAATATTGACTCTTTGCATAAACTTAATGTAATTATCAATAAAAGCCTATGACACTTATAAAATGCTTGTATTTATACTTCAATATACCATAGTCTGACAAAAAGATCTAAAACACTGAAGCAACAGACTTTTTGAAAATTTAATATTTGTATCATTCTCAAAACTTTTGGCCACGGCTGTATCTAAAGCCAAAATTCATTACAATTTTTTATTTTTTATTTTGCCATCTGTGTTCGACTGGGGAGATTTCCATTTACTTCCCAACCCATGGATGCTACAGAAAGTTAAAGGAAATCTCTCCAAATTGACAGTTGTCACTGCAACATATGACTCCACTGTACGGTTTCCCCTCTGCTCCTGTTCCAGTGACAACTCAAAATTTTGCAAATAGCAGCCTCTGCGTGTGCACCAAATGGACATTCTTTAAAAGTGTACATTCACCCCCCTGTATTCCTGGCCGGGTACATATTTGGTAAGAGAGTGCTGCTAACAGTTCCAATATTTGTAGGATCTGAGACATCACAAAGCTATATATTATAGAGAACCATACTTAATGTAATTTCTATATGATTACATAAAAATATGAATATTGTCAATTAACTGGTGGATTTTGCCATTTTACGGTGCATACAGTTTATGTGTTATAATCATTCTGTCATAATTTACATTCATTTGATTCTACTGAACATTTGCATTTCTGATTCATAGGCTATTTCTACTTTGTGCCAAGTTGCCACTGGTAATTAATGGCTAGCAAAGCCCTGGTTTTTATTAGGGTAATACCTCTACAGTCTATATTTATAGATCTATTAATGAATCTGGCTCATGTGGGAATGGTAGCTTTTACACTACTGAACTGTTTCCTTACTGGAATTAGACTTCTGTTTCAAAGTCCATCAACTTTGGTAAAAGTCACTGGAATAACAGTGTCCCCTCTGACTATACAGTATCTGTTTTTAGACATTGAATACATGTATTGTAGGCAGTTCCTGAAATAAATATAAACCCTAATTGAATGACATATTGTTTGCTAAATCAAGGTGTATCATAAAAAGTGCTATACTTTAATAAAAATAAATGTATTACCTTATCTTAATCATGTTTTGCACCTCAGTTCTGTACTTGCAGTCTCTTTGTAGCCACTTCTTGTCCACACATATTTACTCCAGCAATGGCTACATGACATTTCCCAGGAGAGGGGGACAACAGTGAATCATGCTTGAATAAAGTCTGTTTAAACAGGCACCTGTATTTTCCATCAGAAGCCCATATTACATGGTGAATAAAATAATGCAGGAACACAATAGGAAAACCTTAGAGCAGGAAGCATCTCCTAAAGATAAATACAAGAAAGACACCATGGCAGACATAGATACAGTAGGTAGATAGAGAGAGATGAGAATAGATCTTTTCTGATATAGGTTTTAAGCCTCATTCATATGGGTGTAGTGTTATCCCCGTAGGAGCAGCTGGATGATGCTTGTCCTCTAATGCTGCCCTGACCTTGCAAGCCCCTCATCCCTTCTGACACTCCAGGTTCAGACATGGTTTAAACAATCAATAAACAGATCACCAATAATACCCAGTTCAGAGTAAAGGGCAATAAACATAGATTTCAGTAACTACAGTTTTATTAAGTTATTCAGATTGGTATTCGGGGGGTTACAATTGGTTTGCAACAATATGCACATTCAAAAGAGAACAAGTAAAGGTAAACCAAATCAGGCAGCAAGTAATTAAGCAACAGCAGCAAACAGTATTTACCCAGAAAATGTCAAGAGGGTGCAGCACTGGTTGTGGGGGAAGAGGGCGTGGAAGAATAGTCAACTCCCTGGCAGCCACTGGCACAAAGTAAAGGGAACAGGTGAGTGATATACAGTATCTCTCAAAAGTGAGTACACCCCTCATATTTTTGTAAATATTTTTTATTATATCTTTTTATGTGACAACACTGAAGAAATTACACTTTGCTACAGTGTAAAGTAATGAGTGTACAGCTTGTATAACAATGTAAATTTTCTGTCCCCTCAAAATAACTCAACACACAGCCATTGCTGTCTAAACTGCTGGCAACAAAATTGAGTACACCTATAAGTGAAAATGTCCAAATTGGGCCCAAAGTGTCAATATTTTGTGTGGCCACCATTATTTTCCAGCACTGCCTTAAACCTTTTGGGCATGGAGTTCACCAGAGCTTCACAGGTTGCCACTGGAGTCCTCTTCCACTCCTCCATGATGACATCACGGAGCTGGTGGATGTTAGAGACCTTGTGCTTGCGGTGTACTCACTTTTGTGAGATACTGTATATACAGTTGTGTTCAAAATATTAGCAGCCCAACATCACTAACCAGATCAATCACTGTTTTTGGTATAAATCATATTTCTACATGGCAAATCATTTACTAGTAGGTGTAGTAGAGTAATACAAAATCAACAGACCCAACAGTCATGACATGCATGCTGCTGATTCTGTGTAATTGAATCATTATTTGAAAGGGGGGTGTTTAACCACTTGCCAACCGCCGCATGTACATATATGTTGACAGAATGGCAAATGGGTGTACAGGTACCTCCCTTTAAATTTGCCGCTGTGTGGTCGGGTGCGATCTTCTCACGGAGAGGAAGAATGGGGAAATGCTGATGTAAACAAGCATTTTCCCATTCTGCCTTGTGACAAGGACACTGATCACCGCTCCCTGTAATCGGGAGCGGTGATCAGTGTCATGTCACACATAGCCCATCTCCCCCACAGTTAAAACACATCCCTAGGACACACTTAACCCCTTCAGCGCCCCCTCCTGGTTAACCCCTTGACTGCCAGTCACATTTGCCATCTAGATAAAGGAAGGCCCGTAGACGTGGTATATCTGGATTTTGCAAAAGCATTTGACACAGTTCCCCATAAACGTTTACTGTACAAAATAAGTTCTGTTGGCATGGACCATAGGGTGAGTACATGAATTGAAAACTGGCTACAAGGGCGAGTTCAGAGGGTGGTCATAAATGGGGAGTACTCGGAATGGTCAGGGGTGGGTAGCGGGGTCCCCCAGGGTTCTGTGCTGGGACCAATCCTATTTAATTTGATCATAAACGACCTGGAGGATGGGGTAAACAGTTCAATCTCTGTATTTGCGGACGATACTAAGCTAAGCAGGGCAATAACTTCTCCGCAGGATGTGGAAACCTTGCAAAAAGATCTGAACAAATTAATGGGGTGGGCACATGGCAAATGAGGTTCAATGTACAAAAATGTAAAATAATGCATTTGGGTGGCAAAAATATGAATGCAATCTATACACTGGGGGAAGAATCTCTGGGGGAATCTAGGATGGAAAAGGACCTGGGGATCCTGGTAGATGATAGGCTCAGCAATGGCATGCAATGCCAAGCTGCTGCTAACAAAGCAAACAGAATATTGGCATGCATTAAAAAGGGGATCAACTCCAAAGATAAAACGATAATTCTGTCGCTTTACAAGACTCTGGTTCGGCCGCACCTAGAGTATGCTGTCCAGTTCATGGGCACCAGTCCTCAGGAAGGATGTACTGGAAATGGAGCGAGTACAAAGAAGGGCAACAATGCTAATAAAGGGTCTGGAGGATATTAGTTATGGGGAAAGGTTGCGAGCACTGAACTTATTCTCTCTGGAGAAGAGACGCTTGAGAGGGGATATGATTTCAATATACAAATACCATACTGGTGACTCCACAATAGGGATAAAACTTTTTTGCAGAAGGGAGTTTAACAACACGTGGTCACTCATTAAAATTAGAAGAAGAAAAGAGGTTTAACCTTAAACTGCGTAGAGGGTTCTTTAATGTAAGAGCAGCAAGGATGCGGAATTCCCTTCCACAGGAGGTGGTCTCAGCGGGGAGCATCGATAGTTTTAAGAAACTATTAGATAAGCACCTGAACGACTGCAACATACAGGGATATACAATGTAATACTGACATATAATCACACACATGGGTTGGACTTGATGGGCGTGTGTCTTTTTTCAACCTCACCTACTATGTCCCATTTCTATGCCCCTGTTGAAGGTCTATTGACCTTCAACAGGGGCAAAGGACCTAGGGCGGCTATAACTCTCTACATTGCCACTCTGTTTTTATATTTGTGATCACTTTTATGTACAACGGTTTTTTTAGCAATAAACAACCCTGATTTGCACTATGTGGAGGCATTCCCCTTTTTTTTCCACATACTTCCTGGATAAGAGAAAATGTTTGAACCTTGGAATTGTTCCTTGCTTCTATCCTGGTGATTCAGCGGTGACATCTCGGTCTGCAGGTGTTCCATCGGTCCTTGGCTATCTGTACATCCGCCCGTGGTGACACACTGCTCGATTGACTCTATGCTGATGGCAGTAGAGTCCAACAGTTCCGGTAAGCGTATTTACACCTACTTACTGTTTTGATGACCTATGATTGGATATCTGGAATGTCGATGGAACCCCAGTCCTGACTTCACTTCATTATTTTTGTCACAGACTTTTTCTTTATTTTTTGAGTATGCCCCTTTAGTGGGGTACTCACATATGTTTGTAGAGACATTTACATAATATCACATATGGTGTTTATGTTTTTCTGCTTTAAGCGCTGCAATTTATCTACTTCATATGTAACTATGTTACATTTACACAATAATCAATCTCCTATTTTGTAGACGCTACAACTTTTGCGCAAACCAATCAATAAACGCTTATTGCAATTTTTTTTACCATGTATGTAGAAGAATACGTATTGGCTTAAAATGAGGAAAAAAAAATGTTTTTTTATATATTTTTTGGGGATATTTATTATAGCAAAAAGTAAAAAATATTGCTTTTTTCAAAATCGTCGCTCTTTTGTTGTTTATAGCGCAAAAAATAAAAACCGCAGAGGTGATCAAATACCACAGAAAGAAAGCTATATTTGTGGGGGGAAAAAGGACGTCAATTTTGTTTGGGAGCCACGTCGCACAACCACGCAATTGTCAGTTAAATAGACGCAGTGCCAAATCGCAGAAAGTGCTCTGGTCATTGGCCAGCCAAATGGTCTGGGGCTTATAATAGCAATATGGCATTCAATTAGTGAGGTAATTCATTCTCTGAAAAAACAGATGTCAAACAGGTGATCCCTATTTAAGGAGGAAAGCAGCAAATGTTGTACATGCTGGGTATAGTGCATTTCTCTCTAAAACAATCTGAGTCAGTTCAGTGCCCATCAATGCAGCCTGATCAGTGCCCATCAATGCCGCCACACCAGTGCCCATCCATGCAGCCTGTTCAGTGCCCATCAATGCAGCCTGATCAGTGCCCATCAATGCCGCCACACCAGTGCCCATCAATGTAGCCTGATCAGTGCCCATCAATGCCGCCTCACCAGTGTCCATAAATGCAACCTCACCAGTGCCCATAAATGCAGCTTCACCAGTGCCCATCAATGCCACCACACCAGTGCCCATCAATGCAGCCTGTTCAGTGCCCATCAATGCCGCTTCACCAGTGCCCATCAATGCAGCCTGATCAGTGCCCATCAGCTCAGCATTACCAGTGCCCATCAATGCAGCCCGATCAGTGCCCATCAATGTAGCCTCACCAGTATCCATCAATGCAGACTCACCATTGCCCATCAATGCAGCCTCACCAGTGCCCACCACTGTTAGTCCTGCTGGCCTGTAGGTCCTGCTGGGAGCTGGCGATGGCCTGTGGGTCCTGCCGGCTGCTGGCCTGTAGGTTCTGCTGGGAGCTGGCCATGGTTAGCTCCCAGCAGGACCTACAGGCCAGCAGGATCCACAGGCCATCAGAACCCATAGGCCATGGCCAGCTCCCAGCAGGACCCACAGTGTTGAGGGCTATTTTGAGGTTACTTGGTGGGCACTGGGGCAGGATAAATGGGGTGTATGGGGGGATAGATGGGATGTGGGGTTCAGCTGGGGGTGTCAGGGTCTCTCAGCCAAACTCATCTGCCAGCTCAGCTCATCAGGTCCTTGTACAGCCTCCTTCAGTCCTGGGGGGGTGATGCTCCTGTCTTCTGCCTGCCTCCAAGATCCAGGAGTTGTAGTTTCCTTGCTGGCTGCACTGCAAAGTGGGAACTTGAGTACTACAACTCCCAGAATGCAACAGCACCATCCGATCAGCTAGTTGCAAGCAATTTAAAATGGACTACGCCGCGGCTGCTGCCCGCTGCCAGCTAATGAGGAATATGTGGATCTCAGTGGGGGGGGGGGGGTTCGCTGTGGCTGACTTCCACATAAACCTCCAAGTCCACAAGAAGAAAAAAATCATCATCGGGCAGCGGCTGTGCCCCCCCCCCCCCCCCCTCGGCTGACATTATTATTATTCAGGATTTATATAGCGCCAACAGTTTACGCAGCGCTTTACAATATAAACATCCACATAAACCTTGGCAGCGGGCAGCGGCCACAGTGCCAGCGATTTTAAATATGAGTTACAGCAGCCTGGGAGGCAACTGTCACCCTGCCCCACAGCCCAGCCCACTCCTGTGTGTGGAAGAGGTTACAATTTGCCAAAGAACACATTGACTGGCCTAAAGAGAAACAGTGGAACATTTTGTGGACTGATGAAAGCAAGATTGTACTTTTGGGTCTATGGGTCGCAGACAGTTTGTCAGATGACCCAAAAACACTGAATTCAAGCCACAGTACACTGAAAAAAGTGAAGCATGGTGGCGCAAGCATCATCATATGGGGATGTTTCTCATACAATGGTGTTGGGCCTATTTATTGCATACCAGGGGTCATGGATTAGCTTGAAAACATCAAAATACTTGAGGAGGTCATGTTGCCTTTTGCCAAAGAGGAAATGCCCTTGAAATGGGTGATTCAACAAGACAACGACCCCAAACACACCAGTAAGTAAGCAGCATCTTGGTTCCAGACCAACAAGATTAACGTTATGTAGTGGCCAGCCCAATCCCCAAACCTTAATCCAATAGAAAACATGTGGGGTGACATAAAAAATGCTGTTTCTGAGGTGAAACCAAGAAATGCAGAGGAATTGTGGAATGTAGAGCAATCATCCTTGGCTGGAATACCTGTTCACCATGCATCACAGATGTGAAGCAGTTCTAAGAAACAGTGGTTATACAACTAAATATTAGGTCAGTAATTCACAAGAAAGCTAAATCTTTAAGCATTAATCAGTTTATACAGTAAATGTTTGAGTCTGTAAAGAAAAATGCAGACACTGTTATTTTATGGGAAAAACCTAATATTTCTTTTTCTGCACTTTCTTTAAAATAATTACAAATCTGAAACATTTTACTTCATGTTTTGATTTGGAATAGACTGTGCAGTGTTCCCAATGCATATACATGTATGGAAATAAAAGGTAATATAAGGATTTTGAGCTTTACTCACTTCTTTAAACATACTGCTATTATTTTTAACACAGCTATATCACAGGCTGGGATTGCATTGGCAACTATCATCTTGGATAAAGTATTCCTATTGGATTAAGTATTACACTTCCGCTCAGCACTTCAGTGAATGCACAAAACGGAAATACACAACAGACTTCTGCAGAACACTAAACAGACTGCAGGTGACCTGATTCTCCATCAAACTTTTCCATCTCTCATTCAGGCTTCCTCTCAATTTCACCACTCTGTATCTGTATCATGCACTCCCTACTTTTCCTTCTCACAGTTGCATCCTCTCTCCTTAAATTCTCACTCCTTCACCCATCTTCTCCACCCCACAGCTTATATATATCACCCTCACTCCTGTCTTCACCTTATTACTGCACATATCAGCTCCTGCTAATTCTTAACCCATATACCAATAAAACCTGCAGGCCACTGGGACGTGTCCCCCCACATAAGTCACACTCCCATATCACCTCTCTCACCTTTCTGCTTCCTAACTTTTGGAGATATTTCCCCAAATCCTGGACCGCCATCATTTACCTTTGGCCAACATACCCAGCACCCCCCATCCTCTGATAGCAGCCGCAATCCACATAATCTCATTTCTATTCCTCTTCAGCCTAGAACCAGCCTCCCCTTCTCCTGTGCCCTTTGGAATGCCCGCTCTGTTTGTAACAAACTCACCACTGTCCATGACCTATTTATCACAAACTCCCTGAACCTACTTTCAATTACTGAGACCTGGATTCAAGAATCTGACCTTCCTTCTCCCGCCTCTCTTTCCTATGGTGGCCTCCTGTGGACTCACTCTCCCAGGCCTAGTAGACAGAAAGGAGGTGGTGTCGGAATCCTCCTATCCCCTCAAAGCACTTTTCAGGTTCTTCATCTACCCCCCCCCCTCTGTCCCTCTCCTCATTTGAAGCTCACTGTATTCGTCTATTTTCTCCAGTTTCATTGAGAATTGCTGTGATCTATCGGCCCCCTGGACCGGTATCAAACTTCCTTGATGATTTTTCTGCCTGGCTACCCTACTTTCTCTCTTCTAAAATTCCAACAACATTCTTGCTGACTTCAACATCCCTGTTAATCTTAACACTCCCGCTACTTCTAAACTGCTGAGCTTAACCTCTTCTTTTGACCTAAAACAATGGACAAGCGCTTCTGCTCACTCTGTTGGCAACTGCCTTGACCTCATATTCTCCTACCTATGCACTCCGCACAGCCTCTCCAATATTCCTTTTCCTCTCACTGATCACCACCTTTTTAGTTTCACTCTCTCCTTGTCTGCCTCCTCCTTGCCTTCCAACTAACAAACTATTACCCGTAAAAACCTTCACTATCTTAACCCTTCTCTTCTTTTTTCTGCTACAGATTGTCTCTATCACAAAATCTCATCCTTGTCCTGCCCCAACGTGGCCACTTTTGTCTACAACAGTTCACTGTCATCCACCCTTGTTATCTTTGCCTCCCTCACTACGCACAGAATCAGGCCCCGACCGCTACAACCCTGGCAGACAAACAGTACCAGAAGCCTTAAAAACGTAGCCATGCTCTTGAGCGTCTGTGGCATAAAACTAAGTCACGGCAAGATTTGAGCCAATATAAATCTGCCCTCCAAAAATACCATTCCTGCCTGCACACTGCCAAACACACCTACTTTATCACTCTCATTAACACCCTCTCACGCAGTCCCCATCAACTCTTTTCTACCTTTACCACTCTACTTCGTCCTCCATTACCCCCACCCACTAACTTACTCACTGCCCAGGAGATTGCTAATCACTTCAAAAATAAGATTGAGACAATTCTTCTCGAGATCTCTGCTCTACAGATATCTCCCTCACTTTACACTCCTTGTCCTCCTGCACAATCAATACTTCCCTCTTTTAACCCAGCTACTAAAGAGGAAGTCACTAAACTTTTCTAATGCGCACCTAACCTCCTGCCCCCTGGACCTTGTTCCTTTTCAAATACTACGGTCACCATGTGACTCAATCCTACACTCCTTAACTCATATCTTCAACCTCTCACTCTCTACTGGCTTCTTCCCCAACCCTCTAAAAGATGCACTAGTCACTCCCATACCACAAAAGACCTCAGACCCCACCAATCTTAACAACCTAAGACCCATCTCTTTACTCCCTTTTGGCTCCCAGTTCCTTGAACGTTTAGTCTACAACCAACTGAGTGACTATCTCATTGAGAATAACCTTCTTGATCCCCTTCAGTCTGGATTTCGCCCACAGCACTCCACAGAAACTGCACTCCTAAAACTCTCAAACGACTTACTAACAGCCAAAACCAACGGTCATTATTCCATACTCTTACCCTTGGACCTTTCTGATGCCTTTGATACAGTTGACCACCCCTTCCTCAAAAAAAAAACTCAATTTGCTTGGTCTCCATGGCTGCACTCACCCGTTGGTTCGAATCTTACCTATCTCATCGCACCTTCAGCGTCACTTACAACTCCCCACATGCTAGGGTGCTAGGGGTAACCTTAGACTCTGAACTGTCCTTTCAGGCCCACTTACAATCCCTTTCCAAAGCATGCCACCTTAGCCTCCGCAACATTTCCAGAATCTGCCCCTTTTTACCTAATGACACCACCAAGCTTCTAATTCACTCACTAGTTATCTTTCGCCTCGACTACTGCAACTCCCTCCTCATTGGATTACCTTTACATAGACTATCCCCCCTTCAGCCCATAATGAATACCGCTGCAAGACTCATCCACCTTCCCAACCATTCAGTGTCCTCCACCCCTCTCTGCCAATCCCTCCACTGGCTTCCACTCACCCAACGAATAAAATTCAAAGTACTAACAATAATTTACAAAGCCATCCATAACTCTGCCCCCAGCTACATCACTAACCTAGTCCCAAAATAGCAACCAAGCCGCTCTCTTCGGTCATCCCAAGACCTCCTGCTCTCTAGCTCCCTTGTCACCTCCTCCCATGCTCTCCTGCAGGATTTCTCTAGAGCTTCTCCCATCATTTGGAACTCCCTACCCCAATCTGTCCGACTGTCCCCTAATCTATCCATCTTTAGGCAATACCTGAAAACCCTTCTCTTCAAAGAAGCCCATCCTGCTTCTAACTAACACTGTTTTACTTCCCCCATCAGCTCATCCCCCCCACAGCTATTACCTTTTGTATCAATTGACCCGACCCTTCCTTTTTAGATTGTAAGCTCTAACGAGCAGGGCCCTCTGATTCTTCTTGTACCAAATTGTAATGTAAATGTAATGTCTGCCCTCATGTTGTAAAGTGCTACGCAAACTGTTGGCACTATATAAGACCTGTATAATAATATAATAATATAGGGCTTTTTTTCAGCAGTTCTGGCACCTTCAGCACTGAATGTATGCAATGGCAAGGGGTGCGAGGGTGTGATGGTGGGTCTACTGATGCTGGCTGCTGGGGTATCTATTGTTGCTGGTTAGGATACATTTTTTGCATGGCAATCTATTGTTGCTGGTGGAGAATCATTTGTTACTGGGGGGGGTCTACTGTTTAGGGAGAGGTCTACTGTTACTGGCTGCTGGAGAATCTATTGATGCTGGCTGATGGGAGATCTGTTGCTGCTGGGGGTCTACTGTTGCTGGAGGGCTCTATTGTTGCTAGGAGGGTCTATTGCTGCTGGCTGCAAGGGATCTATTTTTCTGGCTTTTTTTGTTATCATTACCAAATTCCATACAAATTACTAAGCACAACAAAATGATACTTGGCTCTGTATTCTCTAAAAGGGTCTGTACTTGGAGCTGCATATGGGGTGGAACCAAGGGTCGATGCTCAGAGGTGGGTAGGGGTGGCACCAAGGGTCAGTGCTCAGAGTTGGGTAGGGGTGGAACCAAGGGTCGGTGCTCAGAGGTGAGTAGGGGTGGAACCAAGGGTTGGTGCTCAGAGGTCGGTAGGGGTGGAACCAAGGGTCGGTGCTCAGAGCTGGGTAGGAGTGGACCCAAGGTTCAGTGCTCAGAGGTGGGTAGTGGTGAAACCAAGGGTCAGTGCTCAGAACTGGATAGGGGTTGAACCAAGGGTCGGTGCTCAGAGGTGGGTAGTGGTGAAACCAAGGGTCAGTGCTCAGAGGTGGGTAGGGGTGGAACCAAGGGTCAGTGCTCAGAAGTGGGTAGTCATGAAACCAAGCGTCAGTGCTTAGAGGTGGGTAGAGGGTGGAGGCACAAAGTGACTTAGAAAGGGGGAGTTCCTGTACCTATTCTCTGAGAAAAAAGCACTGTACACAGTATCTCACAAAAGTGAGTACACCCCTCACATTTTTGTAAGTATTTTATTATATCTTTTCATGTGACAACACTGATGAAATTACACTTTGCTACAATATAGTGAGTGTACAGCTTGTATAACAGTGTAAATTAGCTGTCCCCTCAAAATAACTCAACACACAGCCATTAATGTCTAAATCGCTGGCAACAAACGTGAGTACACCTCTAAGTGAAAATGGCCAAACTGGGCCAAAAGTGTCAATATTTTGTGTGGCCACCATTCTTTTCCAGCACTGCCTTAACCCTCTTGGGCATGGAGTTCACCAGAGCTTCACAGGTTGCCACTGGAGTCCTCTTCCACTCCTCCATGATGACATCATGAAGCTGGTGGATGTTAGAGACCTTGCACTCCTCCACCTTCCATTTGAGGATGCCCTACAGATTCTCAATAGGGTTTAGGTCTGGAGACATGCTTGGCCAGTCCATCACCTTCATCCTCAGCTTCTTTAGCAAGGCAGTGATCATCTTGGAGGTGTGTTTAGGGTCGTTATCATGTTGGAATACTGCCCTATGGCCCTGTCTCCAAAGGGAGGGGATCATGCTCTGCTTCAGTATGTCACAGTACATGTTGGCATTCATGGTTCCCTTAAAGCTCCCCAGTGCCAGCAGCACTCATGCAGCCCCAGACCATGACACTCCCACCATCATGCTTGACTGTAGGCAAGACACACTTGTCTTTGTACTCCTCAGCTGGTTGCCACCACACACGCTTGAAACCATCTGAACAAAATAAGTTTATCTTGGTCTCTTTAGACCACAGGACATGGTTCCAGTAATCCATGTCCTTAGTCTGCTAGTCTTCAGCAAACTGTTTACAGGCTTTCTCGTGCATCATCTTTAGAAGAGGCTTCCTTCTGGGACGACAGCCATGCAGACCAATTTGATGCAGTGTGGGGCGTATGGTCTGAGCACTGACAGGCTCACCCCCACCTCTTCAACCTCTGCAGCAATGCTGGCAGCACTCATATGTCTATTTCACAAAGACAACCTCTGGATAAGATGCTGAGCATGTGCACTCAACTTCTTTGGTCAACCATGGCAAGGCCTGTTCTGAGTGGATCCTGTCCTGTTAAATTGCTGTATGGTCTTGGCCACGATGCTGCAGCTCAGTTTCAGGGTCTTGGCAATCTTCTTATAGCCTAGGCCATCTTTATGTAGAGCAACATTTTTTTTTCAGATCCTCAGAGAGTCCTTGCCATGAGGTGCCATGTTGAACTTCCAGTGACCAGTATGAGAGAGTAAGAGCGATAACACCAAATTTAACACACCTGCTCCCCGTCACACCTGAGAACTTGTAACACTAACGAGTCACATGACACCGGGGAGGGAAACTGGCTTATTGGGCGCAATTTGAACATTTTGACTTAGGGGTGTATGCACTTTTGTTGCCAGCAGTTTAGACATTAATGGCTGTGTGTTGAGTTATTTTGAGGGGACAGCAAATTTACACGCTATACACTCAATACTTTACATTGTAACAAAGTGTAAATTTCTTCAGTGTTGTCACATGAAAAGATAAAAAAAAATTTACAAAAATGTATATATATATAGGCAACCCTTTAAATAAGTAGTGAACATTTTTCTTCATAAAATAGATTACGTACCAAAGTTGTGGTTAAGATTTTCTGCTAGTAAATTGGGGCCCTTTAAAGTTGAAGAGTGATGGTGAATGACAGAGTCAGGTCTGCAAAGAGATTGAAGAAGTGTCAGGCAAGGTTTTATGGCTTGGATATACATAGTGTGTACAGTATATGGATATAGGTGTCTGCTGGCAGTGTCCATGCAACAGAGTAAGCAAAGGGTGGTCTTCTGCCCTCTCACCCATCCCAATTCAGGTATTGGCTCCCAGCGGTGCAGAATGAGCTGAGCAAGTCTTATACTCCTTGGCTGGAAAAGCAGTCATCATGCAACCAACTGCTGGAACGCTGACAGCTGGGATGAGTGATGATGAAGAGAACTGTGACAGTCTTGGGTGCGTCATGAGTGGCTGTGAGTACTCGGCTTGGTAATTTGCTGTGAAGCTGCGCAAATGCGTGTGTGGTTTGTTGCTAGCACAGACTGAGCCACTGAGTGGATGTGCAGACTGGCAGCACCCGACAGTCTTCTTTGAAATGCCCAGACAAAGAGAGCGAGCCTGCCAGATAAAGTAAAATTTATAGGCTTTCCCACATTCCCCTGTTGATTCAGCTCTTCTGCGATTCATTGTTGGAAAGGAGCTCTGGAATACTGTGAGGGTTGGCAGCAGAACTACGGGTTCCATGATCTGCTCTCTAACAGGAAGAACAGCTCCCACTCTATATATAGGAAGTGATGAAATGGCCCATATCCTGAGCATGGGAGGAACTAAATAGTCTGTGATGCATTCTGGAGATGTCCCTTATGTTCATTTTGCCGTAGCCGCATATGGACATATGTGTATTTTCTGCATAGATTCTTGCTGGTAGGGCTAGCAGATGCGTACAGTGTTTAGACATGTACTGCTCTCCTGTCCTTCAAATGAATGGCTAAACATTTATGCACATACATGTTTAAACATGTTTAGGCGCATTTAAGCGTGTGTATGCACATAAATTCTGCAGATCTGTGTGGCTTGGGATGTAAAGATGTCCTACTTTTATCTGTGCAGCTAAATGCAGCATACATTTTTGCATGTACACACAGCTGTGTGTATGGCAGGGGTATTGAAATAAAATTCATGGAGGTTCAATCCATACAATTTTCTTCCAGCCAAGGCCCGAATTGCCTGTTTTTGTGATGACTCATTCACATCACAGCCCCCCTCCTCTGCAATTCTCAGATTTGTATCTGGTTAGTAAATGAGATGACGAAAATTTCACTTTAATTTTACAAATAAGTACCAATTATGTGCAAGACGATCAAAGTTAGCACAAATTCTGCTCATTCGCTATGCTAAGGGAAATTTAGCTTAGTGAATGAGATGAAGTTATGCTGACTTTAATTATCCAATAAAGTGGTAGCATTAATTCTAATTACTAAAAGAGAGCTACAGTATAGTTACAGAATACACTTTCATTTTCTGATATCAGCATTGTAATAGAAATGTAAATAATTTTTGACAAGCCAATAAAAGCTTACCTGAAAAACCGTACTTCATGTTGTGAGTGCTGCCTGTCTCCTTCACATCTCTTTCCATAACTTGCTTCCCCGCATGCTTTGCAGCTTCTCCTCTGCTGTTTACTTTCTTTTTCTAAAATGATACTTAACCTCCCTGACGGTATTCCCGAGTGTTGCTCGGGGTGGATTTTTAGCACCAAAAGTAGTAACCCCGAGCCACACTTGGCATTGCATCTCAGGATCCAGGTACAGCAAACTTACCTTGTCCCTAGGATCCTGCGATGTCCTCCCTGCTCTGCGTGCGAGCCGTCCTCTGCTCATTTCATCACATCGCCGAGCTCTGTTCCCTGCAAGCGTTACGACGCACAGGGACGGAGAACGGCGCCAAATTCAAAAAGTAAAAAACACAATACATATACAGTACACTGTAATCTTACAGATGACATTACTGTATCAATTTATTTCACATCCATTTTGTCCTTAGTGGTTTGTCCAGTGCCCTGCATGCAGTTTTATATTATAAATACTGTTCTTTCTGCCTGGAAACTGGAGATTGAACATAGCAACCAAAACCGCCCCTTTGAAGACGTCAGATGTGACGAAACATGTAGGGCGTGGGTATGCATCGTAAGCCATCACTCAGTCCGCCCCAAGACTTGCATGGGTGCTTGCTAATTTTATATGCCGGCTTTTTTGAACTGTTTTTAACGGAGCGTATTTTCTGTGACTCTGCTGTTTCTTAATAATAAATTACATACCGTATATACTACACCATCGGAGCCCTTTTTTTCCATTTTTTACCCACCTCCCTTTTGGGATAAGTGGGCTTATCACCCCCCCTCAGGTGGAAGATTTTGGTTTATGCCAGGTCGGGGATGCACAGTATACCAGCAAGATTTGGATACCATCCATCTACAGTCCCCACAGAGGGCAAAATCTGCTTGCTCGCAAGACCATGCCAGAGGGGAGGTCCATCATTAAGGGTAAGGGTCCACCTTTCAATATTGTTGGATTGTATGAGAGCTCTGATCTACAAACTACGGTACCTCATTCTCCATGTACTTGTGTGGCGTCTGACCTGATGGATCGTGGAGGCTTTCTTCTGCTTTGGTGAAGCGGTCATTCATCTATGTGACTCTTTCTTCTATCATTCAGTCTATGGACTAACTTTTTTCTTTTTATGGCTGAAAAGTTCTTTATATCTGAGGACTGTTTTATTTATCCACTCATTTAATGTGGGAAGCTTCAAGGAGTGTAATGTTTTAAGTACATCAGCACAATTTTTCACTATATATCATTCATTGACAACACTTTGATTTTTGATTGTTTTAATTATATGGACTTGAGTTGTTCTATTAAGATTTGTGTTGTTTTATTATGATATGTACACATATTACGTTGAGTTATTTGCACAGACTGAAATTGCTTCAATCTGAGTTTTTTTATATTTTTATATTGATTATGAGCGCACGTTTTTTGTTTTATTTACAATATAAAACGCCAAATTTTCATACAAAATAATTGTACCGCTTTCAGCATCAAAAATCTGAAATAATCATACTGCCAGGGAGGTTGAGTCTTGGTTTTTTTTTTCATAACAAACATGTTATACTTACCTGCTTTGTGCAGTGGTTTTGCACAGAGCAGCCCAGATCCTCCTCTTCTCGGGTCCCTCGCCTGTGCTCCTGGCCCCTCCCTCTTTTTTTTTTTTTTTTGCAGTTGAGGAAATGAACAGAGGGCAAAAAAAAAAAAAAAATAGAAAAAATTGAGATCTCAGTCTCTATGACCGTACCTGGATATTTTAACCACTTCAATACAGAGCACTTATACAACTTCCTGCCCAAACCAATTTTCAGCTTCCAGCGCTGTCGCACTTTGAATGACAATTGCGCGGTCATCCATCACTGTATACAAAGTAAATTTTTATCATTTTCTTCCCACAAATAGAGCTTTCTTTTGGTGGTATTTGATTACCTCTGGGATTTTTATTTTCTGCTAAACAAATAAAAAAAAGATTGCAAATTTTGAAAAAAGAGAGTTTTTTTGTTTCTGTTACAAAACGTTGTAAATAAGTACGTTTTCTCCTTCACTGATGGGCACTGATGGGGCTGCACTGACGGTCACTGATAAGTTGGCACTGATGGGCACCGATGAGGTGGCACCAATGAGGTGGCACTGATGGGCACTGATGATGGGCACTAATATGCGGCACTGATGGGACACTGATAGGCAGCACTGATGAGCACTGATAGGTGGCACTGATATGCAGCACTGATGGGTACACATAGGTGGCACTGATGGGCACTGAAAGGTGGCACTGATGGGCACTGACTGGCTGCACTGATGGGCACTGATAGGTGGCACGGATGGGCACTGATAGGCAGCACGGATGGGCACTGATAGGTGGCACAGATGGGCACTGATAGGTGGCACTGATGTACACTTATGGATGGTACTGATGGGCATCACTGATTGGCAGGCATTATTGTTTGGCACAGATTGGCATCCATTGTGGGCACTGATTGCCATGGGTGGCATACATGGTGGTGACTAGTGGTGGGCATCCCTGATGGTCCTAGTGTTCCAGGGTGGGCATCCTCGGGGGGGCTATGCTGATAATCAATTGCGACCCTGTCAGAAGAGCAGCCGTTCGGCACTCCTCTACTCGCATCTGGCAGACGCGAGCGAGGAAAAGCCGATAAATAGGTTTTCCCGTTTACACTGTGATAAGCCATGATTGGACACGGCTGATCACGTGGTAAAGAGTCTCTGTCAGAGACTCTTTACCTAGATCAGAGTTGTGGTGTGTCAGACTGACACACAGCAACAACGATCGCCGTGATGCACGCCCCCGGGGGCGTCATATGACGTCCAGTCAGGATAACACAACCACTTTGCCGATGTCATTTTGCTATATGGCGGGCGGCAAGTGGTTAAATATAGAAAAAAAGACAAAGAAGCAGCAAGAAAGTAAAAGAAAGAGAGAGAGAGGAAAAAAAGAAGGGTAGGGGGGGAGTAAGGGGAGTGAGGCCATCCCATAGAACCCTAATCCTCTTCTGGTGTTCCACTGGCTGTGAAGCTAATAGTGTCTGATCCCTATATTAAAAATAGGGAGTCTAGATCTTCCCGTACTTGTCCTCCTGTTCTTTTAAAGTCATGGTAAGGTTTTCCATAACCAGAATATCTGCTATTCTG
Organism: Lithobates clamitans; assembly: GCA_037952925.1. Taxonomy (NCBI): domain Eukaryota; kingdom Metazoa; phylum Chordata; class Amphibia; order Anura; family Ranidae; genus Lithobates; species Lithobates clamitans. The sequence goes on along the minus strand of JBBGZY010000213.1, from coordinate 801,728 downwards.
GTACGCCAGTAGGCCACTGTAGGAGAGCATGTACTCTTCCACAAAGCTGGAATACATGCTTTTGCCGCTGTAAGTAAATATCTGTGTAAAGAGTTCTTAGGATAAATCCTATGTAACTTAGCAGGGGTTCTGTACCACCGCGTGAGAAGCTTAAAACCTCCCTCCTGATATCTGCTTGCCAGAGAGGCTTTATGTGCAGAAAGTATAATTTTGTCTTTCTGAGGTTGAGAGAATGTTACCTGCAGGTCGCTTTGTTATAAAAAAAAAAGTCAAGTCAGCAATTGTCAACCTGGTTTGTCAGTAGAGTGTAGAAAGGGGAAAGGGAGTGAGGGAGTTGAGAGCCATCCAAATAAATTTGTTCGAGAGGAGTAAGTTGCCGTAAGCTTTGATGTTCCTCAGGTAATGAACATATGTACCTATTCAATTGTGCCCTACGAAAGAAGTCTAAATCAGTGTGGAAGCGGACCTCTAGTTCTCGATTAGCTCATTTATTATTAGCTACCACGAAATGTACACATCTAAAAATGTTCTGGCGCTACAGCGTCGCAAATTTAGAATCTGTCAGCCCTGGCAAGAATGCATAGGTCCCCAACACTGGAGCAAGGGGACTTGGGGAAGGGGATAAAGTAGGCATTGTCTTAAATAGGTGGTTAACTACCTGTAGAGTGGCCCCAATTGTGGGATGCAGAGTAATCTTAGGACAAGTTTGCATAGTGTACCAAGGTATGCCCGCTTAAACAGAATTCACTATTGCTTGTTCAAGGTTCACCCACAGTTTAGGATCGGACCGTACACATTACTTTATTATTCTGGTAAGGTGAGAGGCCTCATAGTCTGGCTCCTCCCTCTTGCCGAGTGCCCCCACAGCAAGAAGCTTACTATGGGGGCACCCAGGCCAAGCCGCTGCTCTGTGTGTCCATTTAGACACAAAGCCATGGCTCGGCCCCGCCCCCCTCTCTCTCCTCATTGGCTCAATAACTTTGACAGCAGCGGGAGCCAGCGGACAGTGAAGAATCTCGCGCAACATCACTGGATCGAGATGGGGTTCAGGTAAGTATTAGGGGGGGCTGCTGAACACAGAATGCTTTTTATCTTAATGCATTGAATGCATTAAGATAAAAACAAACCTGACTTTAGAACCACTTAAGGACTATATTCCATGGCACTTTGTTGCCTGCAAGCAGTGATTTATGCACTGACTCTCAGCACTTCTGTAATTCAGAAGGCAGGTTCTGTAAATTTTGTGACACTGCAGTGCATATGCACAGGGCATAGTGAATATGTGTCACAGATAAAAAAGAAAGGAAATTACCGTGTGGAGTTACCGTATTTATCGACGTATAACACACATTTTTTTGCCCTTAAAATCAGGGGAAAATCGTAAGTGTGTGTTATACACTGATCCCTGCTGTCTCTGAGGAAAGGGGAGCGAGTGCCGCTGAATTACATAGAGCCGCGATCTCCTGTGTACCCGGCGCTCTGTCACTCACAGTCACGCCTCCTGGCCCCACATCGGGCCACTGTTCTGTCTATCATATGAGCGGGGCCAGGAGGCGTGGCTGTGAGTAATGGAGCGCCGGGTACACAGAAGATCGCGGCTCTGTGTAATTCAGCAGTGATCCCTCCTCCTCTTCCCTTGGAGACAGCAAGGATAATCCAACACTGGCAAGGCTACAATGATAGGAAAGGTGAGGCTGCAGATTGGCACTGGACAGGCAGCATTTTTGGTCAATTTATAGGCTGCAGATGGGCACTGAACAGGTTGCATTGTTGGTCAACTTAATGGCTGCAGATGGGCATTGAACAGGCTGCATTGTTGGTCAATTTAATGGCTGCAGATATGCACCAAGCAGGGTGCATTGATGGGCAATTTAGAGGCTGCAGATGGGCACTGAGCAGAGTGCATTGATGAGCTGTAACCCTAATTTTGCTTCAAAGTTCTTTATTTATTTATTATTGTACATTTTTTTTCCTTAAACTTCTCTCCTAAAATTGGGGTGTCTGTTATATGCCTGTGCGTGTTATACACTGATAAATACGGTATTCACAAAGTAAGTCTACATACTTTAAGAGTATTCAGATTAATAGAAGCAGGCTAGAAATAACCTAAATCCAATGTGGAAATAGATCTATGATTTTAAATGTTGACCATAGATAGATTTTAACCTCTCCTTGACCATAATTAGGTATTATTTGCAAAGTGAGTTTTTCACTTTGTTTCACCAAATTCACTAAGGTAAATAAAAAATCACATTGAAAATGAACATGGTCTACTTATTTAGTACAAAACCCTATTCTACTTCAGTTTAAATGAGACATCATGCAAGTTAGATAAATGTGTAAAGGGGGCCTATGTAGGACAACAAACAAAAAGATACTAAGTGTGAACAAATTATCTAACAATATTTTTTTTTTTTGTGCACAGTACAATGAGGATTTGGTGGCAGAGAAAATTGGGCCCCAGTAATATTCAGCAGAGGAGGGTGGGCCCAAAATGATTGTTGAAGGAGGCAAAGGAGGAGTGGGGATCATGTGCATCTCAGTGATGCCTAGGTCTCTGTGCACCATCCACATGTCAACCTGTCAACCTGTCACTTGGGTTTTGCTTGATTCAACGCTTTTAGCCATTCGGCTGTTTGTGAGTATGTTTTGTCACTTTTTTAAGATAAATTATCATTTGGTAATACACTAGGTCTAGGAGCCCCCTTGTTATTTGTTGTTCAGCAGAAAAAATTCCCCAATCCAAAGAGGGCAGCATTGGTGAAGTAATATAGGGCGTACACACGGTCGGACTTTGTTCAGACATTCCGACAACAAAATCCTAGGATTTTTTCCGACGGATGTTGGCTCAAACTTGTCTTGCATACACACGGTCACACAAAGTTGTCGGAAAATCCGATCGTTCTAAACGCGGTGACGTAAAGCACGTACGTCGGGACTATAAACGGGGCAGTGGCCAATAGCTTTCATCTCTTTATTTATTCTGAGCATGCGTGGCACTTTGTCCGTCGGATTTGTGTACACACGATCGGAATTTCCGACAACGGATTTTGTTGTCGGAAAATTTTATCTCCTGCTCTCCAACTTTGTGTGTCGGAAAATCTGATGGAAAATGTCCGATGGAGCCTACACACGGTCGGAATTTCCGACAACACGCTCCGATCGGACATTTTCCATCAGAAAATCCGACCGTGTGTACGGGGCATTACAGTTATTTAAGTGAATGAGCATGATGATGTCCTTAAATGAAGACAGACCTTAATCTTATATATACCTTTTTGCTTTTTTTTCAGTCCTATGAAGCTACCTGTTTTCTAGAAGAGGAAGATTGGGGGCCAAAGGAAAAGGAGGAATGTGGGTGATTGTGGGAAGGGGTAGAGGATGAATGGTTGCTGAAGGAGGAGGAGTATGGGCAATTGTGGGAGAGAGCAGAGGAGGTTGGGGCCAAAGCAGAGGTAGGAGTGTGGTGGATTGTGGGGGGCAGCAGAGAAGTGGGGGGTAAAAGGAGAAATAGGATTGTGGGGGATTGTGGAAGGGGCAGAGGAGGAATGAACCTGGTAATGGATAGTGTCAGGTAGAGAATAAAGGGAATGGTGTTTGGGGATGTTTTGTAAAGCATGTGTGCAGTGAAAATAGGCAAGGATAGTTAAGATGGGTGAGGTAGGGGTAATTGACCTGGGATGAGTTTGGGAGCCACTGCTGGGAGGCAGTTTGGGATAGAAACATTGTTGGGGGGGGTTGGCGAAGTTGGCGAAGAAAGTGGGAGTAACAGTGACAGGTAATGAGGAGGTGGAGAAGTGTGAAGATTGGGGATTTTTATAAGAATTTGTTTAGGGTTATAGTCTTATTAAGGTGTTTATTGTTGTCACCTAGTATCTTGATAGCCTTGTGGTGTTAAGCCATGTACACATAGGCCAAATGTCCGGTGACATTCAACCCGTGTGTACTGCAGCCGGTCTGACAGAAGCCAGCCACCGCCTGCTACATTCAGTCTCATCCAGCCATGTGCCCCTGCCTTCTGCCCCTACTCTCTGCAGTTTGCATTTAGTGCTGCCATATACTGGATGTCACCTTCTGCTAAATTAATCCACATGCTCCCACTCTATGCTCTCCCCTCCACAGACTGCATTCACTGCTGCCATACACAGGATGTCCTTTCCATGCCACTCTCTGGGTTCACAAGAGTCGCAACTACAGAGGAGACATCAGGTATCAATACACACTGTCAGTGCATATTGAAACAACATTGAGCGCCTTCACCACAATATTGATTTGCGGTGGAACCCCATTTGAGAAACCCTGTGTTATGGATTTGCACAGCGGTGCGGGGAAGCATACTGTTAATTACTCCACTGTTCCCAAAGGTCCTCCTCTTCTGTCTGTCCCAGGCTCTTGTATGTGATATCACCTGGGATGGACGAGTGAAAGGCAATCAGGGATCAAGGGGAAAAGACATGTTACAATAGAAACTTCCCTGCGCTGCTCTGCATTTGTTTGTTAATTGTTGTTATATCTACAGCTCGCTGATCAGATCCAATGTTCCGTGAGTTGCAGATCTGAAACTTTTTTCAAGGGTTCCCGAGATCTCAAACTTGTCGCCAAGGGATCCTTCATGGTAAAAAGGTTGAGAAACACTGCGCTTAAAACATGGGATAAAAGAGTGTTCCACTGTGGCAGTAAATACAGACTTGAGACTCATTATACAACACCATACATCTAACAAACCAAACACCAAAACAAGTAAGTGAGCCTCATTCTTCATGCTAGTTTCCCTACAATTGTGTCACACAAACACATTGTCAGGGAACAGTTCACAGAAGGATGGCCACATCCCTTAATGCCCAGTGGAAACAGAAATTCGCCAATGCAAATGCGCACGAACAGCCGCGAGGATCAATGCGCCAGTGCGCACGTGTGTGTGTCAAAGCGCACGCAACGCAATGACAGGTTTTGGCGCCCAGTGGCCTATTTAGAGCCAGTAGCATGAGCCATTCGTTGCTGGATGATCTTCAGCTCCCTGTGAATTCTTGCTCTTGAAATTATTGGATTTCCTGTTACCGTCCCAGCTTTCCTTTGACCGGTCCTGTCTCCATTCCTGGCTTTGACCCTCAGCTTGCCCCATTGACCCCACTCCTGTCTGCTGATCCGTGTATGACCTTTGGCTTGTTCTCTGACTCCGCTGTTGCCTGATTACCAACGTATGACCTTAGCTTACTCCTGACTCTAGTTGCTGTCTTACTCCTGGCTAACATTCCGTGCATGACAACTGGCCTGGTTCCTGACCCTGCTTCTGGCTCTCTCTTCTGCCAAGTCTCATCTGGTTTGTAGGAGGGACTCCTGCCCAGCAGTGCATCCTGCTTGTCCAGCCGCTAATCACCTCATCACTCTGCCTGTCGCAGCTCACAACCCCTGTTTCTTTGGGCATAGCACTACCTGTTACCACCTTCAGGGGTGCCCTGCACTTAGCCACAAGGTAAGCCTTCTCAGCACTTCCGCCTCTGACCAGGTTCATGACACACATACACCATAGGCCAGGGACGTGCAGTCAGGGGAGGCCGGTGAGGCAGAGCCTCACCTGCCACGAACTTAAAAAAAAAAATTGACTACAATGGTCACAGAACTCCTACCCCACCACTGGTCAAAATTTGGGTCTCCTACAATCTATGGTTCCGAAAATGCGGGGCTCCTTGTGCAGCCTGTCAGAAGCTACTGTAGATACAGAGTGGCTAAATACAAGCTGACACACTCTGTTTGCAGCAGACTGAGAGAATGAGCTCACAGTGCCTCTCCTCACTTCTTGTCAGAGTCACTGAGCTCAATGGACAGCTTGGAGTCTTGGACCAATGGTAAAGTACCATTAGCCCAAGCTGTCCAATAAAAATGCTGAAGTGGAAGCACGCCTCTCACTGCAGTGATATAGAAGGGGGATGTGTCTAAAAGACAAATGCTCCCTTCCAGCTTAGCCCTTATAACTACAAGGAAAGAACATGTGTTTTTGGGTGTAAGATTTATCCATAATCCCATGTTTTTCTCACACAGGTAAGAGGGAGAATGAGAATCTGCTGCTACTAAAAAGGTACAAGCTAAATCACACATCATTATGCTATATGTTATAAGATAATAATTTATTATTCACCTATTTACTGTGAAATTACTGGTTGAAACTTCAGTAATTTGTCCTTTAAGCCACCTGCTTGAGTACAGTTTTTGAAAATATAGTTACCTTAAAAACAATATATAATAATCATCTGTATATTACTTACTTATGGTAATTAACCCCTTGCCACCCAGGCCAATTCTGACACTTCTCTCCTACATGTGAAAATCATAATTTTTTTGTGAGAAAATTACTCAGAACCCCCAAACATTATATATATTGTTTTAGCAGACACCCTAGGGAATAAAATGGCGGTGATTGCAACTTTTTATGTTACACGGCATATGCGCAACAATTTTTCAAATGCATTTTTTTTTTAAAGAAACCTTTTAATGAATAAAAAATAAATAAAACACTAAAGTTAGCCTAATTTTTTTTGTATACTATGAAGATGATGTTACACCGAAGAAATAGATACCTAACATGTTATGCTTTAAAATTGCTCACACTTGTGGAATGGCACCAAACTTCAGTACTTAAAAATCTCCATAGGCAACGCTTTAAATTTTTTTACAGGTTACATGTTTAGAGTTACAGAGGAGGTCCAGTGCTAGAATTATTGCTCTCGCTCTAATGTTTGTGGCGTATGTAACCTGTGTGTATCTGGCTCTGATACTAGCCAGTGCCTCACCAGCCACTGACCTCACCGCATGTCCCTGCCATAGGATAATTGAGTGAATGCAGCCTTAAGGTGTTACTAAACCCAGGACCCTGCATTCATTATATGTGGTCTCCCACTGTACAGAGAACATGGAAATGCAATTATTCTAGAATTATTCTGTCTTTGGGGTGAACCCCAGGTTCTGATGACTTTACATCCAGGCAGGGATAAGTGACATCCTTCTGCTCCTCGTGGGTATTGTTCTCCATCTCATTCCCTTACTGCCATTGGACCTGGTATGGACCCTGGACCTCTTGGCTCTTTACTGAGGTCTTCTTGTAGCCCTTTCTCTGGATCTCTCTCTCGGGGACTTCTCACTGGATTTTTCTCTCTCAGGGGCTCTCTCGGGGGCCTCCCCGGATGAACTCTCTCTGTAAGGATGAAGAAGAAGCTGTTTGCAATGTAGTATTTTAAAAAGTGCAGAGAGGTTGCAGTCTATTGCATTTTACAGGGCCCATGATGATTAGTTAATTAGTTAAGGTCTGCAAATGTCCTATGTGTGTTAATTATCTGTGTTATTTTAATTGTTTGAGAAGAGAATGAATTATGTAGCTAGGCTTGTGAATGTGAGAAATCACACAATCACCAAATATTCATAAAGAAAACATAAAAGCAGTGTTTGGACAAATTAAGCTGTTATTGTTTTCTTTTTTTGTTTCACATGAATGCAGGGTACATTTTATTTTGGAGCTATAGCACATGTAGAGTCCTAAATCCTGAGACAAATTCCACACTTGTTAATTACAATGTCATAGCTGTTTCTTTGTGCCTGTAAGAACTCATGATAGTAATATGTAGAAACCAATATGTAAGTTGTGGTGTTAAGGCATCCATAAATAAGCACTTGTCCAAAGAACTTGAAATGAGTGGTTTCACTTTGTAAAGCCTCATAGTTATCTAGCCTAAAGTGCAAAAATGATTTTGTATGCCAATGTCATGCAATCTTTGTTTGAAGTCTGCATCATTTACTTTGGATCCGAGTAGGCTTTGAGACCATGAGTATTGCAGCTACTGATTATTGGTGATGTCATTTTGTGCGTATATACCTTGTAATGAGTATATTACATGGGCCAAACCAGATGATAAATGGTTGCCATGGTATGTGTTGCTTTTTTTAGCTGAGTCATATTAGTTTATTGCATAAAGTGCTAAGGAGGGTCTTTTTTTCCTCCACGTCACTGCTCTGAGATTATCTTGATGTCCATCTTGGCACAGATGGTTTCCTCCATTCCACCTATCTGCATGGCTCTATTTTGGGTTAGATTGTATTGTTATTTTGGTTTAAAGAAGAGGTTTGGGGTTATCTTGTAATTGTTATTGTGTTGAGATAGGTATACAGGTATCGAAATTCCTGCTGAACTGGCTGAATTTTCATCCTTGTGTATCCCTTTCTGTTCAACATAAGTTGTTTGTTAGACCAGCTTCTGTTGAACGGTCCTGCTAGAAAACCAGCATCCGATCAGCACTGATCAGTGTATGCTGTGGGGGAAGTTTTCAGACTGTTAGAATACAATAGTGCAGGGGCAGAGATGCCTGCATTCATATTGTTTGTGTTGATGCAGGACTCTATGAGCTTTTTTTGCTAGTTGAACAAAAAAAAATCTGTGTGTATACCCAGCTGCTGAGTGTGGTTTGTTCCAACTTCAGGGTTATGAGTTCTTTTAGACAGTTGTCAGATGGCCCAATCCGTGTTTGCTGAGGTGTTTGTTATTGTAAAGGTGGTACTTGGTAGAGGTGTTGAGGTATTATGGAAGGATGTTGTGCAAAGTAAATATTGGGCTTTGAGTTGATGACTTGTTTGGGGTGCATGGATAATGAAATCTTAGAGACTCCTGTTGCTTTTTTAATCATTGCACAGTAAATGTTGGTTACTCTCTTTCCTGGAAAGGGCTGCTTTATGTTCATGTACTTCCCATATGAGTCTATTATTAAAACGATTTTTAGGACTAGATTATTTGAGTGTTTTTTGCTGTCACTTGTCTTTGCCATGTTCATTTTGGACACTCCATAAGCTTACTGATAATTGTCAGATACTTTTCTGATCCTTTTTTAATTTTCTCTCCAGGTTGTTAAGCTGCATTTGTGTTTTTTTTAGTTGTGTTATCTTCTCTCAGCTGGACATTTTCTTCTTGTAGTTATTGGATTTTGGACTTATTTTTCTGTAGAGCAAATCTGTGTTCAGATTTCAGTATGTTTATGTTGATCATTTACATTTCTCTCTCTTAGCTTTCTTTGAAACTCTTCCTAAATTTAACAAACAATAAAGACAAAGCGAAGTTTAATGGGACTTTTCAGATACAAAAATAAGGTCATACAAAACATATACTATTAAAAATTGTCTAATTTTATTAGTATATACATTAAAATCTAATTAAAGAACTGTACTTGTAAGTGTTGAATGCCTTAAGCCAGCCATAGATGTTCGAATCCTGGTCGGTTCAGCAGGAACTGGCAGAGATTCAAACCATGTATGGGGCAGGCTGAATGTACCCAAGTTGATTAATCAATCAACTTGGGTACAACCAGCCTGTCTGATTTTACATTTGATTGATGCTAGCGGCTATTATAGTTGCTAGCAGCATTCATTGTGTTCTCTTGGCAGGGACGGCTCTGTGTGTGAGATTCCCCCATCAACACTGACTGTTAATGGGGGAATTGAGCGATTTTCTTTCCTAAAACCCGCGGTTTCAGGAAAAAAAACTGCTCCATCCATGACTGGATTAAGGGTACCTCCGCATTCAATCCATCAGATAAATAATCTGAATATATCAATCCAACAAAGCTATGGACTAAAAATAAGAATCTATATATATGAAGCTGATAGGGAGGCAATAAAATCTCAATGTGTTTCATGAATCAAAGGTCCATTTCTTCAGGAAAACACATTTATAATCAGTATATTGTTATAACTCGCATCCACATATAATTAGTCAATCTCAAAATCAATACAACTTTTGCTCACATTTATAGTATAGCATCAAGGTCAACATTTGTAGTCCTTTCAAAGTGACAAAAAACTGAGAAAAATAGTGTGGGGATCCCCTTACAATCCACCCCTATTAAAATCTGGAAGCCCCCTTTATAAAAATGGGACACCCAGATATCCCCCCCCCCCAAAAAAAAATACCTCATAGGGTACTTTACCACTTATTATTACTAATTTCCAGAAAGAGTTACATTTAACCAAACACACAGATTGATTAAAGTGTTTGTTAAACCATAAAAAAAACAGATCCTGTTCCCTTAAAGCATGTTATACAGCACAGAGCTTGTGCTGTGTCATTTGGTCCCCTGTAACACCTAAAAAAACTGGCTGATCCTGCCAGTTTCTACCCACCCCTCTCTGCACTGACTCCCATGTATCAGGGCTGCTGAGCGCTGACACTGCTGTCATCAGTACGTTTCTCGGTCATCCGCAGCCTGCTCTGTGTCTCCTGTGTGCTCTCCCCTCCTCTCCCCCTCCCCTCTCTGCCTGACAGCGCCCCTGATCCTCTCCTGCTATAAAAAAAAAAACAGTCTTTTTTTCCCACAGTTATCAGTAAGCTCCCCAGTGAATTTTTAAAAATGTGCTGTATAATAGCTTACTTCAGAGCACCGTTCTGCGCTCATCTGACTGCACCCCGGTCTCCTCCTCTCCTCTCCCTGTCTCTGCTGACGTCAGAGGGGGTTTCCCAGCACTTCCCCCTGCAGCTATCACATCGGGACAGGAGACCAGCAGGTAGTCAGCTGAGTCCCGAACGGCGCTCTGAAGTAAACTATTATACAGCATATTTTTATAAATGACATCCACTGGGGAGCTTACTTCTATATATCAGAGGGAACTGTAGAAACACATTTTTTACATTAACAAACACTTTAACAAAGACCATTAGTTGAAAGATAAAACACACACATTAAAAAAAAATGAATGTCCCATGTTGTAATCCAGTATGAGTCAAATTGTCCAGCGATGTACAATCTTGATGATACACTGAACTTTACAAGCCGCACTCCCCCGCAAGATGACAGCTATCAAGAGCTGCAGGAATGTAAGCACAGCACATAGCATCTGGGGTTATATGACATTATTGATCATATTTGATCCCATAAACTTCAGTGGGTTCAAGTTCAGCTCATTTTAAAACAAATGCACAAGTTAAATTTAATAATCCTTAGTTAAAGGAAAGTCCAGTTACATGACCCGCCAAAGTCATTTGACAAATTGTCCACCAATCATGGAGTGGGCTATGCTCTGTCAATGAGAGAAAAGTGCATACAGTGCCTTGAAAAAGTATTTATACCCCTTGAAACGTTCCACATTTTGTCATGTTACAACCCAAAACGTAAATGTATTTTATCGGGATTTTATGTGATAGACCAACACAAAGCGGCACATAATTATAAAGTAGGAGGAAAATTCTAAATGATTTTCACATTTTTTTACAAATAAATACCTGAAAAGTGTGGCATGCATTTGTATTCAATGTAAAATGAAAAGGTGCGCCAATCTAAGTGCAGTATCCAAAAGCTTTATTGATAATATAAAAGAAGGAACGGCCAAATGGTTACTCACAATGTGTTTGCGGGAATAAGGCATGTAACACATAGAGGTAGCCCATAGGCACACCTTAGCCACTCTCAGTGCGGGGTTCCAAGGAAGGCAAAACGCTGTAGATGATGTGGATGTAGCAGTCCGTGGTGTGCTGTCCTCTACCAGTGGGGGCCCGGGCATGTGAAGAGCGTAGTGCCCACGGTATCAGCCAGGTCGGACCGGCTTCTCTCGAGGACCGGAAGACGGAAGTCGGAACGAGGTGGAACCAGCTTGGAACGCACCATTCATTGGAGAGGGAGCTGGGGAAGTGACATCTGGACGGATATCTGACACGTCCAGACGTCACTTCCCCAGCTCCCTCTCCAATGAATGGTGCGTTCCTTAGTGAACAAACAGCATCATGAAGGCCAAGGAACACACCAAACAGGTCAGGAATAAAGTTGTGGAGAAGTTTAAAGCAGGGTTAGGTTATAAAAAAATATCCCTGAAGGAAAGAAGAAAAGCTATGGGACTTTAAATGAGGTCTATGACCAAAGAGTCAAGGTTACCTCATTCCCTAATTCTGATAAGAAACTACATGAGGGGTTGGGACTTTGAATGAAGCATGCACTTTAAAAAATAAATAATTATTCATAACAAGTTTATTCCATATATTAATGAATAATAAAAACAAGACGTACAGCACTGTGAGTCCAAAAATTTATTTCATATATATACATATAGAGTCAACACATATATGTACACACACATAAATGCCAGGCACAATAACACATGATAGTTCAATATAAGTAGCTTAAAAACAGATAATTAACATGATAAGGTAAGTATCTAGTCTGGCATAGAATAAGCCCATTATTGCACATATCTGGATGTTTATTGTAAGTAAAAGATGCATAGGTATAGCATCCATAGCTCGACGCGTTTCGTGGTAGCAATTGCCACTAATCAGGAGCAATTGCGGCCAAAAGCCTATAAAATATAAATATAAATATTGGATCAGACTGATTACATAAATAGGGCATTTTAGTTAAGTTGAGGGGAGGTGACAGAACCTCCACCCACACTTACAGAGCTGACCATGGATCTCGGGTATGGCAGGAACACCAACGGTAGGCAGGAATAAAGTTGTGGAGAAGTTTAAAGCAGGGTTAGGTTATAAAAAAATATCCCAAGCTTTGAACATCTCATGGAGTACTGTTCAATCCTTCATCTGAAAATGGAAAGAGTATGGCACAACTGCAAACCTACCAAGACATGGCCATCCACCTAAACTGACAAGCCAGGCAAGGAGACCATTAATCAGAGAAGCAGCCAAGAGCCCATGGTAACTATGGAGGAGCTGCAGAGATCCACAGCTCAGGTGGGTGAATCTGTCCGTAGGACAACTATTAGTCGTGGTAAAACTAGAGTTTGTAATGGAGATAGCACATTAGTCACGCTGCAATTTTTTAAATCTTTTAATGCAGCGCATTCTCTTATTCTTTAGAATTCTAGATTTACAGACCAGTTAGCCTAACATCAATAGTATGTAAAATCTTGGAGGGGATGATAAGGGACTATATACAAGATTTTAGTAATAAGAACGATATCATTAGCAGTAATCAGCATGGATTCATGAAGAATCGTTCTTGCCAAACCAATCTATTAACCTTCTATGAGGAGGTGAGTTGCCATCTAGATAAAGGAAGGCCCGTAGATGTGGTGTATCTGGATTTTGCAAAAGCATTTGACACAGTTGCCCATAAACATTTACTGTACAAAATAGGGTCCGTTGGCATGGACCATAGGGTGAGTACCTGGATTGAAAACTGGCTACAAGGGCGAGTTCAGAGGGTGGTGATAAATGGGGAGTACTCAGAATGGTCAGGGGTGGGTAGTGGGGTTCCCCAGGGTTCTGTGCTGGGACCAATCCTATTTAATTTGTTTATAAACGATCTGGAGGATGGGATAAACAGTTCAATCTCTGTATTTGCAGACGATACTAAGCTAAGCAGGGCAATAACTTCTCCGCAGGATGTGGAAACCTTGCAAAAAGGCCTGAACAAATTAATGGGGTGGGCGACTACATGGCAAATGAGGTTCAATGTAGAAAAATGTAAAATAATGCATTTGGGTGGCAAAAATATGAATGCAATCTATACACTGGGGGGAGAACCTCTGGGGGGGATCTAGGATGGAAAAGGACCTGGGGGTCCTAGTAGATGATAGGCTCAGCAATGGCATGCAATGCCAAGCTGCTGCTAATAAGGCAAACAGAATATTGGCATATATTAAAAGGGGGGTCAACTCCAGAGATAAAACGATAATTCTCCCGATCTACAAGACTCTGGTCCGGCCGCACCTGGAGTATGCTGTCCAGTTCTGGGCACCAGTCCTCAGGAAGGATGTACTGGAAATGGAGCGAGTACAAAGAAGGGCAACAAAGCTAATAAAGGGTCTGGAGGATCTTAGTTATGAGGAAAGGTTGCGAGCGTTGAACTTATTCTCTCTGGAGAAGAGACGCTTGAGAGGGGATATGATTTCAATTTACAAATACTGTACTGGTGACCCCACAATAGGGATAAAACTTTTTCCCAGAAGAGAGTTTAATAAGACTCGTGGCCACTCATTACAATTAGAAGAAAAGAGGTTTAACCTTAAACTACGTAGAGGGTTCTTTACTGTAAGAGCGGTAAGGATGTGGAATTCCCTTCCACAGGCGGTGGTCTCAGCGGGGAGCATTGATAGCTTCAAGAAACTATTAGATAATCACCTGAATGACCGCAACATACAGGGATATGTAAGGTAATACTGACACATAATCACACACATAGGTTGGACTTGATGGACGTGTGTCTTTTTTTAACCTCACCTACTATGTAACTATGTAAGATTAATGAGACAAGAGAGGAAGTTACAGAAAAATAGCCACGTCCGTAAATTGTTGAAGACACGGAAATAAGGTAGTATTAAGTATTACCAGGGGGCGGACTTTATGGGCTAAGAAATAATGGAGAAGAAACAATATAAAAATATTCAAATTTATTAGGGTTAACAACTACATAGAAAAGATATAAGATTATAGTAAAAATTGTACCATATATGCATCTATGTTTATTGTGACAGTGAGCCCTTGTACGTCTACGCGTTTCGCCGCTAGGCTTCCTCGGGACACGGCCAAGGTTCACAGACGAGACAGATAAGAGAATATAAAAGATAAAAGAGATTTCGCGCATAAAATCTATCATAAAAATAGTGTTCACATCTACAATAATAATATTAAATAAAATAAATAAATGAGTAAATATTGGCTGTGGAAAATCAGTAATAGGAACGAATAAAGTGCATCAATAAAAACTGGATAAAAATAAATAAATGTGGCCCAATAACAAATCGCAAAAAATGTCATATATGTGCAAAGATGCAAAACCTGTGCTGAAACTCCAAATGTGTAAACCAACAAATTCCAATGGATGGCAAAAGCCAAATCGCATAAATGTGCAAAAATGCAAAAAACTGTGCAGCAACTGCAAACAGCGTGGTATATGATACTTCCAAATATATAAGACTATAAAAGAGAGTTCACAAAGAAGACAATATAAAGTCCATAACTTATGATGATAACGGAAGAATAATAATAGTGGTAATGATGATCTTCATAAAGCAACTGACGGTTCAACTAGGCTCTCTAAACTCTCACCTCAGAGTAGGAAAAAACAGGCATCAATGTAGATCTTTCCTTGTTGTAACGATAAAAGTCACAGGATGGTTGCGTTCCCCTCTGCTTACTGTCAGGCACCTATCAAAATAAACTGGGAGTATTTCCACCTAGGCTTGTGACAGCCCGGTGGGAGGAGGGGGAGGAGAGAGGAGGCCTCTGATGGTGTAGTATTTCAAAAGTATATTTTATTGGATTAAAAGCAAAGTGGTCTCTTACATGAAAACAGTATAAAAATCACATAAAACAGGAAGGAGCGGCATCCGAGGCGCCTCCTTACGTGACTTCCGGTATAGTCAGCTCTCTGCCACGCCCTACGCGTTACGTCACCGCTCGTGACTTAAACTGGGGAACCGGATTGGCCTGAGAGGAATGCTAATTATATAGTGGAACCGGAAGTAATAGAGCAGCCATTTTTATTGTGGTAATGTATTTCTCTATAGGACATCGGCCATCTTAGAGGTGGCAATCGACATAGATTGCGGCCGTGACACAGGGGAGTCAGATTGAGACTTCAAATCACAATATATATATCAAATCCTAATTTAAATTAATAATGTTGAATATCAACAACTTAAAGATAGAAATTAGAAAACTAAGACAATCAGTAAGCATGCAAATGAATAATATCTAATCACGAAAAACTGCGCCATTTTCTTGTGGCAAGTGGAGATCTATGGCGGTGGCCATCTTTATGGTGGTTATCACACTGTAATCAGCGGCCATTTTTGGGTGGATTAACATTGTTAGAATGCTATATGTTTGACGAAGTGTCAGAAATATCAAAAATTTGACGGATATGATTGTATTAAAATGATGAGAGGATGGAAAAAACACATTAAGGTTTTGAAATGGACACATTGACTGTGAACCTCAGTCACCAAGGAGGAACCTCTCACTTAATAATATAACAAGTATAATAAACCATAAACCATTTGATCAGCGTCACAGTATAAAATATTAATATCATAATTCATAAATTAGAACAAAAGACAGTATTACATAAAATCTTATATAAAATGTAGATATTAATATCCGCAATTAAAAACTTTAATAAAAGTACATATATAAATTCCTGAAATCTTAAAAATTACTTAAAAAACAATTTAAATCAAACTCTACGTTCATACCTCTAGGGGTTAATGTACGTAGAGTATGAATCCAGTATGATTCTTTTTGGCTAATACTTCTAATTTTATGGGTGCCTCTCCATGAATTTTTAAATCTTTCTATCCCCCAAAATTGCAAATGTATGGGGTCCCTATTATGTACTGCTGCAAAGTGTTTGGACACGTTGTGTTTGGGGTTTCCTTTTTTAATGTTCTGTATGTGTTCCTTCACTCTGACTTTAAGGGCCCTCTTCGTACGTCCTACATATTGCAGTTTACAACTACACTGGAGTACGTATACAACTCCCTCAGTGTGGCATCCAATAAAATCTTTAATTTCATATGTTTCGTTTGTAGTAGTAGCTGTGAATTCTGTTCTTTTTCCTTGAAACTTTTGGGCGTGTTTGCATGCAAAGCAGTTTCTACATGGATGGAATCCTTTTCCTGTGAAGAATGAGTATGGTACTTGTTGGGGGGGTTCAATCACTGTTTTCACTACCATGTTTCTGATGGTCGGTGCCCTTTTATATATGATATTGGGTAATTCTGGTAATACTTTAGTCAAATCTTTATCATTTTTCAAGATATGCCAGTGTCTTTGAATGATTTTGGATACTTGTTTATGTTGGACACTGTAATCCAGAATTAAAGTAGGTGTTTCCTGTGCAAACATTTTCTTTGGGTGGATTTCTAACATTTTTGTTCTATCCATACTCCTTACTTCTTCAATTTGTTTCTCTATGAGTATATGCTCATATCCCTTTTCTATAAACCTAGAACCAATTAGCTTAGCCTGTTCTTTAAAATCTTCTTCTTTCGTGCAGTTTCTCCTAATTCGGACAAATTGTCCTTTCGGTATATTATATAGCCATAATTTGTGATGGCAGCTATTAATGGGAAGGTAGCTATTCGCATCTACATTTTTGAAAAACGTTTTAGTTATTACTCTGTCGCCTTCAAGGCTTATTTTGAGATCCAGGAATTCCACTGTCTTTTCACTAATGTTCCACGACAAACGGATATTTTTATCATTTGAGTTCAATTTCTCCAGGAATTGTTCGAGCGCTTCTCGTTTTCCATTCCAGACTATGATTACATCATCGATGTACCTTTTATATAAAGTAAGTTCTGCTGGGGTGTTTTCATAAATGGATTGCTCCTCCCATTGCGCCATAAAGGCATTGGCCACACTCGGTGCAAATTTAGCACCCATTGCAATCCCAATGGCCTGTTTATAGTATGTATTGTTGTGCCAAAAATAGTTACACCTTAAGCAAAGGTCTAGGCACTTAATCAGGTATTTCCGCTGTGCACATATGAGATTGCTATACTTTCTAAGGAGCCATTTGGTTGCTGAACAGGCATCGTGATGTTGAACTATAGTATATAGTGAATTCACATCTGCCGTGGCTAATAGTGTTCTTCCTTCGAGTACTGGTAGTGTGTCTAGAAGTTGTAATAGATGTTTAGTGTCTTTCAAATAGGCTGATGTTTGTTGCACTGCAGGTTGAATGAAATGGTCTAGGTATTGTCCTACTCGGGATGTAAGGGACTCTATTCCATTCACAATTGGTCTGCCCGGTGGGTTTTCCAATGATTTGTGAATTTTCAGTAGGGTGTAGATAACTGGTATCCGGCATGTTTCTAGAATAAGATATTTCGACTCTCTCTTATTCAGTATCTCTTTTCTTGTGCCCAAATCTATCAAGCGTTCCAGCTCTTTTCTATATTTATTTGTCGGATTGCTCAACAATCTAATGTATGTTTTGTCATCTTCTAGTTGTCTCTGTAATTCATTTAGGTATTGCTCCTTTGATTGTATCACAATCGCTCCTCCCTTGTCTGCTGGACGAACAATGATATCCTTTCTTTCTTTAAGCAATTTTATACCTTTTTTAATGTGTATAGGGTCTGATACTTTTTTCACTTCCAGAGATTCTAGGTCTTTAAGAACAAGTTTCTTAAACACTTCCACATGATGATTGTCCGACACTTGGGGGTTAAAAGTTGAATTATTTCTTAATGTACTGTGTGATATTGATGGAGAGGTATTCCTTATCGTGTTAATAGTTCTGTATGGATTCGAGAGGTAATATTTCTTCACATTGACCTTTCTTACATATTTGAGTATGCCAATATATGTATTAAATTTGTTTAAATTGTTGACTGGGGCATATTTTAACCCTTTGTCTAAGACGGAGAGTTCGTCGGTTGAAATGGGATGACCGCTCAGGTTAACCACATTACTTCCTACTGTTCTCTTTTTCGCTTGGGATCTCTTTCCCGCTCTCCGTCCTCTCTTCGCTCTAGACTGTTTCTTGTTCTGTCTTCCTGAATCCTTCTTCTCGGAGAGGGGTAGTGGTTCTGTGGTTCTCTTCGTGGAGTGTAATCCCTTCTCTCCCTCTCTAAAAAATGACGCTGGCGATCATAATCATAATCATTTTGTTGTTGATAGTGTCTTGAATCATAGTAGTGATGGTCTTGATGATCTCTCAGAGGTTCAAACCTATTGTAGGTCGGAACTGGGGTTCTCTCTCTTTCTCTGTACGTATCTTGAGGGTAAGCGTATCTGTTATGATCTCTCTGATTCCTTTCATTATTCGGTCGTTGGTTATAAGGTTTTTTAAAATGTTTCTTGAAAGGTTTACCCTCAAGATACGTACAGAGAAAGAGAGAGAACACCAGTTCCGACCTACAATAGGTTTGAACCTCTGAGAGATCATAACCACTACCCCTCTCCGAGAAGAAGGATTCAGGAAGACAGAACAAGAAACAGTCTAGAGCGAAGAGAGGACGGAGAGCGGGAAAGAGATCCCAAGCGAAAAAGAGAACAGTAGGAAGTAATGTGGTTAACCTGAGCGGTCATCCCATTTCAACCGACGAACTCTCCGTCTTAGACAAAGGGTTAAAATATGCCCCAGTCAACAATTTAAACAAATTTAATACATATATTGGCATACTCAAATATGTAAGAAAGGTCAATGTGAAGAAATATTACCTCTCGAATCCATACAGAACTATTAACACGATAAGGAATACCTCTCCATCAATATCACACAGTACATTAAGAAATAATTCAACTTTTAACCCCCAAGTGTCGGACAATCATCATGTGGAAGTGTTTAAGAAACTTGTTCTTAAAGACCTAGAATCTCTGGAAGTGAAAAAAGTATCAGACCCTATACACATTAAAAAAGGTATAAAATTGCTTAAAGAAAGAAAGGATATCATTGTTCGTCCAGCAGACAAGGGAGGAGCGATTGTGATACAATCAAAGGAGCAATACCTAAATGAATTACAGAGACAACTAGAAGATGACAAAACATACATTAGATTGTTGAGAAATCCGACAAATAAATATAGAAAAGAGCTGGAACGCTTGATAGATTTGGGCACAAGAAAAGAGATACTGAATAAGAGAGAGTCGAAATATCTTATTCCAGAAACATGCCGGATACCAGTTATCTACACCCTACCGAAAATTCACAAATCATTGGAAAACCCACCGGGCAGACCAATTGTGAATGGAATAGAGTCCCTTACATCCCGAGTAGGACAATACCTAGACCATTTCATTCAACCTGCAGTGCAACAAACATCAGCCTATTTGAAAGACACTAAACATGTATTACAACTTCTAGACACACTACCAGTACTCGAAGGAAGAACACTATTAGCCACGGCAGATGTGAATTCACTATATACTATAGTTCAACATCACGATGCCTGTTCAGCAACCAAATGGCTCCTTAGAAAGTATAGCAATCTCATATGTGCACAGCGGAAATACCTGATTAAGTGCCTAGACCTTTGCTTAAGGTGTAACTATTTTTGGCACAACAATACATACTATAAACAGGCCATTGGGATTGCAATGGGTGCTAAATTTGCACCGAGTGTGGCCAATGCCTTTATGGCGCAATGGGAGGAGCAATCCATTTATGAAAACACCCCAGCAGAACTTACTTTATATAAAAGGTACATCGATGATGTAATCATAGTCTGGAATGGAAAACGAGAAGCGCTCGAACAATTCCTGGAGAAATTGAACTCAAATGATAAAAATATCCGTTTGTCGTGGAAAATTAGTGAAAAGACAGTGGAATTCCTGGATCTCAAAATAAGCCTTGAAGGCGACAGAGTAATAACTAAAACGTTTTTCAAAAATGTAGATGCGAATAGCTACCTTCCCATTAATAGCTGCCATCACAAATTATGGCTATATAATATACCGAAAGGACAATTTGTCCGAATTAGGAGAAACTGCACGAAAGAAGAAGATTTTAAAGAACAGGCTAAGCTAATTGGTTCTAGGTTTATAGAAAAGGGATATGAGCATATACTCATAGAGAAACAAATTGAAGAAGTAAGGAGTATGGATAGAACAAAAATGTTAGAAATCCACCCAAAGAAAATGTTTGCACAGGAAACACCTACTTTAATTCTGGATTACAGTGTCCAACATAAACAAGTATCCAAAATCATTCAAAGACACTGGCATATCTTGAAAAATGATAAAGATTTGACTAAAGTATTACCAGAATTACCCAATATCATATATAAAAGGGCACCGACCATCAGAAACATGGTAGTGAAAACAGTGATTGAACCCCCCCAACAAGTACCATACTCATTCTTCACAGGAAAAGGATTCCATCCATGTAGAAACTGCTTTGCATGCAAACACGCCCAAAAGTTTCAAGGAAAAAGAACAGAATTCACAGCTACTACTACAAACGAAACATATGAAATTAAAGATTTTATTGGATGCCACACTGAGGGAGTTGTATACGTACTCCAGTGTAGTTGTAAACTGCAATATGTAGGACGTACGAAGAGGGCCCTTAAAGTCAGAGTGAAGGAACACATACAGAACATTAAAAAAGGAAACCCCAAACACAACGTGTCCAAACACTTTGCAGCAGTACATAATAGGGACCCCATACATTTGCAATTTTGGGGGATAGAAAGATTTAAAAATTCATGGAGAGGCACCCATAAAATTAGAAGTATTAGCCAAAAAGAATCATACTGGATTCATACTCTACGTACATTAACCCCTAGAGGTATGAACGTAGAGTTTGATTTAAATTGTTTTTTAAGTAATTTTTAAGATTTCAGGAATTTATATATGTACTTTTATTAAAGTTTTTAATTGCGGATATTAATATCTACATTTTATATAAGATTTTATGTAATACTGTCTTTTGTTCTAATTTATGAATTATGATATTAATATTTTATACTGTGACGCTGATCAAATGGTTTATGGTTTATTATACTTGTTATATTATTAAGTGAGAGGTTCCTCCTTGGTGACTGAGGTTCACAGTCAATGTGTCCATTTCAAAACCTTAATGTGTTTTTTCCATCCTCTCATCATTTTAATACAATCATATCCGTCAAATTTTTGATATTTCTGACACTTCGTCAAACATATAGCATTCTAACAATGTTAATCCACCCAAAAATGGCCGCTGATTACAGTGTGATAACCACCATAAAGATGGCCACTGCCATAGATCTCCACTTGCCACAAGAAAATGGCGCAGTTTTTCGTGATTAGATATTATTCATTTGCATGCTTACTGATTGTCTTAGTTTTCTAATTTCTATCTTTAAGTTGTTGATATTCAACATTATTAATTTAAATTAGGATTTGATATATATATTGTGATTTGAAGTCTCAATCTGACTCCCCTGTGTCACGGCCGCAATCTATGTCGATTGCCACCTCTAAGATGGCCGATGTCCTATAGAGAAATACATTACCACAATAAAAATGGCTGCTCTATTACTTCCGGTTCCACTATATAATTAGCATTCCTCTCAGGCCAATCCGGTTCCCCAGTTGAAGTCACGAGCGGTGACGTAACGCGTAGGGCGTGGCAGAGAGCTGACTATACCGGAAGTCACGTAAGGAGGCGCCTCGGACGCCGCTCCTTCCTGTTTTATGTGATTTTTATACTGTTTTCATGTAAGAGACCACTTTGCTTTTAATCCAATAAAATATACTTTTGAAATACTACACCATCAGAGGCCTCCTCTCTCCTCCCCCTCCTCCCACCGGGCTGTCACAAGCCTAGGTGGAAATACTCCCAGTTTATTTTGATAGGTGCCTGACAGTAAGCAGAGGGGAACGCAACCATCCTGTGACTTTTATCGTTACAACAAGGAAAGATCTACATTGATGCCTGTTTTTTCCTACTCTGAGGTGAGAGTTTAGAGAGCCTAGTTGAACCGTCAGTTGCTTTATGAAGATCATCATTACCACTATTATTATTCTTCCGTTATCATCATAAGTTATGGACTTTATATTGTCTTCTTTGTGAACTCTCTTTTATAGTCTTATATATTTGGAAGTATCATATACCACGCTGTTTGCAGTTGCTGCACAGTTTTTTGCATTTTTGCACATTTATGCGATTTGGCTTTTGCCATCCATTGGAATTTTTTGGTTTACACATTTGGAGTTTCAGCACAGGTTTTGCATCTTTGCACATATATGACATTTTTTGCGATTTGTTATTGGGCCACAATTATTTATTTTTATCCAGTTTTTATTGATGCACTTTATTCGTTCCTATTACTGATTTTCCACAGCCAATATTTACTCATTTATTTATTTTATTTAATATTATTATTGTAGATGTGAACACTATTTTTATGATAGATTTTATGCGCGAAATCTCTTTTATCTTTTATTGCATGGGTCGAGTGCTATGTGTACACTTGTTGATTTCGCTGCAGTCATTTCAGATATCATCATAAAAATCACCCACCTTAAGGATTTGTTCATTTAACCCATTTTTGTTTGTCACCACATTCACTTTTATCTCACTTTAGCGCGAGGGACCATAGTAGTTAGATAAGAGAATATGTTTCTCTATCTTGGTTTTGAAGTACAATGTCATATACAGTCACGATAGGGTGAGTAATGCGCTTAGAAGCTAAAAAATATATTGGGTATAGCTGAGTCTATGAGCAGGGGCATATGGATAATATTCCTGATTGGGAAAAGGCCACAGAAGGGGGGAGCAAAAGGTATCCAACAATGAATCCTTAATTCAGTTTCAGCAATGCTGATGGCTATATACAGCCTAACAGCATATCGCTGTATATTTAGGATTTGAGTATCAAAGTATGCCCCTGGGAGACAGGAATCCACTGCACACGTGTGAATGTGCACAGAGTAAAGATTTTAAGACTCAATAATGTGTAGCTTCTTCTTTCAATGTTCAATAGCAGTTTTTGGAGTAAGTTGTTGTTTACAGTGACAATGGGGGTTATTTCCTAAAGGCAAATTCACTTTGCACTCCAAGTGCACTTTCAAGTGCACTTGGAGTGCAAAGTGGATTTTCCTTTAGTAAATAACTTCAACAGTGCTTTAAAATTTGCCACAATCATGCCATTTTCGTGACTCCCCAAAATTAATTCATGGTGCTGAAAATGATGAATCTTTTTAGCATTAATGCATTACATGCATTAACACAAAAACAAGGTGTGTGTGTAGCAGACCCACAATGTAATATTTTGCAGAAGAAGAGATTGTCACTCCATGTTTTAAATAAATTACGGTTGCACTATTGAAGAAAATGGCCATAAAAAAAGACCATTGGAGAACCTAGGAGATAGCTATAAGAAACACAAGCAGTAAATCAAATGAAATATGAGTTTAGTTTATACTAAAAATATTTATTTGAGAAAAGTTTTGCACATTCTGGTGTCTGGGATATCAATGGCCACCCTACCTGCAAAGTACTCAAGATACTTCTGTTTAACTTTGCGGGCGCTTTAGGGGGGCAAGCCAGGATATGGTCAAGGTAGTTGGATTTGGAACACAGTCCCAACTGAGGCCACCTAGTTTATAGCATTTTTCCGTAGGAAATTGTGGAGCATGCAACAGGCAAGGACAATATGATTCAGTTTATATTCCGCCATATGGATCGCTGTCAGAAATAGGCGCCGGAACCGGCTGGCCATTATTCCAAAGGCATTTTCAACCACTCTTCTGGCTCCGGCCAGCCGGTATTTAAAAACCCTCTGGTCCGGGGTGAGGGTCCTTTTCGGGAATGGCCGCAGAAGATGGTGCCCCAGCGCAAAAGCTTCATCCGCAACGAAGCCAAACAGGAGTCCCGCCACATTGTCTTCCGGACGTGGCAAGCCCAAGCTGCCATTCTGGAGCCGTCTGTAAAACTCCGTCTGGGCGATGACTCCACCATCCAACATCCAGCCATTTTTCCCCACGTCCACATACAGAAACTCGTAAGTCGCCGACACCACCACCAACAACACTATACTATTAAACCCCTTGTAATTATAATAGTATGACCCTGAGTTGGGGGGTGGTACGATGTGGACGTGTCTCCCATCTATTGCCCCTCTGTCTGTCTCTGGGCAAATTGGGATGCCACAGTCTGCCATTCCTGTGGCATTGAAGGAAACTGTGGAATCAAACAAGAAAAAAAAATTAGTAATTTTTCACATAAACATTGCAAGCAGATTAAACACAAACATTCTTCGCCAACATCAGTATAGCATTTATTTGAAGGAGTATTTAAAGAAAAATATATAAAGTACACTTATCAGATTCCTCACCCTCTATGATGGCTCATTGTAAAAATGATAGGGGGGGGATGTTTTGGACAGGTAACCCTCTCCACTTCCATATGAGCTGAATGCATAAATAATGTGTTTAACTTTGGCCAGCCCCTCCTTACTTACACTATTGGCAGCCTACTGGACAGATAAGAAGTGTCATGATACAAATATATGAATACACACTGTACAAATTGAAGCACATTTTTTCATTCCATTCTGCAATTACCTATCGAGATAATAAGAGAACAAAACTTTAAACAGCACCATTTGAAAGTATTCAGGCAGGCCCTTGGACTACATGCTTTGGTGAATTCATCCATAAATATGACCATAAAAGAGGTAGGTATAGTGTGTATGGGTTGGGCAAAGTCAGCAGATAGAGGATTGGTATCGGTTGACTTAGCGGTTGGGGGGAGGGGAGGTTCCAAATGAGTTTGGGACCCCCAAAAAAAGCCTCAGGCACTCTGCATGAATTTAAGGACACAAATAACATTTGTACACATTTTAGGGGGTGTTTAGGGTAAAGCACTACAATGGAGCTGACAAAATCCATTGTTAATTGACTAGGCTAAGTGTGTATGGGCCCAGGATAGCATGCTGGGGAGGTTAGTGAAGGCAAATATGGATGAAGGACAAAAAAGAAAGTTTAAAAAATTCCAGCATGCATGAGGACAAAGGGGACATTCACAGCATATTACAATCATGGTAATTAGGGAATGATGAAACAAATACAATACATTAGCAAACATTAAATACATAAAGGAGAAATCTTACCTTAATATAGTCCTTCTGCAGGACCTGAATGATGGCAGAACAGGTCTCTGGAATAATGATCCCCAGAGCTTGGGGAGATGCCTGTCGAGAACTTGATGTCCTGCAGACTTCTCCCTGTCGCCAAGTACCATAACGTGGCGACTAGCCTCTGTTCGGGAGTGATGGCTTGCCACATGCAGGTGTCCTGCTTGATAATATAAGGGGACAGCAAAACCAACAGACAGTGAAAAACGGGGTCCGTCATCCAGAGATAATTCCTGAAATCATAAGGATTATTCTCCTGGATCTCCCGCAACAAAGGCATGTGCAAGTTATTGGTCACGCTGGAGCAACAAATTCTTGGTCCATGAACTCCTCCCCGCCCTGTTTATGGACTGGGCTTGGGTCAAAGTAATAAGAACCCCAACACCAAGCCCCTGCACAGCACGAACTTTACGACGAGTACGTAACCGCAACATGGCTTCAAAACAGTCGGCTGGTCAGAACAAACTAACAGAACGCACTGAAAAACAGAAAGGCCTGAGAAGAGACAGCTGAAAATCAGAAACGAGCTGACAAGAACGCACTGCAAAATCAAATACATACTATAAAATACGCACCGAAAAACAAATGCGAACTGACTACACGCACTGAAAACCAGATACGAACCCACAAGCACAAACTGAAGAACAGTAACGATCTGAAAAGCACCAGGCTGAAAAGCGCAAATCGTCTCTCACCAAACTTCTACTAACACGAGATTAGCAGAAGGAGCCCAAAGGGTGGCGCACTTGGTATTGAACTTCCTTTTCTAGTGCCGTTATACGTGTTGTATGTCACTGCGTTCTTGAGGTTTGTAATTTCTGACAAGATTTGTGTGACCGTGTGTATGCAAGACAAGTTTGAGCCAACATCCGTCGGAAAAAATCCATGGATTTTGTTGTCAGAATGTCCGATCATGTGTACGCGGCATAAGAGTCATTCAAGCTCTGCTACATCAGCATGTGCTGTCAAGGAACATAGTGATAGTAGAGGACAGCAGAGATATGACCCCCATCAATCTCTTGCTGCCCCTTTACTGTCCAATCGTAGTATGGTGGCAGGGAGTTGATCTACTTTAGCGTTACAGTGATATTAATTTGCATTGCCTTAAGGCAATGGGCTGCCTAATGTACCACGATGGTGCAAAAATTGTGCATGCAGCATTTTGTCCAGAACACACATAATAGTATATTGCCACACAATGCAATTCGCTGCAATGCAGGTGTGTTGGGGTGCCATTTAAAATGAATGGCACCAAATTGCATCAACAGGCATCAACCCCCATTACTGTGAGTTAATACTTGCATTACCACAGTATACTGGTATAAATTCAATGCCTTGAAAAGGTATGCATACCCCTTGAAATTTACCACAGTTTGATATGTTACAAACAAAAATTGAAATATATTTTATTGGGATTTTATGTGATAGACCAACACAAAGTGGCACATCATTGTGAAGAGGAAGGAAAATGATAAATGGTTTCTAATTTTTTTTTTACAAATAAATATGTGAAAAGTTTGGCATGCATTTGTATTCAGCCCCCTTTACTCTGATACCCCTAACTAAAATCGAATGGAACCAATTGCCTTTAGAAGTCACCTAATTAGTAAATAGAGTCCACCTGTGTGTAATTTAATCTCAGTATATTAACAGCTGTTCTGTGAAGCCCTCAGAGGTTTGTTAGAGAACCATAGTGAACAAAAGCATCATGAAGGCCAAGGAACACACCAGACAGGTCAGGAATAAAGTTGTGGAGAAGTTTAAAGCAAGGTTAGGTTAAAAAAAAAAATCCCAAGCTTTGAACGGAGCACTGTTCAATCCATCATCCAAAAATGGAAAGAGTATGGCATAACTACAAACCCACCAAGACATGGCCGCCCACCTAAACTGACAGGCCGGGCAAGGAGAGCATTAGTCAGAGAAGCAGCCAGGAGGTAACTCTGGAGGAGCTGCAGAGATCCACAGCTTAGGTGAGAGAATCTGTCCACAGGACAACTATTAGTCATGCACTCCACAAATCTGGCCTTCATAGAAGGGTGGCAAGAAGAAAGCTATTTTTCAAAGAAAGCCAAAAGAAGTCCCATTTTCAGTTTGCGAGAAGCCATGTGGGGGACACAACAAAACATGTGGAAGAAGGTGCTCTGGTCAGATGAGACCAAAACTAAACATTTTGGCATATAAGCAAAATGGCATGTGTGGCGACAAACTAACACTGTACATCACCCTGAACACACTATCCCCACCGTGAAACATGGTGGTGGCAGCATCATGTTGTGGGGATGCTTTTCTTCGACAGGGAAGCTGGTCACAGTTGATGGGAACATGGATAGAGCCAAATACAGGGTAATCTTAGAAGAAAACCTGTTAGAGTCTGCAAAAGACATGAGACTGGGGTGGAGGTTCGTCTTCCAACAGGACAATGACCCTAAACATACAGCCAGAGCTACAATGGAATGGTTTACATAAAAGCATATTCATGTGTTAGAATGACCCACTCAAAGTCCAGACCTAAATCCAACTGAAAATCTGTGGCAAGACTTGAAAATTACTGTTCACAGATGCTCTCTATCCAATCTGACAGAGCTTAAGCTATTTTGCAAAAAAGAATGGGCAAAAATGTCACTCTTTAGATGTGCAAAGCTGGTAGAAACATACCCATAAAATTTGAAAACCATTTATCATTTTCCTTCTACTTTACAATTATGTGCCACTTTGTGTTGGTCTATCACAAAAAATCCCAATAAAATACATTTACGTTTTGGGTTGTAACATCACAAAATGTGGAACATTTCACGGGGTATGAATACTTTTTCAAGGCACTGTAGATCCTTAAAGCAGAATTAAACCCTCTCAATCAACATCAATGGTTTTTAATCCTTATGCTGCTAGCATTAGTAAATAGATAGGAAGTTATAATTTTCTAGTATTAGGCTGGGTTCACACTGTCTTTGCAAGTGGCTCACGGCAGGGGTCCAATGCGTCCCTGTTCTCCATTTCAGGGACGAATCAGGCCTGATTTTTTGCCTGAATTTGGACCTGAAATGGAACCAAAGATGCACTGGACTCCTGTGCAATCCACTCCGCAGCTGTCACGGAAATGTGTGAACCAGCTCCATTGAGAGCCGGTCACAATCTCCTGTCATGCGAATTGGATGCGGGGAAAACCGTGTGAACCCAGCCTTAAACTTTTTTTTTATATTTCTTCAGTTGCTTCCTGGTTTCTGGCCCAGGCCAAAATTGGAGATAGCAATACAGAAGCTGTTAACCACTAGACCTCCGGAAGGTTTACCCCTCTTCATGGCTAGGCCATTTTTTGGGATACGGCACTGCGTTATTTTAACGGACAATTGCGTGGTCATGCAACGCTGTACCCAAATAACATTTCTATCATTTTTTTCCCACAAATAGAGCTTTCTTTTGGTGGTATTTGATCACCTCTGCATTTTTATTTTTTATTTTCTGCTATAAATAATATCCAATGAAAAAAAAATTCTTCATAAATTTAGGCCAATATCTATTCTGCTACATATGTTTAGTAAAAAAAATCACAATAAGCGTATGTTGATTGGTTTGCGCAAAAGTTATAGCATCTGCGAATCATGGGAATTTTTTATTTATTCTATATCTAGTAATGGCGGCGATCACTGATTTATAGTGGGACTGCAAAACTGCGTTGGACATTCTGACGCTGACACGTTTTGGGCACCAGTGATCAGGGATGGGCTTTATGTTCGGGTTGAACATGAGTTCGACTCGAACATTGGCTGTTCACCCGTTCGTGGAACAGCGAACAATTTGGGGTGTTCGTGGCAAATTCGAAAGCCGCTGAACACTCTTTAAAAGTCTATGGGAGAAACCAAAAGTGCTAATTTTAAAGGCTTATATGCATGGTATTGTCAGAAAAAGTGTTTGGAGACCTGGGTCACCAGGTGGCCCCGCCCTCCGTTATATAGGAAGTATCAGAAGAACCAAAGCTTCACACGGCGGAAGACTCTCACTGAGGCGGATTGTGCGGACAGAGCGGAGAAGAAGCTGGAGGAAGATGCAGGACGAGAAGAGCGGAGAAAGAAAAAGATGGAGAAGAAGAAGATGGAGGAAGAAGAAGAACACCGAAGGAAGACCAGAAGAAAGAAGATGGAAAAAG
The DNA here is from genome assembly GCA_037952925.1 of Lithobates clamitans. Taxonomy (NCBI): domain Eukaryota; kingdom Metazoa; phylum Chordata; class Amphibia; order Anura; family Ranidae; genus Lithobates; species Lithobates clamitans. The sequence continues at coordinate 772,030 of JBBGZY010000213.1, read as the reverse complement.
AAGAAATGAATAAAGGACTTGTCAAAACCCGTCTCTTGTGTTTTTTAACCTTTTTGACACTTTTTTTGTGAAATGGTAGGGGTACATTTGTACCCCATTACCAATTCACACAGGGGGACTGGGATCTGGGGGTCCCCTTGTTAAAGGGGGCTTCCAGATTCCCATAAGCCCCCCGCCCGCAGACCCCCACAACCACTGGGCAAGGGTTGTGGGGATGAGGCCCTTCTCCCCATCAACATGGGGACAAGGTGCTTTGGGGGGCTACCCCAAAACACCCTCCCAATGTTGAGGGCATGTGGCCTGGTTCGGACGGGCGCTCTCTTGTCCCCCCTCTTTTCCTGCAGCCTGCCAGGTTGCATGCTCGGATAAGGGTCTCATATGGATTTTTGGGGGGACCCCACGCCATTTTTTTTTAAAATTGTGGCATGGGGTTCCCCTTAATATCCATACCAGACCTGAAGAGACTGGTATGGAATTTAGGGGGACCCCAATACATTTTTTTTTAAATTTTGATTCGGGGTTCCCCTGTGGGGAAATTCCATGCCATTTTTATCAATGAACTTTTGTGTATTGCCAGACCGACAATTCATTATAGCCGGCGCTAGTGATAGTAGTTTTACATGACTTTTTTTTCCTTTAGAAATGTCATTTTGCCGTCAGACTGTTCTAAACACAGTAAACATGCGCCCCTTTACAGACATACTATAGACACCCCCCAGGTACGAAATTTAAAGGAATATTACACTTTTATTGTTTCACTTTAAGCATTATTAAAATCACTGTTCTCGAAAAAACAGCCGTTTTTAAAACTTCTTTTTGCATTGATACATGTCCCCTGGGGCAGGACCCAGGTCCCCAAACACTTTTTATGACAATAACTTGCATATAAGCCTTTAAAATGAGCACTTTTGACTATGCGTGTTCGTGTCCCATTGTCTTTAACGGTGTTCGCATGTTCGAACAAATTTTTTGCCTGTTCGCATGTTCTGGATGCGAACCGGGGGGGTGGTCAGCTCATCCCTACCAGTGACACTAATACTGTGATCAGTGCTAACAATATGCACTGTCAGTTTACTAATGACACTGACTGGGAAGGGGTTAATATCAGAAGTGATCAAAGGGTTAAAGTGATACTAAAGACTGAAGTTTTTTTGGGGTAAAAAACATTTTATACTTACCTGCTCTGTGCAGTGGTTTTGCACAGAGCAGCCTGATCCTCCTCTTCTTGGGTCTTTTTCGGTGCTCCTGGCCCCTTCTGTTGAGTGCCCCCACAGCAAGCAGCTTGCTATGGGGGCACCCGAGCCAAGCTGCAGCTTCCTGTGTCCATTCAGACATGGAGCTGTGACCCGGCCCCACCCCCCTCTTTCTCCTCATTGGCTCACTGACTTTGACAGCAGCTGGAGCCAATGGCGCTTCGCTGCTGTCTAAGCCAATGAGGAGGCAGAGTCCCGGGCAGCCAAGTCTCTCATGCAACATCGCTGGATCAAACTGGGCTCAGGTAAGTATGCTGCACACAGAAGGATTTTTATCTTAATGCATACATTGTGTCTCTGCCTGACAATCAGTGGGTGCCAGGGGACATCAAGTACCCAGCACCCGCCAATCAGCTTCCACTGTGTGTAATCACAGCAGAAGTGAGCTACCGGCGGCGCGCATGCAGACCCCTTGCCTGGAAGCACTGGATCTATATGATCCAATGCACAGGCGCCGCCCTCTAGCAGTAGAACTGCTATAGGGTGGACAACAAGCGGTAGGGGAGCACAGATACTGTCATACATTCAAAATTTGATGAAAGTCTATAACATGTTACAGTGTACAGTTAAACAATAAATTATGACCTATTGATCTTGCTTCATAAATGTCTTGAGGACATGCTCATTACTAGCCTATGCCATAATACCTTAATGGCACAGAAACTCACTGCATGATGGTACCATAATATTGTTTTCTCCTAGTAATCCTTTCCAGTCTTATCTATATACAGTATCTCACGAAAGTGAGTACACCCCTCACATTTTTGTAAATATTTTATTCTATCTTTTCATGTGACAACACTGAAGAAATGACACTTTGCTACAATGTAAAGTAGTGAGTGTACAGCTTGTATAACAGTGTAAATTTGCTGTCCCCTCAAAATAACACAACACACAGCCATCAGTGTCCCAACCGCTGGCAACAACACTGAGTACACCCCTAAGTGAAAATGTCCAAATTGGGCCCAAAGTGTTAATATTTTGTGTGGCCATTATTTTACAGCACTGCTTTAACCCTCTTGGGGATAGGGTTCACCAGAGCTTCACAGGTTGTCACTGGAGTGCTCTTCCTCTCCTCCATGAAGACATCACAGAGCTGGTGGATGTTAGAGACTGCGCTCCTCCACCTTCCGTTTGAGGATGCCCCACAGATGCTCAATAGGGTTTAGTTCTGGAGACATGCTTGGCCAGTCCATCACCTTTAGCTTCTTTATCAAGGCAGTGGTCATCTTGGAGGTGTGTTTGGGGTCGTTATCATGTTGGAATATTGCTCTGCAGCCCAGTCTCCGAAGGGAGGGGGTCATGCTTTGCTTCAGTATGTTACAGTACATGTTGGCATTCTTGGTTCCCTCAATGAACTGTAGCTTCCCAGTGCTGGCAGCAATCATGCAGCCCCAGGCCATAACAATCCCACCACCATGCTTGACTGTAGGCAAGACACACTTGTCTTTGTACTCCTCACCTGGTTGCCGCCACACGCACTTAACACCATCTAAACCAAATAAGTTTATCTTGGTCTCATCAGACCACAGGACATGGTTCCAGTAATCCATGTTCTTAGTCTTCTTGTCTTCAGCAAACTGTTTGCAGGCTTTCTTGTGCATCATCTTTAGAAGAAGCTTCCTTCTGGGACGACAGCCATGCAGACCAATTTGATGCAGTGTGCAGCGTATGGTCTGAGCACTGACAGGCTGACCCCCCCTACCCCTTCAACCTCTGCAGCAATGCTGGTAGCACTCATACGTCTATTTACCAAAGACAACCTCTGGATATGACACTGAGCATGTGCATTCAACTTCTTTGGTGGACCATGGCGAGGCCTGTTCTGGGTTGAACCTGTTCTGTTAAACCAGTGTATGGTCTTGGCCACCATGCTGCAGCTCAGTTTCAGGGTCTTGGCAATCTTCTTATAGCCTAGGCCATCTTTATGTAGAGCAACAATTCTTTTTTTCAGGTCCTCAGAGAGTTCTTTGCCATGAGGTGCCATGTTGAACTTCCAGTGACCAGTATAAGAGAGTGAGAGCGATAACACCAAATTTAACACACCTGTTCCCCATTCACACCTGAAACCTTGTAACACTAACGAGTCACATGACACCGGGGAGGGAAAATGGCTAATTGGGCCCAATTTGGACATTTTCACTTACGGGTGAATTCACTTTTGTTGTCAGCGGTTTAGACATTATTGTGTTGAGTTATTTTGAGGGGACAGAAAATTTACACTGTTATACAAGCTGTACACTCACTACTTTACATTGTAGCAAAGTGTAAATTCTTCTTTGCTTTGTCACATGAAAAGATAGAATAAAATATTTACAAAAATGTGAGGGGTGTACTCACTGATGTGAGATATTGTAGGTAACCTGCTCCTTAACAGCATTAACAATTTTCAACTCAAATATGTTGATGTGGTAGTATAAAAAAATGCAATCCTATTGTCTATGCGATACCAATTTGTAGCCTCTAAGTAAACGTCTGGCAGCTTGGTAAGAGAATTAGGTCAGAACTCTTGTTCTTCTGCTTGGATAAAATAATGCTAATAGCCAGGCTGGATTTATTTAACCTTCAGCCAAATGCTCAACCAGCTTGATATTACTGATAGGTCATCAGCAGTGATCAAGATGAAGAGGTTTAAATGAGGAGGGGCCTCTTTATACAAGAAAACCAGTGAACTGGTAACAGCACTTGAAAGGCTGTGTCAGCGCAGCCAGCATGGTCAAGGAGCTCAGCTGCAGGAGGGATATAAAACTGTTAAGTGAGGGCTGCCCTCCAATCAGTCACAGGGGCAATGATGTTTGGCTGTAGTCAGGTTACATGTCAGCAAATATACATCTCCCAGACAGCCCTTCTAGAGACCCTTAAAACTATGCTTATTATTTTCTACAGATAAGGGTGAGAAAGTGATGTATGATGGTCAAAGGGCAGAGAAATAAATTTCACATCTTTCAGCAGGTAAACTCAATCTCAATACACAAAAGACTGCGAGGGGCTATTTTTGATTGAATATTCATTGCATTGGTAGTGAAAGGACAATTTTTTACAAATGTTTGTGCAAATCACTGGACAGAGAATCCGTTCATGCTCATTTATCAAACACAGTGAGAACTTCTGGGAATTCTCAGCTAGTAGCAGACTGTAGTTGTGGTGGGCATTAATTATAAAAACTCTGTGTGACCTTGTAGAAGCTTCTGTAAACTTGTGTGTTGCCCTCATTCTCACCAGTGCCGCTGCTCAGGGAACAGATGCAAGAACTTATCTTAGAGATTTTTATCTGCTTCATCATTGGTGCACTCAATCTGCTGTGTCTTGATCTGATATATGCATTATATGTACTGTTTACAACATTTTTTAAATACATTCATTTATACAAGTTTGTCTGCATGTGTTCTTCATAAAGAGTTCTACATTAAGAACCTTTAGGGCTAATTCAATGAAGAGTAAAGGAGTAAAGCCCTAAGTGCAATAGCCTAAAGCAACCAGTCAGGAATAACTTTACTGAAGATAGACAAGTATTATTAAATCAACTCCCATTGGTTGCTATGGGTACCACCAATGGGTACTTTACACTGGTTTATTATGACGACCCCAGTGTGTTTTTGAAAGTCTCTGGCCGATAAAATAGCAAAGGGTTTTAAAACAAGAAACATGAGAATTAAAGTCTATACCAACTAACTACACCAGGAGTCTTAGATTGGTGTATTTGGTGGACTTTTTGAGTTTAGCATGGAGGTCATGTTTCCTGGATTTATTTTTTAAAAATAAATATTCTTTTGAATACAAAAATAAGGACTTCAATATTGCATACGAATATTTTATAAGTACCACTTGCAGACAGAAGACGGAGCACATGAGTCTGCTCTTTATGGTCTATGTTATTTCCTGCTAAGCTGTAAATAACCATGCAATTTGATCTCCTGATAATCAGCTCTGTTCACCATAGACACACACACACAAACACCTAAAAGAGTCAGAGGAGAAATTAAACAAAGGAGCAAGCAATGCTGGGAATTCTAAGTTTAATATGCCCTGCACACACTGAGGGAGATTCAAGCCTAGTGTACACTATTCATTTTTTTTTTTGCTCAACCCAGCAGAGCCGAATTAAAAAATACTGACAGCACCAAAGGAGCTGCTGTACTAACCAACGTTGGTACAGCGGTCTCTCCTGCTGTGCTATTGCGTTCTGACAGGAGGACGGCCTCCCCCGTCAGAACACTCTGGTCAGCACTCTCAGTCATACCCCATTGACAGAAGCTGGCCGAACCACTGGCTTCAGTCGGACCGGCTGCAGTACACCCGGCCTGAATGTTGGCTGATTTCTATTGAACAGGCCGATGCCGCATGACATTCACCCATCTGTACTAGGCTTTACTAAAATTGGTGCACACAGAATCTGGTGCAGGTGTACATAGTAACCAATCAGCTTCTAGGTTTTATTGTCAAAGATTAAAGTGTTTATTACCCTAAAAAATATATATATATATGTCCTGTTCCTTTAAAGCTAGTTATACAGCACAGTGCGTGTGCTGTGTCATTTGGCCCCCTGTATCACATGAAATACCTGGCTGATCCTGCCTGGTTCTGCCTTCCCCCCTGTAAACTGACCACGGTGTATTATGGCTGCTGAGCCCTGACACCGTGGTCAGTTTATATGCCTCTGTCATCCACTGTGTCTCCTCTCTGCTCTCCCCCTTCCTCTCCCCCCTCCCCTCCCTGTCAGCTCCTGACAGTGTCCGCCGCTTCCCCTCCTGCTGCTGAAATATCTTTTAATGCTTTATATAATCCTGTGTGTTTCCTAATCCTGTGTGCCCCAGTCTCTGTTCTTTATTAAAAAAATCCAGTCTATACCTGATTTCAGAGCGACGCTCGGTGCTCACGTGACCGGCCAGCCTTCTCCTCCTTCCCTCCTGACTTACGTCAGAGGGGGATTTTCGGCCCCTCCCGCTCTAGCTGTCAGATTAGGAGAGGGGAGAGGCAGCCGGTCACGTGAGCACCGAGCGGCGCTCTGAAATCTAGTGTAGACAGCATTTTTTTTTTATAAAGCACAGACCCTGGGGCACATAGGATTAGGAAACACACAGGATTATATAAATATATGACAGTGGCTTAACAACCACTTTAACTAAACATACTAAAGTTAGAAGCGGATTGGTTACTATGTACAGCTGCACCAGATACTGTGAGCACCAGTTTTAGTAAATCTCCCTCACTGGTTCATGAAAACATCCCATATTAATTTTCCACCTAGACTAATCTATTTTTTAAATTAAAATGATAGTTTATTAATTACATTTTTTGTGTACTGCAATCAGGATCTGGAAGATGTCATTCTTTTATAAAAATGGCCGTCAAATAGAACAATTTTATTGTTAGATGTATGGCATATACAGTATGTTAGTATTCAGGAATAATAAAAGTTTAAAAATGATGAAAACTTAGCAAGTTTTCATCAACATGTATAGGCATATTTATTCAAACAGGCATATACATATGTTTTAAGAAGTAAAACATATGTATACGCCTGTTTTTTCCCCAAACAAGTAACAAATTAATCTTTCTAATAAATTAATTGGATAGTTAATAAGCATTTAATTGGTATTTAACAAGTATGTTATTGCAAGCTAATTACATGTCAATGGCACATATTATTCAGAATTCTGTTTAAGCCAAAGGTGGTTTCACGTAAATGTAAAAGCCTTTTACCACAATTCCAATTAAATATTTAATAGAGATGTTTCATTATTGCTATTTCAGGTTAATTAAATTGCAATAGACTGTTAAATATTCCTTCCACTTTAATAACACTTCATTCTTGCCTTGTAACGAATATGTAAAATGGATGTCAAATGTTGAGATTGTTTAATTTAATGGGTTACTGAAATTAGAAAGCAACAACGAAAAAACACAACATGCCCATTTATCCTTATTTACCCGAACATAAATTGCCACGCAATAGAATAATCTCTCTTTTTAATTTAGAAACAAATATCACAACAGTTATTGAAGAAGCTCAATAAAATAGAACACAGCACCATTGTTTAATGAAGTGGAAAGATTGGATTCAGAAGGTATTAATGAGATCTGCTGAATAAGACACCATTCACATTCATTCACATCTTAATAACGCCCAGACATAGGGCCTAGCAGGTTTAAAAATCCAATAACAGCACTTGGTTTTATATTTAAAAACATACATGAGACATCAATGTGTAATCCAATGCAGATTCTTTGTAAAATGATAGCTAATAATATTAATATTTGATTGATAAACAATGTTTTATAGTTCCTAACAAGGTTTATTTGATTTTAAGAATGGAGCTTCTGGATGTGGAATTCTAAGAAACATTTTCAAAAAGTACGTTTCTTAAAACCTAAACAATATGCCGTGTACACACGATCAGACATTCCGACAACAAAACCGTGGATTTATTTTCGATGGATGTTGACTCGAGAAAAATGAAGTGCGGCTCTTCTGCTTGATTCCGAGCATGCGTGGAATTTTGTGCGCCGGAATTGTGTACACACGATCAGAGTTTCCGACAACAGATTTTGTTGTCGGAAAATTTGAGATCCAGCTCTCAAATTTTTGTTGTCGGAAATTCCAACAGTAAATGTCCGATGGAGCCTACACACGGTCGGAATTTCCGACAACAAGCTCACATCGAACATTTGTCGACGGAAATTCCGACCGTGTGCACATGGCATTAATGTTAAAGCGGTGAATACAACTTTTTTGCAAACACTCTAAAAAAAAGTAAAATGGTGCATGTGTGCACATTTGCAAAACTATGATGTTGATTTGTCAAAGGAATTACAAAGCAAATTTTCACCTAGCTTATTGAAGGAGGTGCAGCTAAATCAAAATTCACTTTGCAAAGAATACCCAAACATGTGCAAGGAAATTGACCACCTCCATATCGGACACTTTCACCCCCTTCCTGCCCAGAGCAATTTTCAGATTTCAGCGCTGTCACACTTTGACAATTAGTCATGTACACTGTGCCCAAATCTAATTTTTATAATTTTTTGAGACAGATAGAGCTTTCTTTTGGTGGTATTTAGTTACCACTGTTCTTTTTTTATTTTTGTGCTATATACACAAAAAAAAAAATTACTGAAAATTATAAAACCTGAACAAATACTCTCCAAATGACCCTTTTTTCTAAAGTAGGCAGTCCAAGGTATTTAGTAAAAGGCATGGTGAGTTGTTTGAAGTTGTAATTTTTTTGTCACAATTTTTTGGAAAATGAAAAAGTTTAAAAAAAAAATCAAAAAGTTGCCATTTTAACAAGTTTTTTTCTCACACACAGCATAAGCATACTTAGAATTACACACTAAAACACATTCTGCAATGCCATCCAAATATGGGGATACCACACGTGTGAGTATGTGACCTATAAACTGTACAGAATTAAGCAATCACATTCAAACTCATGTTAAATAGGAGTCAGTACACACCTGCCATTATTTAAAGTTCCTCTGATTAACCCCAAATAAAGTTCAGCTGTTCTAGTAGGTCTTTCCTGACATTGTCTTAGGCGCATCCTACAGCAAAAGCCATGGTTCTACAGAGAGCTTACAAAGCATCTGAGGGATCTCATTGTTAAAAGGTATCAGTCAGGAGAAGGGTACAAAAGAATTTCCAAGGCATTAGATATACCATGGAACACAGTAAAGGCAGTCATCATAAATTGGAGAAAATATGGCACAACAGTGACAATTACATTGTCTGGACTATGGGGTAGAGTGGCAAGATGGAAGCCTTTTCTTACGAAGAAAATATCCAAGCCTGGCTAAATTTTTTTTGCAAAAACACATCTGAAGTCTCCCAAAATCATGTGGGAAAATGTGTTATGGCCTGATGAAACCAAGGTTGAACTTTTTGACCATAATTCCAAAAGATATGTTTGGCGCAAAAACAACACTGCACATCACCAAAAGAACACCATGCCCACAGTAAAGCATGGTGGTGGCTGTTTTTCTTCAGCTGGAACAGGGGACTTAGTCAAGGTAGAGGGAATTATGAACAGTTCCAAATATCAGTCAATATTGGCACAAAACCTTCAGACTTCCGCTAGAAAGCTGAACATGAAGAGGAACTTCATCTTTCAGCATGACATCGACCCAAAGCATACATCCAATTCAACAAGGGAATGGCTTCACCAGAACAAAATGAAAGTTTTGGAAGGGCCCAGCCAGAGCCCAGAAATTAATCCGATTGAAAATCTGTGGAGGGCTGTGCACAGGAGATGCCCTCGCAATCTGACAGATTTGGAGTGTTTTTGCAACAAAGAGTGAGCAAATATTGCCAAGTCAAGATGTGCCATGCTGATAGACTCATATCCAAAAAGACTAAGTGCTGTAATAAAATCAAAAGGTGCTTCAACAAAGTATTAGTTTAAGGGTGTGCACACTTATGCAACCATATTGTTTTAGTTTTTTATTTTAACTTCCCTCCACCTAAAAGATTTCAGTTTGTTGTTCAACTGAGTTGTAAAGTTTATAGGTCACATTAACCACTTCCATACCGGGCCATTGTCATATGACCTCCGCAGCAGCAGTCTGCCATCATGGGCAGGCGTCATATGATGTCTTCTGCTTCTTGCCACTCCTGAGGGCCCTGGGGATATAGCCCATCCCAGATCAGTGTAAAGAGGCAATAGAAATCGGCTCTTTACCATGTGACTGGCTGTGTCCAATCACAGCTAGCCACATGCACTGTCCTCATGCACGGCGCTCGTGCACACCCCTAGGGGCTCTCAGAGCGGCAGTTGGGGACAAAGCTTGTCACCCTGACATAGCCCAGCCCTGATCGCGACAGAGAGCCAATTAAATTGGCTCTTTACCACGTGACCGGCTGAGTCCAATCACAGTCGATCACAGAATGTACCCGAGTACATGTCACCAGCCCATCAGAGTACCCGAGTACCTGTCACCAGCCCATCATTGTACCTGTGTACCTATATGCAGCCCATCAGAGTACCCGAGTACCTATCTGCAGCCTATGCTTCATAGAATATACCTTGAGGAGTTTACCTTCCAAAATGGAGTCATTTTGTGGGTAAATCCACTGTCCTGTTGCTCCAGGACCTTCAAAAGTGTGATAGTAAGGAATGAAATTAGATGTGTAATTTATTCACTTAGAACGCCTGAAGGTACTACTTCAATGTTGGACCTCTCTATGTAGTCAGGTTGTGTAAAAGTCTCACACATTTGGTATCACCATACTCAGGACAAGTAGCAGAATGTATTTTGGGGTGTAATGTTTCCTATGTACATGCTGTGTGTTAGAAATACCTTATAAATTAACAACTTTGGGAAAAAAAAGTTTTCATTTTCTTTCCACGTTTTCCGAAGACTTGTGGAAAAAAATGAACCGTTCAAAAGACTCATTATGCCTCATGGATTATACATTGGGGTATTTTCTTTCCAAAATGGGGTAATTTTGTGGGTAATTCAATTGTCCTGGTACTCCAGGACCTTCAAAAGTGTAATAGGTTGTTAGGAAATGTTATGTGTAATTTATGCTCCTAGAACGCCTGACGGTGTGCCCTGCATGTTGGGCCTCTCTATGTGGCCAGGCTGTGTAAAAGTCTCACACATGTGGTATCGCCATACTTGGGAGGAGTAGCAGAATGTATTTTGGGGTGTAATTTTTGCTATGTACATGCTATGTGTTAGAAATATCTTAGAAATTGACCACTTTCTGTAAAAAAAAATACATTTTCATTTTCTTTCTACACTTTTTGAAAACTTTTTGAAAAAAATAACCGTTCAAAAGACTCATTATGCCTCATAGAATATATCTTGGGGTGTTTGCTTTCCAAAATGGGGTCATTTTTGGGGTAATTCCATTGTCTTGGTGCTCCAGGGCCTTCAAAACTGTGATAGGTCGTTAGGAAATTTTATGTGCAAATTATGCTCCTAGAATACCTGACGGTGCTCCCTGCTCGGTGGACCTCTCTATGTGGCCAGGCTAATAAAAAGTCTCACACATGTAGTATCGCCACACTCTGGAGGAGTATTAGAATGTCATTTGGGGGTGTAATTGGAAGTATGTGTCACGAATATCACGTCTACCTCAATGCAGGTGGTCAGACACTATAGCTGGCTACTGTGTGCTTCACCTATAGCAGCCCCATTTCCCTTAAGGCAAGCAGGCCTACCGGTACAGGACTTATACACAATGCTATAGTGCCTGGCCACCACACCATGGCAGAAGCAAACAGAGCAAACTACTTGCAGTTTAGCAGACAGATAGCATGGTTCTAAGATGGTCCAGGTAATAAGGCAGGCTGAGTTCAGGGAATAGTCCAATATCCAATCCGGGTCATACACAGGAAAATCCAACAGCAAAGCAAGGCAGATAAACGGGAGGCTTGATCAGGAACAATGCAAGTATACTGTCTCTATCACAAGCAAGGGATAGCGTGTTTGGTTTACTTATGGTTACTCTGGTTTATATCAGGTGACTGATCAGATCAATCACCTTGCAGGTGAACACAGACAGGGAAAAGGCAACAGGTAGGAATGAGCCTGATGTTCGAGTGGAACGTAAGTTCGACTCGAACATCGGGTGTTCGCCTGTTTGCCGACTAGCGAACAATTTGGGGTGTTCACGGCAAATTTGAAAGCCGAGGAACACCCTTTAAAAGTCTATGGGAGAAATCAAAAGTGCTCATTTTAAAGGCTTATATGCATGGTATTGTCAAAAAGTGTTTGGGGACCTGGGTCCTGCCCCAGGGGACATGTATCAATGCAAAAAAAGTTTTAAAAACGGCTATTTTTTCAGGAGCAGTGATTTTAATAATGCTTAAAGTGAAACAATAGAAGTGAAATATTCCTTTAAATTTCGTACCTGGGGGGGTGTCTATAGTATGCCTGTAAAGTGGCGCATGTTTCCGGTGTTTCTATCCCTGCACAAAATTACATTTCTAAAGGAAAAAAAGTCATTTAAAAGTACTCGCGGCTAGGGATGAGCCGAACACCCCCCGGTTCGGTTCGCACCAGAACCCGCGAACGGACCGCAAGTTCGCACGAACGTTAGAACCCCATTGACGTCTATGGGACTCGAACGTTCGAAATCAAAAGTGCTCATTTTAAAGGCTAATTTGCATGGTATTGTCCTAAAAAGGGTGTGGGGACCCAGGTCCTACCCCAGGGGACATGTATCAATGCAAAAAAAACTTTTAAAAACGGACGTTTTTTCGGGAGCAGTGATTTTAATGATGCTTAAAGTAAAAAAAAAAAAGTGAAATATTCCTTTAAATATCGTACCTGGGGGGTGTCTATAGTATGCCTGTAAAGTGACGCGTGTTTCCCATGTTTAGAACAGTCCCTGCACCAAATGTCATTTTTAAAGGAAAAAATCTCATTTAAAACTGCTTGCGGGTTTAATGTCATGTCGGGTCATGGCAATATGGATGAAAATCAGTGAGACAAACGGCATGGGTACCCCCCAGTCCATTACCAGGCCCTTTGGGTCTTGTATGGATATTAAGGGGAACCCCGCACCCAAATTAAAATAAGGAAAGGTCCCTATATACTCTGAACAGCAGTATACAGGCGGTGCAAACAAGACAGGGACTGTAGGTTTGTTGTTAAGTAGAATCTGTTTGTAATTTTGAACATTTTTAACGTGTTTAGCTCCAGCCAAAAAATCTTTTCTAAGCTTTTTGGAAAACATAGGGAAGGGTTATCACCCCTGTGACATTTGTTTTGCGTCTTTCCTCCTCTTCAGAAGATTTCACCTCACTTTTTTGTCCCAATGAAAAATGTTTTTTGAAAATTTGGGTTTTTTTGTGGAACAAGGATTGGAAAGCATCAGTGGAAAGGAGAAATTGTTTTCCCATATTAACTCTTACATGAGAGAATTTCCCTTCCTAGGGGTAGATTTCATCTCACTTCCTGTTGTCTCCTTCCGTTTGCAAGTAGGAGTCGTTTGTAAGTTAGATGTTTGAAAGTAGGGTCCTGCCCTATATACTCAGCAGAAATTTGGGCCTTAGGTGTTGCTGTGGCCAAAACACTGTAAGCCCTCACAGGGCCCTGCTGTGAAATATTAGATCAAGAATTGTAATTACATGCCCCTGTTGAACAGGAGCTGAAAAATTAGGCCTTAGGCACTGGTGCTGGTGCCACAACACTGCAACCCCTCACAGACACTCTAGTTGGAACGCAGGAACGAGCCCTGCTGCAAAGTATTGCATCAAAAATTGTAATTACACGCCCCTGTTAGACAGGGGCAGAAAAATTGGGCCTTAGGCACTGGTGCTGGTGCCACAACACTGCAACCCCTCACAGACACTCTAGTTGGAACGCAGGAACGAGCCCTGCTGCAAAGTATTGCATCAAAAATTGTAATTACACGCCCCTGTTAGACAGGGGCAGAAAAATTGGGCCTTAGGCACTGGTGCTGGTGCCACAACACTGCAACCCCTCACAGACACTCTAGTTGGAACGCAGGAACGAGCCCTGCTGCAAAGTATTGCATCAAAAATTGTAATTACACGCCCCTGTTAGACAGGGGCAGAAAAATTGGGCCTTAGGCACTGGTGCTGGTGCCACAACACTGCAACCCCTCACAGACACTCTAGTTGGAATGCAGGAACGAGCCCTGCTGCAAAGTATTACATCAAAAATTGTAATTACACGCCCCTGTTAAACAGGGGCTGAAAAATTGTGCCTTAGGCACTGGTGGTGGCGCCCAGAACCAAAAATGTTCTTACAAGCTATCAGCGTGATGATTGAGGAGGAAGAGGATAATTACTCAGGGATAGTCACTCAGCATCAGCATAGGCAGTCTTTGAAGGGATCTGAAAAAAATTATTCAGTTACATCAGCATCAGGTGCTTGGTAGCTGGTGGTGATCCAAGACTGATTCATTTTTATGAAGGTCAGCCGATCGACCGAGTCAGTGGACAGACGCACCCTGTGATCGGTTACCACGCCTCCAGCAGCACTGAATGTGCGTTCCGAAAGAACGCTGGATGCAGGACAGGCCAGTAGCTCAATTGCATACTGTGCAAGCTCTGGCCAGTGATCCATCCTCAAGACCCAGTAACCCAGAGGATTTTCGGTGGGAAAGGTGTCCAAGTCTGATCTTGCCCCTAGGTATTCCTGCACCATGTAAAACAGACGCTGGCGATGGTTGCTGGAACCGATCATACCTTGGGGCTGTGGACCAAAAAATTGTCTGAACGCATCGGTCAGATGGCCACCTTCTCCACCGCTCCTTCTTTGACTGACCGAAGCCTCAGCAACACGTTGTCCAGAAACAGGAGTTTGTAACCTCCCAGTCTCTGGGAACGCGTTGCACAGACCTTTCTGCAAGGCCTCCCGAAGATGTTTCATCCTCTGCTCCCTCTGCGATGGCAAGATAAGGTCCGCAACCTTACCCTTGTAACGTGGATCAAGGAGGGTTGCCAGCCAGTATTGGTCCTTCTCCTTGATACCACGAATACGAGGATCCTTACGCAGGCTTTGCAGGATCAGGGAGGCCATGCAGCGTAGGTTTGCTGAGGCATTCGGTCCGGAGTCCTCTGGGTCACTAAGGACAACAACGTCCGCAGCCACCTCCTCCCAGCCACGTACAAGTCCATGTGTTCCTTGGGACTGATCCCTTAAAGACTGCTGATGCTGAGTGCCAGGCTCCACCTCCATACTGACACAATCTTCCTCCTCCTCCTCCTCCTCCTCCTCATCCTCGTCCTCTTCCTGTGTGATCGGCGGGCACGCAGGAACACTGTCTGGATAAAGGGGGCCTTGAGAGCTAAGGAAGTCCTCCTCTTCCTGCCTCTGTTCTGCCTCAAGTGCCCTGTCCATTATTCCACGCAGCGTGTGCTCCAACAGGTGGACAAGGGGGACAGTGTCACTGATGCATGCACTGTCAGTGCTCACCATCCTCGTGGCCTCCTCGAATGGTGACAGGACAGTGCATGCATCCCTGATCATGGCCCACTGGCGTGGGGAAAAAAAACCAAGGTCCCCTGACCCTGTCCTGGTGCCATAGTCGCACAGGTACTCATTGATGGCCCTCTGCTGCGTGTGCAGCCGCTGCAGCATGGCCAATGTCGAGTTCCACCTGGTGGGCATGTCACAGATTAGGCGGTTCTTGGGCAGGTTAAACTCCTTTTGGAGGTCCGTCAGCCGAGCACTGGCATTATATGACCGGCGGAAATGCACACAGACTTTCCTGGCCTGCCTCAGGACATCCTGTAAGCCCGGGTACCTGCCCAAGAACCGCTGCACCACCAAGTTAAGGACGTGAGCCAAACAGGGCACATGGGTCAGTTGTCCCTGTCGGAGGGCAGAGAGGAGGTTGGTGCCATTGTCGCAAACCACCATTCCTGCCTTAAGTTGGCGTGGCGTCAACCACCTCTGAACCTGCCCCTGCAGAGCTGACAGAACCTCTGCCCCAGTGTGGCTCCTGTCCCCCAAGCACACCAGCTCAAGCACCGCATGGCATCTTTTGGCCTGCGTACTTGCGTAGCCCCTTGAACGCCTACGGAGCACCGCTGGTTCCGAGGAAGAGGCCATGGAGGAAGAAGAAGAGGAGGGGGTGGAGGAGAGAGGTGTGTCACAATCAGCATTTTGGAGGCGTGGTGGCGGAACAACCTCCAACACTACTGCACCTTGTCCTGCATCCTTCTCAGCTGCCAGCAGAGTCACCCAATGCGCCGTGAAACTTAAGTAACGTCCCTGTCCATGCTTGCTGGACCATGAGTCAGCGGTAATATGCACCTTACCGCTGACCGCCCTGTCCAGCGAGGCATGGACATTGCCTTCCACATGCCGGTAGAGAGCCGGAATCGCCTTCCGTGAGAAAAAGTGGCGTTTGGGTACCTGCCACTGAGGAACCGCACATTCCACAAACTCACGGAAGGGGGCAGAGTCTACCAACTGAAAAGGCAGCAGTTGAAGTGCTAGCAATTTTGCCAAGCTAGCATTCAACCGCTGGGCATGTGGATGGCTGGGAGCAAACTTCTTTCGGCGGTGCAGCAGCTGGGGCAGGGAAATTTGCCTGGTACAATCTGACGTCGGTGTACCAAAAGCAGATTGCCCACAAGTACTTGGCTGTGACACACCTAATTCTACACCTTCATTCCTCTCACTGCAGGTCTCAGAGAGGACTGAAGGTCTAGTGGGGTTGGAAATCTCAGCTGATGAGGAGCAAGGAGAGATCCTCTTTGTTCTTTGGTGTGGGTCTTTTAGATATGCTTGCCAACGAACTGCATGGCAGGTCAACATATGTCTGGTCAAGCATGTGGTACCCAAGCGGGAGATGTTTTGGCCACGCGAGATACGCTTGAGACATATGTTGCAAATAGCAGCGGTGCGATCTGATGCACTCGTCTCAAAAAAGGCCCACACCAAAGAACTTTTTGAATAACGCGCAGAGACTGCAGCGCCCTGCACATGTGGAGCTTTGGGGTGTGATGCAGTCAATGTGCTGCCCTTAGGCTGGCCCCTGGAGGGCATCCTGCCTCGTTGGTGATGTGCCGCCTCCTCCTCCTCCTCCTCTCTCCTATCAGGCACCCACATTGAGTCAGTGACCTCATCATCCCCTCCCTCCTCATCACTGGAGCAAACCTGGCAGTATGCTGCAGCAGGGGGAGCATGACTGCCAGATTGCTGTCCTTCTTGGGCACCCCCTCTGTCCGTGCTCATGTTACTGCCTTCATCGAGCTCAGTATCATCATCAGAGCCTTCCAAACGCTGGGCATCCTCCTGGAGCATGTACCCAACACTGTGGTCAAACAGTTCGAGGGAATCCTCAGGAGGACATGGTGGAGCTAGGGAAGGAGTCACTGATGACATTGAGCTGAGGGAAGAGGCCGCTGCTTTGCCAGACAAAGCACCCTGGGCATGGGTGAGAGAGGATAAGGAGGATGAGGACGGCTTGGTCATCCACTCGACCAAGTTTTCTGCATGTTGCGGCTCAACACGGCCAGCTGCCGAAAAAAAGGCCAAGCGTGTCCCATGGCCACGGGCTGATGAGGATGCACCGTCTCCACGACCAGCACTAGACACAGAGCCTGCTTGCCCTCTCTTATTGGCTTGTGACTGTCTGCCTCTCCTTCTTGGCCTTCCAGACATACTAATGGCCTGTAGCTGCACTAAGCTGGGATAGAACACCTGTAATTTTCTTCAGGTAGCTTTATATACTGTAACCAGACAAGCCTGCCTGTCAGTAGGAAGATAACAGGAACGGATCTAGCTGAACACTGTGAGCAGGACGCACTGCACTAAATGTAAATAGCAGGAACGGATCTAGCTGAACACTGTGAGCAGGACGCACTGACTGCACTAAATGTAAATAGCAGGAACGGATCTAGCTGAACACTGTGAGCAGGACGCACTGCACTAAATGTAAATAGCAGGAACGGATCTAGCTGAACACTGTGAGCAGGACGCACTGACTGCACTAAATGTAAATAGCAGGAACGGATCTAGCTGAACACTGTGAGCAGGACGCACTGACTGCACTAAATGTAAATAGCAGGAACGGATCTAGCTGAACACTGTGAGCAGGACGCACTGACTGCACTAAATGTAAATAGCAGGAACGGATCTAGCTGAACACTGTGAGCAGGACGCACTGCACTAAATGTAAATAGCAGGAACAGATCTAGCTGAACACTGTGAGCAGGACGCACTGCACTAAATGTAAATAGCAGGAACGGATCTAGCTGAACACTGTGAGCAGGACGCACTGCACTAAATGTAAATAGCAGGAACAGATCTAGCTGAACACTGTGAGCAGGACGCACTGCACTAAATGTAAATAGCAGGAACAGATCTAGCTGAACACTGTGAGCAGGACGCACTGCACTAAATGTAAATAGCAGGAACGGATCTAGCTGAACACTGTGAGCAGGACGCACTGACTGCACTAAATGTAAATAGCAGGAACAGATCTAGCTGAACACTGTGAGCAGGACGCACTGACTGCACTAAATGTAAATAGCAGGAACGGATCTAGCTGAACACTGTGAGCAGGACGCACTGACGCACTGACTGCACTAAATGTAAATAGCAGGAACGGATCTAGCTGAACACTGTGAGCAGGACGCACTGACTGCACTAAATGTAAATAGCAGGAACGGATCTAGCTGAACACTGTGAGCAGGACGCACTGACTGCACTAAATGTAAATAGCAGGAACGGATCTAGCTGAACACTGTGAGCAGGACGCACTGCACTAAATGTAAATAGCAGGAACAGATCTAGCTGAACACTGTGAGCAGGACGCACTGCACTAAATGTAAATAGCAGGAACGGATCTAGCTGAACACTGTGAGCAGGACGCACTGACTGCACTAAATGTAAATAGCAGGAACAGATCTAGCTGAACACTGTGAGCAGGACGCACTGCACTAAATGTAAATAGCAGGAACGGATCTAGCTGAACACTGTGAGCAGGACGAACTGCACTAAATGTAAATAGCAGGAACAGATCTAGCTGAACACTGTGAGCAGGACGCACTGCACTAAATGTAAATAGCAGGAACGGATCTAGCTGAACACTGTGAGCAGGACGCACTGACTGCACTAAATGTAAATAGCAGGAACGGATCTAGCTGAACACTGTGAGCAGGACGCACTGACTGCACTAAATGTAAATAGCAGGAACGGATCTAGCTGAACACTGTGAGCAGGACGCACTGCACTAAATGTAAATAGCAGGAACAGATCTAGCTGAACACTGTGAGCAGGACGCACTGCACTAAATGTAAATAGCAGGAACGGATCTAGCTGAACACTGTGAGCAGGACGCACTGACTGCACTAAATGTAAATAGCAGGAACAGATCTAGCTGAACACTGTGAGCAGGACGCACTGACTGCACTAAATGTAAATAGCAGGAACGGATCTAGCTGAACACTGTGAGCAGGACGCACTGACTGCACTAAATGTAAATAGCAGGAACGGATCTAGCTGAACACTGTGAGCAGGACGCACTGACTGCACTAAATGTAAATAGCAGGAACGGATCTAGCTGAACACTGTGAGCAGGACGCACTGCACTAAATGTAAATAGCAGGAACAGATCTAGCTGAACACTGTGAGCAGGACGCACTGCACTAAATGTAAATAGCAGGAACAGATCTAGCTGAACACTGTGAGCAGGACGCACTGCACTAAATGTAAATAGCAGGAACAGATCTAGCTGAACACTGTGAGCAGGACGCACTGCACTAAATGTAAATAGCAGGAACGGATCTAGCTGAACACTGTGAGCAGGACGCACTGACTGCACTAAATGTAAATAGCAGGAACAGATCTAGCTGAACACTGTGAGCAGGACGCACTGCACTAAATGTAAATAGCAGGAACGGATCTAGCTGAACACTGTGAGCAGGACGAACTGCACTAAATGTAAATAGCAGGAACAGATCTAGCTGAACACTGTGAGCAGGACGCACTGCACTAAATGTAAATAGCAGGAACGGATCTAGCTGAACACTGTGAGCAGGACGCACTGACTGCACTAAATGTAAATAGCAGGAACGGATCTAGCTGAACACTGTGAGCAGGACGCACTGCACTAAATGTAAATAGCAGGAACAGATCTAGCCTAATCTAGCTAACTTAAATCAAATGTCACTGTCTGTCTCTCTCTCTATCAGCACACCGGAACACACTACACAGGGCCGCCGTGCAGGCGGCCTTATATAGTGTGGGGCGTGTACTAAACCCCCTGAGCCATAATTGGCCAAAGCCACCCTGGCTTTGGCCAATTACAGCTCTCTCTACTGACGGCGCTGTGATTGGCCAAGCATGCGGGTCATAGTGCATGCTTGGCCAATCATCAGCCAGCAATGCACTGCGATGCCGCAGTGAATTATGGGCCGTGACGCGCCACACGAATTTGGCGCGAACGGCCCATAACGTTCGCAATTCGACGGACGGTCGAACAGCCGATGTTCGAGTCGAACATGGGTTCGTCTCGAACACGAAGCTCATCCCTACTCACGGCTATAATGAATTGTCGGTCCTGGAAATACACATAAAAGTCATTAAGAAAAACGGCATGGGATTCCCCCACAGTCCATTACCAGGCCCTAAGGGTCTGGTATGAATATTAAGGGGAACCCCGAACCAAAATTAAAAAAAAAGAAACATGGGGTCCCCCCCCCCAAATTCCATAGTAGGCCCTTCAGGTCTGGTATGGATATCAAGGGGAACCCCGTGCCAAAATTTTTTAAAAAATGGCGTGGAGGTCCCCCTCAAAATCCATACCAGACCCTCCAGGTGTCGAGACGAGAGAGCCCCCCCCTCCTGAACCATACAGGCCACATGCCCTCATTGGAATATGGATAATGCAAAAGGTAACACAGATCTGCAAGAAGATATGCATGCATGCACATTTTTTTAATTTGCAAGCTCAGAGTGTTTGCATTAAAATGTACTTTAGTTCTGTTCTAACATTTTTATCTGATTGCTGCCCAGCATACTATATAAACATCCTGGGCAACAAGTGGTTATACCAGGGTCATGGCTGCAGCTGCAGCCATGATCCTGGTACTGTATCTTTAAAGCCAGAGATTTGCTTTCCTGTTAAAATAATCCGATAATCTGTAAAGGTGAGGTGAAGTATTACCACCAATGTCTGAGTAAAGCAAGGCTTTTAAAATGACACCTATGGACATTTTCAGTTATTGCAGTTTGTCGTCATTTTACAGGTGTGCGCAATCCTAAATCTTGACATGTTTGGTATCTACTTGACACAACATCATATTTTATATTTTACCAGCAAGTGGGTTTTATATTGTGTTTGTGTGCACTAAACTTCATGTAAGTATATGTTTTCTTTAAAATTTCATTTGATAAATGGCTGTGTAAATATCATGTGACAAAAAAAAATTGCAACAGTCACCATTTTATTCTCCAGGGTCTCTGCTTTCAGAAAATACCTGTATATAATGTTTGGGGGTTCTAAGTCATTTTCCAACAATAAAATACTGATTTTAACATGTACAGTATGTGAAAAATGTAAATTTTGCCCCGGTAGGAAAGCGGTTAATAAAGAGTGATGGCTTCATGGTTGTATTGCCATTGCATTGTCTGTGGACCTGTATCATCAAGCAATAACCAAATGGTAATGCTGTTACACTAATTAGGTGAAGTGAATTTTGATGCTTTCGACAGCAGAACAGTTGTCCAATGCTAAATATGTAAATAAATTACTAACTACAAACTTTCAATCAACCCTGTTGTAGAACAGTCAGCATAAAAATATTTTTTTAAGGAAAAAATCCACTTTCAATAAGCCTATCCATAATTTTGCATTAGTAAAAATTACCTTTCCAAGTGAACAGCCTAGGAATACTTTGACCATGTTGTTTATTTCTCTTTTAGCCATCCAACTGACACAATTTAAAGCCAATACACAGTTTATACAACCAATTATCTGCCCCTTCCAATCCAGATAGATACAGTGGATATAAAAGTCTTCTTCTGGTGAAGGCATTCCTTTGTTGATTTGGATGTATGCTTTGGGTTGTTGTCATGCTGAAAGATGAAGTTCCTCTTCATGTTTAGCTTCCTAGCAGAAGCCAGAAGGTTTTGTGCCAATATTGACTGGTATTTGGAACTGTTCATAATTCCCTCTACCTTGACTAAGGCCCCTGTTCCAGCTGAAAAAAAACAGCCCCAAAGCATGATGCTGCCACCACCATGCTTCACTGTGGGTATGGTGTTCTTTTGCGCCAAACATATCTTTTGGAAATATGGCCAAAAGTTTATCAGATCATAACACATTTTCCCACATGCTCTTGGGAGACTTCAGATGTGTTTTTGCAAAATGTAGCCAGGCTTGGATGTTTTTCTTCTTAAAAAAAGGCATTCGTCTTGCCACTCTACCCCATAGCCCAGACATATGAAGGATACGGAGATTATTCTCACATGTACCACACAGCCAGAACTTGCCAGATATTCCTGCAGCTCCTTTAATGTTGCTGTAGGCCTCTTGGCAGCCTCCCTGACCAATTTTCTTCTCCGCTTTTCATCAATTTTGGAGGGACGTCCAGTTCTTTGTAATGTCACTGTTGTGCCATATTTTCTCCACTTGAAGATGACTGTCTTCACTGTGTTCCATTGTATATCTAATGCCTTGGGAATTCTTTTGTACCCTTCTCCCGACTGATACCTTTCAACAATGAGATCCCTCTGATGCTTTGGTAGCTCTCTGCAGACCATGGCTTTTGCTTTAGGATGCGACTAAGAAAATTTCAGGAAAGAAAGCTGAACCTTATTTGGGGTTAATCAGAGGCACTGTAAATGTTGGCAGGTGTGTACTGACTGCTATTTAACATGAGTTTGAATGTGATTAATTCTGAACACAGCTACATCCCCAGTTATAAGAGGGTGTGCACACTTATGCAACCACATTATTTTATTTTTTATTTTTACTTCACCCCCCCAAAAAGATTTCAATTTGTTTTTCAATTGAGTTGTACAGTTTATAGGTCACATTAAAGGTGGAAAAAGTTCTGATCCTTATCTTTGTCTCGTTTTTTTTTTACATCACAGAAATCTGACATTTTAACAGGGGTATGTAGACTATGGGGGTCATTTACTATAGAGCTGCGGCGCTAATTAGCGCTAATTTGCGGTAATTAGCGCTAATTCATGCTAAAATGGTATTCACTATAGTGCTGGTGAGAAAATGTTCCCAAAATCGAATTTACTATAGTTCCCTGAAACCAAATAGCGCCCAAACCCTTACTCTGCTAAAACCTGGAGTAGTGCACATGGAAATAATGTTTAGAGCATGATATAATTGCCTAAATGGTACTGAAATATGCGGTATATTATTTAAAGATAATCTGCTTTTAAACTTTGTGAAAAAATTATTTCTACACTGAAATGTCTTTAAAAGTCTGAGAAGTGAAAAATTCCCCGTTTTGGACAACTAGGTGCCAACACAACTGAGCATGCTGAAAATAACTAATTTTAACTCAAGTGTCTTTTTTAGCCGGCGCTATAGTAAATACCAAATTGAGAGCTAATTAGAGAGCTTTTTTTAATGAAAATCTGCTCTATTTTAGTCCAAATGAAGTTTCAGCCATTGATTCTAATGGAACAATTCTAACTTTTACAAAAAAAACCTTTTAATGTTGAGATGAAATCCTGTCCAAATTTTTTTGAAGCTAGTAAATGAATGTAATTTTTTTTTTGTTTTTCTGCTGGTAAAATAAAAGTACATTATTGAGCTTTGTTGTGGTGTTTTTTTGTTTTTTTGTTTTTTTTTCTACTTTTTTCTCTTTCGTTTTTGTGGGTGGTGGTTTTGGGAACATGCAATATCTTATATTTTATTTCAATATGTATTTGTGCACCAAAAAACAAATCTCTGGTTCACATTGATGCTACTTTGAAATTGCGCTACTTCACAAAGTAGCAAGGTCAGCGTGATTTCAGGTGCTACTTGATAGACATCCGTGTGGCTTCATACACAAATGTCTATTGAAGTCACACCTGAAATCGGCAAAAGTAGTGCAGGAACTACTTTAGCAAATTGGTGCGGTGCCACAAAAAAAATGTTGTATCGATTGGAACAGTGCCATTGGTGCCAATAGTCATGCGATTTGATCTCTCAAATCGCATGACAAATCACTCCAATGTAAACCTAGGCTTCTGCACACCTGCAAGTTAATGATAAAGGTGGAATCTTTATATATAACAGCTGTGGAGAATTGCAGGTAATTAATTCAGCTGGTGGATAGGCAGTGTTGTATGTGTCAGCTTTAGTTCACATTGGTGCGATTTGACATGTCAAAGTGGTGACAATTGCACTGTTTTAATTGGTGCGACTTTGGGGTGCAATTTGTATTGATATCAGTGCAGAAACCTGCACAGATGTCTCTGAAATTCCCCCTGCAGTCGGGACTGACTTGCGGGCATGAAAGTATGTGATTTCAGCTGAACGATTTCCTCCCGCTGCTAACCCAGGGACACCATTTCTTATCGAACGCCTTTAAATATCATAAGTAGAAATACAAATTTGCATATCTTCAAATAAACAAAAATAATAAAATTCTAATAGTGGTTGCAATTAAATATTCGCAGCAGCGATCAAAGGAGTGTGGTTTTGCCTTCTGACCCAGAAATAAGTCATTGTACTCACTTGGAAGTCCCTGTGCTGGTCAAGATCTCCATCTAGGTGGACATGGCAAGGTCCCTCTTTAGCAAAGAGGAGGTGCTGCTCATTTTCCGGATAAGGGTATGATATGTACTTGTGCTTAATCAATGCGGGGGTGGATGTGGTAATTAGATTTGGTGTGGGTGGGGTTCATTGATTTGTTTGGCATCCCCACACATTTGCTTCTGGCCCATGTGCACACATCACTTCCTGCATTTGTTCTGCTGATGTAAATGTAAATATAAATGAGAGCTCCTTTCTATTAAAATATATATGACTTGTTTCACAGTTGGGCAACTTTGGACCTCTGAGTTGCTTGACAAGTTGTACCCCATGATTCTCAATGATAACTAGGGATGGGCCAAACATCCCCCGTTCGGTTTGCAGCAGAACATGCGAACAGACAAAAAATTTGTGCGGACACCATTAAAACCGCTTCCCGCCCGCTGTACGCCAAATGACGTCCTCGGCTTTGAGCAGGGATATCTGAGTGATGCCTGCAGCTAGAGACATCATCCAGATATCGTCTTTTAGAGCCGGTGAATCTGCACACCATAAGAATGATCATAGTGGCTGTTCCGCCGCTTGATCGTTCTTACGGGAGGCGAGAGGGGACGTCCCCCCCCCTCCCGCCACCCTCCGGTGCTTGTACCGACTCACTGCTACGATCGGTGAGTCGGTCACAGGATCCGTCAGCCCCGGATGTTTAGCATAGAGATTTCCGGCGGACCAGATGGTCGCCGGAGTCTCTATGATCATTCGGAGGCCGGGCGTGATGTTATGACGTCTCGCCCGGCCTCTGTATTAAAAAACAGCTTCGACTGGGAAGCAAAGATCGTTTTTTTTTTTTATTTCAGGCTTCTAAGCCTAGAGGTGGGATGTGGGGTCTTACTGACCCCACATCTCACTGTAAAGAGCACCTGTCATGCTTTTTCCTATTACAAGGGATGTTTACATTCCTTGTAATAGAAACAAAAGTGATCAAAAAAAATTTTGGGGGAAAAAAAGTGTCAAGCTAAAATAAAAAAAGTAAAATTAACAATAAAAAAAAAAAAAATTTAAAGCGCCCCTGTCCCCGTTAGCATACAGAAGCGAATGCATACATAAGTCCCGCCCACATATGAAAACGGTGTTTAAACCACACATGAGAGGTGTTGCCGCGAATGTTAGAGCGAGAGCAATAATTTTGGTCCTAGACCTCCTCTGTAACTCAAAACATGTAACCAGTAAAAATTTTTAAAGTGTCGCTTAAGGGGATTTTTAAATAGCGAAGTTTGGCGCCATTCCACGAGCATGTGCAATTTTGAAGCGTGACATGTTGGGTATCTATTTACTTAGCGTAACTTCATCTTTCACATTATGCAAAAACATTGGGCTAACTTTATTGTTTTTTTTTTTTTAAAGCCCAAAACTGTATTTTTTTCCTAAAAATAACGCATTCGAAAAAAAATTTGCGCAAATACCGCGCTAGATAAAAAGTTGCAATGACCGCCATTGTATTCTCTAGCGTCTCTGCTAAAAATATATATATATATATATGTAATTTTCAAGCAAAAAAATTATGATTTTTACATGTAGGAGAGAAATGTCAGAATTGGCCTGGTAAGCAAGTGGTTAAAGTCTATGGGACATGAACATGAATAATCAAAAGTGCTAATTTTAAAGGTTAATATGCAAGTTATTGTCATACAATGTGTTTGGGGAACCTGCAAAATCCAAAGTTCTCACTGAAGGCTTATATGCATGTTCTTTGCCATAAAAAGTGTTTGGAGACCCAGGTCCTACCCAGGGGACATGTATCAATGCAAAAAAGTTTTATAAATGGCAGTTTTTTCGGGAGCAGTGATTTTAATAATGCTTAAAGTGAAACAATAAAAGTGTAATATTCCTTTAAATTTCGTACCTGGGGGGTGTTTATAGTATGCCTGTAAAGGGGCACATGTGTCCCGTGTTTAGAACAGCCTGACAGCAAAATGACATTTCAAAGGAAGAAAAGTAATTTAAAACTACTCGCGGCTAAAAAAAAAATGGTGTGGGGGATCCCCCTAAATTCCATACCAGGCCCTTCAGGGCTGGTATGGATATTAAGGGGAACCCCAGCCAAATTTTTTTTTTTACATGGCGTGGGGTCCCCCTCAAAATCTATACCAGACCCTTCAGGTGTGGTATGAATTTTAAAAAGAACCCTGTGCCAAAATTTTTAAAAAAATGGCGTGGGGTCCCCCCAAAAATCCATACTAGACCCTTATCCGAGCATGCAACCTGGCAGGCCGCAGGAAAAGAGGGGGGACCAGAGAGCGCCCCCCCTCTTGAACCGTGCCAGGCTACATGCCTTCAACATTGGGAGGGTGCTTTAGGGTAGCCCCCCAAAACACCTTGTCCCCATGTTGATGGGGACAAGGGCCTCATCCCTTGCCTGGTGGTTGTGGGGTCTGCGGGCGGGGGGCTTATCAGAATCTGGAAGCCCCCTTTAATAAGGGGACCCCCAGATCCCGGCTTTCCCCCCTATGTGAAATGGTAAGGGGGTACAAAAGTACCCCTACCATTTCACACAAAAAACTGTCAAAAATGTTAAAAATGACAAGAGACAGTTTTTGACAATTCCTTTATTTAAATGCTTCTTCTTTCTTCTACCTTCTATCCGTCAGAAGAGGAGAATTGTCACAGAGCAGGAGCCTCCCTCCATGCCATCATTGATGCGGAGCGGTCCGAGGAGAACAAGGGAAAAAGAAGCCGCGCAGGAAGATGCGGACGAGAACACCGGAGGAAGAACTAGAAGAAGATGGAGGAAGAAACCGAAGGAAGATAGAAGAAAGAAGAAGCATTTAAATAAAGGAATTGTCAAAAACATTTCACACAGGGGGGAGGGCTGGGATCTGGGGGTCCCCTTGTTAAAGGGGGCTTCCAGATTTCGATAAGCCCCCCGCCCGCAGACCCCCACAACCACCGGGCAAGGGTTGTGAGGATGAGGCCCTTGTCCCCATTAACATGGGGACAAGGTGTTTTGGGTGGCTACCCCAAAGCTCCCTCCCAATGTTGAGGGCATGTGGCCTGGTACGGTTCAGGAGGGGGGGGCGCTTTCTCGTCCCCCCTTCTTTTCCTGCGGCCTGCCAGGTTGCGTGCTCGGATAAGGGTCTGGTATGGATTTTTGGGGGGACCCCACGCCATTTTTTTTAAAATTTTGGCACGGGGTTCCCCTTAAAATCCATATCAGACCTGAAGGGTCTGGTATAGATTTTGAGGTGGACCCCACGCCATTTTTTTTTTTTTTTTTGGTCGGGGTTCCCCTTAATATCCATACCAGACCTGAAGGGCCTGGTATGGAATTTAGGGGGACCCCCCACGTCATTTTTTAAAATTTTGGTTCGGGTTCCCCTGTGGGGAATTCCCATGCCGTTTTTATCAATGAACTTTTATGTGTATTGTCGGACCGAGAATTCATTAATAGCCACGAGTAGTTTTAAATGACTTTTTTTCCTTTGAAATGTCATTTTGCTGTCAGACTGTTCTAAACACGGGAAACATGCGCCCCTTTACAGGCATACTATAGACACCCCCCAGGTACAAAATTTAAAGGAATATTACACTTTTATTGTTTCACTCAAAGCATTATTAAAATCACTGCTCCCGAAAAAACGGCCGTTTAAAAAAAAATTTTTGGCATTGATCCATGTCTCCTGGGTAGGACCTGGGTCTCCAAACACTTTTTATGGCAAAGAACATGCATATAAGCCTTCAGTGAGAACTTTGGATTTTGCAGGTTCGAGCCCCATTGACTTCCACTATTCCAGCATATGTGATCTGACTTTCTGAGAGTTGAAGTCTTTCTGGCCTTTTTTGAGAGTTATTTTTTGGTACTGCAGAAGAATTTTTTGGCGCTATAGTAAATGACCCCCTATATATCCACTGTGGATTAAAAAAATATAAAATATTAGTTTAAAAACATATACATTAAAAAAAAATAAAGTAAAAGAAAAAATAAACAACAGAAAACCATTATAGCTTGCCTTTAACCAATTGACCTTTGGAAAGTTTTACACCCTTCACGACCAGGCCATTTTTTACTATTCAACACTGTGCTACATTAACTGACAATTGCTTGGTCATGCAACACGGTACGCAAATTTATATAATTCTTTTCTCACAAAAAAAAAAACATGTTTGTTCTTAGTTTCTGTTATAAAATTTAGCAAAAAATCCTAGGTTAATAAATTTAGGTAAACATAACCCAAATCGGTGTACATTATTTAGTCTGCCTGAAAGTTATAGATTATGTGTATATGTATATATATATATATATCATCTCACATTTTTGTAAATATTTTATTATATCTTTTCATGTGACAACACTGAAGAAATTACACTTTGCTACAATGTAAAGTAGTGACTGTACAGCTTGTATAACAGTGTAAATACAGCTTGTATAACAGTCCCCTCAAAATAACATTAGGCCACTTTCACACTGAGGCGGTGGGGAAATCGGTGGTAAAGCACCACTATTTTTAGCTGTGATTTACCGTCGGTTTATCAGTGCTTTTGGCCGCTAGCGGGGCACTTTTAACCCCTGTTAGCAGCCGATGAAGGGGTTAATAGCGCCCGTGTAGCGCCGCTGCCAAATTGTTTTGCAGGCGCTTCGGCGCTGCTGCCCATTGATTTAAATGGGCAGGGGTGCTTTAGGAGCGGTGTATACACCGCTCCTAAAGCGCCCCAAAGATGCTGCTTGCAGGACTTTTTTTAACGTACCACAAGCGCATCGCTCCAGTGTGAAAGCACTTTGGCTTTCACATTGGAGTGACAGGAGAGGCGCCTTAACGCCTCAGTGTGAAAGTAGCCTAATGTCTAAACCGCTGGCAACAAAAGTGAGTACACCCCTAAGTGAAAATGTCCAAATTGGGCTCAATAATCCATTTTCCCTCCTCAATGTCATGTGACTCGTTAGTTTTACAAGGTCTCAGTTGTGAATGGGGAGCAGGTGTATTAAATTCTGTGTTATCGCTCTCACTCTCTCATACTGGTCACTGGAAGTTCAACATGGCACCTCATGTCAAAGAGCTCGCTGAGGATTTGAAAAAAAAGAATTGTTGCTCTACATAAAGATGGCCTAAGTTATAAGAAGATTGCCAAGACCCTGAAACTGAGCTGCAGCATGGTGGCCAAGACCATATAGCCCTTTAACAGGACAGGTTCCACTCAGAACAGACCTCGCCATGGTCAACCAAAGAAGTTGAGTGCACGTGCTCAGCGTTGTATCTAAAGGTTGTCTTTGGGAAATAGACATATGAGTGCTGCCAGCATTGCTGCAGAGGTTAAAGGGGTGTGGGGTCATCCTGTCAGTGCTCAGACCATACGCCGCACATTGCATCAAATTGGTCTGCATGGCTGTCATCCCAGAAGGAAGCCTCTTCAAAAGATGATGCACAAGGAAGCCAGTAAAATGTTTGTTGAAGATAAACAGACTAAGGACATGGATTACTGGAACCATGTCCTGTGGTCTGATGAGACCAAGATAAACTTATTTGGTTAAGATGGTGTCAAGCGTGTGTGGCGGCAACCAGGTGAGGAGTACAAAGACAAGTGTGTCTTGCCTACAGTCAAGCATGGTGGTAGGAGTGTCATGGTCTGGGGCTGCATGAGTGCTGCCAGCATTGGGGAGCTATAGTTCATTGAGGGCACCATGCATGCCAACATGATCCCCTCCCTTCGGAGACTGGGCCGCAGTGCAGGATTGCAACATGAGAAGGACCCCAAGCACACCTCCAAGAGGACCCCTGCCTTGCTAAAGAAGCTGAGGGTAAAGGTGATGGACTGGCCAAGCATGTCTCCAGACCTAAACCCTATTGCGCATCTGTGGGGCATCCTCAAATGGAAGGCGAAGGAGCGCAAGGTCTCTAACAACCACCAGCTCCGTGATGTCATCATGGAGAAGTGGAAGAAGACTCCAGTGACAACCTGTGAAGCTCTGATGAACTCCATGCCCAAGAGGGTTAGGGCAGTGCTGGAAAATAATGGTGGCCACACAAAATATTGACACTTTGGGCCCAATTTGGACATTGTCACTTAGGGGTGTACTCACTTTTGTTGCCAGCAGTTTAGACATTATTGGCTGTGTGTTGAGTTATTTTGAGGAGACAGCAAATTTACACTGTTATACAAACTGTACACTCACTACTTTACATTGTAGCAAAGTATAATTTCTTCATTGTTGTCACATGAAAAGATATATATATATATGTATATTAGTCTGACTGTATATATATATATATATATATATATATATATATATATATATATATATCAAATACACTGTCTGTACTGACTGAATATAGAGTTTTCAGTATTCAGACCCCCTTTAAATTTTTCACTCTTTGTTATATTGCAGCCATTTGCTAAAATTCATTTAAGTTCATTTTTTTCCTCATTAATGTACAGACAGCACCCCATATTGACAGACAAAAACATGTTGACATTTTTGCAGATTTATTAAAAAAGACAAACTGAAATATCACATGGTCCTAAGTGTTCAGACCCTTTGCTGTGACACTCATATATTTAACTCAGGTGCTGTCCATTTCTTTTTGTCCTTAATTCTAAGCGGTATGTGTGGAGAAAACCAGGCACTGCTCATCACCTGTCCAATACAGTCCCAACAGTGAAGCATGGTGGTGGCAGCATCATGCTTTGGGGGCGTTTTTCAGCTGTAGGGACAGGACGACTGGTTACGATTGAGGAAAAGATAAATGCGGCCAAGTACAGGGATATCCTGGTCGAAAAACCTTCTCCAGAGTGCTCAGGACCTCAGACTGGGCCAAAGGTTTACCTTCCAACAAAACAATGACCCTAAGCACACAGCTAAAATAAAGGAGTGGCTTCACAACAACTTAGTGACTGTTCTTGAATAGCCCAGCCAGAGTCCTGACTTAAACCCAATTGAGCATCTCTGGACAGACCTAAAATGGCTGTCCACCAATGTTTACCATCCAACCTGACAGAACTGGAGTGGATCTGCAAGGAGGAATGGCAGAGGATCCCCAAATCCAGGTGTGAAAAACTTGTTGCATCTTTCCCAAAAAGACTCATAGCTGTATTAGATCAAAGGGTGCTTCTACTAAATAATGAGCAAAGGGTCTGAATACTTAGGACCATGTTATATTTCAGTTTTTCTTTTTTAATAAATCTGCAAAAATGTCAACAATTCTGTGTTTTTCTGTCAATATGGGGAGCTGTGTGTACATTAATGAGGAAAAAAATGAACTTAAATGATTTTAGCAAATGACTGCAATATAACAAAGAGTGAAAATTTTAAGGGGGTCTGAATACTTTCCGTCCCCACTGTATAGGCTACGCTGAATGCAAAGTATATATATAGAGTTTACACTGTATATATAAGTTATGCTGAATGCAGTGTATATAGAGTTTACACTGTATATATAGGCTATGCTGAATGCAGTATATATACTAGTCTGACTCTGTACATATCAAATACACTGCCACTAACTAACTAAACTGCCTGCCTAATCTAGCTCAATCTCTCCATCTCCGTCCGCTATAACACACTATATGGGCACTGTGTAAGTAGCCTTATATAGTGTGGGGCGTGGATTTAGTCCCCCAGAGCCATGATTGGCCAAAGGCACCCTGCCTTTGGCCAATTATGGCTCTCGTTGAGGAGCGTGCTGTGGCCAGTGCATGCAGATCAGGTGTATGCTTTGGCCACTCATCATACAGCAATGCACTGCGGTCTTGCAGTGCATTATGGGGCGCTCGAATTTGCTGCGAATGCCCCATAAAATTCCCTGTTCGGCAAACGGGAAAACATCTGATGTTCGAGTCGAACTTACGTTCGACTCAAACTCAAAGCTCATCCCTATTTGGTACAACACAGACCCTTTGGATCAGGACGTCGCTCCAAACTGCATGAGAGACCCAGTAGGAAACTGGTCAGAGAGGCTACCAAGAGGCACACAGCAACTCTCAAGCAGTTGCAGGCGTTTATGACAAAGAGTGGTCATTGTGTGCGCGTGACAACAATATCAGAAATTCTCCACAAATGTGGGTTGTGTGGGAGGGTTGCAGGAAAAAAGTAAACATGCAGTCACAACTGAGCTTTGCTAAAATGCACCTTGAAGATTCTGAGGCCACATGGAAAAAGGTCTTATGGTCAGATTAGACCAAAATTTAATTACATTGGGGCAAAAAAGTATTTAGTCACCCACCAATTGTGCAAGTTTTCCCACTTAAAAAGATGAGAGAGGCCTGTAATTGTCATCATAGGTATACCTCAACTATGAAAGACAAAATGTGGAAACAAATCCAGACAATCACATTGTCTGATTTTTGAAAGAATTTATTTGCAAATTATGGTGGAAAATAAGTATTTGGTCACCTACAAACAAGCAAGATTTCTGGCTCTCACAGACCTGTATCGTCTTCTTTAACCACCTGACGTCCGCGCTATGGCCGAATGACGGCCACAGCGCGGACCTGAATTCCCGGGGGGCCGTCAAATGACGGCCTCCCCTGTGCACGCTCCTGGCGCGTGCCCTGCAGGGCGCGCGCCGGGCATGCTGTGATCACCGAGTCACTGAGACTCAGCTGATCACCTATCCGAGTAAGAATCCAGTCCCGGCCCCTTACCATGTGATCAGCTGTCAGCCAATGACAGCTGAT
The DNA here is from genome assembly GCA_037952925.1 of Lithobates clamitans. NCBI lineage: Eukaryota > Metazoa > Chordata > Amphibia > Anura > Ranidae > Lithobates > Lithobates clamitans. Next base: position 738,967 of record JBBGZY010000213.1, on the reverse strand, counting down.
CACATGATGTAAACAAAAGATCGGTAATTGTTTTTTTTTTTTACTCACGCTGACAGCGTGAGTAGAAAAAAAAGCCAATCACCGGCTGGGATGGGAGAGGCACATCTGCCTCATCAGTGCCCCCTACTAGTGCCAATTAAAAGAGCCCACAGTGCCACCTAACAGTGCCCACAGTGCCACCTATCAATGCCAACAAGTGCCACCTATCAATGCCCACAAGTGCCACCTATCAATGCCCACCTGTAGTGCCAATCAGTGCCACCTGGCAGTGCTGCCCATCACTGCCACCCATCAGTGCCCATCACTGCCACCCATCAGTGCCCATCACTGCCACCTATCAGTGCCCATCACTGCCGCCTCATCAGCGTACATCAATGAAGAAGAAAAATGACCCGTTTTAAATTTTTTATAACAAAATATAAAAAAATTAAAATAAATTTTTTTTTTTAAATTCAGGTTTTTCCTTTTTTTTAACAAAAAGTAAAAACTGCAGAGGTGGTCAAATACCACCAAAAGAAAGCTCTATTTGTGGTGAAAAAATGATAAAAATTTCATTTGAGTAGAGTCTTGTATGACCGCGCAATTGTCATTCAAAGTGCATCAGCGCTGAAAGCTGAAAATTGGGCTGGATAGGAGGGGGGTTTAAGTGCCCTGTAAGCAAGTGGTTAAGAGGCTCCTCTGTCCTCATTACCTGTATTTATGGCACCAACTTGTTATCAGTATAAAAGACACCTGTCCACAAATTCAAACAGTCACACTTCAAACTCCACTATGGTGAAGACCAAAGAGCTGTCGAAGGACAATAGAAACAAAATTGTGGACCTGCACCAGGCTGGGAAGACTGAATCTGCAATAGGCAAGCAGCTTAGTATGAAGAAATCAACTGTGGGAGCAATAATGCCCAATCCCAATCTGTCCGCTTATCTCCTACTTTATTAGCTTTTAGACGATCCCTGAAAACCCTTCTCTTCAGAGAAGCCTACCCTACCCACACCTAATCACTGTATTTTCATTTTTTCCATCAGCTCATCCCCCACAGTTATTACCTTTTTTGTTTCCACTTGACCCTCCCTTCTAGATTGTAAACTCTAACGAGCACGGCCCTCTGATCCCTCCTGTATTGATTTGTATTGTAAGTGTACTGTCTGCCCTCATGTTGTAAAGCGCTGCGCAAACTGTTGGCGCTATATAAATCCTGTATAATAATAATAATTAGAAAATGGAAGACATACAAGACCAGTGATAATCTCCCTCGATCTGGGGTTCCACACAAGATCTCAACCCGTGGGGTCAAAATGATCACAAGAACGGTGAGCAAAAATCCCAGAACCACACGGGGGGATCTAGTGAATGATGTGCAGAGAACTGGGACCAACGTAACAAAGGCTACCATCAGTAACACACTACGCCACCAGGGACTCAGATCCTGCAGTGCCAGAGGTGTCCCCCTGCTTAAGCCAGTACATGTCCGGGCCCATCTGAGGTTTGCTAGAGAGCATTTGGATGATCCAGAAGAGGATTGGGAGAATGTCATATGGTCAGATGAAACCAAAGTAGAACTGTTTGGTAGAAACACAACTCGTCGTGTTTGGAGGAGAGAGAATGCTGAGTTGCAACCAAAGAACACCATACCTACTGTGAAGCATGGGGGTGGCAACATCATGCTTTGGGGCTGTTTCTCCGCAAACGGATCAGGACGACTGATCCGTGTACATGAAAGAATGAATGGGGCCATGTATCGTGAGATTTTGAGTGCAAACCTCCTCCCATCAGCAAGGGCATTGAAGATGAAACGTGGCTGGGTCTTTCAGCATGACAATGATCCCAAACACACCGCCAGGGCAACGAAGGAGTGACTTCCTAAGAAGCATTTCAAGGTCCTAGAGTGGCCTAGCCAGTCTCCAGATCTCAATCCCATAGAAGCCCCAAAACATCACTGCTCTAGAGGAGATCTGCATGAAGGAATGGGCCAACATACCAGCAACAGTGTGTGACAACCTTGTGAAGACTTACAGAAAACGTTTGAACCCTGATATTGCCAACAAAGGCTATATAACAAAGTATTGAGATGAACTTTTGATATTGACAAACTACTTATTTTCCACCATAATTTGCAAATAAATTCTTTCAAAAATCAGAAAATGTGATTGTCTGTATTTGTTTCCACATTTTGTCTCACATAGTTGAGGTATACCTATGATGACAATTACAGGCCTCTCATCTTTTTAAGTGGGAGAACTTGCACAATTGGTGGCTGACTAAATACTTTTTTTGCCCCACTGTATTTGGCCTAACACCAAATGATATATATCTGGCGGCAATCACCAGTGCGTATGTGCACAGTGACATATGCGTGGAGCTCGGGGGGGGGCACCTGCCAATGGTAAATGTACTGTTGGAGGGCGGCGAGTGATCAAACTAATACATTTCAGAAGTCTCTCTTAACCACTTCCTGCCCGCGCAATAGCCGAAAGATGGCTACAGCACGGGCTTACTTTGCCGGTAGGGTACACATAGATGTCCTCCCGTGAATCGCACTTTGGACTCAGCTAATCACAGATTGGGGTAAAGGGCCAATTACAGTGGCCCTTTACGATGTGATCAGCTGTGTCCAATGACAGCTGATCATGGAAGTAAAGTTATCGGATTTTCTTTCCTCACGATGACAGCGTGAGAAGAGAGCTGAAACCCAGGTTGTGATAAGGGGACATTGGCACAAATAATCAGGGCATGGATTTTCAGTGCCCTGATTATCAGTGCAGTGCCAACAGTGCCCACCAGTGCTGCCAATCAGTGACTATCAGTGCCGCTTATCAGTGCCACCTATCAGTGCAGCCTCATCAGTGCACATCAGTGAAGGAGACAAATTACATGTTTACATAATTTTATAACAAACCATGAAAAAAAAAATTCTAACTTTTTGGTCCTTTGTTTGTTTAGCAGAAAATAAAAAACCCAGTGGTGATTAAATATCACCAAAAGAAAGTTATATTTGTGTGGAAAAAATTATAACAATTTCATATGGGTACAGTGTTGCATGACTGCACAATTGTCATTCAAAGAGTGACAGCGCTCAAAGGTGAAAATTGGCCTGGGCAGGAAGGGGGTGAAAATACCCGGTAGGCAAGTGGTTAAACAACTAGAGAACACAGTATACAGTTTAAAGTGGTTGTAAAGGCAGAAGGTTTTTTATCTTAATGCATTCTATATTAAGATAAAAAGTCTTCTGTGTGCAGAAGCCCCTCCTTAGCCGCCCTAATACTTACCTGAGCCCATCTACATCCAGCAATGTTGCAGCAGTGTCTAAGCTGCCAGGGACTCCCCTCCCCATGAGGAGATAAAAGGGGCAGGCGGAGCCACGGCTCTGTGTCCGAATAGACACAGGGAGCTGTGACTCAGGTGCCCCCATAGCAAGCTGCTTGCTGTGGGGGCACTCAACAGGAGGAAGTGGTCAGAAGCACCGAAGAGGGACCCGAGAATAGGAGGATCTGGGCTGCTCTGTGAAAATTCACTGCACAGAGCAGGTAAGTATAACATGTTTGTTATTTTTAGGTTAAAAAAAAATCGACTTTAGCATCACTTTACGCTATTATAACCACAAATACACTTGTACATACATGTAACAGCTTTCAAAGTAGGAATTGTGTAGAAATTGTTACATGTACAAATAAATTAATATGTAAAGTATAGCTGTCATACTAATAACCAAGTGATGGTGATAAAAATCTTGTAAACATTGTGGCTTTGGGACATATCAGTTGGTGGCAAACAAAAATACATTTCCAGAATAACCTGAGGCAAAGGAGGTAATTTACTACAGGGAAAGAATTCCCAATTAAATGCAAGGGAAAAAATGTATTTGTACTTGGACATGATTGGATGATGAAAATCCATAGAGCTTTACCTCATTCACAGAGATTAAGATAAAGGTAAAGTCCCTTGCAAAGTGAATAGCCTATTTGCCTTTAGCAAATCAACCCCAAAGTGTCATAAAGAGAAGTATTGTAGCACTACACTGCACAGTACAGTATCGTACACTACACCTAGACTTTTACAGTACAAGAACAAAACGTTATTCTCCATGTATCTCAAGATGACCATTATACAGTATATAAGAAATCTTGATTTTTTTTTTACGCTGTTCTTCTAAAAACATATTTTGAAAGAAATATGTAAATATAACCATGGAAACATATACCAGACCTATTATACTTTGTATAGTGGGATATTTTATCTCTGCCAGGGGAACACACATCTTTGGCTCCAACAAAGACTCACAAGCATTTAAATCCCATTAGAAGACTCAACTACAAGAGGGGAACAAGACTTAATTGGAAGTCAACTCACATTTCAAACCTCAGAGAAATATCTTCGCCATGATTAACAGAAAACTCTTTCCATAGCACTACTAGGAATAATTAAGCTGTAAAATTAGTCTTTGTTTGCCAAAGGAGAAACAATATTTTCTGCCATTGACTTTTTTCAATTTTCTCTGTCTGGATAAATATAATTAGGTAATGGATGATGGCTTGTTAGCATTTTCTTCTGGTTGTTTGTAAATGCATAAGGAAAAAGAAAACTTGAAGTACTAGTGTCTATAATGTATCCTCAAAAAAAGACAGAAAAACATATAAATATTTCAGTAAATGCATTAAAATATTTAAAGCATATCCAAATCCAAACATTTTATATATTGCAGCTTACCATTCCTTGGTATCCTAAATGTGGTGACTGTATTATTTTCTTTTAGCCTTTCTTTCCTTTATTTTCACCTGGTGATTCAGCCAGTAACATAAATCCTGTCTTATACCGTGTACACACGGTCTTTCTGACGGACTTTCAACAGACTTTTGATGAACTTCCGACGGAATTTCGAAGGAACGGACTTGCACACACACGATCACACCAAAGTCCGATGGATTCGTATGTGGTGACGTATGACCGGACTAAAATAAGTTGATAGCCAGTAGCCAATAGCTGCCCTAGCGTCAGTTTTTGTCCGTCGGACTAGCATACAGACGAAGGGATTTTTCGACCGGACTCGAGTCCGTCGGAAAGATTTGAAACATGTTCCAAATCTAAAGTCCATCTAATTTTTGATCCAAAAAGTCCGCTGCAGGTCCGATGAAGCCCACACATGGTCGGATTGTCCGACAGATTCGTCCTGTCGGACCAGTCTGGTCGAAAAGTCCGCCCGTGTGTACACGGCATTAGGGTAGTGGTTTTTTTTGCACGGTTTTCTATGTACCCCATTTATACCACAATGCTGGTTTGAAGTGTGGTTCCGAAAAATGCAGACATGCTTAATTTTTTTCTGCAGTTTAGTGTATGGCATGGCATGTCATTGCACTTCAATGCAACACACAATGCTGCTGTATGTAGACTTGAATAAAGTGTAACTATGTGACACTTCAAAGTTAAAAAAAGTCCTTCATCTTTTATTCCCTTTATTTCCACCTGGTGATCTGGCCAGTTCACTTTGGGGTTGTTTTACCAAAGACAAATAGACTGTACACATTTGCAAGTACAGTTGCTCCGTAGCTTAACCACTTGCTTACTAGGCACTTAAACCCCCCTCCTGCCCAGACCAATTTTCAGCTTTCAGCGCTGTTACACTTTGAATGACAATTGCGCGGTCATGCAACACTGTACACAAATGAAATTTTTATAACTTTTTTCACACAAATAGAGCTTTCTTTTGGTGGTATTTAATCACCACTGGGGTTTTTATTTTTTGCTAAACAAACAAAGAAAATTTTGAAAAAAAAAATCATGTTTCATAGTTTGTTATAAAATTTAGCAATTTTTGTAATTTTTCTGCTTCATTGACATGTGCTGATGAGGCGGCACTGATGGGCACTGATGGGCGGCACTGATGGGCACTGATAGGCACAGATAAGGCGGCACTGATAGCCGCGTCCGCGGCTCTTTAGCCATGTGATCGGCTGTGTCCAATCGCAGCCGATCACATGTAAACCTGGAACGGACAGAGTGTGAGGTGAGGAGAGCTGATAAGCGGCATCTCCTCACAGGAAAAACATGTAAAGGTAATCAGGGCACTAATCATCAGTGCCCTAATTACAATGCAGCCCCAACAGTGCCCATCAGTTTTGCCATTCTGTTTCCATCAGTGACACCAGTCTGTGCCAACCAGTGAGGCTAATCAGTGCAACCATTTAGTGCCCATCAGTGCCGCTCATCAGTTCCCATCAATGCCGCCCATCAGTGCCACCTATCATTGCCCATAAGTGCCACTCATCAGTGCCCATCAGTGCCACCTATCAGTGCTCATCAGTGCTGTATATCTGTGCCACCTATCAGTGACCATCAGTGCTGCATATTAGTGCCTCCTCATCAGTGCCACCCTATCAGTGCCGCCTCATCAGTGCAGCCTCATCAGCGCACATCAGTGTAGGAGAAAAATTACTTATTTTAACCAGTTGCTGACCGCCGCACGCCGATGTACGTCGGCAGAATGGCACGGGCAGGCAAATGGGCATACCTGTACGTCCCTGCCTCCCAGATTTAAGTTTTTTTGGTAGCGTTTGATACAGTTGCTGACAGCCTAGGAGCTTTTTTACCTGTGAGTCTCACTACTGTACCAGTAAATTTAGAGCCCAAAATGGCAAATCGAAGGTACAGTAGTGAAGAGGCCTACACATTTCTGAGCATGGCAGATAGTGAAGAGGAAGTCACTCATCTGTCAGATTCAGGCTCAGAATACGATCCTGTAGACGATAGCAGCTCCATGACAGATAGCTCTGATGACAGAGTTGTGGTCCCTGCCAAGGTCAGGCATACCAGACCCCAATCTTCTTCTGTTGAGGTGCAAGAACCGCAGCTTACGGCTCTCGTATGGAACAGAGAAGTACTAGCGCCACTATTACTTCTGGTGAACTGGCAAGCACCAGCGGCCTAGTACACCCTGGTCGTATTCAATCCAGCACTGCAGTAACACGTGGTGACGTGGCGAGTCCCATAAGTGCAGTTTAAGCTGGTGAGGTGGCAAGCACAAGTAGTGTCCCGCTGCCACCAAGAAGAAGACGAACACAGGACTGTTGTGCCCATAGTACCCATCCTGCTGCATTCGCCAATCCTAATTGGGAACCCACCAATTCTGCAGCACCCGTACTTCCCCCATTCACTGGCCAACCCGGCATTCAGGTGGAAACAGTTGATTTTACGTTACTTGATTTTTATTCGCTGTTTTTCACAGAAGATCTCTATAGATCTATTGTGGACCAAAGCAATTTGTATGCTGGTCAATACATTGCAGCTAATCCCCAGTCCTCCCTTGCCAGAGATTGGAAACCAATTACGGTTTCCAAATTTAAGACCTTTCTGGGCCTATCCCTCGACATGGGCAAAACTAAAAGGAGTAAGTTGCGGTCATATTGGTCCACTGACCCAATTCACCATATGCCCATGTTCTCTGCTTCCATGGCCAGGGCACGATACGAGGTTCATGCACTTCAACAACAATGAACTCTGTCGTCCTCGTGGAGACCCTGGATACGATCGGCTCTACAAAATTCGGCCCCTTGTAAACCACTTCAACCAACGTTTTGCAGACTTGTTTACTCCCCATGAAGTTGTCTGTGTTGATGAGTCCCTGATTAGGTTTTCTGGCCACTTGTCATTCAAACAGTATCTTCCCAGCAAGCATGCTAGATATGGGGTCAAGATGTATAAGCTACAGGGCCACACGCTATACATGTTGTTTTATGGTTTATGAGGGAAGAGATAGTCACGCAGAGCCGACAAACTGCCCTGACTACATAGGGAGCACTGGCAAGATTGTGTGGGACTTGGTGTCACCCTTATTTGGAAAGGGGTACCATTTGTATGTGGACAATTATTACACATGCGTGCCACTTTTAAACACTTGTTTGATCATCAGATTGGAGCATGTGGCAATCTAATTGCTGGAACTTTCCCCAGCGGCTTGTAGATTCCCGTCTTAGGCTAGGGGAGAGAGCCTGCTTGAAGTGTAATAACTTGCTCGCTGTGAAGTGGAGGGATAATAAGAATGTTTTCGTTCAATCCTCCCTTCATGCAGACACAACAGTCCAAATTCCTACAGCGACTGGTGTTGTGGAGAAACCCCTCTGTGTCCATGAATATAAGCAAAATATGGGAGGGGTGGATCTCAATGACCAATTGTTGGTGCCTTACCTAAATGCCCATAAGGCCAGACGCTGGTACAAGAAAGTGTCTGTATACTTATTTCAACTGGCTTTGCTGAACGCTCATGTGCTATACAGAGCTTCAGGACAGACTGGATCCTTCCTTAAATTCGAGGAAGAGATCATCAGAGCCCTTCTGTTTCCCGACGGTGCTCCACCTCACCTTTCCAATCCAAATGCCATAAGCCGGCTGCATGAGAGGCATTTTCCGTATGTCCTCCCGAGCACCGATACCCAACGAGCCCCCCCAAAGAAAATGTTGTGTCTGTAGAAAGTGCGGATATAGGTGTGACACCCGCTATTTTTGTCCCTCCTGTCCTGACAATCCTGGTGTTTGCATTGGTGAAGGTTTTGAATGCTACCATACACTAGTTGAGGATTAGCATAGGGTACAGCATTGCACAGACTAGGCACAGTTTCACAAGGTCTCCCAAGATGCCATCGCATTTTGAGAGACCCCAACCTTGAACCGAACCGTTACAGTTACAGTAAACAAAAAAAAAAGTAAAAAAAAAAAAAAAAAAAAACATAAAAAAATATAAAATAAATAAAACAAAAATAGTTGTCGATTTATTGTTCTCTCTCTCTCTATTCTCGCTCTATTGTTCTGCTCTTTTTTACTGTATTCTATTCTGCAATGTTTTATTGTATTGTATTGTTAACCATTTTTTTGTTTTCAGGTACGCCATTCAGCTGCAGTGCGGATTATTTATCTTGACAGCAACAGCGTTTGCTCCCACAATACATAAAGCCATGACTCCAGCGCTGTCAGAGGTGATTTCACCACCATAGTTAAAAAAAAGAGCATATATGCCGAAGCATTTGGCCAGCAGGGGTGGAGGAGCGATTTGCTACTAACTTTTGGGGTGGATGCCCCCATGCTTCAGCATATATATATATTTTAGGCACAGGTTTCGTTAAAAAATGTTTTATTTTTTACTATTTTTTTTTGTATTTGCTTTTCAGGTATGGTAAGTCTTACTGTTATACTGTAATGTTACTTTGTTTTATTGTTAACCATCATTTGCTTAGCAGGTATGCCATTCGGCTGCAGCGCGGATTTATTTATCTTGACAGCAACAGCTTTTGCTCTCACGATACATAAAACCGTGAATCCAGCACTATAGGAGGTGATTTCACCACCACAGTTAAAAACAAATTAGTGCATGTATGCCCATCATTAGAAGTGGGTGGATGAAGGGAGGTATTCTAATGGTGGGCATACCCACTGATCAATCTCTTTTTTTCGTTCAGCCCACAGGCTGCATAAAAAAAAGATTACAATATATGCCCAACAAGGACCAGCAACATATTGGTATGTACTGGACTTTGAGTGGTTATACCAGAATGATGCCTGCGGGTTTAGGTATCATCTTGGTATCATTCTTTTCAGCCAGCGGTTGACTTTCATGTAAAAGCAATCCTAGCAGCTAATTAGTAGCTAGACTGCTTTTACAAGCCGTGGGAGGGAATGTCGCCCCCACCATCTTCCATGGTTTTCTCTGGCTCTCCTGTCCCAACAGGGAACCTGAGAATGCAGACGGTGGTTCCGCCAGCTGACCATAGAGCTGATCAGAGACCAGAATGGCTCCAATCATCTCTATGGCCTAAGAAACTGGAAGCTACGAGCATTTCATGACTTAGATTTTGCCGGGTGTAAACAGCGCCATTGGGAAATTGGGAAAGCATTTTATCACACTGATCTTGGTGTGGTCAGATGCTTTGAGGGCAGAGGAGAGATCTAGGGTCTAATAGACCCCATTTTTTTTCAAAAAAGAGTACCTGTCACTACCTATTGCTATTATAAGGGATATTTACATTCCCTGAGATAACAATAAAAATGATAAAAAAAATGAAAGGAACAGTTTAAAAATAAAATAAAAAAGTAAAATAAATAATTAAAATAAGAAAAAGCACCCCTGTCCCCCCCTGTTCTCGCACAAAGGCGGATGCAAGCGTCAGACTGGCGTCATATGTAAACAGCAATTGCACCATGCATGTGAGGTATCACCGCAAAAGTCAGATCGAGGGCAGTAATTTTAGCAGTAGACCTCCTCTGTAAATCTAAAGTGGTAACCTGTAAAGGCTTTTAAAGGCTTTTAAACATGTATGTAGTTTGTCACCGCTGCACGTTTGTGCACAATTTTAAAAGCATGTCGTGTTTGGGATCCATGTACTAAGCCTAAGATCATCTTTTTTATTACATCAAACATTTGGGCAATATAGTGTGTTTTAGTGCATTAAAATTTTAAAAAGTATGTTTTTTCCAAAAAAAAAGCGTTTGAAAAATCGCCACGCAAATATTGTGTGAAAAAAAATAAAATGAAACACCCACCATTTTAATCTGTAGGGCCTTTGCTTTAAAAAAATATATAATGTTTGGGGGGTTCAAAGTAATTTTCTTGCAAAAAAAATTATTATTATGTAAGAAAGGGCTTTGTCTTCCGTGGTTAGAAGAGTGGGTGATGTGTGACATAAGCTTCTAAATGTTGTGCATAAAATTCCAGGACAGTTCAAACCCCCCCCCAATGACCCCATTTTGGAAAGTAGACACCCCAAGCTATTTGCTGAGAGAGAGGCATGTCGAGTCCATGGAATATTTTATATCTTGACACAAGTTGCGGGAAAAAGACAAATTTTTTTTTTTTGCACAAAGTTGTCACTAAATGATATATTGCTCAAACATGCCATGGGCATATGTGAAATTACACCCCAAAATACATTCTGTTGCTTCTCCTGAGTACAGGGATACCACATGTGTGAGACTTTTTGGGAGCCTAGTCGCGTACAGGACCCCGAAAACCAAGCACCGCCTGCTGTAATTTTTTGATTTCACTCCTCACTACCTATCACAGTTTTGGAGGCCATAAAGAGCCCAGATGGCACAACCCCCCCCCCCCCCAAATGACCCCATTTTGGAAAGTAGACACCCCAAGCTATTTGCTGAGAGGTATGGTGAGTATTTTTCAGATCTCGCTTTTTTGTTACAAAGTTTTAAAAATTGAAAAAAGAAAAAGAATACATTTTTCTTTTCTTTCTTCATTTTCAAAAACAAATGAGAGCTGCAAAATACTCAACATGCCTCTCAGCAAATAGCTTGGGGTGTCTACTTTCCAAAATTGGGTCATTTGGGGGAGGGGGGTTGTGCTAACTTGGCATTTTATAGCCTTCGAAACTGTGATAGGTAGTGAGGAGTGAAATCAAAAATTTACGCCCTTAGAAATCCCGAAGGCAGTGATTCGTTTTTGGGGCCCCGTGCGTGGCTGGGCTCCCAAAAAGTCCCACACATGTGGTATCCCCGTACTCAGGAGAAGCAGCAGAATGTATTTTGGGGTGTAATTCCACATATGCCCATGGCATGTTTGAGCAATATATCATTTAGTGACAACTTTGTGCAAAAAAAAAAAAGTTTGTCATTTTTCCGCAACTTGTGGCAAAATATAAAATATTCCATGGACTCAACATGCCTCTCAGCAAATAGCTTGGGGTGTCTACTTTCCAAAATGGGGTCATTTGGGGGGGTTTGTGCCATCTTGGCATTTTATGGCCTTCGAAACTGTGATAGGTAGTGAAGAGTAAAATAAAAAAATTACGCCCTTAGAAATCCTGAAGGTGGTGCTTGGTTTTCGGGGTCCCCTACGTGGCTAGGCTCCCAAAAAGTACCACACATGTGGTATCCCCATACTCAGGAGAAGCAGCAGAAAGTATTTTTGGGTGTAATTTCACATATGCCCATGGCATGTTTGAGTAATATATAATTTAGTGACAACTTTGTGCAAAAAAAAGTTTGTCATTTACCCGTTACTTGTGGCAATATATAAAATATTTCATGGACTCAACATGCCTCTCAGCAAATAGCTTGGGGTGTCTACTTTCCAAAATGGGGTAATTTGGGGGGGGTTGTGCCATCTTGGCATTTTATGGCCTTCAAAACTGTGATAGGTAGTGAGGAGTGAAATCAAAAATTTACGCCCTTAGAAATCCTGAAGGCGGTGCTTGGTTTTCAGGGCCCCCTACGCGGCTAGGCTCCCAAAAAGTCCCACGCATCACGCATGTGGTATCCCCGTACTCAAGAGAAGCATCAAAATGTATTTTGGGTGTAATTCCATATACCGTATATACTCGAGTATAAGTCGTTCCGAGTATAAGTCGAGGCCCTAATTTACCACAAAAAAAATGGGAAAAACCTATTGACCCGAGTATAAGACGAGGGTGAGAAATGCACAGCTACTGTAAGTGGAAAAGAGGGCCAACAATGCCCATTTGCAGCATCACTGTGCCCATTTGCATACCTCACTGTGCCCATTTGCAGCCATAGGTCCCCTGAACTTCAAACTCGGTAGTTAAGGGTTCCTAGATGCCCCCTAGCTGCAGCCAAAATTTGGGGTCTCTAAACCCAAAGGGTCCCGAAATGACATTGCTGCAGATGGACACAGTTGACCGAATTTGGGGCCCTGTATCTTGGGGCCACATAGTGCTAAGAACCCCAAATTTGGTGTGTAAACCCAGTGGAACCAACACCATAAAATATCCAAAGCTGGGGTTACTAGCACGATGTGGCCCTGAGATACAGGGCCCCAAAAATCAGTTCAGAAAATGTCAAGCACTTTTCTGCAGCAGAGAATGACATTTTCCGAACCGATTTTGGGGCCCCGTATCTCGGGGCCACTTAGTGCTAGGAACTTTAGCTTTGGATATGTTATGGTACCAGTTCTACTGGGTTTGCACACCAAATTTGGGGTTCCTAGCACCAAGTGGCCCTGAGATACGGGGCCCCAAAGTCGGTTCGGAAAATGAAATTTTTTGCTGCAGAAAAATGCTTGACTCGAGTATAAGTCGAGGGGGGCAGTTTCAGCACAAAAAAATGTGCTGAAAAATTCGACTTATACTCGAGTATATACGGTATGCCCATGGCATGTGTGAGCAATATATCATTTAGTGACAACTTTGTGCAAAAATAAAAAAGTTTGTAATTTTCCCGCAACTTGTGGCAAAATATAAAATATTCCATGGACTCAACATTCCTCTCAGCAAATAGCTTGGGGTGTCTACTTTCCAAAATTGGGTCATTTGGGGGGGGGGGGGGGGGGGTTGTGCTATCTTGGCATTTTATGGCCTTCAAAACTGTGATAGGTAGTGAGAAGTGAAATCAAAAATTTACGCCCTTAGAAATCCTGAAAGCGGTGATTGGTTTTCGGGGCCCCGTATGCGGGTGGCTCCCAAAAGGTCCTACACATGTGGAATCCCCGTACTCGGGAGAAGCAGCAGAATGTATTTTGGGGTGTAATTTCACATATGCCCATGGCATGTTTGAGCAATATATCATTTAGTGACAACTTTTTGTAAAAAAAAATTTTTTTGTCATTATTCAATCACTTGGGACAAAAAAATAAAATATTCAATGGGCTCAACTCTTAGCAACTTCCTTAGGGTGTCTACTTTCCAAAATGGGGTCATTTGGGGGGTTTTGTACTGCCCTTCCATTTTAGCACCTCAAGAAATTAGATAGGCAGTCATAAACTAAAAGCTGCGTAAATTCCAGAAAATGTATCTTAGTTTTAAGACGTTATAACTTTTGCACAAACCAATAAATATACGCTTATTGACTTTTTTTTACCAAAGACATGTGGCTGAATACATTTTGGCCTAAATGTATGACTAAAATTGAGTTTATTGGGTTTTTCTTATAACAAAAAGTAGAAAATATCATTTTTTTTTTCAAAATTTTCTGTCTTTTTCCGTTTACATGGCAAAAAATTAAAATCGCAGAGGCAATCAAATAACATTAAAAGAAAGCTCTATTTGTGTGAACAAAAGGACGCAAATTTAGTTTGGGTCCAACATTGCATGACCGCGCAATTACCAATTAAAGCAGCACAGTGCCAAATTGTAAAAAGTCCTCCTGTCATTGAGCTGCCAAATGGTCCGTGGCTGAAGTGGTTAAAAAAAATTTCTGACAATTCGTTTTTGTCAAAAAATAAAAAAACCAGCAGTGATTAAATACCACCAAAAGAAAGCTCTATTTGTGAAGAAAATGATAAAAAATTAATTTGGATACAGTGTTGTATGGCCACACAATTGTCATTCAAATTTGACAGCACTGAAAGCTGAAAATTGGCCTGGGCAAGAAGGGGGTGAGAGTTGTCCAGTGGTTAATGTCATATCATATCAAATCTTACAGCTCTTGATTGAAAAATGTACAGCCTGGAATCAGTGGCGGCTGGTGCTAAAAAATTTTGGGGGGGGGCGCAAACAAACTGAAAAAAACCCCCATCAAACTCTGCCACTGTACCCATCAAACGCTGCCACTGTGCCCATCAAACGCTGCCACTGTGGCCATCAAATGCTGCCACTGTGCCCATCAAATGCTGCCAGTGTGGCAAATTCTCCATACCCCCCCCCCCACTTGCCCTCAATCGGACCTACAGATAGATAGACACTGGGTGGGAGAGATGTAAGATGTAATAAAAAATATATATTCAGCAAAGACCCCTAAGACCCTTTTCACACTGGGGCGGTTTGCAGGCGCTATTGCACTAAAAATAGCGCCTGCAAACCGACCCGAAACAGCCGCTGCTGTCTCTCCAGTGTAAAAGCCACTGGAGCGGTGCGCTAGCAGAACGGGAAAAAAAGTCCTGCTCGCAGGATCTTCGGAGTGGTGAAGGAGCGGTGTATACACTGCTCCTTCATCGCTCCTGTCCATTGAAATCAATGGGGTAGCGCAGCTATACCGCCGGCAAAGCGCCTCTGCAGAAGCGCTTTGCTGTGGTTTTTAAACCTTTCTCGGCCACTAGCGGGGGGTAACACCGCCCTGCTAGTGGGTGAATACCGCCGCTAAAACGACAGTAAAGGGCCGCTAATAATAGCGGCGCTTTACTGCCGATTCCGCCCCCGCCCCAGTGTGAAAGGGGCCTAATGTTAACTAGATAAAATGAATTAAATGCACATACCTCAATACAAATTCAAAGCATAACAGTGCAAAACCAATCAATAATAAATAGTTAAAAAGGCAATTTCTCCAAGAATGTTCACAATTGCAGGAATCAACAGGATGTTTGCCACTGTGAGGATGTATATCCAAACAGGCATGCAAGTGTGAGAGTGAGACAAGCACCTCCACCAAAGACATTAGCAAAGGTGAGCAGCTGGTAATGTCTTTGGTGGAGGTGCTTGTCTCACTCTCACACTTGCATATTAGATAGACAGACAGACACTGCGGGGGGAGGGGGAGATAGATAGACAGTTGATGAGGACTTACATATCTCCGAGGCTCCGTCCTGTGCAGGCTGCAGTCCGTGGCTAATGACAGCTGTCCTGACAACTCCTCTGCCTCCTTGCTTCCATACACTGGCTGGCTGGGTAGGATGTTTTCTTCTCTGTGTGACTGTGTAGTCACACGGCAGTAGAGGAGTCCGCTCCCCATGCTTCCTTCCTCTGCTCGGGCGCACTGGGAGATGAAAGCGGAAGTGACATCAGAACTCGACTGTCACTCAACGCACCGGCCATACTAATGCATACAATATGCATAGTAATGCGGAAGCTACTCAGCGCAATGGATCGCGCCACAAGGCGGGTTAAAAGCCCACAAATGTAGCGCCGCATCTGTAATCTCGTGATTGCATAGACGTGGCGCTTCCCATACTGCACTGCGTCCGGCGCTCGGACACAGTGCATTTGACTTAAGGACTTTTTTTCGATTTTTTTTTTTTAAAGGGCCAGTTTTAAAAAAAAAATTTTTTTTTTTTCATTTTTTTTTTTTGTTGATTACAGGAGGGGGGGCGGCGCCCAGGTGCCCCCTATGGACGGGCCGCCACTGCCTGGAATCCTAAAATCATTCAGACTCAGGCTGAAATAATGTAAGGTTAAGTCAGTTTATAAAAAGTAAACACAGGAGGGTGCAAACGTCTAGCACATTACCAGAGATTTATTAGAAAACAGAAGTGTGGACAGAATGGATACTCACAAAAGTAGGAGATATAAAAGCTTAAAACATCATGAAACACAATCCAATACAAGAATCTGACATAAGTTAGTTTGTGTATTTCTTTTTTTAGATGGAGTCTGAAACTGGTCAGGGTTGTCACTTAGAGCAGCCATTGTTTTCTCATTATTTTTCATCGACAAAGTGTGCTATGCCAGCAGTTCCCATATACCACCATTTCTTCACCAAAACTGTCCCATTGCTGACAACAAACTGTATAATCACATTTCCAATAAGTCCCTGGACTTCTTGTTGTGTGTCCAGATCCACAGAACTGCCAAAATCGTTAGCAGCACCCACATTCATGGGAGATACATGTATTTCATGGCCTTGTTTATTTACTGCTAATGAGTTTGGGCCCACTGAGCATTTGTTAAACCATGTAACACATTTGTGAATGCCCCAAATGATCTTTGTAGGTATATGTATGTCCTTCTCTACTTCCTCCTTGTGGACTGACTCCCAGGGGTTGATTTACTAAAAACACATAGGCTGTTCACTTTGCAAGGGAAGTTGTACTTTGCAAGGCAATCTTCCCCAGAGCTTAGTCAATGTGCTGCAATTTCACTTTGCAAAGAATGCCCAATCATGTGCAAGGAAAATTGCACAGCATTTTTGCATGCAGATGATTGGAGCTGATTGGAGGATGGAAATCAGCAGAGCCTTACCTCATTCACTAAGCTCTGTAGAAAATTCCCTTTGGTAGTGCAACTTCCATTGCAAAGTGAACAGTCTATTTACTTTTAGTAAATCAACTCCCTGTCTCTGACAGTAAGAGTCCATACTGTCCCTATATATAGCACCTACAAAGTTGGACACTACTATTGCTTACTGTAACTTCATTCATGGAGACCTATCCATCAAGAAGTTAATCATCATAAAAAAAAAGGTGGCCTGAATAAGCTTTCTTTTTCCTATTCCTGAATTCACAGAATAAGCACAGACTCTGCCAGCACTGTTGTTACCAGTCCAAGAACATTCTTAACTGCTAAGTATGATGGTGTCACCATCGTCCATAACCACCATAACTTGACATCTAAAGCTACAACCTGTGTTAACCAATGTCAATGTGTCTTTCTAGTTTCAGAAAGTTACTTAGTGTCAGGATTCAACAGCTGAAGATGGTCAGGTCTGCGTGGCAACACTTAGAAACTGAAACCAGACTATATGTGAGATCTATTTACAGTGAAACAAACACCATACAAACAACAGCACACAGCAAACATAAAAGTAACAAGAACAAAAACCCCAAACAAGAAACCTAACTAATAGCTAACTATATACAATATATACAACATGGGGAACAGAGAAAAGCAGGGAAAACTGGTGGTGCAGGGTGCAGATAGTAAAGGGAGCCAAAACTGGGGTTATGAACAAAGGAGAGCAGGTACAAGGCGGCAGGATACAGGGTACAGGGAACAAGTGCAGGAGCAAGATCAGGATTACAGGCAATAAGGTCTGGCAGTAGCAAAACACTGAAGCAAGAGGCACCAAAAGGGAGGACCTAACTATCCTCCCAACGACCAGCAACAGGTGGAGACTGATTACTGGAGACTGCTGGCTGCTTGGAGATACCCGCTGGTGGACACTACAACCTCTCACTCTGGGAAGCACAGTACCACCAGCAGAGGATTCAGTGTGAGTGTGTTGCCTACAATAAATTATTCATCCACCATGTCACTCATAGCTGCTGTGCTCTACCATCTTCCCACTTTAAAAAAAAAAAAAAAGTATTCCCCAAGTTCTAGAGTATTATGTCTATACAATTAATTTTCCACCAAAAACAGGATATTGTGACAATAAAAACATAGTGCCACGCATACAGCCCTTGAAAATCCTATGTCTCATGTCATATTCACCCATCTACTGTTAAACTGCAATGCAATGAACAGGGTATTTGGCTGAAATTGGGTAAAAGGATTAGTGTATTAAAATTTCTCACTTATCACTTATCCTATACCAAATACTTAAAATATTTTCCATTACCAAATTTACCAAGAAGATCATATATTACTATTCAATGTAAAACCTACAGCAAATTATTCTAGAAAAATATAAATTAGTAGCCCTATACAAACACAAAATAAAGCCATTATTGTTTAAAATACTGCTTTTTAAGACTGGGGTGGAAATTTCTTTGTCGAGAAGAACATGGTGTGCAAAAGCTTAAATTCAGAATTAAATAACTATAAAACCAGACTACATTACAATGACAAATCTGGGCATTCCTCTGTCTGCATAAGCTGCTGTCATCACTCTGGTTTTAATAATCATTAGATATAAACCATTCATACACTTTAAAAACGATTGTCTCTTGTTGTTGGATGAAGTTCAAGCTTAATTTAGCAATATTACTAATTTTTTAAAAGTTGAACCATTTCCATATTCAATATTTTTAATACCAACTGTAAATAACAAGCCAATTTGGTGCATAATAAATGATCCCTTCCAAATTGCAATCATTTCTAAGCATAGTTATTACCCTAGTCAGTGCAATATCCTGCCCTGGAAAAATGGAAAGGCTTGTAGTATGTGCACATCATTTTTAATACCTAGAATAAAGTTCTGGAGTGAGTCCATTTGTTTAATTTATAGATATAAAATAATCATAAATAGAATTTCATTAAGGATTCATATTTTATCGTGTTAGCTGTGTTTTTGCGCTGTATTTTTTTTTACTCTTAACTAAATGGAATAGTTTTATTTTTTTTTATTTTTTTTTCGAGTAGCAAGAGTGATTTGGACTTTTCTCAGATTTAACTCAAGTTGTTCAATAAACCATTTTAAAAAATGAAGGTCATAGAATTCTAACAGATACTGTAGGTTCTCTAAAGAAAACAGAAATAAAATCCTCAAAAGGATGGTTAGATTGTCCGGATTTGAACCATATGGATTTTTAATGGGCCTATTAGATGATTTTGGAAAAAAAATCTGGTTTGGATGGGGTAATAGGAAAACAGGGATGGTTGAGATTAAACATATCTTACTAAAGCAAATGCAAAATAGTTAAAGGGAATAATTAACTTTGCCCTTGGGGCAATACCATAAAATGTTTAGGTGACCCAAGAATAGGGATGAGCCGAACACCCCCCGGTTCGGTTCGCACCAGAACCTGCGAACGGACCGAAAATTTGCGTGAACTTTAGAACCCCATTGAAGTCTATGGGACTCGAACGTTCAAAATCAAAAGTGCTAAATTTAAAGGCTAATTTGCATGGTATTGTCCTAAAAAGGGTTTGGGGACCCGGGTCCTGCCCCAGGGGATATGCATCAATGCAAAAAAAAGTTTTAAAAATGGCCATTTTTTCGGGAGCAGTGAATTTAATGATGCTTAAAGTGAAAAAAAAAAAGTAAAATATTTCATTAAATATCGTACCTGGGGGGTGTCTATAGTATGCCTGTAAAGTGACGTGTATTTCCCATGAATAGTTCCTGCACAAAATGACATTTTTAAAGGAATAAAAGTAATTTAAAACTGCTTGCGGCTTTAATGTAATGTCGGGTCCCGGCAATATGGATGAAAATCAGTGAGACAAAGGGCATGTGTACCCCCCCCGTCCATTACCAGGCCCTTTGGGTCTTGTATGGATATTAAGGGGAACCCCGCACCCAAATTAAAAAAGTAAAGGCTTTGGGCCTCCGGGCCCCATATACTCTGAACAGCAGTATACAGGCGGTGCAAAAAAGACAGGGACTGTAGGTTTGTTATTAAGTAGAATCTGTGTGTAATTTTGAACTGGTACATTTTTAAAGTGTAGCTCCAGCCAAGAAATCTATTTTTAAGCTTTTTGGAAAACATAGGGAAGGGTTATCACCCCTGTGACATTTGTTTTGCTGTATGTGCACCTCTTCAGAAGATTTCACCTCACTTTCTGTCCCAATGACAAATGTTTTTTGACAATTTGGGGTTTTTAGTGAAACAAGGATTGGTGATAAAGCATCAGTGGAGAGGAGACACGTTTTCCCATATTAACTCTTACAGGAGAGAATTTCCCTTCCTAGGGGTAGATTTTATCTCACTTCCTGTTGTCTCCTTCCGTTTGCAAGTAGGAGTCGTTTGTAAGTTGGATGTTTGAAAGTAGGGGCCTGCCCTATATACTCTGCAGAAATTGCGGCCTTAGGTGTTGGTGTTGCCACAACACTGTAAGTCCTCACAGTTACTCTTGGTAGGAGCTGGAACGGGCCCTGCTGTGAAATATTAGATCAAGAATTGTAATTACATGCACCTGTTGAACAGGGGCAGAAAAATGGGGCCTTTGATGGTGGTGGTGCTGATGCCACAACACTGTAATGCCCCGTACACACGGTCGGATTTTCCGACGGAAAATGTGTGATAGGACCTTGTTGTCGGAAATTCCGACCGTGTGTAGGCTCCATCACACATTTTCCATTGGATTTTCCGACACACAAAGTTTGAGAGCAGGATATAAAATTTTCCGACAACAAAATCCGTTGTCGAAAATTCCGATCGTGTGTACACAAATCCGACGGACAAAGTGCCACGCATGCTCAGAATAAATAAAGAGATGAAAGCTATTGGCCACTGCCCCGTTTATAGTCCCAACGTACGTGTTTTACGTCACCGCGTTCAGAATGATCGGATTTTCCGACAACTTTGTGTGACCATGTGTATGCAAGACAAGTTTGAGCCAACATCTGTCGGAAAAAATCCTAGGATTTTGTTGTTGGAATGTCCGAACAAAGTCCGACCGTGTGTACGGGGCATATGTCCTCACAGTTACTCTTGGTGGGTGCAGAAACAGGCCCTGCTGTGAAATATTAGATCAAGAATTGTAATTACATGTCCCTGTTGAACAGGGGCAGAAAAATCAGGCCTTAGGCACTGGTGCCACAACACTGCAACCCCTCACAGATACTCTAGTTGGAGCACAGGAATGAGCCCTCCTGCAAAATATTGCATCAAAAATTGTAATTACACTCCCCTGTTAAACAGGGGCTGAAAAATTAGGCCTTAGGCACTGGTGCTGGTGCCACAACACTGCAACTCCTCACAGATACTCTAGGGGCCAGCTTAATGGCAGGCAACCCACTGCATCACACCGCAGAGCTCCACATGTGCAGGGCACTGCTGACTCTGCATGTTTTTCCAACCTTCTTTGGTGTGGGCCTTTTTTGAGACGTGTGCAGCAGATCGCACCGTTGCTGTTTGCAACATATGTCTGAAGAGTATCAAGCATGGCCAAAACAGCAGCTGCTTGGGCACCACATGCTTGACCAGACATATGTCGAGCTCCCATGCAGTCCGTTGGCAACAGTACTTAAAAGACCCACACCAAAGAACAAGGAGGACCTCTCCTTGCTCCTCATCAGCTGGGATCTCCAACCCCACTATAACTTCAGTCCTCTCAGAGACCTGCACTGAGAGGAATGAAGGTGTAGAATTAGGTGTCCCAAGCACTTGCGGGCAATCTGCTAGCGGTACACCAACATCCGATTGTAGCAGGAAAATTTCCCTACCCCAGTTGCTAAACCGGCAAAAGAAATTCGGTCCCAACTATCCACATGCTCAGCGGCTGAATGCTAGTTTGGCTAAATTGCTAGCACTCCAACTGCTGCCTTTTCAGCTGGTAGACTCTGCCCCCTTTCGAGAATTTGTGGAATGTGCGGTACCTCAGTGGCAGGTTCCCAAATGCCAATTTTTTTCTTGGAAGGCCATTCCGGCTCTCTATGGACATGTGGAAGGCAATGTCTTGGCCTCGTTGGACAGGATAAGGGTAAGGTGCATATTACCGCTGACTCATGGTCCAACAGGCATGGACAGGGACGTTACCTTTCTTTCACGGTGCACTGGGTAACCCTGCTGGCAGCTGGGAAGGATGCAGGACAGGGTGCAGTATTGTTAGAGCTTGTTCCGCCACCACGCCTCCAAAATGCTGGTAGTGGTGATTCTGCCACACCTCTCTCCTCCACCCCCTCTTCTTCTTCCTCCTCTATGGCCTCTTCCTGTGCAGATTTGTCCTCAGAACCAGCGGTGCTCCATAGGCATTCTAGGGGCTACGCATGCACTCAGGCAAAAAGATGCCATGCGGAGCTTGGGTTGGTCTGCTTAGGGAACAGGAGCTACACTGGGGCAGAGATTCTGGCAGCTCTGCAAGGGCAGGCTCAGAGATGGTTGACACCACGCCAGCTTCAGCCAGGAATGGTGGTTTGCAACAATGGCACCAACCTCCTCTCCGCCCTTTGACAGGGACACTTCACCCATGTTCCCTGTTTGGCTCACATCCTTAATAAGACCTTGCAGAAAGGTTTGTGCAATGCATTTCCAGAGCCTGTGAGGTTACAATTTCCTGGTCCTCCTGGACAACGTGTTGCTGAGGCTTCGATCAGTCACAGAAGGAGCGGTGGAGAAGGTGGCCGTCTGACCGATGCGTTCAGACAATTTTTTAGTCCGCAGCCCCAAGGTCTGATCAGTTCCAGCAATCATCGCCAGTGTCTGTTGTACATGATGCAGGAATACCTAGGGGCAAGATCAGACTTGGAGACCTTTCCAACTGAAAATCCACTGGCTTATTGGGTCTTGAGGATGGATCACTATCCAGAGCTTGCACAGTATGCAATTAAGCTACTGGCCTGTCCTGCATCCAGCGTTCTTTCGGAACGCACATTCAGTACCTCTGGAGGCTTTGTAACCAATCACAGAGTGCGCCTGTCCACCGACTGGGTTGATCGGCTCACCTTCATAAAAATGAATCAGCTTTGGATCACCAGCTACCAAGCACCTGATGCTGATGTAACCAACAAATTTTTTTATGAATGTGAGATCCCTTAAAGACTGCCTATGCTGATGCTGAGTGACTACCCTGTTATGCTGAGTGACTATCCTATTCCTCCTGTTAGGTACCTGGTTGGAGGCCGAAATGCCAAGATGGCTCCCCTTGCGGCTGAGTGCAGTACAGCCCTGGAGTTGGGTACAGAGGGTGTAGTGCCCAGAGAAGCACAGGTTGCCAGATGGATTCCGGAGAGAAGATCTGGTGGGCACCTGAAGGACACCGGGTAATACAGGACACACAGCTGGGATAAAGTCTATAAGAATCCTCGGTAATACTTGGCAAGGTGTGCACACGGAACAGTAGTAAATGCCAGGCCAGGGGTCAAACACAGTAGATCCGGCAAGAGGAGGGGGCAGGTTGCAGAAACGGGGACAAGCCAAAGGTCTGGTATCAGGAAGCAGGCAGGAACAGGTAACTGTAGCAAAGTCTGTGAAACAAGCCGGGATCAGGTACAGGAGAAGACAAGTTAGTAAAGCAAGCCAGGGGGTCAAACCAGGAGAGCAGATCAGACAGGTCAGGAACAAGGCGGGTCACAACAGGAATCCAAACAGTAATTTGCACAGAGGCTCAGGAACACAGGAAGACTGACAAACCAGCAACTGCAGACACTAACAGACTTCCTTATATAGGCTCATGTGACCTGCTGGTAGAGATACTGGGTCCTAGAGCCCTTCTCCTGCCAAACATGCTGGGTCCTAAAGTCCTTCTTCTGCCATAAGTGCTGGTAGAGATGCTGGGTCCTAGAGCCCTTCTCCTGCTGTTGGTTCCCTGACAACTGGCACTTTTGCCAGTTCTCCTACGACCATTTCCCTGACACTCCTCAATGTTCATGTTGTTAGCTTCTAAGAACATTTTTGGTTCTGGGCACCACCACCAGTGGCTAACAGGGGCGTGTAATTAGAATTTTTGCTGTAATATTTTGCAGCAGGACTCGTTCCTGCGCTCAACAAGAGTATCTGTGAGGGGTTGCAGTCTTGTGGCACCACCACCACTGCCTAAGGCCCAATTTTTCTGCCCCTGTTCAACAGGGGCATGTAATTACAATTCTTGATATAATATTTCACAGCAGGGCCCGTTCCTGCGCTCAACAAGAGTATCTGTGAGGGGTTGCAGTGTTGTGGCACCACCACCACTGCCTAAGGCCCAATTTTTCTGCCCCTGTTTAACAGGGGCGTGTAAATACAATTTTTGATCTAATATTTCACAGCAGGGCCCGTTGCTGTGCTCAACAAAAGTATCTGTGAGGCTTTACAGTGTTGTGCCACCACCACTACCACCGCCTAAGGCCCAATTTTTCTGCCCCTGTTTAACAGGGGCATGTAATTACAATTCTTGATATAATATTTCACAGCAGGGCCCATTCCAGCGCCCAGCAAGAGTAACTGTGAGGGCTTACAGTTTTCTGGTACCACCAACACCCAGTTTTCTGCAAAGTGTATAGGGCAGGCCGTATAGTATATACAGGCGGTCCCCTATTTTCAAAAATCCAACTTACAAACAGAGGGAGACAACAGGAAGTGAGAGGAAATCTACCCCTAGGAAGGGAAATTCTCTCCTGTAAGAGTTAATATGGGAAAAAGGTGTCTCCTCCACTGATTTATCACCAATCCTTGTTTCCCTTAAAAACCCCAAATTTTCAAAATCCAATTGTCATTGCGACAGAAAGTGAGGTGAAATCTTCTGAACAGGGGCACAGACAGCAAAACAAATGTTACAGGGGTGATAACCCTTCCCTATGTTTTCCAAAAAGCTTTAAAACAGATTTTTTGGCTGGAGATACACTTACAAAATGTACCTGTTCCAAATTACAAACAGATTCTACATAAGAACAAACCTACAGTCCCTGTCTTGTTTTGCACCGCCTGTATACTGCTGTTCATAGTATATAGGGCCTGGGGGCCCAACGCTTTTTCTTTTTTTAATTTGGGTGCAGGGTTCACCTTAATATCCATACAAGACCCAAAGGGCCTGGTAATGGGCTGGGGGGGGTACCCATGCTGTTTCTCCCACTGATTTTCATCTATATTGCCAGGACCCGACATTACATTAAAGCCGCAAGCAGTTTTAAATGAATTTTATTCCTTTAGAAATGTCATTTTGTGCAGGAACTGTTCTAAGCACGGGAAACACACGCCACTTTACAGGCATACTATTGACACCCCCCAGGTACAATATTTAAAGGAATATTTCACTTTTATTTTTTCACTTTAAGCATCATTAAAATCACTGCTCCCGAAAAAACGTCAGTTTTTAAAACTTTCTTTTGCATTGATACATGTCCCCTGGGGCAGGACCCCGGTCCCCAAACCCTTTTTAGGACAATAACTTGCATATTAGCCTTTAAAATTCGCACTTTTGATTTCTCACGCTCGAGTCCCATAGACTTTAACGGTGTTCGAATGTTCGCGCAAACTTTCGGTCCGTTCGCATGTTCTGAATGCGAACCGAACCAGGGGGTGTTCGGCCCATCCTTAGTCTGAGGGAATCTAGGATGGAAAAGGACCTGGGGGTCCTAGTAGATGATAGGCTCAGCAATGGCATGCAATGCCAAGCTGCTGCTAACAAAGCAAACAGAATATTGGCATGCATTAAAAAGGGGATCAACTCCAGAAATAAAACGATAATTCTCCCCTCTACAAGAAAGGCCGCACCTAGAGTATGCTGTCCAGTTCTAGGCACCAGTCCTCAGGAAGGATGTACTGGAAATGGAGCGAGTACAAAGAAGGGCAACAAAGCTAATAAAGGGTCTGGAGGATATTCCTTATGAGGAAAGGTTGCGAGCACTGAACTTAAGCTTGAGAAGAAGATAAAGCTTGAGAGGGAATATGATTTAAATTTACAAATACCATACTGGTGACCCCACAAAAGGAATAAAACTTTTTCGCAGAAGGGAGTTTAATAAGACTAGTGGCCACTCATTAAAATTAGAAGAAAAGAGGTTTAACCTTAAACTACATACCGGGTTCTTTACTGTAAGAGCGGCAAGGATGTGAAATTCCCTTCCACAGGCGGTGGTCTCAGCGGGGGGCATTGATAGTTTCACGAAACTATTAGATAAGCACTTGATCGACCGCAACATACAGGGATATACAATGTAATACTGACATATAATCACACACATAGGTTGGACTTGATGGACCTTTTTTCAGCCTCACCTACTATGTAACTATGTAGTCCCAGACTTCCTTGCCTCCCCACACCATGTAGCGTGCGTGGCGCCGTCGTACGCGTTTCGTCATTGACATCCTCAGCGACCACAAGGACGTCAATGACAAAACGCGTACGACGGCACCACGCACGCTATGTCACTTCCTGGTTGAGACAGCTGGAACGCAGGTGGAACGCAGCGCGCTGCTGCTGATTCCACATTATACATCCAGCGTCCGCTGTTGTGCTAGCCGACACATCCTGCATCAGCTGCCCATTATTGTATATGGCACTGTGTGCAGATTGTGAGATATTTTTGGGCTATCCAGGAATTTTACAAATATACTTTTTATATATATATTTTTTAAGCTGTTACTGTTTGGATCAAGTTGCTGTTTTTTCAAATAAAAACCCAGCGTTATTTACTACACTATGGGAGCCTATTTCTTTTTTCCTCTATGAGGAGCCAACCACAGAGATAACATCTACAGGAAGGTGAAATTTTCCCAGACCTCTGGATGAGACCGGTGGAGCAACCATGGTGGGCCTAAAGATAAGCGTATTACCCTCGTAGGGGTGAGGGGATCTGGTGAGTGGGGATGCTTGAGGGGGAGCACCAAGTCACAAGTGGAATTTTCTGAACACCCACAGTAACCGTTTTTATGTCAAGTATTATGAATGGGGTTTTTTTACCCGATGGACTATTAGCTATACACAGGTGCACCAAGACCTGTTGGAACACTCATATTCACTAATTGGGGTGTTAACCCCGTGAGGGTTTTCTACATATATGGACTATCACTAAGTTTCTGTGCACCTATATATGTACACATTTTTTCTATTTTCTATTTTTTATTGTATATATATTTTTTTCACTGTATATTTTCCTATATGGTTTATAATTGAGGTTACGTGCTTTAAGAAGGTTTATATAAGTGTGCATCATCCTATACATCCACTTATGGTTTCACTAATATATAGGATTGGTAATATGGAGCAATAGCAACCTAGGATGCACACAGAGATTTACACATCAGGGTATATTTACTAGAGGGAAACACTCACTTAGTGTAGATGAGTCATGGTTTTGGTAGGATCATCCCGCTAAGTGAATAATAGTCTATTTGCTAGTCACGCACTGACAGCTCACTGAGTGTTATTATATTTTGTATATAAAAGTTATTATACATATTTTTTCACCGTTAAGGTTAGTTATACCATCATCTGGCACCCATACCCAAACTAGGAAGCGCCACTATTCCCCCCCTTTTTTGGTATTAATCGTGTTTATAGACCCCTTCGGGGAGCTATATTAGGGAAGGCAGCACACCTAGACGGACCCCTAAGCGCGATTATTTACTTTCCTTTATTTACAAACAAAAAACTACCTAAATCAGTATGGGGTCAACTAGGGCTGCTCACTGTACAGCAAAAAAGAACGCTCTTACCAAAGAGCGATTGGAGAGATGTCCACTCCCCATCTCTGCGGTGGCCTCTGACAGAGGATCGCGGAAAATTGCCCCATTCTAATGGTCCTCCCATCCATCCCGGCAGCGTCTGACATCACTGCCGGGAGGCGGACGCATAGCGAGAATGCCACGCCAAAACATGGTGCATGTCGTGTGACGTCGATCGCGTCACCTTCAACAGTGCCGCTCATGGTAAACTTACAGGAGAAAGAGGAAGGAAGCAGCAGGCTGGAACAACAAGGATAGTAAAGGGATAAGCCAAAGGTCGGGGCAACTAGCAGACAGGGATAAACATAGAACACGCCAAAGGTTAGGGTCACAAGCAGACAGGGATAGTCGAGAACAGGCCAAGATTGGTAACTGGAATCAGACGTAGGAGACACAGCAAGGTGCACACAAAAGCTAAACACACAATGGTTGATCAGCAAGGTTGGCTTGCAATGCACAGGTTAATATAGTGTTCCCAATGAGGCTTGGGTGGAGCTATGCTGAGGGAAGATTATATAAGCAGTGGCTGGCCTCTAAAGGTGAACACATGGAAGAGAGGTAAGCTGACAGACAAATATAACTGCATAACCATGACAGCGACTTTAAAATTCAGGGTACTTAAATCTCGGGCAATTAGTCCATGACATATCGTTAGAGAATGGGGAAAGGAAAAATGGAAAAATGAAAAATGGTTCTGACACTCTGGGTCTATCAAAATCAAAAAGAAAGCATTAGCCAGGTCTATCACAGCATGATATTCTCTTGCCTCTTTAGCAATTTTCTCAATAATTGAGATCATATCTGGTACAGCTGACTTCAATGGAGGCGCCACTTTGTTTAGACCTGTGTAATCCACAGTCATTCTATATGTCCCATCAGGTTTCTTTACTGGGAACACCGGAGATGAGAAAGGACTTACAGCAGGTCTAAGGATCACTACTCTCAACAGTTCTTGAATAGTATCCCCAATTTCATTGTGGCCTCCAGGAAGTCTGTACTGCTTGAGATTGACTGGCTTCTCTGGTGGAGGAATGTAGACAGGGGTCCATTTTGCATGACCTCTGACCACAGCCTTCACCACCCTAATCATATACGCTTTATCAGGATACCCCAATGTTAATATACCCTGTTTAGTCTGAATAGACTGACCTTGAAGTACATCCATCCCAAGAATATTTTTGGGTAACTCTGATACCAAAACATTTGTTCAAAATCCTGGTCCCTTACCAATAGCCAGTTTCACCCGTGTCCTAACTGCTGGTGTAGTTTGGCCTCCCAAACCTTCTACATAAATCACTTCTCCTTTGTGATGGGAATGATTTCCTTGCAAAAGTGTAACTTCAGCTCCAGTATCAACTAAAGTCATCACATGTGTGATGACTTCCCCCACCATACAGTGATAGATGCATATGGGCGTCGGTCTCCTGCTGTCACTGCTTTTACAGGAGACCCACCTTCCCTTCACAAAGGATAAGGAACCTCTAAATCCCCTTTTCTGAGTCTCTCTAACTCCTCCCCAGGATAAAGGGATTGGGATTTGGGTTCATGTGCAGTTTTGGGAATTGGTTTGAGGCTAACAGGAGGGGTCTGTTCTGTTTTCTCCAAGTCCAGGCTGATGTTATCTTCACTAGAAGTAGTGTTCCTAACCCTAACAGTTTTCCCTACTAGATGTTTCCACCACTTCAGCATTTCTGCAGTAAAATCCCATCTGTCAGGACCTGTGTCATTACTTGGGTCACCTACTGGTGGCACTGTTGTTCTTGGAACCAAAGGGTGTAGTTCTAGTGGCCACCAGCAGGTGTCTCCCAGCAGATGGACTATACAGGGAATTAGACGGCACCTGATGTGGACTGCTGGGTGTATATAAGCCCGCCCTTCACTGAGGTTCAGTGCTTCAGTATTTTCCTGCAAGCCATGTCCCTGTCTGAGTTTGATCCATTCCTGATCCTGATTCATGCTCCTAGTACCTGGCTTCCTGCTCCCCCTGTCTCCTGTCCCTGTCCTGTCTTGTTCATGTGTGTTCCCTCCATTTGTATATAGTTAGGTTATTATTTAGGGTTTTGCATTGTTATTTTTACTTTTACTTACAAGTTTATGATCTACTGGTGTTGGTATTGGAAGTGTGTCTCTGTCTTAATAAACATACTTTCACTTATTCATCTGGGTCCTTATTCCTTAAGATGTAGCCAACTGATCTGATCACTCTTGCTGGATGCCAGTATGTGGTATCCCTGACACCATCTATCTCATCTTTAGCTACTCTTGCCTTTAATAGGTCCACCCACATTTGTTTCCTAGCGATAACTAGCCTGCTTTTCTCTTCACACGTGTCTTCTCTGTCTTTTCTGCTTGTTTTTTTTCCTGTCTGGCCTTAACCTTATCTACTGCCCTAGCAGGTTTTATTTTAGTCTCCTCTAGCTCCCCCAACTGGCTTAACCTCCCTGGCGGTATGATTATTTCGGATTTTAGGTGCTGTAAGCGGTACAATTATTTTGCATGGAAATTTGGCGTTTTATATTGTAGGTCTGTAATTCTTTACACTAACACACTTAAATCTGTCCAAACAAGAGTCTAGTAGATATCCCGGGTATGATAAAGTTTGAAACACAAAAACATAAATTATAATATAATAAAAAAAAAAAAAATAATAAAAAAAATTAAAAAAATAGTAATAAAATTAATTTCCACACGATTCACTATCGCTCAATTCTGCAAGTGTTCTAATTTACTATCGCTGTTTTCTAGCTGGTCTAAAGCCATTTTTGACGTAAAGGGACACTATTTGGTTGCTATGGACAATCTCCAGTTTCCAGGCAGAAAGAATAGTATATGCAATATAAAACTGCATGCAGGGCATGGGCCAAAGCACTGGGGACAAAGGGGATGTGAAATCATTTCATACAGTACTGTAATCTGTAAAATTACAGTACTGTATGTGTTATGATTTTACACTTTTTTTGAATTTCCTGCCAGGCTCCGCCCCCGTGCGTTGCGCCGCTCGCAGGGAAAGAAGCCTGGCACGAAGAGGCTTTGGAGGAGGACGGAGCCCACGGACACTGCGGGGGACATCGCAGGATCCCGGGGACAAGGTAAGTAAGGAGGCACCAGGATCCTGCGATGTAATCCCGAGTGTGGCTCAGGGTTACCGCTAATGGTCCTGAATTTTAACCCTGAGCCACACTCGGGAAAACCGCCAGGGAGGCTACGAGGGTTGTGGCTTCATGAGTCTCACGGTTTAATCCCAGTCCTCCCAGCAAGGACAATATAGGAGCCCTGAGATTAAATAGTGCAGATTTCCAGCAGCTTAGAGCACAGATCAGACGTAAAGGGTTCCATATCTGGACACATCCATTCTGGAAACGTGTTTAAACCGGTTGCATAACCCATATCATGTAACCTGGAAATACCCTCCTGGATCTCCAGGAGTAGGTATTTTCCAGGTCACTAGGACTAGTGTATACTCGGACTATCCCATCTCTCATGAGGTCTAACTGTGAAAAATTCACACTAAACTCTCGAGCTTTGCACATGGCCTGATGCAATTGTGGATCATGGGTTAACACTCCCATAGCCACTGCTTCCCTGCCTGACAAAACAACACTGTCTGCCCCTTCATCTCACAAACATAGGAGCCAACTCAAAAGGGGTTCCCTGGACCTCTGTTTGTATTGTTTTGCCAGTTATTGGAGTTTAGTTTGTGTAAACTCCCTTACTTCTTAAAATTCAACATCTCTGGGGTTGCGATAATGCACCTCCCCATCTGCTATATCCTCTCTATCATGTTGCCTTTTCCTATGCTTAGTAATGAGAGCTGTGGCACACTTTTTCTTTTCCACTAACCGATCATCATCAGAAACATCAAACTCTGGGGTTTATTTACTAAAGATAAATCCACTTTGCACTACAAGTGCACTGCAAGTGCACTTGGAAGTGCAGCTACTGTGGATCCGAGGGGGACATGCAAGGAAAAGAAAAAACAGTATTTTTTCTTGTACATGATTGGATGATAAAATCAGCAGAGCTTCCCCTCATTTCAGATCTCCCCCTCAGTGACTGCACTTCCAAGTGCACTTGTAATGCAATGTGGATTTGCCTTTAGTAAATCAACCCCTCTACCTCTTCATCCTCACTATCATTTGAGGAGAGCACGTCCTCACAATCCCAGTTTTGGGATGTGACACTGGCCCATACCCTGGCTTTACTAACAGGTCTACAGACCTTCCTTTTCCTTAAGGCATTAATTGATTTGGTCATGGGGGCTGCACACCGCTCTTGCAAATCATCAGCCTGATCAGTTGATCGTGCACACTCCGAAGCAACTGCTAGGGGGTCTTTTAATGACTTTAATTCTGCCTCTGCCTTCTCCCTTCTCTGTGATTCAGTATAGAGAGAACAAAGGAAATACCAACCCACTGTGGACACTGTCCTCTTCTCAGCTTTACTTAAATCCAACCCCTTAAAGTGGATGTAAACCCTCACATATACCCAGTGAAGTGAACAGCCCAAGATGATACACAGGGATGAAACAAATCTCCCTACATAAGTTTTACATGCATATTGGCTGTCTTTATCTGTATATGTTGTACGCATATTTTGTAAGCTAGGAATTGTGTTTTGTGTAGTTGTATGTGTGGCTTTTCTGTTTAGTAAAAGCATTGATACACTACAGAAGTCTCAGCTTCTTTGGCTTTTACCATAAGAACCTTTATTAGACACCAAGCAAAACATTTGGGGGCTTGGCCACAATTGCACTAAAGCTCAACTGAAGTAGACCCGTTTTTCTGTGGTGTGCTTAGTAGCTTGTGCCGAAGAAAAATGCTGCGTACACGTCTGATTAATAAAAAAACGTAATAAAAAAAATCTCAGCAAAATGAAAGACCAACTGTCAATTGGATTCTGGCATTGTGCTAACCTTACAGACATCAGAATACTGTCATACATGTAGGCATGACCCTACCGCTGAAAATTATTTTATGAAAAAAGATTACTATAAACATGATCATTTGAATTGAAAGGCCTAAGAGAGATAGGTAGAGCATTGATAGTCATCCTTGGCACCAACCTATTTTTAGATTATCAAATATCAATCACCCAAAAAACTAGGCAAATCAATTCTTCTATCAGTCAGATTAAGTGAAGTTCATCTTTTGTCTGTTTACGCTTTAGCTTGTCGTGGATATTGTTACCTTGTAGGACTTGAACATAACATATAACATTATATCATTACTAGGGATGAGTCGAACATACCTGGGTTAGGTTTGAGGTGGGTTTAGAGAAAATTATTAAAGTATGTTAGCTGAATCCCACTGAAGTCAATGAAATTCGAATGTTTAAAAAAAAAATCATTTTCTAGGCTAATAGGCAAGGGGCTGTCAAACAAAGAGATTGGGGTTGGGCATTGCAAGCAACCCTTTGGTGGGGAGCAGCGATTTTAAATGCTTAAATGCCAGATTTTTTTTCATCTTCATACCTGTTAAATATACCAGAGAGATTTACAAAAGACAAAAAAGAGGGTAATTCCCTTATTATTAATTCCCTTGTAATTAATACAAAGCTCACTGACTCACCAGTAGGAAGTCCAGTGCAGTCTTTGTAACTATAAATGACTATACAAAAAATTCTGAGGCTAAAGAAATCTTATGCCCAAGTAGTTACACATGAAAGGAACATGCAGTATAACTATAAGTAACAGTTTATTGAAATACATTAAATCTAATGTAAATCTAAATGGAGGTGATGTGTACCAATCACCACGCACCCTACCTACTTAGGCTTAAAATTTAAATTTTATGACAAAATGCAAAAAAAAATACAGTATGTAACTTGGAATGCCACACATAGCTTAATGCTTACAGAGAAAGAATAAAACTTCTCTAGATGATTTTCTGCTCTCCTTGTAAGTATTGAGCTACCTATGGCATTCAAAGTAAACTATGATTGGTGTGCATTTCACAACTTTTGATTTACCTTTAAAATAATAGTCAGACCCTTACCCAGGTATGCAGCCTGGGTGGCCACTGGCCTGGAAAGGGAGGGAAGAAAGAGTGCATTGCCTTCCTTCTTGGAAAATAAAATTGGCTCTGTACCCCAATCTGTGAGCCACTGTGTCCGAACACCGATCACATCACGCACGAGCGGGCAGAATGGGAGGACATACGGGTATGTTCTCACTGAAAAAAGGAAGCTCCCATCAGGCCGTTTATATATATAGTGGCTGGGCAGGAACTGGTTAAACACACACTCTAGACAGTATAGCCAGCTGGGTGATGCCATTATCTTCTCTATAGATAAGCAACATAGCTTGTCACAATCATGCCCATGTCTGATAATAGTATAATGAAGCAACAGCACACTTACAAGGTCTTACTGCTGCTCTATGCTGCTTCCCATTGTGAGAGTGAAAGTTAAATTCCAGTATTGCCTAATAGGGATGGGCTGAACACCCCCCCCCCCCCCCCAGTTCGGTTCGCACCAGAACACCTCAAAAAGTAAAAAGTTCCAGCGAACATGCAAACCCTATTAAAGTCTATGGGACACGAACATGAAGAGTCCTCATATATATATATATATATATATATATATATATATATGCAAGTTATGCCATAAAAAGTGTATGGGGATCCGGGTACTGCCCTAGGGGACATGTATCAATGCAAAAAAAAGCTTTTAAAACAATTGTTTTTAAAGGAGCAGTGATTTTAATGATGCTTAAAGAGGAAGTAAACTTTGATGGGTTTTACTTCCTCTTTATTTCCCTGCAAAGGTAAAGCATAATGGACTACTATGCATCGCATAGTAGCCCATTATGTGTCACTTGCCTGAAACCGAAGCCTGCGATGTCACCACTGTCCCCACTAGCAACGAGCATCCATCTTCACCCCTCTTCCTTCCCATGCCACGAACTCCGGCTCTGTGACGGGCCGTAGTCACATGACATCACTCCCGCACATGCGCGCAGGAGCCGTCAGTCACGACATGATCCCCTTTAGAAACGGCATGATCTGCCCTTTCTAAAGTGTGCATGCGTTGTAGACAACGGTGCGTGGCTTTATTGTAAATATCTCCTAAACCGTGGAGGTTTAGGAGATATTTGCAGCACCTACAGGTAAGCCTTAATATAGGCTTACCTGTAGGTACAAGTGGTTTTACAGGATGTACAACCACTTTAAAGTTAAACAATAAAAATGAAATATTCCTTTAAATATCATGCCTGGGGGTTCCCCTTAGCCTGCCTGTAAAGTGGCGCATCTATGGCGCCACAACGGCGTGGGGTCCCCCCCACCTTCGGATCTGGTATGGATTTTAAGGGGAGCTCCACACCAAAATGTAATCCATACCGGACCCTTATCCGAGCATGCAGCCTGGTAGGTCAGGAAAACCATACCAGGCTACATGCCCTCAACATGGGGGGGTGGGTGCTTTGCGCCCCCCCACCCCAATGCACCTTGTCCCCATGTTGATGTGGACAAGAGCCTCTTCCTGAAAACCCTGGCCGGTGGTTGTCGGGGTCTGCATTCGACTTGAACATCAAGCCTATCTCTATTGCCTAATTAGGGTTCAGTGCTGGCTCACCATTTTCTTAGAATCGGGGTGTGCAGAGTAAGGCTTCATGTACACTGGCCAACATTTATCCCAGTCACAGGAAAACACATTTACCATGTTTAGGTGAGCTTCAACCTCCCTCTCCTGAACGTGGAAGAATCGCGGTCAGGATAGGAACGTTTTGCCCATCAGCCATAGGAAAACGCAAAATGTGGCAAAACCGGACTGCGATTTTGCAACGTTTTGCATTTTCCCATAGCCATTGCTAAAAGTCTATGTGTACATCGACACATAAGCTTTTCTGGAGTTGATTTAGGAGCTTTAGCAAAAAAACCACCAAAAGCTCCTAAACTCAAGTTTAGGAGCTGTCAGTGTGTGCTAGTGTACATGAAACCTAAGATAGGTTGGGTAGATAATGTAGTGAGATGTTTGATGTATCAAAATGTTTCAACAAGCTTTAGTTCAGGTCAGAGCTACTTCTCTCCCCACACAAGACAATGAGAATGTAAAAGCAGCTCAAAACAGCCTAATGCAGGAGGAGGTCAAATGCACCTGAAAATAAAACAAAGAAGAAGACGCATTACAACTAAGGCTTTAGCTGAAATGCGTCAGTTCTTTGTTTTATTTTCACTCTTATGTAGCTAATAAATACTTATACGGATTACAGTGTTGCCAGCTTAATCTTTCTGGATATCCAATTCTGGTGTGAATGGACACACTGGTTTGGGCACCTGTGAGTGGATCTAGCAATTGAATTGGGCTCTCCCCGTAGAGCATGCTGCTCTCACTAGACTTTCTCTGACGGATTTCAGAAAAAGAGACATATGCTTAACTGTATTAAAGGGTGGCTCTTAATCTTTACATAGAGTTCACCTTTAATGCCTTTGAATCTGCAAAAAGAAATAAAGTTTAAGGATTCAATGTAAATTGGACTGATGAGTACACTGCTATTGTAATATATACGTGTGTCCATGGTAATAGAGTTTTAATGTATACTAGCTGTCTTGTTATTATATTTGAATAATAATTTTATATGACAGTATAATTACATTAAAAACAATTCCTACTCCCTTGCTATTTCATGTATTTATCATCATTTTTATCTTTACTTTCATCTCCTTCTATAAATGATATTGTAAAGAGAGTTAAATAAGTTAAACCAATGCAATTACATGCCCAGATTTAAATTATTTCAGGTATCAATTTATAAGGCTTTGCTCAGTGTGTGCAATCTGCTCTGTTCAAATAAATGCATTTGTAGCAGTATATTTATGATGTCAGCGCTGTTTCTGTGTTTGCATTCTCTTCTGAGTAATGGCCTGCATGTAAGAACTTGACATTTTAACGGTATTTTCAAACAATTTCATTCATTATCAAATAACCGCTTGTGCACTGCTTCAATTTCATACCATTTACTGGCCCTTTTAGTCACTGCTAAACAATGATTTATCAGTTCCAGCCTAGGTTTAAATGCTTATCACAGCACATAGGGTAAACAGAATGTGGAAACTGTCAAGTTATGTTTTCAAAAGGCCACACGGCATTACGTTCGCTTTTAAGCAATTTTCTGTCATGTGAAAACCAGCAGATTTTTATTCAAGTGAAAACATTAGCATTACTCTACACACCATGTGTATTGCTACATACTGTAGAAGTGATGGAACATAAAAAGTCTGGCCTGCATTGGGGATGAGATTCGGGCCATATTTTGTCAGTTCATCTACCCAAATCTCTGGCTGCTAGAATGTAAACAGCTGAGGATCCAGGCGATGTCATTGACCAAATATGTCCTCATGACCATGCACCATACACCTGCAAAAGAGATGCATGCTTTTGTGTGCTGAATGCATACCTCCCAACTTTCTGAACTTGGGAATGAGGGACATTTCAGCAAGATAGTGACCAGTGGCGCGCTATACGTTCCGCGTTCAAAAAGTGGGTGTGGTCAAACATGATAGTGGGAGGGGCTTCATGGCCGTGGTAAAACAAAACCTGGGCTTCCTCGTACCTATAAAATATGCTTTGATTACTTCCGATATACCTGGTTTTGTATACATTGAAATTAGACAGACAGAGAGCTTATAGAGGATTATGAAGGAGCTGAGGAACCCTGGGAATGAGCCAAGGAACCCTGGGATGGAGCCAAAAAATAAGTACTGCAGTACGTGTAGCACATAGTAACAAATAATGGTCATGTTCAAGTTGCGCCTTACAATGGGAGTGGCTTAAAGAGGGGTGATTAAACAGAGGCTGAGCCTAGTTGCTGTATACAGTGCAGCATTGCTTAAAAAATGATCATCAGAAGAAAATCTTATTTTAAATGTCAGAAAAATGCAATATAATACTTAGGGCTCATTCACAAGGTTTTACCGTCTCCCCAAGTGCTCCCCCTTTAGTTGCAGAGACAGCAGCCGGGGGTGTACATATACATAGGAGTTATATCCCCTAATACATTGGCGGGCACTACTGCCCACTGACCACAACCCATTCAAGTGAATGGGGACGCTCTGTCAAACACTGCTTCAAATTGTACCACACCAAACTACACAATAATGCAGTACCATGTGCTTTGGTGGCCACAAACACGCTGCTATTAACAACTAATGGCACCTGCATGCATCTCAAAAGGTCAGCATGGTTGCATGCAGTGTACGAAATGCACACGGAAACACCCCTTTCCTGCATTGTGTTCCAGTGTGAACCAAACCCTAGGGAGAGAGATTTGAGAGAGGGAAGAACCAATATGGTAAATGGAAGAAAGGAAGGAGGGATCACTATGGTACATGGAAGGCAGAAAGAAAGGCTCACTATGGTACATGGAAGACAGGGAGGATGGATCACTACTGAACATAGAAGACAGGAAGGATGGATCACTACTGCACAAGGAAGACAGAAAGGATGGATCACTACTGCACGTGGAAGTAAGAGAGAGAGGGGAGAGTTTATTCACCCCAGAAAGACCGCTGAATGGGGGGTAAACAGAAAGATCTCAGGATGGGATGGGGGGTGCACAGAGAGACCTCAGGATGAGAAGGGGGGGATGCACAGAGTGCTCAGGAGAGAATGCATAAACAGTGCAACTCAGATTCAGACAATACAGAACATTTACCCCCGTTCTCAGCACACTCACTATCCTCATCTCCTGCTGCAGAGCCCTGTACAGATGAAGCAGACAGAGTGGTGCTCTGTGTCTGTAGCCTGAGCCCAGCTTCTGTCTTACAATGATCTGATCAGATTCTGGGCACAGGCTTCACCTGAAATCAGTCTGACATATGGTGCCCACGTGTCCCAGATTGCCCGGGACTGTCCCGCAATTAGCATGTATGTCCAAGGCACCTTCATTCCGGGACAATACAGTGTCCCTGAATGAAATAGAGGACACAGCCAGTGTAGCCACCCTGCTAAATACATTTCTGGAACTGGTTGCTAGGACCAGCCCTGCCTGGCGTCTAGTGGCCAGTGATGTCACAGACTATCAGACAGGCCGGGAGTGAAGCCCGCGCCTAGTGCTGCACTACTCTCTGCACCCACCTCGGCAGTCGGCACCCCATCCTCCTCCAGTGCCCAAAGGTATTTAGCAGGGTCTGGTGTGATCTTCACTCTCCAGTGTCAGCCCACCTGGTGCCTGCTGTGTCAGCCCACCTGCCCCGCTGTGATGTCAGCCTACCCGGCACCAGCTGTGGCAGCCCGCCCACCCGCTTTGTCAGCCCACCTGCTGTCAGCTAGGAACAGATGTGCCCGACTGCTGCAACTGTTCAAGTGGCAGGCAGAGGGTTCGGCGATGGCATGAGAAAGCAGAAGTGGCAGAGGCAGTCGCCATACAATCTGCACTCCTCTCCTGTACATATTACCCACCACCATACACTCTGCATTCAAGCAGAAGTGGCAGAGGCAGTCTCCATACAATCTGCACTCCTCTCCTGTACATACTACCCACCACCATACACTCTGCATTCCCTCTTTAACATTACCGCATTCTGCACTATATAAGTAATCTCAGACTCTATTCAATAACACCCCCTTTAAGCCACGGCCCAATATTAACGCAGTTTAAACCATGCCCACTTTTCGCCACAACGCACCACATTGTTGTGCTTCTCAATGCCTAGGTCCCACTTTTGATCTTGTACACGGGCCCACTGATTTCATGATACGGCCCTGCCCCAAAAATTGGGGGGGGGGGGGTTCCTGAGTGGAAGTTTGAAAGTGTGGTCACCCTAGGCGGACTTCTACCAGAAAAATGCAACAGTATAACTATCAGGCACACACTCACCTGCCTCCTGGTCTTCAGCATAGATAGTACAGTGGGGACGGAAAGTATTCAGACCCCCTTAAATTTTTCACTCTTTGTTACATTGCAGCCATTTGCTAAAATCATTTAAGTTCATTTTTTTCCTCATTAATGTACACACAGCAC
The DNA here is from genome assembly GCA_037952925.1 of Lithobates clamitans. NCBI lineage: Eukaryota > Metazoa > Chordata > Amphibia > Anura > Ranidae > Lithobates > Lithobates clamitans. Next base: position 699,446 of record JBBGZY010000213.1, on the reverse strand, counting down.
CCCATATTGACAGAAAAACACAGAGTTGTTGACATTTTTGCAGATTTATCAAAAAAGAAAAACTGAAATATCACATGGTCCTAAGTATTAAAACCCTTTGCTCAGTATTTAGTAGAAGCACCCTTTTGATCTAATGCAGCCATGAGTCTTTTTGGGAAAGATGCAACAAGTTTTTCACACCTGGATTTGGGGATCATCTGCCATTCCTCCTTGCAGATCCTCTCCAGTTCTGTCAGGTTGGATGGTAAACGTTGGTGGACAGCCATTTTTAGGTCTCTCCAGAGATGCTCAATTGGGTTTAAGTCGGGGCCATTCAAGAACAGTCACGGAGTTGTTGTGAAGCTACTCCTTTGTTATTTTAGCTGTGTGCTTAGGGTCATTGTCTTGTTGGAAGGTAAACCTTCGTCCCAGTCTAAGGTCCTGAGCACTCTGGAGAAGGTTTTCGTCCAGGATATCCCTGTACTTGGCCGCATTCATCTTTCCCTTGATTGCAACCAGTTGTCCTGTCCCTGCAGCTGAAAAACACCCCCACAGCATGATGCTGCCACCACCATGCTTCACTGTTGGGGCTGTATTGGACAGGTGATGAGCAGTGCCTGGTTTTCTCCACACATACCGCTTAGAATTAAGGTCAAAAAGTTCTATCTTGGTCTCATCAGACCAGAGAATCTTATTTCTCACCATCTTGGAGTCCTTCAGGTGTTTTTTTTTTTTGCAAACTCCATGTGGGCTTTCATGTGTCTTGCACTGAGGAGAGGCTTCTGTCGGGCCACTCTGCCATAAAGCTCCGACTGGTGGAGGGCTGCAGTGATGGTTGACTTTCAACAACTTTCTGCCATCCCCAAACTGCATCTCTGGAGCTCAGCCACAGTGATCTTTGGGTTCTTCTTTACCTCTCTCACCAAGGCTCTTTTCCCCCGATAGCTCAGTTTGGCCGGACGGCCAGCACTAGGAAGGGTTCTGGTTGTCCCAAACATCTTCCATTTAAGGATTATGGAGGCCACTGTGCTCTTATGAACCTTAAGTGCAGCAGAATTTTTTTGTAACCTTGGCCAGATCTGTGCCTTGCCACAATTCTGTCTCTGAGCTCTTCAGGCAGTTCCTTTGACCTCATGATGCTCATTTGACATGCACTGTGAGCTGTAAGGTCGTATATAGACAGGTGTGTGGCTTTCCTAATCAAGTCCAATCAGTATAATCAAACACAGCTGGACTCAAATGAAGGTGTAGAACAGGGATATGCAATTAGCAGACCTCCAGCTGTTGCAAAACTACAAGTCCCATCATGCCTCTGGCTCTGGGTGTCATGCTTGTGGCTGTCAGTGTCTTGCTATGCCTCATGGGACTTGTAGTTGTGCAACAGCTGGAGGTCAGCTAATTGCATATCCCTGGTGTAGAATATCTTAAGGATGATCAGAAGAAATAGACAGCACGTGAGGTAAATATATGGGTGTCATAGCAAAGGGTCTGAATGCCTAGGACCATGTGATATTTCAGTTTTTCTTTTTTAATAAATCTGCAAAAATGGCAACAATTCTGTGTTTTTCTGTCAATATGGAGTGCTGTGTGTGCATTAAGGAGGAAAAAAATGAACTTAAATGATTTTAGCAAACGGCTGCAATATAACAAAGAGTGAAATATTTAAGGGGGTCTGAATACTTTTCGTCCCCACTGTATTTGACCCCGTCCCTACAGCACAGAATGAGTGGCCAGTACAGGATTACTGCTATGAGCTTCAGCAAATCACCATGATGTAAAGCAGCCAGGAGGTCCAATCAAAGAAGGTTTTCACACACAGTGAGAAAACCAGCCTGCAGGATTCTGCCTGCATCTGCGGGAGAGCCTTCAGTTACGGGGGCAGTCCCGGTGGTTCAGAGACGGTTGGGAGGTATGTGAATGTGGAAATGCATGCAATTTTATCCACTATCCAGTTCCGGGCTATTAACAAAAACAGAACCTAAATACAAAAATATTCAAAATATTAAAATTAGTGTTCATATCATATCATAGAGTATGAAGAGAAATAGAAAAAACATGCTTTAATTGCTAAACTATATAGTTTTTTCATGCAGGTGTATAGTGATGGAGATGTGATACAGGTATTAATCAGGACCAATAGTAATAAAATATGTATGAAGTAGTTCAGAGTATATAATATCTTGCACAGATGTCCCAGAGTATGTAACACCCATCACAGCTAATATGATGTGGCAGTTGGAGACATGAAAAAAGACCTCTCCTGCGCTCAGGTGTCCATGAACTGGATATGTGGTGCAGCCACCTATAGAATTAATGCCTAGCGTCTTGCAGCCCTCATTTGAACAATGGGTATTCAAGCTAAAAAAAAACAGAAAAGAAAGAGGGCGCACCAACCTAGTGCATTACCACTGATAAACTTTAATGCAGCATAAAAACAGTAAAAATTATACTCACAAACAAGCTAGTATAAATAGCTTTCAAAAAGGCTCAAAAGCGCTGTTTCTGTGGATCGACACCCCAGGACCTGTTGCCGAGAGGATAAGACCAGCGCAAATGGCTGATGGGTTACGCGTTTCAGGGGAGCACCCCTTTCTTCAGAGCCTAAGCGGGCAATGGTTGGTCTCTCGAATTGCTCTCTCTATAAATGTATGTTTGTGCCTGTGTCTACCCCACCCAATTAGTGACGACGCCCCCTCCCACAGATATTAGGCACCACCCACCCATTCGGGTTAACCCTCTCTATCCCATCCCTCTGAGTGTGATTCCCCATTTGTAGCCAAAAAATAGAGGGCAAACATCACTCTATGTAATCTGCTAAAAAGATAATGGTAGTAGTAATACTAGTACAAAAAGAAATTGATTAATTGAAAAAATAATTAGATATAAATAAAAATATAGAAATACTGGACCAGTAGATCAATTTCACTCTCACCATATACTATGTGCAACAGGGCAGGGGAAGGGGGATTAGGTGCGCCAAAACAAAGACACCTCACCTCCTTCATGCAGCTCTAATTGTGTCCCCATGCCTCCGATCTACTGGGGTGGATGATGCCAGGCTCCTCCGGCTCCCAGGAGCCATAAAAGTGCCGCATGCCATGTGTGGAACGCACGCCATTCAAAAGGCCAGGAAGTGCGGGCGTACCTGCGTTCCACCCGCAACTTCCGGCCGATCGTGGCGTCATTTCCCCCTCCTCCACAGGCGTCAGAGGTCACTGTGCGCCAGGTCCGGAAGCGTGGATGTGTTTGCGTTCCGCCCACTGCTTCCGACCGTCAACCTGTGGTGAGTAATGCGCACGCATCTCAGTACGGCCGCGCGCTCTCTACCAATCGCTCCACTACCAACATTATCATTGGCAGAGGCGCGATCTGGCTAAGCAGGACAGGCAGCATTCTGGCGGGGGCTACTAGCAGTGCTCAACCCACTTTTCTCTAAAGAAACATTGCTGAAAAATGGAGGGGAAGAAGGAATGTATAATTTAAAAACTTAATTAGTTAATTAAAAAAAAATTATTAATAAAACAAAACAAAAACAAAACAAACATACATTTATAGAGAGAGCAATTCGAGAGACCAACCATTGCCCGCTTAGGCTCTGAAGAAAGGGGTGCTCCCCCGAAACGCGTAAGCCATCAGCCATTTGCGCTGGTTTTATCCTCTCGGCAACAGGTCCTGGGGTGTCAATCCACAGAAACAGCGCTTTTGCGCCCTTTTGAAAGCTATTTATACTAGCTTTGTGAGTATAATTTTTACTGTTTTTATGCTGCATTAAAGTTTATCAGTGGTAATGCACTAGGTTGGTGTGCCCTCTTTCTTTTCTGTTTTTTTTTAGTTGGAGACATGAAACATACAGCACAGCATACAAAAAAGTGACATTGGCAGGCCATATAGTGTACAGCATACAGCAGTGGGGGCCAGTATGTAATGTACAGCATAGCATACAGAATGTGTTGAGATGTAAATATTGTACAACACAGAGTGCATCAGTGACCTATGTAATGTATAGCACAGCATATGCTGTTTAAAGAGCCTTGAACAATGACATATTGTTATTAGCCTCAAAGTTGCAATAGATTTCTGCCTCTCAGATAAGTTTCTACTAAGACCATTGATCTTTTTAGCTATCTGTAAGGGGGTAATTCTTCCCACTGACCACAAGAGTAAGGCAGACCATACACGCAGGGCCGTCTTTAAGGCAAAAGGGGCAGCTGCCCTGGGCCCTGTCATTGTTGTGGGGCCCAAAGCAGCTGCCTCATACTTGCCAACTATCTTAGTTTAAATTCCCTTGTCCTTTGAAGTTTTAGTCCTGTGCTGTGTCCCAATATCTCAGTGTGAAGTGCTGGTACTAATGCTGCCCAGCTCTGCCTTATTGTTGTGTACAGATGACTCACCTGCAGACACTGTGTTTACATGTAAATAACCGACATTCATATGTATATAGCGGCGGCATTCATAAGTAAATAGCTGCGGCCGGCGACATTGATATGTAAATAAAGGCAGCATTCATATGTATAGCATGCCCCCTGCAGTGAGGAGATGATGTGCTGTAACCTCTAGCAACCAATCAGTGAGCAGTATTACCGTACAGTAATCTCTAGCAACCAATTAACAAGCAGAAATAATTTGCTGTAACCTCTAGCAACCAGTCAGTAAGCAAGTCAGTAAGCAGTAATTATATGCTGTAACCGCTGGCAACCAATCGCAATTGCTGCCTGATCTGATAAAGTAAACTGATTTTAAGTCTAGCTGCTATTTATTGTATGTCTCAGAGCAGGTGGAGAGTGAAATTGCATGGGGGGGCCCTGCATACACGGTTCAAATCTTGGTCGTTTCAACAGGAACTGACCAAGATTAGAACCAATAATGGGCAGGCTAAATGTACCAAGTTGATCGATCAACCGATAATCACTGTCTTCTGCCGGGGGGGGGGAGCAGGAGCAGAGGGCACTGATGTTCTGTGGAGGGAATGGGAGGCACTGAGGGGGGCTGGATGCTGAAAGAGATAAGTGGGGCTTATTTTAGGGGTGCTGGATTTCCTTTAAGGTGGAACTAAACAGGAAGCTTACTGCATGTAATAGAATAGAGTTTTTACAAATGACTGTACTAGCGGAGTAGGGAGAAGAGCAGCCTGTTTATGTGTGTAGGGCACTGATGCATGAATTACCTCTTCCATGGCTTCCCAGTAATGGTTGTAGCACTTCTTAAAGCGGAGTTTTACCCAAAAGTGGTTATCTGCCTCCTCACCCCTCCAGTGCCACATTTGGCACCTTTCGGGGGGTTGAGGGGGGAGCGAGTACCTGTTTTTGACAGGAACTTATTCCCACTTCCGAGAAATCTCCCCACAGTGAGATCACTGGAAAGTTCAACCCCCCTCCTCCTTCCCCCTCCATCAGGCCATTCAGAAAGCACAGCGCACTTCACGCATGCGCAGTAGGCAGCGGGCTGTGAAGCCGCAAGGCTTCACTGCCAGTTTCGCTTACAGGCAATGGTGGCATCAGCACCCGAGAGCCAAATAAAACATCGGCTGGGGTGCCGACATGGCTGAACTCCAGGACAGGTAAGTGTCCTAATATTAAAAGTCAGTAGCTACAGTATGTGTAGCTGCTGACTTTTAATTTTTTGCTGGTGATGGCGGAACTCAGCTTTAATTAATGATGGCTGCGAGGAGGGATTAGAAGTAGCTGTCTGCCCAATCCAGACTCTGCATGTTGGCAGAGCAGCACAAGGAAATCCTCCACAAACACAGTGATCCTGATCAGGGGTAGAGCAGGGGGAGAGGAGGGGAGTGGCTACACAGCTCCTTACTGCAACCACTGTGTGCAGACTGGGACTTACCTGTGATAGGGGCCAACCAGAACAACAGCACAGCACTTCTATGAGATAAAGAAAGAGAGAGAGTCGAGAGATGACATCTGTAAAGTTCTGTTGGCGGGACACAGCTCAGATTTGCAGGATGCCCGAATGTATGTTATTAGGAAGAGCCAAAGCTTTGCCTATCAATCAAAGGGCTACAGACTGGGCAGGATAGGTAATAGGAGGAAGGAACATATTTAAGAATGGATATAGTTAGGATTTTCTTCCACTTTAAGGTACAATGCACTGGTATGAATACACAAAAATGCCCCCCTCCTCCTTATGGATTGCATTACTGGATTTAAAGTGGTTTTTTAATGCTTAAAGTGATACTAAAGTTACATTTTTTTTGTTTAAAAATAACAAACATGTTATACTACCTGCTCTGTGCAGTGGTTTTGCACAGAGCAGCCCAGATCCTCCTCTGCTTGGGTCCCTCTTTGGCAGTCCTGGCCCCTCCCTCCTGTTGAGTGCCCCCACAGCAAGCAGCTTGCTATGGGGGTACCTGAGCCAAGCCGCGGCTCCCTTTGTCCATTCAGACACAGAGCTGCGGCCCGCCCCCGCCCCCCCCCATTAGCTCACTGAGTTTGATTGACAGTAGCGGGAACCAATGGCACTTTGCTGCTATCTCAGCCAATGAGCAGGGAGAGTCTCGGTCAGCTGAGTCCCTTGTGCAACATCGCTGGTTAGAGATGGGGCTCGGGTAAGTATTGGGGGGGCTGCTGCACACAGAAGGCTTTTGATCCTAATGCATTCGATAAAAAATATTCTGCCTTTAGAACCACTTTTTTTTTACCTTAATGCCTTTGCTGCATTAAGGTAAAAAACCCTTTGGGATCAGGATCCCCCCAGCCTTCCCCAAATACTTACCTGAGCCCAATCTGGATCCAGAGCTGTGCCTGAGAGCAGCAGAGCTTTCCTCTCTCTCCCTCCTCACAGGACATGGAGGCAGCAGTGGGAGCCATTGACTCCTGCCACTGCTAATCAAATCCTGTGACGAGGAAGCAGGGGGGCAGGGCCAAGCCATACTTTCTGTGCCTATGAAGGCAGACATAGTTACATAGTTACATAGTCAGTAAGGTTGAATAAAGACACCAGTCCATCCAGTTCAACCTGAGTGAGTGTGTGTCTACAACCCTAACCCTTGTCCCTAACCCTGTACATCGCACACTCACATCAGTCCCTACACTCAATCCAAGGTCCTCATTCATATACTAGGGCCAATTTTGGACAGAAGCCAATTAACCTACCAGCATGTCTTTGGAGTGTGGGAGGAAACCGGAGTACCCGGAGGAAACCCACGCAGGCACAGGGAGAACATGCAAACTCCAGGCAGGTAGTGTCGTGGTTGGGATTCGAACCAGCGACCCTTTTTTACTGCTAGGCGAGAGTGCTAACCACTGCACCACTGTGCCGCCCATAAGACAGCACAGCTAGGGATCAAGCACGCACAAGTGCCCTCATAGCAAGTGGCTTGCTATGGGAAAACTCACCAAAGTGGAGGAGCCAGGTGGGGGACCCCAGAAGAAGAGGTTCAGAGCTGTTGCAAACTTGCGGCGGTGATGCTGTATGCGGATGAGCGATTTTAATACTAAGCCTGTAAGTTATTGTTAGATACTGTTGAGAATAAATCCTGCATATCTCAAAAGATACTGGGCCATGTAGAATTTAATTTCTTTTTTCCTATGACAGGTACTCTTTGATGGTTGTCTGCCAAAGTGTAAAGCCAGTGTGAGTGCCACCAAGAGGAGAGACAAGCTACTGGGGTCGTTGGATCAAGGGATTGCTCCTAGGACCGAGGGGAATGCTGTGCTTAACCTTTTATGATCTGGAGGTTATTAATTCTGGTAGGAAGTGAGCATTGATGGTGGTGTAGCCACACTGGGAAAGTGTATTGCAGCACTTAGAGCACACCAGGGGCGTAACTACCACCATAGCGACCCATGCAGGCGCTATGGGGCCCGCAGCCGAGTGGGGCCCAGTGAGGATAAAAGCACCGCCGGCTCAGTCTCCCAGCCAGGGGAAGAGAGAGGAAAGGAAGAGGTGAGCTGTCCGTATCAGCAGAGAGCTGAATTGCCCGATGTAAGAGCTTTCATTAGAACTTTCAGTGTTCCCGGGGCTCACGTCACATAGCTCCACCTTTTGACCCGGTACCTTTGATAGACAGAACGCCGATCCAATGCGGGACATTTGACATCATCAAAGGCGTGGGGCCAAGAGGTGGGGCTATGTGACAATGAGCCCCGGGAAGACAGAAAATTCAAATGAAAGCTATTACAGCAGGCAATCCCGCTCTCTGCTGATCCGGGTGGCTTGCCTCTTCCCCTGCATAGGTGGGGCTGTATGGGGCACAGGCAGACCAGGCTGTATTGGGCACAGGTCATGCTGTATGGGGCACAGGTCACGCTGTATTGGGCACAGGTCACGCTGCATTGGGCACAGGTCACGCTGCATTGGGCACAGGTCACGCTGCATTGACACTAGGGCAGCTGTGGCGGAGGGGGGGCTGTTTGCAGGGGGGCCCCATACAACATTTTGATATGGAGCCCTGCTATTTCTAGTTACGCCCCTGGAGCACACGCTAAAGTATTGAAGAATTGCACTCTCAATGTATCAATGGGAATTTAATGAACTTATATGAACTTTTATTTGGACTGATTGTGTATTGAAATTTATATTAAGTTGTCTTCATTTGGACTTGGGCCCTTTTCATGAAACGTTTGTACGTGATTTTTTATGAAATGTTCACACATGATTATATATGAATTGTTTTTTATATGAATTGTTTAATTCACATGTAATTTCATGTTTGATTGAACGAGGTAGTATTGAGCACCTAGCACTTTATATTTAAAGGGACAGTGCCCCCTTTTTGGATCATTATAACATAATGAACACTGACAGGTAAAGTGAATAACATTGATTATCTCATTACGGTGGCATCTAATAAAAATCAGTGGGATATATTTGGCAGCAAGTGAACATGTTGTCCCGGAAGCTGATGTGTTGAAAGCAGAAAAATAAGGCAAGCGTAAGAAATTGAGCGATATTTGACGAGGGCCAAATTGTAATGGATAGACAACTTGATTAGAGCAACTCCAAAACTGCAGCTCTTGTGCGATGTTCCCAGTCTGCAGTGGTCAGGACCTACCAACAGTGGTCCAAAGAACGACCGATGAACCAGTGACACGGCCATGGCCAGCCAAGGCATGTAGGATTCAAAGTCTGGCCTCTGTAGTTCAATCCAACAGAAGAGCTACTGTAGCTCAAATTGCTGAAAAAGTTAATCCTGGTTCTGATGAAAGATGTCAGAACACACAGTACATCGCAGTTTGTGGAGTATGGAGCTGTGTGGCAGCAGACTGATCAGGGTTATACAGCTATGCCCCGTATACACAATTGGACATTCCGACAACAAAATCCATGTTTTTTGATTGATGTTGGCTCAAACTTGTCTTGCATACACACGGTCACAGAAATCTTGTCGGAAATTCCGAACGTCAAGAACGCGGTGACGTACAACACTTACGACGAGCCGAGAAAAATGAAGTTCAATAGCCAGTGCGGCTCTTCTGCTTGATTCCGAGCATGTGTGGAACTTTGTGTCTCAGGAATTGTGTACACACGATCGGAATTTACGACAACGGATTTTGTTGTCGGAAAATTTGAGATCCAGATCTCAAATTTTGTATGACGGAAATTCCGATAAAAAATGTCGGATGGAGCCTACACACGGTCGGAATTTCTGACAACAAGCTCCTCCTATACCCACAGTTACTCTACGTTCACACCTATGCATTTTTTAGTCCGTTTTGCAGTTTGCAGAAACGAACTACAGTCCATTTAACATGGTTTCCTATGGTACACGTTCACATCTATGTGTTTTGCAGCTGGTACATTTTTGGAAAGGGTCGGGGGCTTTTTTCCTGTATTTTGCGTGTAATAGACTTCAATGGAGTCGCACCAGAAACACAAGTGATGCGATTTTTGATGCTTTTTGACCCCCCCAATTTTTTTTTTTTAATGGCGTTGGTTCCCCCCCAAAATCCATACCAGACCCTTGCAGCATGCAGCCCAGCAGGTCCATACAATACCAGCATGCAGCCCGGCAGGTCAAGAAAGGGAGGGGATGAGCAAGCGGCCCCTCCTCCTGAACCATACCAGGCTGCATGCCCTCAACATGGGGGGGTTTGGGGCGAGGGGGCTGCCCCAAAACACCCCCCCAATTTGTGAATGATTACGAGGTACATTGCACTCCTACTCATTCACCAAAAAAAGTGTAAAAAATAAAGAAAAACAGTAGACAGTTTTTGACAAGTCCTTTATTCAAAATAAAGAATGTCCCATCATAACTCCAATGTGTCTTCTTTCTCCAGTAAGGCCACCAATGTCTTCTTCCTCCGGTTTTCTCCATCCGCTGTCTTCTCCCCCCGGTGATGTCTTTTCCTCCACTGTCTTCTTCTCCCTCCAGTGATATCTTCTTCCTCTGCCACCGCTGACTCGCTAAAAAAAAAGACAGTCTTTCTCTGACGCTGGCTCCCTTCGTTGTGTCAGCTCTGCTGTCTGCATGGCCATCCAGTGACATCACCCAGAGAACCCGCCCCTTGTGACGGCACTTGACATGGCAGAGGAAGCAGACATCACCAGAAGGAGAAGAAACCACCAGAGGGAGAAGACAGCGGGGGGAGAAGAACCCACCAGAGGGAAAAGACAGCGGAGGGAGAAGAAACCATCGGAGGGAGGAGACCAGAGGAAGAAGACATCTATGATGGTACCGGAAAAAAGAAGACTTGTTGGAACTAGGGTGGGGGAAATTCTTCATTTTAAATAAAGGACTTGTCAAAAACCATCCACTGCTTTTCTTTATTTTTGATACTGCAATGTACCCCATACTCATTGACATGGGGAGGGTCAGGATCTGGGGAGCCCCCTTGTTAAAGGGGCTTCCAGATTCTGATCAGACCCGTGCCCGCAGACCCCCACAACCACCGCCCAGGGTTGTCGGAAAGAGGCCCTTGTTCCCATCAACATGTGGACAAGGTGCTTTGGGGCGGAGGAGCAGAGCCCCCTTGCCCCAAAGTACCCCCCATGTTGAGGGCATGTGGCCTGGTATGGTTCATGAGGGGGGGTGCTAGCTAGTCCCCTGCTTGGTATGGTTCGGGGGGGGGATGCTCACTCATCCCCTGCCTTTCCTGACCTGCCAGGCTGCATGCTGTGATAAGGGTCTGGTATGGATTTTGGGGGGGGGGCCAAGCCATTTTTTTTATTTTGGGGGTCTATTCCACATTTTCACAGCTCTTACTGTGAAGAAACCTTTCCGTAAACTCTATTCCTCTAGATGTAAAGCGTGCCCCCTAATCCTTTGTCATGACCTTACAGTTAATAACTCACCACCAAGTTCACTATATGGACCACTTATGTATTTATACATGTTGATCATATCCCCCCTTAATCTCCTCTCCTCAAGAGAGAATACTGTACATTCAGTTCCTCTAATCTTTCCTCATAGCTGAGCTCCTCCGTTCCTCTTATCAGTTTGGTTGCCCTTCTCTGCACTTTCTCCAGTTCCCCGATATCCTTTTTCAGAACTGGTGCCCAAAACTGAACTGCATATTCCAGATGAGGTCTTACTAATGATTTGTACAGGGGCAAAAGTATATCTCTCTCTGGAATCCATACCCCTCTTACAAGAAATAACTTTGCTCACTTTGGAAACTGCAGCTTGGCATTGCATGCTATTACTAAGCTTATGATCTACCAAAACACCCAGGTCCTTCCCCACTATGGATTCCCTCAGTTGTGCTCCCACTAGTATGTATGATGCATGCATATTCTTAGCCCCCAAGTGTATAACTTTCCATTTATCACCATTAAACCTCATGTGCCACATAGTTGCCCAATTAAACAGTGCATTGAGGTTGGCTTATAAATTGGAGACATCCTGTAAGGACGTTATTCCACATAGCTTGGTGTCATCTGCAAAGACTGAAATGGTACTTTTAATCCCGGGTCCTATATCATTTATAAAGATATTAAAAAGTAAGGGTCCCAACACTGAACCTTCAGGAACACCACTGATAACCTTAGACCAGGGATCCTCAAACTACGGCCCTCCAGCTGTTGCAGAACTACACATCCCATGAGGCATTGTAAAACTCTGACATTCACAGACATGACTAGGCATGATGGGAATTGTAGTTCTGGAGGGCCACAGTTTGAAGACCCCTGCCTTAGACCATTCAGAGTAGGAATAATTCTTTTACATAATGCGGATGGCCAGGTGCGTGTACATCCCTTACCTGGGGAAGAGATGGCACCAGGATGTAATATGGGAAGAAGGCAAGCCAAAGGAGGCAGTGACCTGTTACTAACGGCTTGGTGCCAGATACCACAGCATACCTTCATAGGTCAAGTGGAGTCCATGCCCTAGGAAACAAAAAGGGGACCTATCAATATTAGGTGGGTGGCCATGTTATGCTGTGTGGCGATAATGTTAGGGCTGTTCGGTGTAGATAAATAGTATAAATACAATATTTAAAAAGAATACAAAGGAGTGCAATGTTACCATTGTTTTAAGTGTTCATAAAGATTTGTCTTGTTCTAAAATAAAATGCATGTCACACTTACCTGCTCTGTGTAACGGTATTGCACAGAGCATCCCCAAACCTACTCTTCTGTGGTTCCCTGCTGGCCCTGTATGCGCCTTCTCCTCTGCGTGTGCCACCATAGCAAACCACTTGCTATGCGGGTGCATGTGCGGGTTTATTCCAGAGCTGGGCTATGTGCATCCATAGACACACACAGCATGGCTCTGCCCCACCCCCTGATCCTTCCTCACAGGATTTGATTGAAAGCAGCAGGAGCCAATAGCTCCCACTGCTGCCTGTGTCCTGTGAGGAGAGAGAAAAAAAATGTTTTTCCTTGCTTCCTTTTTGGTCTGTTAAAATGGATCCACCCTCACAATACACCTGACTACATTAATACAATCTATATAGTAAAACAAGTGTAGCACCCTTTATGTAGGTAGGTGCTAGAGATAGGAGTATGTAGGATAAGTAAATTTAGGCAGGCCTGGCTGCCAGCCAGGCCTGTTTGTTTTAAACTAAGCTGGGCTGGGAGTGGCTAAGGTTAGCAGCTGGTGACTCACAGGCAGCATTACTGAGGCCTCCCTCTTCTTTCTAGAAAGATCTGGAAAGAGAGGAGGAGAGGAGAGGTGGAGCTGCCTGGGGTGTTTTAGGGAGCCCTGGCTAATCCCCAACCTGGATTGGCAGGGGGCAGGCCTCCCTAAATACCTAGGGTCAGCCCAGCTGGGGAGGAATTGTTCGGATGGAAGAGCTGAAGATGGAGTATTAGGCTGTTGGGGCCCCCTGCTCTGTGGGGGGTGACCTTGGGCCAGGGGGCTCGGAGCTGGACAGGAACCCCACACAACCCAAGGGGTGTCCTGAACGGGAGCAGGAGAGGACAGCCAGGAATACTGAGAGACCACTGCCGGGCAAGTCTCCAGGGAGAGTAACTGGTCGCAGCCAGGAGGGCTGGTGAGTGATAAGTGCAGGCCTGAGAGGACTGGGGAAGCACACCTGAGAGGTCTGGGAGGATGCAGTCTGGGATGGGTGCAGAACCAGCGGTGTGTACTTTGTTGTCATGGGCAGTGGAGATGGGCAGCTGCGGCCATGAGGGCTGGCAGGGCCTGAAGATGGGTTACTGGGATCAGTATCCGCATGTAGGACAGCTAGCACCAGAGACTTTCTCTTTTCTTGCTACACTATAGGGGCCCGCTGTCCCTGCCTGCAAAGGGCGATTGCTAAGGCCTAACTGAGCCAGTGTCAGGCCGAACCACTTTGTGCTAGCTGTGCCTGGAGATTAGAGAGAAAGCAATGTGCAGGAGGAGAAATTGAGTGTATATACTGAACTGTATATAGTTGTCTCAAGCAAGTCTCAAGCAAGGGCTACCAATTCCATTGGGCATCCCATACTTCCCTTACACCATCCAAGTTCAATCCCCTCAATAAAACATAAAATCAAAGCACATGGGGGTACCATTACACTAATAATATTAGTAGTAGTTATTTCCCTCCTTCTTGAGCCAAGCAGAACTTGAGGCAAAACTTGTTTTTTCAGTTTGGATATAGAAAGGGAGGGATGTAGAAGAATTTTGCATTTCGCTTCACCCCTCGGATCTTAATCATGGAGATCCCCATGATTAAGCTCCAAAGGGACGGAGCAAAATGCATTGGGGGTCTGGCGTAGTGGGAGCCAAGGCTGAGGTTGCCATACATTCAAGACTTATGGGATTGTCTCGATGTGTGGCTTAAGGGAGACTCAGTGACAGTAGGAGCCGGGATGAATTTCCTCCCAAGACAGCACTCATAGCAGTGGACACTGAGAACTTGCACCCCTCCTTAAGCCTGAGCAGCTCATATACCGGGTTTCTTTAGGTCATAGAGAGGAATATAACTATTGACAGTTTGTTTTTTTTTTTTTTATCCATCTGTGCCCTATTGAGGAGATTTCCTTCACTTCCTGTCCCATAGCCAAAACAGGACGTGAGTGGATATCCCTCCAAAGTGAGGAAAGTCCCTGGTAGTTACCAGAACTAGTGTACCACTAGATGATTTCCCCTCTATTACCATTCTGTTGACCACTCAAAACGTTACCTTTTTTTCACTTTTGATGAAACAGTCATCAGGACAAAGAGGGAGGTAAATTTCCCTAATGGGTGCACAGGCAGCAATTAAAACCTGATAGGTGTTCCAATCCCTCTTTGCTCTATCCACAACTAAAAGGCCCATTTCATACAGATGGAACAAATGGGTCCTCCTGTCAGTTTTTCGCCGGACCCAATCGGACCATCTATTGATCTCTATAGAGCATGGATGTCAATGGACATGTGTCAGTTGACACCTGCCGTCATCCAATCTGATCCTATCCGCTAAAAACATGGATGGGAATCTGTTGCCCATCCATCTGGGGGATTGGATCAGATGACAGTCAGATGGAAACAGACAGGTAGTCCGTTTCCATCCAACAGCCCACAGAGGACAGCGAGCTGTGTCTCCACTGATGCAGAGTGGACACAGACCTGTCACCTGTTTGGTCAGCGGGGATCAGTGGATAGACCCCCTGCTAAGCTGGCAGACTCCGACCAGCGTGAAAGGGGCCAAAAAAGTTTTATCTTCCCCTTAACACTACCTCCCATCAGCCCTTCAAGCAAGCTTTAATGCCCAGGAGGTAGAGCGGTTTCTGTATCATGTGAGCACTGTTATTGACTCTCACATCAAACGATTGGGAGGCCATCCTGCTGAATCCGATCAGAAGCCTTGCCTAAGAGCTGTTATTGACTGCTCGTTCAGTGTGGTGGGAAGGTGCAGGGAGCATGCTCTCAGCACACAACCACAGACTGCCATGGACACAGAGGGCTGGGTGTTAAAGCCCACCTTGCTTGCTGCCGCATATATGTGTTATGTGGGCAGCAAGAGGTTAAAAAAAGGTCATCAATGGTTGCCTTCTTCCTGCTTCTCTGCCAGCTCACCAATGACATTTGCACCTCATTTCGTGCATGCGCTGTACCACATCACATTAATCTGCTTTTTATCCTCTAGATCTCACAAGCCCTCACAGTTCAGAAACAAGATCTCCCTGGAAGGCACTGGTGACATAGCCTTTCAAGGGGCATTTTTGTCTCACCAATGCCTCAGGGAAACCAGGAAATTACAGGTTTAGAAATCAGTATGCATAGCTGCATGTAACATGGATTTTTAGCTTTGGGAGGGAAAGGCCTCCTACTTTAAAGATATCATTAAAAGTGTTCTCCTATATCTGTTCAATAAAAGAGTAAAACAAAATACCCCTTGATCCTGCCAAAAACGCAGCGAGCTTGTTACTCCCTGTGCAGCACTGAAATCTCAAGTATTGTTGCCAACCGCCCGTAAATTTCAGCCCATTTTCGGGCTGCCGGTAAATGTCCACTACGGACAGCGACACCCGTAAAAAATATGACTGCGGGCTGTCCATGCAACTGCGCATGCACTGTTCCGAAGCCTGTCGGGCTCGGGAAACCTCTTACATGCTTGGCCGGGTGGCGCATGCACAGTAACACAATGCCGCCACGTGGAGCCATTTAAACAGAAGGCAATTGTTCCTATCGGCGCCCCACCAATTGCTACAGCTGTGTGAGGGAATAATAAAAGGGGGCAGAGGAGGACATTACTGGGGGTGTAGCCGTGCAGGGGGCAGAGGAAAACACTAATGTGCCTGTGTGGACTGAGAGTTGAAAGGTGCACAGGAGCCTGGAGGACACTGATGTGGAGAAGTAATATGAAGGGGGACAGAGGAGGAAACTACTGTGAGGGGGTAAGGAGGATACTACCATATCCATGCAACCTTTGATTATCTCCTGTATCCTGTCCGCTCCGCAGCCTCTGATCATATCCTGTCTGCTCCGCAACCTCTGATCATATCCTGTCTGCTCCGCAGCCTCTGATCATCTCCTGTATCCTGCCCGCTCAGCAGCCTCTGATCATCTCCTGTCTGCTCCGCAGCCTCTGATCATATCCTGTCTGCTCCGCAGCCTCTGATCATATCCTGTCCAGTCTGCAGCCTCTGGTCATCTCCTGTCCGCTCTGCAACCTCTGACCATCCCCTCTTACTGTATCATGTCCGCAGCCTCCGACCATCTCCTGTTACTGTATCATGTCCGCAGTCTCTTGCCATCTCTTGTATTCATGGTTCCCTCAATGAACTGTAGATACCCTGTGCTGGCAGCAATAATGCAGCCCCAGCCCATGACACTCCTCACCTAGTTGCCACCACACACACTTGACACCATCTGAACCAAATAAGTTCAACTTGGTCTCATCAGACCACAGGACATGGTTCCAGTAATCCATGTCTTTAGTCTGCTTCAGCAAATTGTTTGTGGGCTTTCTTGTGCATCATCTTTAGAAGAGGCTTCCTTCTGGGAGGACAGCCGTGCAGACCAATTTGATGCAGTATGCGGCGTATGGTCTAAGCACTTACAGGCTGACCCCCCACCCCTTTAACCTTTGCAGCAATACGTCTATTTTCCAACAACAACCTCTGGATATGACACTAAGCACGTGCAATCAACTTCTTTGGTCGACCATAGCAAGGCCTGTTCTGAATGGAACCTGTCCTGTTTAACCGCTGTATGGTCTTGGCCACCATTCTGCAGCTCAGTTTCAGGGTCTTGGCAATCTTATTATAGCCTAGGCCATCTTTATGTAGAGCAGCATTTCTTTTTTTCAGATTCTCAGAGAGTTTTTTGCCATGAGGTGCCATGTTGAACTTCCAGTGACCAGTATGAGAGAGTAAGAGCAATAACACCAAATTTAACACACCTGCTCCCCATTCACACCTGAGACATTGTAACACTAACGAGTCACATGACACCGGGGAGGGAAAATAGCCAATTAGGCCCAATTTGGACATTTTCACTTATAGGTGTACTCACTTTTGTTGCCAGCTTAGTCTCAGTTTAGACATTAATGGCTGTGTGTGGAGTTATTTTGAGGGGGCAGCAAATTTACACTGTTATACAAGCTGCACACTCTCTACTTTACATTGTAGCAAAGTGTCATTTCTTCAGTGTTGTCACATGAAAAGATATAATAAAATATTTACAAAAAGGGAGGGATGTACTCACTTTTGTGAGATACTGTATGTAGACACAGGAACAATAACCCCCCTCATACCCCTCGATGCACCACATGCTCTATCACTTGAGAGGAACCAAAGGAAGCAACCAGCATGGGACTAACCACATATTGGACAATCTATGATTGATGCTATCTTTGTTGTCTGGAGGGTTAGATGAACACCAGCTGTTGCACAAGCGTGCACTAGGAATGGCTCTCAGTTTGCTTTTGGAGTCTAATGAGGAAGGGCATGCCTGTGGGACCCATTGAGGAGCTGCACATGTGCTGATTTACCTGCATGACCCACAGCACAGCCGATCCAGTTCTACCTCTTAGCTGGATTGTGTGGAGTCTTGGATGAATGTGATCACCCATTCCTACTTGAGCGCCATATGAGGAAGCAGGACAGCGAGTACACACACCTTACATGACCATTGATTTCTCTATGTGACTTTGACTGTCTGTATCCTGCTTGCGGGGATTGCTATTTGGCTTTCCCCCTCACCTCGAGTGGCATTGCATGGGATGATCTACGGTATAACCTTATCTCACTGAGAGACCTCCTACACTCCTCAGCCTCCAGTGTCCCCTTATCCCTTGCTGTGGTCTTCCTGACAGGATCATTGCTTTTTCAGTCTTTTATTGACTGGGCATTGTTATTACCTTTCAGGTTGTAATTTCTCCAGTGTTCACCCAGCAGCCAGACTGACCCCCATTTATCCCTGTATTTGATCAGCTACTGCATTCGCCCATTGTGGCCATAAGGTGTGGAGCTCCTCATTCAGGGCACTGGGAGCTACTGGCTCCAGTACATCTGTGGTGATTGCATTTTGGAGTTTCGGGGTACTATCTTGTTTTTCAGGTGGGTGTATTTGGTTCCAGTTCTGCAGGGAGTAGTTCAGTGGTCCCATTTTTTAGGGGGATGTAGGTGTTGGTTTAGTGTTAGCGGTCTATTGTCTTTGGGAGGCAGGGGTGGGGGAGGCTAGATTTTTTATAGATATTTTATGGAGAGATATGTAATGTTTTATACCTATCTGAATAAATTGCAATGAGGAGTTAACCCTTGGGTGTGCACATTTTTTATTTTTTGTGACATATGCAGCTTGTGAACACATCCTACCATCATATGGAGGTACCCTCATATTTAGGTATTTATCAGGCTCACAGTTTTTTCCTTTTTTTACGAGGTGCTCTGTAGCTCAGATCAGGAGCAAGCAGCTTAGGGTGACAATGCTGTTCCGCCATAGATAACAGTGCAGTGAATGAGCATTGTCACTTTAGGGCAGAAAGTGTATTACTGGCAGGATTATCAGGTAAGAATAAGGCCTTTTGCACATAGAAAATGTTATATTTTTTGCATACACTCGTATGCTATAGCAGAGGCATAACTAGAACCTTAAGGGTCCCATTGCATGAAGGGAACCCTGTCCCCTGGCCGGGGCCCTTATCTCCATGCCCATGGCCGTACCCTCCGAGCTTGGTGGTGGAAAGCAAGAACCCTATTGCAAAGACAACCTTTGCGACCTTGGTAGTTCTGCCACTGGTGTCAGTATATATATTTCTTTATTATTATTTTTCTACCATTTTCATTTTTTATCATTTTTTTAGGAGCCCTGTTGGGGGGCTCTGTTGAAATATCAGGGGTCTAAACAGAAGTCTGATGTTTCACTTTTAAGACAGAGATAGGAGATTGAGGACACTGCTGAATGCCTGTGGGAGGGAGAGGAGAAGAAGCTGTCTTTCAGCGGCTGCAGGAAGAAAATGGGAGGGGATTGTTTCCTCTATATGCCGCCCCTGCCACCCCTCCTACCCAGGTGTACAGGGAAACTGCATGGGCCATCTGGAGCATGGGGCCGGGTCACAATTGCGACCCCTACAGTCATGCCCCTGTGCTATACTCATGTTTATCTAAGCAATGGTGTATACCTAATTACAGCTGCGCACAGCCATTCATGTCTATGCTCAACTGTACACAGCACCTGGCCTTCTCAGACAGGGGAAATACACTGGAAATTATGTTGCATATGCTCAGCGGTCTATAAGAAAAAACCTTTAAAAAAAAAAAGAAAACTAATACAGCTAACACATCTAAGGACTTGCAATCTGCAATATATAACATTTCGTTCTTGGGTTTAGAATAGACGTTTTTTGCTGCCATATGCTCTAGATACTTACTATTAGCACAGAGAAAAGGAAAACATATTGCACATATTTTACCAAATAAACTTAACATTGCATTTCAATAGGTACCAATTTATTAAAATCTAAAAAAGATTTATAGATCCCCATATACATAAAATTAAACTAATATTTTAATTATTTCATTCACATTTAGGTTAAAAAACAAGCATATACGACAGTAAAATACTAATGTTATACAATTGTTGATTCTGCAATGTACCTGATAAATGGCAGTGTCTTTTGTTATTAGCCTAGCAAACCTTTTCTCCTTAGTAAAGCTCTTTCATGGAAGATTTTGCTTGTATTAGCAACATTTGTTTGATGTTAATAAAGCTGCTTTTGCTCTTCTTAGGGCAGCTGGTTTTGGCATCTGGCCTTATGTTTATGTTTTTTTGTTTTGTTTTTTTTTTCTTTTCTTTGGGTTACAAATGTAGCAGCTTCTGCCACCATGTGGCTTTCTCGCCTACGCTGCACAAAATACTAGTTGAATTCTGCTGCCATCTTGTGATCAAAAATAAGTACAGGATCAGATTAATAGAAATGGTATTAACAAAAATTTCTGAACATGAGCTTACAACAGTTAATTTTAGTTTAAGTGCATTATAAGGTGGTCTAAATTCTGCATGTGGCCCCCCCACAAGCATAAGCAAAGAATTTCAAATACAACCACATTAAATGAGTATACAATGATTGTATGTATAATCAGTAGGTATATTTATTTATCAGGCAGAAAGTACATCATTTCCAGGCATCAAACAACCTTATCGGGCTTTGCATGCTGGGTGTATATTAATAAGAATACTACTTAGAACATAAAATGTATTTTTTTTTTTTTATGCCTGTACCTTCAGCTTGATGAGTAAATACATATACCCATTATAAATACGATCCACATGGACTCAGTGATTAAATGTGGACTTTCTAGAGTGGGAGCAGGCGAGCTCAGGGTTCTGTGGTACCCGTGCACAGCAAGGTCTGAAGCTGACAAATAAAATTATTCCTGCGCTACCATGTGCGGAGGGAGAGAAAGAATATAGAAATAATAAATATAAAACTGGGAAAAGCTGCCTACACCGGATAGGGTACACCCTGCCCCTATTGGTTAGGTAAATAAATAGAAATATGGTGCTACGCTAATCCATTCGAAAAATGGTACATAAATATGTGAAAATATAAAGAAAGTGACAGTGCTGATATCTATTAGTCAAGATATCCTGAAGGTCTATAAAGTGACTGTGTTATACTAACGTGCTTATATACAACATAAAACACGCGATAAAGCAACATGTGACCAATACCATGTGCAGAGTAAAAAATGTGCAGAGTAACGTGCTAACATATTGCTAATATATTCACTTTTTACTCTGCACATGGTATTGGTCACATGTTGCTTTATCGCGTGTTTTATGTTGTATATAAGCACGTTAGTATAACACAGTCACTTTATAGACCTTCAGGATATCTTGACTAATAGATATCAGCACTGTCACTTTCTTTATATTTTCACATATTTATGTACCATTTTTCGAATGGATTAGCACAGCACCATATTTCTATTCAAGGTCTGAAGTTGAATAAAAATGGCGATCACCCCGATTTTTTAAAGTAAGGCGCACATGGAAGGGCTTTGCACAGCACATACAAATCAAAAGTTTTCCCCAGCACTCTTACCAGCTGGGCAGAAAAAAATATACATGGAAGCCACACTGCCTCATCTAGGCCACCCTGTATAGTGTGGTCCTAACTCTAGTTTTTAAGAGTATGAAGTTGGTTCCCCTTGCAATGGTGGACACTTTAATATATATGTTTTCAAAGAATTGCGAGTGCTGGATGGAATATTCTTTTAGAGGTGTGCCACTTTTTAGGAAGTTATTAGGCAGGCTTTTTGAAATATATACATTGTATATAATTTGTGACATGGGGAAAGTTTAGCTCAGTGGTAGTAGATGTTATTTTTGTACAGTAGGTTCATGTCACACAAGCATTATAGTTAAGGACATGATAGCCCACTTTTAATAAAAGGGAAAAACAAAAGCCCGCCCAGGATTCCCACACAGGGGTTTCAACTTCAGTCAGCAAACACAAATGAAAAATACAAAGCCATCTGGCTCTCTGATCAGCAGAACCTCTGCTTGTTTTGGGCTCCCACACCACTTGCTATTTAGGCTCTCAGCCTAGGTGACAGCACCTTGCTGTTCAGACCCACATGGCCTCTTGACAGGGTTTTCCCAGAACCTCCAGATTGCACCCACCAGAGACTTCCAGATTCTTTCCAGCCCTTCTGGCCTCCGAAGCTTCCTCAGTCTCCCAGACTCTCGGCATTAGCCAGACTTTCCCAGTCCTTGGGCCCTGAATCACCCACACACGGGCTGTAGTCTCCACCAAGTACTCCCAGCTCTCCTGACAAGGTTCTGTCTTCAAACAGCTCCAACTCCCACCACCTGCTTTCACTAGCCCATCCTTATAAGGGCTGTGTGCACCTGGACACACACCCTGCTTGTTACCTACAACATCCGGACACTGGGTTGAAGATTCTGTCCCACCCAAGACTTTTAGGAACTTCCAAACTACAGAGTCCCATCCCCAAATAGCAAAATCCAGAGAAAGCTGTTTTTCTCCTCTCAAAATAATTACTCCGTAGTCCTGCACATGCAAACCCTGTGTCCTTTTTAAAACCAATTTTCCAGGGGAAGGGAGTCTCACTATCAGCATTTTTCACGTGAACTGTTTATGCTAATGTGTGTCATACTGTATTGTCAGCAGGTTAGGCAGTAAATTTAAAGGATAACTCCACTATGGTGGGAAAAAAATCTAGACACACAAAACTGAGACACATGCCATATTATAATGTAACATTATTAAAAATTACCTTTTAATCTGTAGTACTATAGCTCTCCAAAATTCAATGCAATATGGCAACCTGGAAGCCTTCTTTATACAGTTAGGGTAAGGAACACACCCAGAAATGTAATCTTCTACTTGTGTGATTGTTAGTACAGAGTACTACTACCAATATGATATGGACACTTCCTGTTAGCTATCCAATGGCAGGTCCTCTCAGGATCCAGAACAGGAGTCAGCAGCAAAGGCGTCAAGACGGATGTCATGGACAGGACATCTGCAACGCTGAAGTCTGTTTACTGGCACTATGCTGTTCAATGGCTTAGCAGAAATCAAGGCCCCATGTACAGCATAGAGCTAGAATCATGAGTTATAGAAAGTGATCTGAACATTAAAGTAAAAAATACAACAAAAATAGTCTTTGCGCTAGAAATGTTCAATCCAAAAGTGATAACACACTGACCAAGGAATCCCTTATCGAGAATACTTAATGTGAAACAATCTGGCCAGCATCATGCTTCCTGCAGTACAGTGATCAACGGGATATTGATAGCTGTGGAAACAAAATGGAATACGAGCGCACAGGCCCATGGTGCAATAACGTCTTTTATTGGATATAAAAGAAAAAAAAATCGATACACTCACAAGTGCAGTGTTAGATCGCTCGGTTCTCAGTGTTAGAGCTGATGCTGCATCCACCTAGGTAACTATAAATCTGCAAAAACCACAAACCCCATACTTCTCTTTTAATGGAATCCATTAACCCCCCCAAATGTCAGCAGAACTAGTGTCTCCATTGGAAGATTTCCCCTCTATTACTGTTATGGGGACAACCAAAAATTTGGGATTTTCTTTTACTTTCACTTTTAATTAAAATGGTAAACAGGACAAATAGAGAGGGTGTATTTTCCTAATGGGGGCACAGACAGCAATAATAATCTAATAGGTGTTCAAATCCATCTCCACATTGTCCCAAACTAAAATAAAAAAAGTTTTGCCTTTAATTTAGTTTTTTTTACTTTAATATATGTCCTAAAAGTGCAACATTATACTTTAACTTAGGTAGTTAAGAAGTATATATACACTTCTTGGGACCCGCTTATTCATATCAATGCCATTTTAGGACCACTTAAATATAAACTCCAGGTATGATCTTTATTGCACGTGTATGTAGCCAGGTGATGGGCTACAACATTATGGAGAAGGAGACCGTCTTTTAGTCTTCTCTCCCTCTTCTCTCCCTCTTAGCAGAAATCAAGGCCCCATGTACAGCATAGAGCTAGAATCATGAGTTATAGAAAGTGATCTGAACATTAAAGTAAAAAATACAACAAAAATAGTCTTTGTGCTAGAAATGTTCAATCCAAAA
The DNA here is from genome assembly GCA_037952925.1 of Lithobates clamitans. NCBI lineage: Eukaryota > Metazoa > Chordata > Amphibia > Anura > Ranidae > Lithobates > Lithobates clamitans. The sequence goes on along the minus strand of JBBGZY010000213.1, from coordinate 675,569 downwards.
GTGATAACACACTGACCAAGGAATCCCTTATCGAGAATACTTAATGTGAAACAATCTGGCCAGCATCATGCTTCCTGCAGTTCAGTGATCAACGGGATATTGATAGCTGTGAAAACAAAATGGAATACGAGCACACAGGCCCATGGTGCAATAACGTCTTTTATTGGATATAAAAGAAAAAAAAAATCGATACACTCACAAGTGAAGGTGAATAAGCAGCGTCAAACAGTTCCTCCAATAGAGAGCCTTAGCAAGGGACACATCCGTGCTTCAGAGTAGATGAGACAACTGGATGAATGGATGGACTGGCTCCACAGACACAGGCTCATCAAGCAGCTGCCGACAGGCCGCGAGTGAGCCACTCACTGACTGAAGAGACGGCCGGTCAGGAGAGGGCTGTTTGTGAACATTAAAGTAAAACTATAGACAAATTGTTTTTTTTTACATTTAAATAAAGGGTTATAACCTCTGTCAGTGTTATTTTTGCCATCTGTGTCCTATCGGGGAGATTTACCTTCACTTCCTGTGCTATAGCCAAAACAGGAAAAGAGAGGAAATCCCTGAAAATTAAAGAAGTACAGCCAAAGCTCATTTGCTGTACTCCTCCTCTGGAACACAGGAGCGCAGTTCATTTTGCACTCCTGTAACTCGTTTTCAGCAGTCTACTGACGTCACAAAGCCGGTCCAGGCTCAGGCAAGATCGTGACACTAGGATCAGGATCTGCCCACATGCCTAGACCAGCACCCGGCTCAGCCTCTCAGCGAATCACTAAGAGCTTGAGCCAACCGTTCCCGCCCCTCCACAGCCCAGCACTCCAGTGAGCGAGGAGGGGGCAGAGCAGAGAGCGGCAACTGACAGTCACCAGCTCTCTACTCAAGGAGCTGTGAGAACCGAGTAATCTGCAGTGTTAGATCGCTCGGTTCTCAGTGTTAGAGCTGATGCTGCATCCACCTAGGTAACTATAAATCTGCAAAAACCACAAACCCCATACTTCTCTTTTAATGGAATCCATTAACCCGCCCAAATGTCAGCAGAACTAGTGTCTCCATTGGAAGATTTCCCCTCTATTACTGTTATGGGGACAACCAAAAATTTGGGATTTTCTTTTACTTTCACTTTTAATTAAAATGGTAAACAGGACAATTAGAGAGGGTGTATCTTCCAAATGGGGGCACAGACAGCAATAATAATCTAATAGGTGTTCAAATCCATCTCCACATTGTCCAAAACTAAAATAAAAAAAAGTTTTGCCTTTAATTTAGTTTTTTTTACTTTAATATATGTCCTAAAAGTGCAACATTATACTTTAACTTAGGTAGTTAAGAAGTATATATACACTTCTTGGGACCCGCTTATTCATATCAATGCCATTTTAGGACCACTTAAATATAAACTCCAGGTATGATCTTTATTGCACGTGTATGTAGCCAGGTGATGGGCTACAACATTATGGAGAAGGAGACCGTCTTTTAGTCTTCTCTCGCTCTACTGAGATACTGATGTTATGTTGCACCATTCTCTTTCGGTCAGCAGTGGGAATGCTAAAGCCAAGCAAGCCCACAGACATCTTTGCAGAGCACTGAAAATCCTAGGAGTTGTAGTTTTAGATAGCAGCCATATAATGGAGCCAATTGACTCCTTATACTACAGATCCCAATATGCACTGTGCAGTAGGAGAAGTAAGAGATGATTTTTATTAAACTGTCCTGAAAAATTCTCTCTTGGAACTGAGGGAGTTAGAGAAATAGCACCTCTGTCTGGATATTCACCTGCCAGCGGGAGACCATACCAGCGGAGATCCGAGCCTGAAACTGGGAGAGAGGACACTCCTGGGCAGTGCAGCACAGCCCACATCACAGCACCTGCAGTGACTGGAGCATCCACTTACCTCTGCTTCCCACCACAAGGGGAGAGCCTGGGGGGCACCCCCTTCTACAACAGAGGTCACTGCAGCATCCTGGGGAAAGGCCTAAATCACCCATCGCTGATACTGCTAGCAGAGATTGAGCCACTGAGAGCAGGTCACTTACTGTACCCAATCCATATTGCACTCTATACTACACTTATTTCAGTCCTAGACTGCATCTATACCAATCCTATACCACATTTGAACCACATCTACCTTGATCCTGTGTTGAGATGGTACCATACCAATACCATACCTATACTGCATGCAGAGACTGTTTTTAAGTGCGCCTACACTCTTAAAGGGCCCCAACGATAGCCAGCAGAACATCTCAAAGGGTTGCCCCTCCCATAATATTTATTCTGCAAGTGCCCTTTGTTCCCCTGCTCCATCCCTCCTCTATCATCCTCCTTTTCTTTTGGACAGTGCATGTCCAGTCAGTCTAGGACTAGCATCACCAACATAAATGCATTCTGGCAGTGTAGTTCCAGAACTCAATAGATGAAAGTTTACTACTGAACTTGAGGTGGTCATGCTACTGCTTATGCAGATCTGGACACCAAATGTCATCTTATGTCTAGTCCTTACTGTTAATCACTTTATATGCTAAATAGCGATGAGCTTCATGTTCGAGTCGAACCCATGTTCGACTCGAACATCGTCTGTTTGACCGTTCGTCGACTTGCGAACGATATGGGCCGTTCGCGCCAAATTCGTGTGGTGCATCACGGCCCATAATTTACTGCGGCATTGCAGTGCTTTGCTGGCTGATGATTGGCCAAGCATGCACTATGACCCGCATGCTTGCCCAATCACAGCGCCATCAGTAGAGAGAGCTGTAATTGGCCAAAGCCATGGTGGCTTTGGCCAATTATGGCTCAGGGGGTTTAGAACACGCCCCACACTATATAAGGCCGCCTGCACGGCGGCCCTGGGTAGTGTGTTCCGGCGTGCTGAGAGATAGAGAGACAGAGAGAGAGACAGTGTCATTTCATTTGAGTTAGATTAGGCAGGACAGTCAGTCAGTTAGCTGCACTTACAGTGTATTGTGTATATATATATATATGCATCCCAGGTGTTGTATGTATATATGTATATATATATATATATATATATATATATACACATACTATATATATATATATATATATATATATATATATATATATATATATATATATATATATATATATATATATATATTTATACATATTTATACACTGTATTCAGTTTAGCTAGATCCGTTCCCGTTATCTTCCTACTGACAGGCAGGCTTGTCTTGCTACAGTATTTACAGCTACCTGAAGAAAATTGCTGGTGTTCTTTTGATCCTATTAATACCACAGTCAGGCAGCTAGACTATTTACAGTTAGTGTAGTGCGTCCTCCTCACAGTGTTCAGCTAAAGCTACAAGTTAGTTTAGTGTGACCTCTGCACAGTGTTCAGCTAAAGCTACAAGTTAGTGTAGTGCGTCCTTTGAACAGTGTTCAGCTAAAGCTACAGGTTAGTGTAGTGCGACCTTTGCACAGTGTTCAGCTAAAGCTACCTGTAGAAGGTTGGTGGTGTTTTCCTGATCCTATCACTACCGCAGGCAACTAAATTATTTACACATTAGTGTAGTGTGACCTCTGCACAGTGTTCAGCTAAAGCTACCTGTAGAAGGTTGGTGGTGTTCTCATACTGTAGGCAGGCAGTTGATTTTGCTAGCTGCAGTATCAGTATATATATATATATATATATATATATATATATATATATATATATATATCCCAGCTTTGTGCAGCTACAGGCTCTTAGTATGTCTGGAAGGCCAACAAGGAGAGGCAGACAGTCACAAGCCAATAAAAGAGGGCAAGCAGGCTCTGTGTCTAGAGGCAACGGTGCTGGTCGTGGAGACGGTGCATCCTCATGAGCACATGGTCGTGTTGTGCCGCAACATGCAGAAGACTTGGTCGAGTGGATGACCAAGCCGTCCTCATCCTCCCTCACCCATGCTCAGGGTACTATGTCTGGCAAAGCAGCTGCCAACGCAGCCTTTTCCCTCGGCTCAATGGCATCGGTGACTCCTTCCCTAGCCCCACCATGTCCTCCTGAGGAGTCCCTCGAACTGTTTGACCACAGTGTTGGGTACATGCTTCAGGAGGATGCCCAGCGTTTAGAAGGCTCTGATGATACTGAGCTAGATGAAGGCAGTAACGTGAGCACGGACAGAGGGGGTGCCCAAGAAGATTGTGGAATGTGCGGTTCCTCAGTGGCAGGTACCCAAACGCCACTTTTTCTCACGGAAGGCGATTCCGGCTCTCTACCAGCATGTGGAAGGCAATGTCTTGGCCTCGTTGGACAGGGCGGTCGGCGGTAAGGTGCATATTACTGCTGACTAATGGTCCAGCAGGCATGGACAGGGACGTTACCTAAGTTTCACGGCGCATTGGGTCACTCTGCTGGCAGCTGGGAAGGATGCAGGACAAGGTGCAGTAGTGTTGGAGGTTGTTCCACCACCACGCATCCAAAATGCCACTACTAATGATTGTGACACACCTCTCTCCTCCACCCCCTCCTCTTCTTCTTCCTCCATGGCCTCTTCCTGTGCTTTGTCCTCGGAACCAGCGGTGCTCCGTAGGCATTCAAGGGTCTACGCAAGTACGCAGGCCAAAAGACGCCATGCGGTGCTTGAGCTGGTGTGCTTGGGGGACAGGAGCCACATTGGGACAGAGGTTCTGTCAGCTCTCCAGGGGCAGGTTCAGAGGTGGTTAACGCCACGCCAACTTAAGGCAGGAATGGTGGTTTGCGACAATGGCACCAACCTCCTCTCCGCCCTCTGACAGGGACAACTGACCCATGTGCCCTGTTTGGCTCACGTCCCTAACTTGGTGGTGCAGCGGTTCTTGGGCAGGTACCCGGGCTTACAGGATGTCCTGAGGCAGGCCAGGAAAGTCTGTGTGCATTTCCGCCGGTCATATAATGCCAGTGCTCGGCTGGCAGGCCTTCAAAAAGGAGTTTAACCTGCCCAAGAACCGCCTAATCTGTGACATGCCCACCAGGTGGAACTCAACGTTGGCCATGCTGCAGCGGCTGCACATGCAGCAAAGGGCCATCAATGAGTACCTGTGCGACTATGGCACCAGGACAGGGTCAGGGGAGCTTGTTTTTTTTCCCCACGCCAGTGGGCCATGATCAGGGATGCATATACTGTCCTGTCACCATTTGAGGAGGCCACGAGGATGGTGAGCAGTGACAGTGCATGCATCAGTGACACTGTTCCCCTTGTCCACCTGTTGGAGCACACTTCCAGCTGCGTGGAATAATGGACAGGGCACTTGAGGCAGAACAGAGGCAGGAAGAGGAGGACTTCCTTAGCTCTCAAGGCCCCCTTTATCCAGACAGTGTTCCTGCGTGCCCGCCGATCACACAGGAAGAGGACGAGGAGGAGGAAGAGGAGGAGGATTGTGTCAGTATGGAGGTGGAGCCTGGCACTCAGCATCAGCAGCAGTCTTTAAGGGATCATCCCAAGAAACACATGGACTTGTACGTGGCTAGGAGGAGGTGGCTGCGGACCATGTCATCCTTAGTGACCCAGAGGACTCCGGACCAAATGCCTCAGCAAACCTACGCTGCATGGCCTCCCTGATCCTGCAAAGCCTGCGTAAGGATCCTCGTATTCGTGGTATCAAGGAGAAGGACCAATACTGGCTGGCAACTCTCCTTGATCCACGTTACAAGGGTAAGGTTGCGGACCTTATCTTGCCGTCGCAGAGGGAGCAGAGGATGAAACATCTTCGGGAGGCCTTGCAGAAAGGTCTGTGCAACGCGTTCCCAGAGACTGGAAGGTTACAAACTCCTGTTTCTGGACATCGTGTTGCTGAGGCTTCGGTCAGTCAAAGAAGGAGCGGTGGAGAAGGTGGCCGTCTGACCGATGCGTTCAGACAATTTTTTAGTCCACAGCCTCAAGGTATGATCGGTTCCAGCAACCATCGCCAGCGTCCGTTTTACATGCAAAATACAGGAATACCTAGGGGCAAGATCTGACTTGGACACCTTTTCCACTGAAAATCCTCTGGGTTACTGGGTCTTGAGGATGGATCACTGGCCAGAGCTTGCACAGTATGCAATTGAGCTACTGGCCTTTCCTGCATCCAGCGTTCTTTCGGAACACACATTCAGTGCTGCTGGAGGCTTTGTGACCGATCACAGGGTGCGTCTGTCCACCGACTCAGTCGATCGACTGACCTTCATAAAAAAGAATCAGTCTTGGATCACCACCAGCTACCAAGCACCTGATGCTGATGTAACCGAATAATTTTTTTTGAAATGTCAGATCCCTTCAAAGACTGCCTATGCTGATGGTGAGTGACTATCCTGTTATGCTGAGTAATTATCCTCTTCCTCCTCAATGATCATGCTGATAGCTTGTAAGAACATTTTTGGTTCTGGGCGCCGCCACCAGTGCCTAAGGCCCAATTTTTAAGCCCCTGTTTAACAAGGGCATGTAATTACAATTTTTGATGCAATTCTTTGCAGCAGGGCTAGTTCCTGCGCTCCAACTAGAGTATCTGTGAGGGGTTGCAGTGTTGTGGCACCAGCACCAGTGCCTAAGGCCCAATTTTTCAGCCCCTGTTTAACAGGGGCGTGTAATTACAATTTATGATGCAATTCTTTTGCAGCAGGGCTTGTTCCTGCGTTCCAACTAGAGTATCTGTGAGGGGTTGCAGTGTTGTGGCACCAGCACCAGTGCCTAAGGCCCAATTTTTCAGCCCCTGTTTAACAAGGGCATGTAATTACAATTTTTGATGCAATTCTTTTGCAGCAGGGCTTGTTCCTGCGTTCCAACTAGAGTATCTGTGAGGGGTTGCAGTGTTGTGGCACCAGCACCAGTGCCTAAGGCCCAATTTTTCAGCCCCTGTTTAACAGTGGCGTGTAATTACAATTTTTGATGCAATTCTTTTGCAGCAGGGCTCGTTCCTGCGTTCCAACTAGAGTATCTGTGAGGGGTTGCAGTGTTGTGGCACCAGCACCAGTGCCTAAGGCCCAATTTTTAAGCCCCTGTTTAACAAGGGCATGTAATTACAATTTTTGATGCAATTCTTTTGCAGCAGGGCTTGTTCCTGCATTCCAACTAGAGTATCTATGAGGGGTTGCAGTGTTGTGGCACCAGCACCAGTGCCTAAGGCCCAATTTTTCAGCCCCTGTTTAACTGGGGCGTGTAATTACAATTTTTGATGCAATTCTTTTGCAGCAGGGCTCGTTCCTGCATTCCAACTAGAGTATCTGTGAGGGGTTGCAGTGTTGTGGCACCAGCACCAGTGCCTAAGGCCCAAATTCTCAGCCCCTGTTCAACAGGGACATGTAATTAGAATTCTTGATCTAATATTTCACAGCAGGGCCCGTTTCTGAGCCCACCAAGATTAACTGTGAGGACTTACAGTGTTGTGCCACCAGCACCACCACCAAAGGCCCAATTTTTCTGGCCCTGTTCAACAGGGGCATGTAATTACAATTCTTGATTGAATATTTCACAGCAGGGCCCTGTGAGGGCTTACAGTGTTGAGGCCACAACAACACCTAAGGCCCAAATTTCTGCTGAGTATATAGGGCAGGCCCCTACTTTAAAACATCCAACTTACAAACGACTCCTACTTGCAAACGGAAGGAGACAACAGAAAGTGAGATGAAATCTACCCCATAGGAAGGGAAATTCTCTCCTGTAAGAGTTAATATGGGAAAAACTTTTCTCCTTTCCACTGATGCTTTATCACCAATCCTTGTTTCACTAAAAACCCCTAATTTTCAAAAAACATTTGTCATTGGGACAAAAAGTGAGGTGAAATATTCTGAAGAGGAGCACAGACAGCAAAACAAATGTCACAGGGGTGATAACCCTTCCCTATGTTTTCCAAAAAGCTTAAAAACAGATTTTTTGGCTGGAGCTACACTTTAAAAATGTACCAATTCAAAATTACAAACAGATTCTACTTAACAACAAACCTACAGTCCCTGTCTTGTTTGCACCACCTATATACTGTTGTTCAGAGTATATAGGGCCTGGGGGCCCCACGCCTTTCCTTTTTTTAATTTGGGTGCGGGATTCCCCTTAATATCCATACAAGACCCAAAGGGCCTGGTAATGAACTGGAGGGTACCCATGCCGTTTGTCTCACTGATTTTCATCCATATTGTCAGGACCCGACATTACATTAAAGCCGCAAGCAGTTTTAAATTACTTTTTTTCCTTTAAAAGTGTCATTTTGTGCAGGGACTGCTCTAAGCATGGGAAACACGCGCCAATTTACAGGAATACCATAGACACCCCCAGGTACGATATTTAAAGGAACATTTCACTTTTTTTTTTTTTTTTGCTTTAAGCATCATTAAAATCACTGCTCCCGAAAAAACGGCCGTTTTTCAAAGTTTTTTTGCATTGATACATGTCCCCTGGGGTAGGACCCGGGTCCCCAAACCCTTTTTAGGACAATACCATGCAAATTAGCCTTTAAAATGAGCACTTTTGATTTCAAACGTTCGAGTCCCATAGACGTCAATGGGGTTCTAACGTTCGTGCAAATTTTCGGTCCGTTCGCAGGTTCTGGTGTGAACCGAACCAGGGAGTGTTCGGCTCATCCCTAATGCTAAACTGTATAATTACCTTTGTTAATCCATGGTATGCTTGTCTAGTTACCAACCATATTGGGAGACATTATATTAAAGTGGTTGTAAACCCCAGTCATAGATTTTAAACTAATCACATATATTTGTAGTGTTTACTTATATCTCTCCAAATCTCTAATTGTGGTTTCTATCTGGTGCTTTGTTCCTCTGTTATCAGCATGAGTCACTTCTGAGAAGTTTTTCTGATACATTAGATAAATTTGTGTTTGGGGAGCTTGTCTCCTGCTGTGTGGAGGGGGTGTGTACCTTTCCTCCAATCAGCTCTCACACACTGTAACTGCAGTCTCTCCACCCTCTGCATTGCTGATAGATGAAGAAAGATTTTTAACATGATCTGCACTTCTGAAAGGGTGTAGAGAGGGGAAGACTACAGATAAACTAATAAAACTTATGTAGTAGGATTTGTTTCAGCTCTGTGTATTATCTAAGGCTGTTCACTTCACTGGGTATATGCGAGGGTTTACAACCACTTTAAGTTTGCCTTTACTACCTGGTTTGGTGCCAGTTTTCTTTGATATAGCACTACTACTTGGCACTAAGTACTGTATTACTTTCAGTGATTTCCTGTGGTATTGTATGTTTATACACATAACCTGGTTTTTGGAAAAGGTTGAAGCAAAGAACAGAGAACCAATCCTAATCAGGGGAACTACGGGGTAGTGCTACACTTACATTGGCCCAGCTTAGACCAATGTGAGTATCCATATCTCATACCTGAGGGACTGCTAAGTAAACTGACAATCACTGTAATAGTTGGCCCTACTACAGTGATAGTTGCAATTTTCCAGGTCCTATGCCAGTCAGCTTTCCCCCTGCATTCTGACCATGGAGATCGCTTGCTTGGCACTCTTGTGATTCAAAGAACGCCTTCTATTTTTTACAAAATACAAGGTATTGTATTTGACAAGGTGGGTAGTGACATTGCAATCTCAAACTTGTTCAATCAGAGAACACCTTGTATTCTTAAAAAATACAGCCATTCTGTGAATAGTGACAGTGGTGGTAGTGCCAAGCAAGTGCTCCCTGTGGTCAGTACAGTGGAGAAGCAGCTCAGGACAGGACCTGGTTGTCAGGGCTGGGCTCAGCCCTTCCTTCTCAGAGCTGGCTGCTCACCGGTCGGCTAATTGCCAGCTCCTATATCTCCACAGTTACTCAGCTGTTGATGATATCCTGCTCGTCAGTCCTGCCTACTTAAGCCGTCCAGCCCAAAGGATCTCTTCCTTCGCCTTGGTCAACATCACAGAGCCTATCTCCTGCATTCCTGTTTAAAGACTTGCTTTGCTGACATCCCTTCTGGCTCCAGATCCTGCTTGCTGTTCCACTACATTGATCCCTGACTTCTGGCTTGGCTGACTATCCGTTCCGGTTACGGAACTTTGGCTATGTTTTGACTACGTTTGTTCTTTTTACTTCTATTATTAAAAAAGTGTGATTTAACTGTACTTCTGTCTCGGCCTGATTTAATGGTTTCTGACACTGGTACATCGCCTGGTAGTAGTGCCAACTACTAAAGTGATAGTCAGCTTCCCCAACGACCTCTCAGGTATGAGATATGCATACTTACATTAGTCTAAGCTGGACCAATATAAGTAGGCAATAAAGATCATATCTGAAGTTCAGCTTTAAAGTGGTTTTAAAGTGGTTGTAAATCTTAGGCATGAAATATGAAGAAAGCACAATCCAAAAAACTTGATCTACCAGTCGTTCATGGTCTGATGACCGGTAGATCAGTGGAGCCTCAGAGAGAAGGAGTGGGATCATTTTAACAGGAGCGGGCAGGGGCCGGCACCTGCAGAGTCAGCAGGTGGCTGCATTTGCCGACCATGCTTCTCTAGTTCCTGCTGTAGACTCCAGTGGAGTGATATAAACTGCACTCTGCCTCTCTGTATCCTGCCCTATTAGGACTTAAGCAGCACCTGCAAGGAACAGAGACTGAGAAAAGCTCCGGTTTGTGGTGTACTGACAGTGGACTCATCTCCTCTATTATCTTCGATTTTGTTCAGGTCAGTGCATTTCAATGTTGCAAGTGAAGCCCACACAAAGTCTAAACTGCAGTGCACCGATGTCATCAAGTCTATAACAGAGAAAGTAACTATTATAAGGGGCTCATAAAAGTAAGTGCTCATTTACACTCTTTTAGCTGCAGTAGACAGGGGTGCACACATGCCACATCAGCAGCAGGAATTGCAGTATCTCACAGAAGTGGGTACACCCCTCACATTTTTGTAAATATTTTATTATATCTTTTCATGTGACAATACTGAAGAAATGACACTTTGCTACAATGTAAAGTAGTGAGTGTACAGCTTGTATAACAGTGTAAATTTGCTGTCCCCTCAAAATAACTCAAACACACACAGTCATTAATGTCTAAACCACTGGCAACAAAAGTGAGTACACCCCTAATTTAAAAAGTCCAAATTGGGCCCAAAGTGTCAATATTTTTTGTGGCCATGAAGTTCGCCAGAGCTTCACAGAGCTTCCAAAAAGTGTAGAAAGGGAACAACATATATACAAGTAAAACTTATGTAGGGAGATTTGTTTCATCTGAGGCTATTCACTTCACCGGGTATAGGAGAGGGTTTACATCCACTTTAAGGGAAGGAATTGGAAAAGAAAGGAAGGTAGGAAGGCAGAAAAGGGAGATCAGAAGGGAGAAAGGGGATAAAAAGAAACAGAGAAAAATGTAAGAAGAGAAATAATTTAAAAAAAGTAGAAACAGAAAGGAGAGAATTAAAACAGTAGTAAACTGCGGCATTTATGAAAAAATAAATAAATAATAATCCCTGCAAGGCAATGGCATAATGTGCTAGTATACATCATATACTAGTACATTATGAAATACTTACCTTAGAGTGAAGCGCTCCAGCGGTGCGCTGTCACCACTGACAGGGGTTTAATCTTCATGTGATCTGTCTCCCGGGCTTGCGGGTTGCGGCAGCTTGAATGGCCAAGCCGTGAGGACGTCACAACATGGCGCAGCGCTCGGAAGGAATGGCACGGGATATTAATTTTACCTACAGGTAAGCTTTATTATAAAAATCACAAAGCTTACTTTAAAACCACTTTTTTTTTAGGTTCTAAGGGGGCTCCACAAGGACATAGGAACATTATGGTGCCCGCTCTTCAGCATTGTTACTAGCAAAGTAATTCCCTTTCATTGAAGAATAGAAGGGTAAAAAAAAAATGCCTTGAGTGTATTTAAAACCCACATTTAACACTGGTAATGTTTATGTTAATCTATTAGAGTCCCTGGAAATATCCCAGCACCTCCATTCCTGTCACAGCAACAGATTCCCCACTGAGCAGGTGGACGCCAATGCGCCAGGATGCAGTTTCAGGCACTGGGCAGGTGTTTTTTTTTTTTTTTACATTTAGCCCTGCTGCAGGCAAGAAGCAGGGTTTTCTTTTTTTCTTTGCCCCTTAACGGAGTGGACACCAGGGCTTGATTTGGCTGTTCACCATGTGCTTGTACTGAGTACCCAAGTGCTTCCATGTAACCTGAATTAATACTTTTTTTTTCTTCTCACCTCATTTACTCGCTCAGCAGATGCAGGTTTGCTGAGTGTTAAGAGAGCCCAACACTCCCCTTTCCTGACGGCCACCCAATTGGTGCCTGTCACACTGCAAGGTCTCTCCCTTCCCCGCTAGTCCCCAGGTGCGGTGCTAGAGACAGGCAGGGAGGTCAGTAGACAATAAACATGGGCTTAATGTTAAAAACATTAAGCCCATGTCCAAATCAGCGGCTATTGCCATCAATGACACTGTCTGAATCCCACACTACTTTTGGCAACTTCGGGGGCGATTTGAATAGACATCTGTGCATGAACCCGCACAGATGTCTGTCAAATCACCCCCGAAGTTGGACTGCAATGCCGGTTTGAAATCTGCAGTCAGTGTGAACCTAGACTAAAAGTTTAAGTCGTCATAAAGCCCATTTCATTTTTAAAAGCACCAGACATTCAAAGTACCTCTGCCTAATAAAAAACATCAACCCTTCATATTTTCTATCCTGGCAAAGCTATTTCAAGATTTAAAGGGAAATCTGTCCATTGAAAACCCCTAGTGATAAAACTGCGGGCGTGGCCGGAAGCGGATGGAGGTGAGAGGAGTGGAGTGAGTACGTGATCCCATCCCGCTCCACGAAGCACTGTAAACCCTGCGTCTAACTGCTAGCCGCTTCACCGCTACCCACCTGGATACCTGCAGAGCTGTGCTGGGCCTCTGTCCCTCCTTCTGTTGTCCCTGCTGCACTGCTGCGCTGCCCCGGCCCTGTGTGGACTCGGAGGGCTGCGGAGGGACCCTGCCTACTGGGACTGCTGGAGCGATCGCTGGTGCGGCGTGCGGGGGCGTTGCTCGAGACGCCGCTCAAGGCGGTGTGAGCCCGGCGGTGATTGAGAGAGGAGCGAGAGAGGACACAGAGCCTGGCGCTGACATCACAAGCATCGCGAGAGTGAAGAAAGAGAGCGTGAGCTCGGTTTGGCTGTCAGCGAGGAGACGGAGCCTCAGAGAGACCGCTGCAAGCAAGAAGCAGGTACACAATAATTGTATCCTGTTTGAACAGTGTGGATGTCTGCTAGCCATATGCTGCATATTGAGAAATAGTTAACGGAGGAACCCTGAACTCTGAAATAAAAATAAAACCTCTGAAGTCTCTCTCTAGGCTGATCCCTAGGCTGACCCCTGTCTAACAACCGGTTTAAAGCACCCCCCTGTAGTATGGAAAAGAGACACTGAGCTGATTTCCCCTGTTGTCTCCTGGACTGTTCTGACCCCCCTACTGCTGGGAACTGTGAGGGGCTGTATTAAGGGACCCTGGGTGACCTGTAATAGAGAAGAGGGACTGTGAGTTCTGGAGGGGGAGACCTAATATACAAGGACTTTGCATGACTCACTGATACCTCATTAAGATCCGGGACTAAGGGGGAGAGAGGTCAGATACTAGACCAGATCTGTTGTCAGACACCTGTGTATAAACCTGAACTTCTAGTAAATGACCAGGTTGGCAATAAGGAGTAATTAAAAGGATATCAACAGCTGGTGGTGCAAGCACATAAACATATAAGAGCAGAACAAGATAACTCGGGGAAAACCAACATGACAGGGAGAAGAAAGGGAGAGGAGCATCCTAGCCAGGAAAAATATGGGAACCCAATCCTTGAGCTCAGCTAAAGACAAGGAGAAGGAAAAAGGCCCACATCTTACTGTGGCAGGGGCAACAGCTGCGGTGGTGGCAGCACCTGCTAAATTAGAGAAACTGGTCCTGGCAGAAGAACATACCCCAAATAAGGGTGGACAACAAGCACCGATCAAATCAGTAACGGATAGGAAAAGCCAGGGTCATGCGGGACAGTCTGTAGGCAACCCTAGTACAAAGAATCTTTCTACAAAAGGCTCAGGAGCCGTCAGCAGGGAAATGGAGGCACCAGCCGCCCCAATCCCCATAGTGGAAGGAGAACCCTCCCTAACGGATATTTTCCTGGCAATAAGCGCATGCAACCACTCTTTGGGAACACTGGGAGAGCAAATGAAGGGCATCAAAGAAGAGCTGACCCTAGTACGCCAGGATCTTAAGATGACAACTGAAAGGGTGACAGAAGCGGAAAAGAGAATAAGCCTAATAGAGGATGATTTACTCCCAATGAAACAAGAAGCAAAGATCTGGAGGGAAAAAATGGAAAAGCTTGCAGGGAAAGTCGATGAAATGGAAAATAGACTTCGCAGGGACAATGTTAGAGTGGTGGGATTCCCTGAGGGGAGTGAAGGCCTGGACCCTATTGTATTTTTGGTGAAACATTTACACAGCAGTTTTCTATAGAAAGGGCACATAGAGTCCCGTTCAGGCCCCCCGCACCGGGAAACCCCCCAAGACCGTTTTTAGTTAAATTTTTGAACTACAAGGATAAAATAAAACTCTTACGTAAAGCTCGTGAGATGGGGAAGATCCTGTATAAAGATATAAGGATATCAATATTCCCCGATTTCTCACCGGACCTTCAGAAACGCAGAGCCGAGTTTCTGGGGGTGAAGCGTAGCCTCCAGAGATATAATGTCTCATACGCCCTTCTTTATCCAGCTAAGTTGCGGATAAATGCGCTAGGGGGTAGCCAGTTTTTTGAGTCCCCTGCGAAAGCGTTAGCATGGCTGGAGGACAAGAAAGATCAATTACCTAAGAAATAGAGGGGATACACTGCGAAAAACTAATGTTTATTAAATGGGTATAATTTGAATTAGTTGTATTAATATTTACACAAATGGAGCGGGGATGGTTTGGGGACACGGTAAATGGAAGTAGGTTTGAGATGGAGTGTGTTTATAGTAAGTTTTTTCTTTTTCGAAAGTGGAGGGGGAGGGAGGGAGTGGGTGTGGGGGAGAGAGTGGGGGGAGGGGGGAGGTATGGAAGGGTTGAGGGGTATGGGTCGGCCATTAAAAAAGCCCGGAGGGGTAACCTAGAGTGGTATGGGGAGGGGGGGGAGGGAGGAAGGATGGGTAAATAAACCAGTACATGGGAGGGTGTCAGGGGGGGGGGTGGGGGAGGGATGGGGTGGGAGGGATGGGGAGGGGGGGAGGGGGTAAAGAGCACAGAAAAAGCAAAATGCAATATAAGGTACCAAACAACACATTAAGTATAAGGTATATTACACTATATAAAGATATAAAGGATGTGGATAATGGAAATTGTATAGTTGATATTATAACCAAGCACTGAGGTAGATTTGATAGGGAAATATGTATTTTTTCTATTTTTTTTCTCTCTTTTTTGTTTTTCTTGGATATAATTCACGGAATAAAGAGAAATACTCCCATACCTGGTCACTGGGGTTTGGTGGGGTTTTTTTTTTTTTTTCCTTGCTTCTTGCAGTGATAACCTTATTTGCAAATAGGTAATGGGAATAAAGATTGGTTCATGGAACGTTAGGGGACTGGGTACTCCCCTAAAGAGAGCACAGGTATTCGATTTGTTAGACACTCTTAGAGTAGATGTTGCCTGCCTGCAGGAAACGCATCTGACCAGGGAGACAAAAGTAATTATTAAGAACAAGAAATTTCAGAATCAGTACCATGCGGTACACTCCTCTTATTCGAGGGGGGTGGGAGTGCTGATTAGGAAAGGGACTGTGTTTTCCTGCAGACAGAGCAATATAGATGAAGGGGGCCGATATGTTTTTCTACACTGCACGATAGGGAACCAGGAATGCATAATAGCAAACATCTATAACCCACCACCTTTTAAATTAGAAATTTTATATAGCCTGCTGGAGTTTGTGATAGACAAACCGAGGACCCCTGTCATTGTAGTAGGGGATTTAAATGTAGTAATAAATAAAGAATTAGATAAATTTCCCCCAGGAAAAGCGGGACAGAGTCCATGTGGGATCCGAATGGGACAGTTTTTGGAAGAGGCCGGGCTGATGGACCTGTGGAGAGTGAGAAATCCTGGGGTACAACAGTTCTCGTGTCACTCTAGTACCCACGCTTCTCTGTCAAGAATAGATTTAGTTTTGGGAAATGACATGGCCGCTCTATTGGTTAGGGATATAACCTATCACCCAAGAGGAATCTCGGACCACACACCGGTGACAGTTACGATGGATATCGGGATAAGGAAACAGTGGGGTACCTGGAAGCTGAACCCAGTGTGGCTCGAGATTCTTGAGGACCCGAAGGAAACCATGGCAAAAATGAGAGAATTTATAGTGCTAAACGAGGGCTCAGTAGCAAGAGGGGTGATGTGGGATGCGTTGAAGGCATACATGAGGGGAATATTGATCCAGCAGATATCAAGAGTAAAGAGAGCATCAAAGGCTGTGGAAGAGAAGGCTAGAGATGAGATCCTAGTAGCAGAAAGGGAGCTAGTGGGAAATCCATCCCCGGAAAAATATCAAAGGTGGGAAAACAAGCAATCAATATATAAAGAGGTAATGTCTAGGAAGGCCGAAAATAAAAGAGCATTCCAAAAACATATAATGTTTGGAGAGGGGGAAAGAGTAGGGAAGATATTAGCTCATATTGCTAAAGTGGATGCCCCCCCCCCCAATAATCCCTGCCATTAGTAATAGGGAAGGTGAAATTATATATCAACCAGATAAAATAAATGAAATATTCAAGAAATACTATGAAGAACTATATAAATCCCAGGGGCCAGTGGCAGGAGAGAAAATGGAAAGATTCTTTAGGAAAATAGAACTGCCCTCCCTGTCAGAGCTGGAGATTGAGACCCTGGAGGCCCCAATCTCATTAGAAGAGGTCAAAGCCGCCGTAAAACAACTGACCAATCAGAAATCTCCGGGTCCGGATGGTCTCCCGGCAGAGATATACAAAAAATATGGGGAGATATTGATACCGGAACTTCTCAAGGTGCTTGAGGGGGCATACCAGGAAGGGAGGCTGCCCGAATCAATGACGGAGGCCACAATTATAATGATACCAAAGGAGGGGAAGGATCCCTTGGAACCTGGATCGTATAGGCCTATTTCCCTATTGTGCTCAGATGTAAAAATCCTGGCAAAAATTTTGGCCACTAGGCTTCAAAAGATAATCCATAGCTTAGTTCAACCGGATCAAACAGGTTTCATCCCCCAAAGGTCAACAAGTGAGAATATAAGGAGGCTATTTCTGAACCTGCAGATCCCAACAGAAAATATGGGTTCTAGAGCTGTCATGGTGTTGGATGTAGGGAAGGCTTTTGATAGTCTTGAATGGGGATTTATCTGGCAGGTTCTGAAGGTGTATGGCTTCGGACCGTCATTCAGGAGGTGGGTGAAAATCCTATATAGCTACCCCATAGCTAGGGTTAGAACTAACAATGTACTCTCTAGCAAGTTTCAGTTGGAGAGAGGGACAAGACAGGGGTGTCCCCTTTCACCCCTGATCTTTGCCTTAGCCATGGAACCAGTGGCCGCTGCGGTAAGACAAAATAGGATGGTGGAGGGGTTTCAGAGAAGGACCAGGGAGGAGAAGATCGCGCTATACGCGGACGATGTCCTTATTTTTCTGGGGAATACGGAAGGATCATTAAGACAGGTGATGGGTGTCTTTGCAGACTTCGGGGAGGTCTCGGGCCTCACTATAAACTGGGAAAAATCTGTCCTCCTGCCAATAGACCCCATCAAACAAGGCACCTTCCTGGAAAAAACCCCATTAAAAACAGTGGAGAAAACCAAATATTTAGGGATCCAGGTAACAAGGGATCCAGACCACTTTTTAAATAATAATATGGCCCCATTATTGGAGAAATTTAAAAAAAAGGTTGATATATGGAAAGGTCTCTCTTTGTCGGCAGCTGGAAGATGCAACCTGGTTAAAATGCTGTGGATGCCCCAACTATTGTACATCTTACATAATTCACCAGTTTGGATATGTGGCAAATGGTTCA
Organism: Lithobates clamitans; assembly: GCA_037952925.1. Classification (NCBI taxonomy): domain Eukaryota; kingdom Metazoa; phylum Chordata; class Amphibia; order Anura; family Ranidae; genus Lithobates; species Lithobates clamitans. The sequence goes on along the minus strand of JBBGZY010000213.1, from coordinate 657,623 downwards.
AAAAAATAGATATGCTGTTTAGAGGGCTTGTGTGGAGGGGGGGCATTCAAGGATAAGTCTACAGACCCTACAGCTTGCAATAGGTGAGGGGGGCATGGCGGTCCCGCATCCACGCTACTATTTTCTGGCAGCTCAACTGCAACATCTAAGGACAGGTGGTGGATCTATGGGTAATAATAATCTTGGTATAATGACTGCAGGTGCACCCCATAGACGTGTGCTGGAGGTATTGGAGGCAAACTCGTTTGCATATAGGACCCCCACAGTCAAATTAATGCTAAAAGTTTGGAAAAACATTAAAAGCCTGAAAGATATGGAGGGAATGGTGAGAGATATGCCTCTTTGGGATAACAAAAGTCTTCAAGAATTAACAAAGATAGGAAAAATTAAATCATGGGAGGCAAGGGGGATAACTAAACTAGAACAATTATATAATGGCAATGCTCTGAAATCCTTTGCCTCCCTAGAAGAAGAGTTTGCTGTCCCAAAGCAGTCATACTTTGGGTATATCCAAATCAGGCATGCACTGCAGGCCCAGTATGGGGAACAAGGTCCGAAATGGAGCCAATCACCCATCCCTCGGATGATAGAGAGTTTTGAGGGGTCAAGAGGATTAATAGCGGAACTCTACCAGCATATCTTCAGAAATAGTAGAGAAGGATCAAATAAACTTAGGTGTAGGGGGAAGTGGGAAAGAGATCTGGGGACAATATCGGATGCCCAGTGGAGGGAGGTGTTGAAGGGGGGCTACCAGGTCTCAGTCTCGCCAGCTCAGAAATTTTCACACCTAATGTTACTGCATAGGGCATATTATACCACCCAAAAATTGTTTAAATGGGGGAGAAGAGTAGATCCCAAATGTCCGAGATGCCAAATGAATGGAGATTTGCTACATATGATATGGAAATGCCCTAAACTATCCCGCTATTGGTTAGAAGTGATTGAGGATATAAACAGGTTTCTCAAGCTGAGTCTTAAACTAGACCCAAAGTTATGTATTTTGGGGGTGGGTGGGGACTTGGGTAATGGGAGAGACAAAATAAAAGCAGTGCGGAGATGCCTATACCAGGCAAGAAAGGGAATAACTAAGAGATGGCAAGCTGAGAAACCCCCTTCGGTTGCTGACTGGCGTAGAGAAGTTTCGGAAACAATAGGAAAAGAAAGGACAGTGTTCATAAGGGCAGGAAACTTAAAAGAATTTAAAAAAATATGGAATCCCTGGCTGATGAGTGTAGCCCACCCGACAGACTAGCAGAGTAAGAAGAAGATGGAGAGGATATTGTTCTTAAGATTGGAGTAGTAGTAATATGCCTGATGTTCTATATAAGGAAAAGAGTTTGGTACAAGGTATATATAGGGGTGCAAGGGAGGGGGGGGTGAAAAATAAAATTGTATTTTTTCCTATAGTGTGAACCTACATGCCACATTGGGTATTAGAAGATTTTATTACTGTCTGGTAACCTGTATACTGAGTATTGTGATGTATTGTATTTAATTATGAAAAAAAATTATCAAGATAAAAAAAAAAAAATATTATATGTGATAAATCAAACAATTGCTGCATAAAAATAGGATTTTTATAAAGCTTATGTGTTAAATCTTTTTCTTTGAAGTACATCACGGGACACAGAGGCATAGTAGTTACTATGTGGGTTATAGGCCACCTTCAGGTGATGGACACTGGCACACCCTAAGACAGGAGATCCACTCCCTATATAACCCCTCCCACTACTGGGAGTACCTCAATTTTTGTAGCAAAGCAATGCACGTGTATACTAGAAAGAAGGGAGGGACCTCTGTGTCCCGTGATGTACTTCAAAGAAAAGGATTTTACAGGTAAGCTGTTATAAAAATCTTATTTTCTTATCGTACATCACGGGACACAGAGTCATAGTAGTTACTATGTGGGATGTCCCACAGCAATACCAACTGAAGGGAGGGAGACACAACAAAAGTAGGGCACCATGAGACCAGAGGACTTATACTGCTGCCTGCAGCACACTGCACCCAAAGGCGATATTCTTATGACCTTTTACATCTACTTGATAGAATCTGGTAAATGTATGGACTGAAGACCAAGTTGCGGCCTTGCAGATTTGAGCCATAATGTCAGGGGCATGTCAGCAGTCGTCGGGTAAATCTGCGTGCACGTAGGTCCTCAAGGATCATTTCCAAGCATATTCAGCCAAAATCCCCACCAGGGGGCGCCGGAGCGCTCCCGCGAATGCCCGTACGCGCGTTCGCGCGTTCGCGGGTGCGCGCGCGCGCCCGTTCGCGCTAGCGCCGTTTGGCGCCAAAGGGCCTTTAAAAGGGTGACAGGTGCTCATGTTAGCTGCTGTTCGTCTGCAGCTCTGCACCTGAAAGTTCCTGAATCTGCCTGCTTGTTGTTTGATATTGACCCGGCTACGTCTGACCATTCTCCAGTCTCCTATCCGACCCGGCTTGTCTGACCTTGTTTCTTCTGCTACCCGTTGCTGAACTCCTGCCTGTTTGACTACCCTTGGATCATCCCTCCTGTTGTTATCCTGCCTGATCTCCTGCCAAATACGGACTGTCTGACCTTGCTTGCCTGTGTCCTGTCACGCTGCTCCAGCCTGCCTGTTTGCATCCAGCTTCTGTCTACGCATCCGGCTACCAGCCTACCTACCGGCCTGCACCAGTTACCTGCATCCTCAGCTCAGCCATCCCTGAGGGACTTCATTCCAGTTCCGGTGTCTGCTTCTGCTGGAACCCGCATCAGGCCCTCCTACCCACTGTGCTCAGGAGACCACTGTTCCCACTTCCAGCGGCTCCTGAACCAGCGCTTAAGAGAGGTCTCCTTCTACCAGTCAGGCTCAACTACCAGGTACTTTACAGTACGAACAGCCATGACTGAGCCTGCAGGAGAGACCTCTCCCATTCAGGAGATCTGTACACACTTGGCGGCCCTCACCCAAGCAGTAAAGACTCTACAAGACAGTTATAACAGACTGGAAGGGCAAGTGTTAAACCTCAGTGGTTCCGGTGGTGTGGCCGCTGCACCCGCAGCTGCTCCAGTACAGGCTGCTGCATCACCCTCAGTGGTCATGCTCCCACCAGAACCAAGAGTACCTGTTCCTGACAAGTTTTCCGGTGACCGAACTAAGTTCGTGGCCTTCCGCAGCGCTTGTCAACTTTACTTTGGACTACAGCCACGGGCTTTTTCTTTGGAAGCCACCAAAGTGGGGTTTGTTGTATCCCTCCTGCAGGGGGAACCCCAGACCTGGGCCCATCGCTTGATTGAATCCAACGCCATACAGGTTCAGACCCTACCTGCCTTTTTTGAAGCCATGGCCCAGCTTTATGAGGATCCTCAGCGGGCTGCCACCGCTGAGGCAGCTTTGATCGCGCTCCAGCAAGGCCGTAGACCGGCCGAGGACTATGTCATGGACTTTCGACGCTGGAGCGCGGATACTCAATGGAATAATGCAGCCCTACGCCATCAGTTCCGCATGGGGTTATCTGAGGGTCTTAAGGATGAGCTTGCCCGAGTAGGAATGCCTGACACCCTAGAAGAGCTCATTACCATCACTATCCAGATTGACCGACGCCTTCGTGAGCGCCGCTCTGAACGATCTACCCAACAAACTCGGCCTATGTGGATGACTGCCAGAGCCCCGCTGCCTGCCTCTCGGTATCTACCTTCTGCCGGGCCAAGTCCAATCAACCAGGCAACGGATGCCCCTGAACCCATGCAACTTGGACTTATGCGCACCACTCTGACCCCTGAAGAACGGGCACGCAGGCGCCAACTAAACCTTTGCCTTTATTGTGGCGGAACGGGTCACTACGTGAACAACTGCCCAGTGAAGATCCGTAAGTGTTTTTCTTCAGCTCCAACCAGTTTGTCTGCTTTAACAGCCAATGCCACTCAACTTGTGCTCCCTCTCTCATTACAGCTCCAGGGAAGAACAATTCAAGTCAACGCCATTGTTGATTCCGGGGCATGTAGCTGTTTTGTTGACTCCACCTTTGCCACACAGCAAGAACTTCCGTTAAAAGACAAGACACATAGACTTTCAATTTTTCTAGCCGATGGGTCCCGTATAAAGTCCGGGCAGGTCTCTCAAGAAACCCTTCCACTATCTGCTATCTGTTCATCCCAGCACCGAGAGATCTTAATCTTGGACGTCATCTCATCACCTCTTTTCCCAATCATTTTGGGTATGCCCTGGCTCCAAGCCCACAATCCTCTTGTTAATTGGGCCACGGGCGAGATTAAGTTTCAGTCACCCTACTGTCAAAGACATTGCCTACCTGAACCTGTTAATCCTGCTACTACCCTACTATGTATGGACACTGACCCAGATCTGCTTCAAAACGTACCAGAGGTCTATCAGGACTTTGCAGATGTTTTCAGCAAGAAGGGAGCAGATTCTCTGCCACCCCATCGCCCCTATGACTGTCCAATTGAGTTGCTTCCTGGAGCTGAGATCCCTTTTGGGCGCATCTTTCCTCTGTCCGAAAAGGAACAAGAGGCGCTCAAGGTTTACATCAATGAAAATCTAGAGAAAGGCTTCATTCGACAGTCCACTTCACCAGCAGGAGCGGGAATATTTTTTGTCTCCAAGAAAGATCATACGCTCCGCCCTTGCGTGGATTATCGGGAATTAAACAAGGTTACGGTCAAGAACCGTTATCCGTTGCCCCTAATACCAGAACTGTTTCAAAAATTACGGACCGCCATTATCTTCACCAAATTAGACCTGAGAGGGGCCTATAACCTGGTCCGCATTCGGGCCGGGGATGAATGGAAGACGGCTTTCCGGACCCGTTTCGGGCACTACGAATATTTGGTCATGCCCTTCGGCCTTTGCAATGCTCCTGCCACATTTCAGCATCTGGTCAACGATGTGTTTAAAGACTTCCTGGACATCTTCTTAATTGTTTACCTGGACGATATCCTTATCTTCTCCAGTTCACTTGAGCAACACAGGGAACATGTCCGTAAAGTCCTAGCACGACTCCGCCTGCACAGATTGTACGCCAAAGCGGAGAAGTGCGAATTTGAACAAGAAGAGATCCAGTTTCTGGGGTTGGTCATCTCCCCAACCGGTATTAAAATGGATCCCCAGAAAGTGTCTGCTGTATTAGAATGGCCAGCACCCATGGACAAGAAAGGTGTACAACGCTTTGTTGGCTTTGCAAACTTTTACAGGAAGTTTATCAGGGGGTTCTCTGCCATCATCTCCCCTATTACACAGCTAACCAAGCAGAATCTTCGTTTCCACTGGAACCAGGAGGCCCAGGAGGCCTTTGAAGAACTAAAAAGGCGTTTCACGTCAGCTCCGATTCTTAGCCATCCAGACCCATCTTTGCCTTTTATTCTAGAGGTTGATGCTTCCGAAGTAGCTGTGGGTGCTATTATTTCCCAACGTCAGGGCGACAAAGATCTGATGCATCCTGTTGGGTACTTCTCCAGAAAACTTTCGCAAGCTGAGCGGAATTATGATGTGGGGGATCGGGAGTTACTTGCCATCAAGACTGCCTTGGAAGAATGGAGATACTTGCTTGAAGGTGCAGTCCATCCAGTACTGATTTATACAGATCACAAAAATCTGGAGTATCTAAGATCTGCTAAAAGACTAAAACCCAGACAGGCCCGTTGGGCCCTATTTTTCACACGATTTTGCTTCCACATCACCTACCGGCCGGGATCCAAGAATACAAAACCGGACGCTTTGTCACGCATGTTTGATAATCCTAAGGACTCTTCTGTCCCTGATACTATTTTGCCGGCAAACAGTTTTCTTCTCCTTCAGACAGATTTGCTATCCATGATTAGAGAAGCATCCCCAGAACCTTCAAGTCTTCAGGAGTCTTTCTTAACATCTCGAGATGGACTATTATGGAGGGGAAGTCAAATCTTCGTGCCAGAGAACGTTAGAGTCAAGGTACTGACGCTTTTGCACGACCATCCACTTGCAGGACATTTTGGGGTCCGTAAGACCCTTGAGCTGGTGCAGCGCACCTTTTGGTGGCCTAACTTAAAGGAATTTTGCAAGAAATATGTCAACTCCTGCTCTGTCTGCATCCAGAACAAAACCCCCAGGAACAGAGCGTGGGGTCTACTAAGACCATTGCCTATACCAGATAGGCCCTGGAGAATGATAGCAATGGACTTTATAGTCGAACTGCCACATTCGGAGGGGTGTTCGGCGATCTTTGTGGTCGTTGACCGGCTATCCAAAATGGCCCACTTTGTGCCCCTAAAAGGAACACCTTCTGCTGTAGAGACAGCCCGTGTGTTCATTAAGGAAATCGTTAGATTACACGGGATTCCCGCAAATATAGTGTCTGATAGGGGGGTGCAGTTTACTTCACGTTTTTGGAGAGCCCTTTGTGAAAGCTTGAAGATTGAACTAGCCCTGTCCTCAGCATACCATCCCCAAACAAATGGGCAAACTGAAAGGACAAATCAAACTCTGGAGCAATACATTAGGTGTTTTACATCTTTTGTGCAAGATGATTGGGTATCCTTGCTGCCACTTGCAGAATTTGCGTACAATAACGCCAGTCACTCTGCCACCGGTCAATCTCCTTTCTTTGCCAATTATGGGTTTCATGCATCTTTTTTACCAGATTGTTTTTCAGAATATTCAGTTCCAGCGGTCCAGGACACAGTGCAGTTCTTCAGTAATAATAATCGGATCTTGCAGGAGGCGGTATCCAAAGCGCAAGCGGATAATAAGAGGTTCTTTCATGAGAAAAGAAGGGGAGATCTAGACCTCCAACCTGGCGACAAGGTATGGCTGTCCACTAATAATATCAGATTGTCATGTCCTTCCAAGAAACTTGCCCCAAAATTCATTGGACCTTTCCCTGTGAAAAGGAAAATTAACGAAGTATCGTATGAATTATGCTTACCTGATTCACTTAAGATACATCCTGTATTTCACGTATCACTCTTAAAGCCTGCTGTAGATGATCCTTTTCCTGATAGGGGCACCAGGGTCCCTGAACCAGTTCTGGTGGACGGCAATGAAGAATATGAAGTGGAATCCATCCTTGACTGCAGGAAGAGGTCTGGGCAAGTACAGTTTTTAATTAAGTGGAAAGGGTATGGTCCGGAGAACAACTCATGGGAACCTGACTGTAATATTCATGCCAAACGTTTAATTCATGCATACTTCTCTACCCATCCTGAAAAAAAGGCGCATCTGGGCATCCGGAGGCTGCCCGTTGGGGGGGGGCAATGTCAGGGGCATGTCAGCAGTCGTCGGGTAAATCTGCGTGCACGTAGGTCCTCAAGGATCATTTCCAAGCATATTCAGCCAAAATCCCCACCAGGGGGCGCCGGAGCGCTCCCGCGAATGCCCGTACGCGCGTTCGCGCGTTCGCGGGTGCGCGCGCCCGTTCGCGCTAGCGCCGTTTGGCGCCAAAGGGCCTTTAAAAGGGTGACAGGTGCTCATGTTAGCTGCTGTTCGTCTGCAGCTCTGCACCTGAAAGTTCCTGAATCTGCCTGCTTGTTGTTTGATATTGACCCGGCTACGTCTGACCATTCTCCAGTCTCCTATCCGACCCGGCTTGTCTGACCTTGTTTCTTCTGCTACCCGTTGCTGAACTCCTGCCTGTTTGACTACCCTTGGATCATCCCTCCTGTTGTTATCCTGCCTGATCTCCTGCCAAATACGGACTGTCTGACCTTGCTTGCCTGTGTCCTGTCACGCTGCTCCAGCCTGCCTGTTTGCATCCAGCTTCTGTCTACGCATCCGGCTACCAGCCTACCTACCGGCCTGCACCAGTTACCTGCATCCTCAGCTCAGCCATCCCTGAGGGACTTCATTCCAGTTCCGGTGTCTGCTTCTGCTGGAACCCGCATCAGGCCCTCCTACCCACTGTGCTCAGGAGACCACTGTTCCCACTTCCAGCGGCTCCTGAACCAGCGCTTAAGAGAGGTCTCCTTCTACCAGTCAGGCTCAACTACCAGGTACTTTACACATGGAGGCTTGGTGAAGCACTGCCCAGGAAGTACTAACAGCTCTGGTGGAGTACGCTTTAATAAGAAAAGGTGGAATTTTCCTCTTTAAACCATAAGCTTGAACAATCACTTGTCGAATCCATTTAGAAATAGATTTCGATGCTACCTGTCCTCTTTAAGGACCTTCAGTCAACACAAACAAAATGTCAGAAGAAACCAAAACCAACCCTGTCAGCTGCGCCGTGTCCCTGCGCGCACGCGCGTTCGCGGTTCAGCTGAACGGCACCCGCATGCGCACTAGCGCACGCAGAACATGAATCCTTTGCCTGCCTATAAAAGCTGCCTTGCTGTTTAGCAAATTGCTGGTTTGTCTCTCAGCTTCCCTGTGATATTGTTCCTGTTTCCTGCTGATCGATTACCCATTGTGACCCGGATTGCCTAGACCTACTCTGACTCTCTCCTGGATCTTGATCTCTGGCTTGTTTAATGGACTTGTTTACCTCTGGTGTTTGACCCTCAGCCTGTACCCTGATTTGCCATCTGCTGCCTTGACCCTCTGCCTGTGACCCGGATTTGTCTTCAGTCTCCTGTATCCTGACCCTCTGCCTGTTTCTGGAACTTGCTGTTGTCTTCTGTGTTTGACCCTTGGCCTGCTCCCGGATTTCCTATTCAGCCTTGAACCTCGACTCCCAGCCTGTCCTGGACTGTGTTCTCCTGCTGACTCGCTGGGTCCCACACCTAACAGCATCTGCACAGCTACCCGGCTCCTCGCTGACCTTCACGCAAGATCTGCCCAGCCTGCTGGTAGCTTGTGCCTCTTCGTGCAATTCGCCCTCTGTACCATCTCCGGGGGTGGAGTGCGCTTAGTCACAAGAGTGAACCGCTCTCTGCATCTTGGTCTCAGTGAGTACCTAACCTGATACAAAACATCCATTTTTCGAATCTGAGCAGTCGCCTTTAAATAAATTTTGACTGCTCTCACCACATCAAGAGAATGTAGTGACTTTTCTTCTGCAGAACGGGGTTCTGGGAAAAATGAGGGTAGAACAATGTCCTGGTTTAAATGAAAACCTGACACTACCTTCGGTAGAAAATTAGGATGAGGACGCAATGTAACCTCATCCTTGTGAATAATTAAATATGGCTCTTTACAAGAAAGAGCAGCCAACTCTGATACCCTTCTTGTAGAAGATATGGCTACCAGAAAAACTAGTTTCCTTGTCAAAAGGACCAAGGGAATATGTCGTTTCGGCTCAAAAGGCTGTTTCTGTAATGCCGACAGGACTAAATGCAAGTCCCAAGGGTTCAGGGGTGACCTAACCGGAGGATTAGGCTGCGTTACCCCCCGAATAAAGCTATGAACCAAAGAGTGTGAAACAAGTGGTCTCTGAAATAATACCGATAAGGCCAAAACCTGGCCCCTGATAGTACTCAAGACCAGTTTTATTTCTAATCCCATCTGTAGAAAGTCAAGGATTCTACCTATGACATACTTCCTGGGGTGCCAACCTCTGGATTCACACCAGGAGACATATGCCTCCCAGACTCTATAATATATGACTCTGGAGGCCGGGTTCCTTGCATTAACCAGAGTAGACACCACTGAACCTGACAGCCCACGCTTCTTCAGAATGTTGGTCTCAATAGCCAAACCATTACATTTAGCATTTGTAAAGTAGGATGGAATACCGGACCTTGTGAGAGAGGTCTGGCCGTGGCGGTAAGGTCCATGGGTCCCCTACCGCCATCTTTACGATCTCTGCATACCAAGATCTCCTGGGCCACGCTGGGGGCCACAAGAATCAAAGACTTCCCTTCCTGCTTGATCCTGCAAAGAAGTCGTGGACGCAGGAAGAATAGGAGGGAATGCATAAATCAGTGAGAACCCAATAGCAATGCATCTGTTTCGCATGTTAGCGGATCCTTTGTTCTTGACACAAAGTTGTCGATTTCTTTGTTGAACCTGGACGCAAACAGATCTATGTCTGAGATCCCCATCTTTGACATATTGACAGGAAGATATCGGGATGAAGGAACCATTCTCCCGGGAACAACTACTGGTGACTCAAGTAGTCCGCCTGCCAATTTTCTATACCTAGAATGAAGACTGCCTATAGGCAAAGTACATTGTCTTCTGCCCAAGATAGGATATGATTCACCACTCTGGGCCGCACAACTTCTTGTGCCCCCTTGGTGATTAATATAGGCCATTGCTGTGGCATTGTCGGATTGAATCCTGGCGGGAAAATTCCGTAAACTGAACGTTCAGGCCTTCAGGACCAAGTGCTCTGCCTGAATTTCTAGAATGTTAATAGGCAAGGCCATTTCTGATCTGGGCCACTTCTCTTGGACAGTTGCCTCTTCCAGGACTGCTCCCCAACCCAAAAAAGGTTGGCATATGTTGTTACCACTTCCCAGGTAACTGAAGGAAGGATTTTCCCCTTTGCAGATTTTTGGTTATTAATCATAAACTGAGGTTCCGGCGCACCTTTGGAGTCAGACACATAGGGAAATCTAGAGCTTGAACCCTTTTGTTCCAAGCCGATAGGATACTGTTTTGCAGCAGTCTCGAATGAAACTAAGCATAAGGAACGGCCTCGAATGAAGCCACCATCTTTCCCAACAACCTCATGCAAAGCTGAATAGAAGAATTCATCTTGCTTCGACCACCTGAATCAGTTCCTTTATGGCGCTGATCTTTTCCTGATGCAAGAATACCCTTTTCTGGGTGTATCTATGATCAGACCCAAGTATTTTAGCCTTCTTCATGGTTTCAAGGAAGATTTCTTCTAGGTTGAGAATCCAACCTAGGTATTTCAGGTAGTTGAATGTGGTGGCCATACTTTGGTCTAAGCGGGCTACCGACTGGTCTATCAAGAACAGATCGTCTAGGTAAACTATAATCGTTATACCTTGGGCCCTTAACCTGGCTAGAGGAGGGGCCAGAACCTTTGTAAACACTCAAGGTGCAGTAGCTAGACCGAAAAGCAGAGCTATACACTGAAAATGAAGATTTTTTACCCTGAAAAGTAGATATTACTGGTGAGCGAGGAAATAGGCACATGGGGGTATGCATCTTTGATGTTGATTGACGCCATAAGTTCTCCTCCTTGTAGGATGGAGACAACTGATTGGATTGACTCCATGTGAAAAAAGAGCGTTTATATTCTGGAATCAAATTAGATTTTTGAGATCCAGATTATCCATTCAGTTTTGGCACTGTGAAAAAAGGTTTGAACCAAACCCCAACCCCTGCTCTTACATGGGGACCACCATGATCACTTTTTGCCAAAAGATGGTCCAAATGCTTGAAACAAAGACTTCTTTTTCTCTGTATCCTTAGGAACGTTTGATCTGAAAAAACGAGGAGACCAGAATTCTTGGAACTCCAGTTTGTATCCTGGAGCTATTGAGGAAGTCCCCCATCTGTCTCGACACTCTTCCTGCCAGACCCTTGAGAACTGCAGAAGTATTCCCCCTACTCGAGCGAGCGGGGACGCCTCCTAAGGAGGCTTTAGTATTTTGTAGGTTTCCTCCCCCAAGACCTCTTTTGTCCCTGGGGTTGACCCTGAGGATTACCTTTTGAACTTGACGGCGGAGGCCGTCGTGACTGCCTGGAGGCTGATGCCCCTGGCACAGGAGAAGGAGCTTGTTAAAATGAAATACGTTTACTTCTTTTCTTAAATGGCAAATGGGTACTTTCCACTGTACTTTCTTTGGATGTATTACCCAAACCATCCCCAAATAGCCATTTTAGTGCAAAAAGGAAGACTAGCCAGGAGCTTCTTGCATGGCGCTTAGCTAAGGGCGCAAGGCCTGAAGGATAGAATCTCTCATAGCAACTATTGCAAACATAAAGCTGCTAGTAGCTTGCCAGATCCTGGGCCTGCTGAACAGGATAACCTTGAGCACCTGTTTAAACCTGGTCTCTCAACGATTAACCAATTACTTTTTAATAGGAATTCCAACTTTTTATCCGTTGGATCCCTAAGCATTTGAGCATTGTCTGCCGAACAAGTCAAACTCTTATTCACAGTGGATACAGCAGTGTTAATTGCTGGTATACCCCACTTTTAGTTAATTTTTTCCTCCATAGGATAAAGTGTGAAAAAAAAATTAGGAGGGAAAAAATGCTTATCTGGGTGAACCACTCAGATACAAAAAGCTTATCCAGCAATGAATGGACAGGAAAGGCATGCACATCTTGAGGCTTTAGTGAACCCAAACACTCAGCAAGAAATTGCACCATCAATCTTACAGATTATGAAAGCTGATCCCCCCGCATTTGACACCTCAGAAGAGGAGTCATCAGCCTCACCATGGTCCCCTGAGGGAATTAATTGTCTCCCGCCCCCAGTTCCTCAGTTTGAGGGTCCTGTGTAATGGAAGAGAACCATTCGCATTTTGTCCCACACTGAAATGCGATTAAAGCCGCTAACCTTTTTTTTTTACCAATCCTATCATGGCTGAGGAAATAAGACCTTTTTAGTAACATAAACAGGGGCTGCACTGTTGAAAACAGTTGCAAACATTTCATGGCCCGATGCTTACTCTGACCAGCCACCCTCTCTCAGGGGAGGATGCCATTGTAGAGATGAGTAGGCTTTCCAGAGCTTGAGGGAGACCCTTTTAGCCCTTTTTTGGGGGTGTTTCAACCCCCCTTCTGACCTTAGCCCGATGCACAAAAGCAGAGGTACTATCAGAAGAAATCGCATACACTGCTTGAGCAATAGTCCAGCCACTGCTATTGACGCTCAGCTTGTAAATGCGTCAGGGAATGCCTGTGTCACCAAACTCTTATATGCCCCTTTTTGCTATTGTGTCCTTCCGACATCTGCAGTCAGCAAAAAATGGAGCTTTTAAACATACTCTCGCGCTGGACGTTGGAGGACGCCAACGCTGTGCTAAGCCCCACCCCTTCCATCACATCGCAGCCCTCCCCCTTCTCCTTTCAAAAGAGCAGCAAAGAAAAAGGTTCCCTGTTGGTGGACTTTTTAGCCACATATAAGAAACCGTAGAAGAGTATACATGGTACAAATATAATTTATTAGAAGATTTAAATAGTAAAAATATAACAGAATTATAGCATCTATTATTTGGAATGCGAATCAGATAATGATACAATCGTGTATATACAGTGTTTGAGGCGGTACTCTTGCACCTGACGCATTTCGGAGTAAATTACACTCCTTCCTCAGGGGTGGTGTACATTAGACAAAGTTATTCACACTGTATTAGTTGACTTGGCATTCTGTAAAACTTTTAGTTAAAAGCAGCGACAATGACATGGTCTGTCTACCCAAAATGCTCTTGATTCCGACACAAACAGTCATCTACATATTAGAGATGGTGTATATCCTTATATAGGTAAAAATTGATTTTTTTGCACAAAGATGTGTACATAGTATTCTCTTCAAAAAAAAAAGAGGAAGCCCAAAAAGGGTGTAAAGTAAACACTTGAGGCTCCACTGAGGCCGAGAGGCAACTCCTGGAGGTGGCTCAACAGATGACGCTTATGGATGTGTGTTTGATAGATGGCATAGAGTAGATCAGTTCATACAGCGATTCGAGCCAGTGTCATCCCGCAAAGTGCAGTCATCCTCAAAACCTTCAGGAACAGGGGACCCTCGAGGAGTCCACAATCCTGGACCTGTAAAACACCCCGCCAGAAAAAACTTTATGGCTGAGAAAACCAAAGCTCTGGATCCCGGGGTCCAGCTCTCTAAAAAGAGAAGTGTTACAGGCAAAACCTCTTTTCTTCCCCCACGAGGCCTGGGTACCATTTAATTCGGCCTGAAAAGACACTTTGAATGGATCCGGCTGCATAGCTAGCCCCAGCAAGGATTGCTTCATGTGGAGCTCAGCACAGCACAGCACATCTTTACTCGTGACCAACACCTTAGACACCGGCGAAAAATCTAAGGTAATCCCAGTAGTGGGAGGGGTTATATAGGGAGTGCACTTCCTGTCTTAGGGTGTGCCAGTGTCCATCACTTGAAGGTGGCCTATAACCCACATAGTAACTACTATGGCTCTGTGTCCCGTGATTTACGATAAGAAACTACATTTCCTCAATCCTGCAAAGTGATAACAAAAAAGTAGAAAGTGATGATAATAATCGTGTATTCAAAGTTCACTAACTATATGGGCTGGGTGAAACAAGATGTCCGCTACTGCGTTCTGACTAGGCTTACTGAGGCCGAGTGCAGGGTGTATCATTATGGGCTCTTGCATACGCTACTCTTTATTGATTTCATTTTATCATGCCAGGCTGCCAGCAATTATCAGTGCTGCATTTCAGTGCCACTGCCTATCAATCAGTTCGACCTATCATTGCCCATAAGTGACACCTATTAGTGCCCATAAGTGCAACCTATCAGTGCTGCAAAACAGTGCCCATCAGTCAGTGTCACATACCAGTGCCCATAAGTGCCACCTATCAGTGCCCATCAGCAAGTGCCACATATCAGTGCCACCCATCATTGCCACAAATCAGTGGCCATCAGTCAGCACCATGTATCAGTGCCGCATATCAGTGCCCATCAGTAGGTGCCACATATCGGTGCCACCTATCAGTGCCCATAAGTGCCAGCTATCAGTGCTGCAAATCAGTGCCCTTCAGTCTTCATAATTATAAAGTAGATATAGTTAGTCTGTAATGTGCTTTGAAAACTGTCACTTGACATTAAAAAAAAGTATCCATATTGGTGAGTACTTGAAAAAAGTATCGGTACTTGTACTCGGTCTTATAAAAGTGGTATCGGTGCAACCCTACCAATCAATGTATATTGATTGGTTTGCACAAAAGTTATAGCGTCTACAAACTATGGGATATTTTTTTTTTTTTTTTACTAGTAATGGCGACAATCAGTGACTTATACCGGGACTGCGAAATTGTGGGGGGACAAATCGGACACTTTTTGGGGAACATTGACACCAAGTGCTAAAGATATGCACTGTCACTGTACTAATGACACTGGCTGGGAAGGGGTAAAAATCAGGGGCAATCAAAGGGTTAAATGTATGCCTAGGTTGTGCGGGGGAGGTGCTTGTACTAGGGAAAGGCAGAGATCGTGTTCCTGCCTAGCAGAAACACAGGATCAGTACCTTCCCCTCTGACAGAATGACAACCTGACTTTATATAGGCAGACTGTCGTTCTGTTTGTGTCCAGAACGATTGTCGGGTCCCAGGGGACGGCGGGCCTTCCAGATCTGCTGATTGGCTCCCGCTGTGTCCAATCACAGACAGCAATAAGAACCTGACAGGAGTTCTAATCCATCTCCATTCTACCCAAAACTAAAACAAACGTTTTTCCTATAGTTATACCTAAATTTCCTCAGTGGTGTCACAGACAGCAATAAAATTCGATGCAGTTTCTAATCCTTCTCAATTTTATCCAAAATTAAAAAGAAAAGTTTTGCCTCGGGCTGGACTATACAAACACTCCCATATAAGACAAACCTGACTCCCTTCCCCGACCTCCACTCTGCAAATAACATGACCACCTTCCCCAGCCACTTCCCAACTACCAGCAATCAGTCGCCTTACCGTACGTCAACTCTAGAGGGCGCTTCCGCCACGTTTACACCGTGGCTTCTGGGAGTTGTAGTTGCGGTGTGAGAAACAACGGTGATCCTCCGGAGACAGGACTACACTTCCCGCCATGCAGCGCGCCGCCTACTTTCCCTGAAGATTGTAGAGCTGCAGGAGGCCGAGCGCAGAGACGGATCCCTGGGGGAGCCGGGCCGGCCACTCCTTGTTGTGCTGTGTGTGCGGCTACCTCCCGGGGCCCGCTACCTGATGACATGATTCATGGGGATGGGCCCGCAGACATGGACGAGCCGGAGATACACTATGCCGAGTGAGTGACCGGGGAGGGGGGACGGGGATTCTCTGTTATAACTGTGTGCGTCTAAAGTGTCAGCTCTGCGGTCTGTGTGAGAGAATGGAGCGGGGACACTGAGGCCAATGATACGCAACCACATACCCTGTGTGTGTGTCTGTCATATATATATATATATATATATATATATATATATATATATATATATTATTTTTTTTTTACATGAGGGAGACATATACATGATAAACTATATTAATATTCCTCCCTCATGTAAAATGTTTATATATATATATATATATATATATATAATTTTTTTTTTCTTTTTTTTACACACACCAGGGAAGGAAGGTCTGGGTTATCTGTGACTGAAAATGTCACCACTATCTCCCCCCCAAACCCCTGGGGTCTTACCATGTGCATATATATACCCCTTCAGGACTGCACCATCTTCCTCTTACTCCCGGGGCTCCATGGTCCCCAATCCCCAATTTCACACCAACCTTATCCCTAGTGTACCAAAGCACGTAGGGGTCCCCCGTTCTTGCGCCGCTGCACGTACGTGTCCCCCCCCGTTCCTGTGCGTACGTGTCCCCCCCCGTTCCTGTGCGTACGTGTCCCCCCCCCCGTTCCTGTGCGTACGTGTCCCCCCCCCCGTTCCTGTGCGTACGTGTCCCCCCCCCCGTTCCTGTGCGTACGTGTCCCCCCCGTTCCTGTGCGTACGTGTCCCCCCCGTTCCTGTGCGTACGTGTCCCCCCCGTTCCTGTGCGTACGTGTCCCCCCCGTTCCTGTGCGTACGTGTCCCCCCCGTTCCTGTGCGTACGTGTCCCCCCCCGTTGCTGCGCAACCACCACTGTGCCTGCACGCTCCTCCACTGTCACCACTGAGCTGGGCCCTCATCACCCATCATTGCAAATGCATGTCCATCTCTCACCATAGCTCCTGACCTCCATTCCTGCAACCTTCCCCACTGCACTGGACCCCAGTCGCCTATATGTCTTTATCTCACCATAGTACCTGACCACTCCACTACCACAACACCTGCACACTCCCTTGCTGTCACCACCAGACCCCCCATTATTGTATTTACCTGTCCCCCACTCTCCACCAGACTGCTTCCCTGTTTCCAACACACAACTCCCCCACACCCACCAATGCACCTACATATTTTCCTCCCACCTTAGCACCTGACCCCCATCCCTCCACCAGCACTGCACCTGGATGCTTCTCTACTATCACCACGATACCAGGGCTCCCTACTTCTACCACTGTACTTGCATGTCCTGTCACCACAGCAGTTACCCCCATCCCTCCCTCACCATTGCACCTGCACACACCCCTCACTTGTTACCACTGCGCTGGACCCCCATCACCTACCTTTCTTACCACAGCACCTCACTCCCATCCCTCCATCACTACACTTGCATGCCCCCCTGCTGTCACCACCACACTGGACCCCCTTTACTCCCCCAACACCCTCCACTGTACTGTACCTACCTGTCCCCTTCTCACCACTGCATCTGCACATTCCCCTGCTGTCTTCACCACTGCATCAAACCCCCACCCCTTTCACCACAGCACCCATTCCTCCACCATTACTGCACCTACATGTCCTGCTGTCACCACAGCGACTGACTCCCCTCCCCCCACCACCCTAAAGCTGGCCGTGTGCTAGTAGTAGATTTTCGATCAAAAGTTCATACAAACATCCCTGCCAAAAATTCTCAGTACATAAGATAACGTTATAATGTTGGTTGAAAGTATTTCAAAACTGTTTCGTTTTAACATTTGATTTTGAAACAAATGGACTTTACTAAACGAAAACCACAATCGCTGTAATATTTGGAAATTGGGACCATTAGTGCTTACATGTGGGAGACCTAACGGGTTCCCGACAACAAGCTGCGGGCAGCAGCCCCACAGACTGTCTGTGTCCAAGGCAGGTCATTTGCATGTATCAATCTATTAGCAATTACATGCCAGCGGCTGCAGTTATCTGCGGGAGCTGCCAGCCAACCATTGCTTTCAGCGGTACTGCAGCCCGCAGCAAATTGTCAAGAACCTCCACTGGATCTCCTGCATGTAATCTCTAACGGCCTCATTAGCAAGTATTAGGTCCCTTTCACACTTCCACTATTTTGACATGACTTGAAGCAATGCCTGTGTAATCTTCAGGTCCATGGACCTCAAGTCACATCAAAGTTGGACCAAAGTAGTGCAGGAACTACTTTGAAGTCGCACAGATATGAAAGGTAATCATGGGGTACAACTTGTCATGCAAGTTTGCAGTCCCAAGTCACACAAGTGGGGGAAGGGGTCTTAATGGGGTTTGGTAAATTCATTCATTCGAGAGAAACTTTTTATCCTTTTGCCTTGAGCGCACTGATCAATAATGTGTTCTGTTTGGCTCGTCATAGGCTCCTCTGAGAAGCGCCCGGGTGGTAGTTTGGCAATTGCATTCCAGCAAATCAGTTAGAAAAGGAAATGAATCACTGCCCTCTGGGCTACAGCGATGTTTAATGAGATGTATCAGGAATCGCCTCTAACATATTTTGTTTTGCGATTGATCGTAGGTACAATTTGCATCTACAGTAAGATGCAGGTTCCTTTACAGCCTTGTTGACCTTCCTAAATGACCAATATAGGACTATTAAAGATGTAAAGTTATGTTGAACTGAGAATTGCACACATAATATTGTATGTAGGTTATGTTGGACTCTTGTGATCACTTGTTCTTGACACCGAATTGTAGGAGGTCACACATGACGTGAGAAGGTCTCCATGCATTGAAAGAACCTTCCCTTTCTATGGCCAATCCTAGGTGTTTTGTACTGAGATCTTCCCTACAACTACTTCCTCCTTCATTGTCGGGTTACAGTTTTCTTCATTTTCCGAATTTTATGGCAGAATACTGTTCTCTGAATCACCTGACTTTATAGCCTTGTATTTGGAAGTTCATAAGTGCTGCTGACATGCTATAACACAACAAGGTGGGGCACTGGATTTAAAAATGCCCTCAAGACATGTATTCATGAGATCTGTTAGATGAGGGAGCTCATGTTTCCTCTTGTTAGGATATTCGCCAGCATTTTCTTTTCCAGGTTGCTTACAATATACTGACCTTTCTTTAAAAGTCTGGTGGTATTGTATAGTAATTTTGTAAAGGACTGTACAGCTTGTTTTATACATCAGTGTTCACCTTTTTCTATACTCATCGGTACAGTTGTATCCAACTCTGATTCTATGGGCACTATGTCTGATTTGCTTGAATTTCCGCAGAATTTTGGTGACAATTCTTTTACCAGGTATTTCACCAGGTCTTTAGTCAAACTCCCCCCAACTGCTTGCTCTTGGGAGCAACATGCAGAATGTGATCACCTATGTGCATAGCCAGTTTGTATGCACCTACTAAGGTCATTTACCTTTCAGCTTGTCTTTACAGTGTGGGAGAAAACTGATGCAAACTTGATGCAGATAGTCTGCTGGTTGAGATTTGAGCCAAGGACCCCAGTACTGCCGCTCAGGCTGGCCATAGACAGTTTGAATCGCTGCTGGTGCAGTAGGAACCTGCTAAGATTTAAACCATGTATGGACAGGCTGAATGTACTAATTGATCGATCAACTTGGGTACAACCAGCCTGCTGGATTTTGCATGCGATTATTGTTAACAGCTGCTATAGCCACTAGCAATAATCGCTGTGTTCTCCTGGCGACTACGGCTTATCCTGAATTCAGACTTTAGACCCCTTTCCTATAAAAATTGGCAAACTTCATGTAGTTTTGGGTATTACAATTCATCCATTGTGTACCTGAAAAGCGTGTTTATGTTTTTATGATGCAAGAACAAGGTGTGCAGTGCAGCTCTGCAGTATAAACAACTGCTTTAAAAATTCATGGGCATTATCTGCGTGGTGCGTTCTCCATGTGGCAGATGGAAGTTGCACCGCTGGCAATGGGTATGAAAGGAGCTATTTGTGAAAACAATCATTTTAAGTTTTATTAATGTGATGTCTCCAACTTCCTGACATTGCTAAAATATATTGGAGCTTTGTGAACACTGTAGAATAACAGGTGTGCTGCTGTGACGTCAGTGGGCCAGTGATATAAATATGTATCTCTAGGACATTTCTAGGGCAGGAAAAGCTTGTATGCTTTTTAGATTAACGTACATGGTGCTGGATAAGCCAACTGTACTTGGTACCAGGTATATAACGCAGCTCGCCTTTTGTTCTCAGACCAATAAGTGTGAAGTGTAAAAAATATCTAAATCTTCCAACAACCATTATCACAAATGATATATTGAAATTGTACCAATCATTATCTGCTGTAGCCTATATAAAAGTCCAATAAAAGTGTGCATGTTTAAATAGAAAAAGTGTCCAAACAATTAAGCTATTCCCAAAAGCATGTGCTTGGATATAATGTGCTCCATGCAGAATGTGCTTATACAGTTACTCCTCTGGGTCTTCCATCAATTTCATTAATTGCCATAGTACACTCCCTAAGAGCCCTTTCACACTGGGGCGGTTTGCAGGCCTTATTGCGCTAAAAATACCGCCTGCAAACCGACCCAAAACAGCCTCTACTGTTTGTTCAGTGTGAAAGCCCGAGGGCTTTCACACTGAAGCGGTGCTCTGGCAGGAGAAGAGAACTCCTGCAAGCCGCATCTTTGGAGCGGTGTATTCACCGCTCCTGCCCATTGAAATCAATGGGGCAGCACGGCAATACCGCGGCTATAGCTGCGCTATGCGAGCGGTTTTAACCCTTTTTCGGCCGCCATCGGGGGTTAAAACCGCACCGCTAGCGGGCGAATACAGCCGCAAAAACGACGGTAAAACAGCGCTAAAAATCGCCCTGTTTTACTGCCGATGCCCCCACCGCCCCAGTGTGAAAGGGGTCTAAGGCTCCATTCACACTAGCGCGTTTTTTGATGCATTTTGCAGAAATGCATTAGAATTTTTTAACATGGGTTCCTATGGAACATGTTCACATCAATGCCTTTTTGTACCTCTGCGTTTTTGGAAAGGGTCAGGGACTTTTTTTCATGCAAAAGGCAGCATTTTGCATGTAATAAATTCAATGGACCAGCATCAAAAACGCAAGTGCAGCGTTTTTGGCGTTTGTTTTTTTTTTTTTTTCTTAGACTGTATACAGTCTAAAAAAAAAAATGCAAAAATGCTGTAAAAACGTTGCAAGCATCACAAAAAACACTGCAGAAACGCTCAAAAGCAACATGCATAGATGTGAATCAAGCCTAAAGCCTGATACACATAGGCCAAGTATCAGCCTATTCAATAGAAACCAGCCAACTTTCAGCCTGTGTGTACTTCAGCCTGTTTGGCAGAAGCTGGCTTAATGTCCAGCTTCTGTCGAATGGGCATGCTGGAAATACTGCAGCCGATCGGCATGCAATCAGTGCTGGCAGCCAATGGGTGAGAGCGATGACAGGTGTGTTCTGTGCAGGGGACCGCCCCCCTGTCAGAACACAATGGCTCAGTCGGGAGATTGATGTTAGTACAGCGGCTCCTCTGTGGGTTGGTTTGTTTGGTTTGTTTGTTTTTATTCGTTCTCCCCGCTGAGTTGAACGGAAAAAAAAAAGAACTTTGTGTATACTTGGCTTTAGGGCTCATGCACTTTTGGGCATTTGCTTTTCAACCCCAAAACTCCGGGCAGAAGAAAAGCCTCATATTGCACACATGTTTCGGCATGTCATATGTTTAAGCATTATTGGGTTCCATTGGAATATTCTGGCTATTGGAATGCTTTCATTTTTAAGTGAGCCTAAACTCATCTAGCGTTTAGATGCATTTGCAGCAATTTTTCTGCTGAAAGCCAAGGAGAGCCTGCATGTAAAGGAGGGGTAACTAGAGTGGATCCAGGTAAAATGCAAGTTTTGACCATCATAGATAAGTGGTCAAAATCATCTGCTGAATTAGCCCTTAGGGCTTGTTTCCACTTGCAGTCGGTGGCAGTCAAAACAGGCAGTTGAGCCTACTACATAGAAAGATAGAAGAATAATAAACTCTCTACCTCTGATGGAAGTCTATTCAAAACATCAACTACTCTTTCTGTAAAATACTTTCAAAGATTAGTTTTTCCTCCTGCTAGTTTGAGGTCATGTCCCCTGTGTTTTTCATATTGAAAATTCTGCTTCCTAAACCTCATTCACCCTCTTGACGTATTTAAAGGTTTTATACGTGTCTAACCTTTCCCTTCTTTCCTCAAGACTGTAGATATTAAAGTGGCTCTAAACTTAAAGGTTTTTACCTTTTTTAAATTCTCTTCACTAGGGTAAAAAAAACAAAAAACTTTACAATACCTGTGACACACCTGTGGGCTCGTTCCCAAGCTGCGCTGCCTGCGTCTAAAGACACAGACAACAAGGCTTGGCCCGCCCTCTCTCCCTCATAGAATTTGATTGACCACAGCAGGAGCCAAATGCTCATGCTACTGTTTAGCTTTTGAGAGTGGAGAGAGAGAAGAGCTGCAGCAGAGCACAGCACTGGATCAAAGGAGGACATAGGCAAGTGTTTATGAGGGATAAAAAGGAAAAAATACCTTTTGACTTTAGAAGCACTTTAACCACTTCAGCCCCGGAAGGATTTACCCCCTTAATGGCCAGGCCATTTTTTGCGATACGGCACTGCGGCGCTTTAACTGACAATTGCGTGGTCGTTCGACACTGTACCCAAACAAAATTGATGTCCTTTTTTTCCCACAAATCGAGTTTTTTTTTTTTTTTTTTTTTTTGGTGGTATTTGATCACCGCTGCGGTTTTGCACTATGAACAAAAAAAGACCGACAATGTTGAAGAAAACTATTTTTTACTTTTTTGCTATATTAAATATCCAAAAAAAAACCCATTACTTCATCAGTTTAGGCCAATATTTATTCTTCTACATATTTTTGGTAAAAAAAATCGCAATAAGTGTATATTGATTGGTTTGTGCAAAAGTTATAGTGTTTACAAAATAGGGGATAGATTTATGGCATTTTTATTTATTATTATTTTTTTTTAACTAGTAATGGCGGTGTTCAGCAATTTTTTGCGGGGCGGCGGACGGATCGGACACTTTTGACACTTTTTTGGGACCAGTGATTACTGTATAAATGACACTGGCAGGGAAGGGGTAACACTAGGGGGTGATCAAGGGGTTAAGTGTGTTCTAGGGAGACGTTTCTAACTGTGGGGGGGGGGGAATGGGACTGACTGATAGTACAGAGAGATCACTGTTTCTAATCACTTTGTTTACACTGGCAGATCCCTGTTCTGCCTCCTCTGTGGAGCGATCGCGGGTGGCCGGCACACATCGCAGCTGCTGACTACGCACATGGCACGCCTACTGTATAAATTACAATAATCAAAGTACCGGTACGGTGATTCACGTAATAGAGCCTACCCTGCCACAGTACAACAAAGACAGCACTTTATTTCCAAGGACACTTAAAGATGATGAATTGTTGTCTTTTTAATCGTACAACTATTTTATTTTCTGCCAAAACCTTGTTAAGCCTCTTGCACACTGCAGCTTGTAAAAGCTCAGTGCACAGTTTTTTTTTGTTTTTTTTTTATTTGTTTAAAATGTGCTTGTACACAGGCGCATAAACAAGTGCTGCGTATTCATGAGTAAAGAAAAAAAAAAAACCTGCTTTCCAGGTCAGTATTATGTGCTGGTACTTGCAAATACGTGCAATATTAACATGTTTTTTATAGTCAATTTTGCCTAAGGAATGTATTATATGTGCAAATTCACAAATACGCACAGCAAAAGAACCTAAAATTTACGTCTTGCATTGCTGACTCTCAAACATCAGTAACGTGTGGAAGAGGCCTTAGATCAATTTTACAAATATTTTGTTTGAGAACAATAGGTGGGCTGGAATTTACGTACAGTTATATTGAGTATCCTCACGGATGGCACAGCAGCTAAAGCACCCTTTAATATAATGCACTTGTCTTGAGGCACTCCAATTTAAATTGTAAAGAACTAAACAAATAGTTTTACATAATGCAGCAACATTCACACGTAGCGCACCCAACAATAGAGCTGATTTAGTACAAAGTAATCTACCTTTGCACACTGGTACTGACTAATGTTCCAGCATTTCTCCTCTTCCTCAGTTTCTTTCCATCGGTCGGCTAACATGACCCCAGTGCTGATGGAGAGGGACAAACAAGGAGGCTGTGCAGGCACCTGATGTCCTCCTTATCAGCCAATGAAATCATTGGTTGTTAAAAAATAACTAACATGTTATACTTACCTACTCTGTGTAGTGGATTTGCACAGAGCAGCCCATATCCTACTCTTCCCAGGTGCCTCTTCAATGCTCCTGGCCCCTCCCTGGTGTCAATTGCCCCCACAGCAAGCAGCTTGCTATGGGGGCACCCGAACTGAGTCACTGCTCCCTGTGTCCATTCAGACACCGAGCCGCTACCTGGCCTCATCCCCTCTCTCTCCTGATTGGCTAGCTGGCTTTGACAGCAGCGGGAGTCAAAGGCGGCGCTGCTGTGTCTCAGCCAATCAGGAGGGAGAGTTTTAGACTGCCGAGACACCTGTAGACATTGCTTGACAGAAATGGGCTCAGGTAAGTATTAGGGGGTCGCTGCACACAGAAGGCTTTTTATTGCAGTGCATAGAATACATTAAGATAAAAAACCTTCTGCCTTTACAACCCCTTTAAGATGCCAGTGACATTCCTGCACGCTGCCCAGGGCTGTAATGCTGCACAATGAAGTTCTACATATTAGTGTAACAAAAAGGCAGATTTGATCCACCCCTTGTCTGGTACACACGTTTTGGACAATTTAGGCACTTTGCTAAGGCAACGCCGGGGAACCCAGAAGGCACCCTGGTTAATAAAAGGCTGGCTTCATTTGACACTTAGCTTAGGAAAGACAGGGAAGCGTGGAGGTAGATTGATTCACAAACTGAATAACAGGTATATATCTTGCTTTGAAAGAGTGAGCGGTCTACGACTGTGGTTAAAAATGGCTTGCTCGTTTGTTGTGTCTGGTAATGTAATGATGTACACTGTGACATTTATGGTTACCTGTAACATTTAACCAACTGATGACAACAGGAAGAAAATTGTCAAAGTATTCTACCTGGGTTTTTTGTTTTTTTTGTTGTGTGGGTTTATTTTTATTTATTACACAGAATTCTCGGAAAGCTACTTCCTCATTCACTGTGCTTTACCGCTCGTGTTTTTTCTTCTGTGTTTTTCCAAATACTTTCAATAGTATTTTTTAAACAAAATAGTTCTCTGCTACAAACTGTAGACATATTTAGGTTAAAGGCTAACTGTACTTTCAGTTTTAAATATGCTTTAATGCTGTTTCCAGGCGCATCAAAACCAAAGGAATGGGCCTGGGGGCTCATTTACACCAGAGTGGTCCTTTTGGGTTTGTTTAATGCTTGCCTGTTATTACCCCTTGATGTATCGCAAAGGACAAAAAAATCTGATCTGCAGCAGTTTTTGTATTGCAGTGCACCACAACACACTAGTGTATGTTAACGTGCAGTGCAGGTACGTGGCTGCCATTAACAATCTATGACAGCAACACACATTGCATGCATTACAGAGGCACATTGGTATCAATAAGCCCCAACGGTTTTTTCTTTAGAAAGCAGTCATTGTGTGAGTAAGTCAGTCCTCTGCCAGCATGCTACTGAGAAGTACCCTTGCTCTCTGTGAAAGAAGTGGTCTCTTTACAGAGCTCTGACACACCCCCTACCTAAGTGAGAACTGGAGCTCCTCAATCGGTAAAGCTCATGCTCTCTATTGGTTGGCAAGCTGTAGCTTTGACTCCATATGGGGGAATGTTGCACGTCTGCAGAGAGACCACTGATTCCAGAAAGCAAGGTTTTTCTCTGTAGCATGCTGGCAGAGGTCAGATTTTTCTAGTCTTTGTGGCTCCTTTTTAAAGAGAACAAACTAAGTATTTTGCTTTTGATACACCTGAAATTTTATTTGTCTGATTCAGACTAAAAATTAGGGAGCACAGGCAACACTTTGCCGCTTTATATGGAGCACTTGGGCCCCCTACAGACAGTTGTTTTGATATTTACTCAGGCCAGTGAAATGCATTAGAGATTGGCACAATTTCCTAAAGTACATTGTGATTGGTCAATAAAAGCTTTAAACTGCAAGGACCAGATTGTACCCTGATCTAAATTCTGAATGCATTGGCAGCAATCCGCCAGAGGGGCACCTTACCAAACTGTAACGTGTTGATTCAGACCAACCAGGGGCACTAATTATCCTTTCCTTGGTCATCTAGTGCATGTCTTCAGTGCCAAATAGGATTTTAGTCACTGAATATAATGTCCAGCCCTTTAAAGATGTCAGGGGCCAAAGTTGAGTCCCCTGTATATAAGGTAATTTGTCCACTGCAGATATACAGTTCCTATAAATATTCTCTCCCTTGAATTTGTAATTTTGATGTTATGCTCTAATAAAATGTAAAGAGGATATAAGTTTGTTCTTTGACTTTGTCTCTCCTTTGATTAGAAAAAACAAAATGTAAACCATGCAAAAACACTAACTGATTTCTTAAGTATTTACCCTTTAAAATGAGACCCCTAAATTATCTCTAATGCAGCCATTTAATTTTCCACAGTCACACAAATAGTGAAATTGATATCATTTTTGTGCAGGCAAGGAGGTTTACATGACTGTAGAATATATATAAAGCGATGGAATGGTGCCACACGAGGCTGCCTAGCAGCAAGTTACTGTGTGGAAGGAATTGCTTCCAGTAGGTTGTATCCCAATTGTAGGTGGTAAGTGATAGACTCCGTTGGGGTCTAGGGCTGCTACCTTTCTAATAACAATGAAGGTGTTACTGCAGTGAACACTTGTGTGATTGGAGAGAAGTGCCCGATTTCCAAAAAGAGGGTCTCGCTTGATGAATTTTATAGTAATTTATTGGCGATAAAAGCAAACCAGTAGATCCAAAGTGTTTTGGGGGAATTGCCTCCCCATTTGGCAGGGCTGTATTTCTTAGAGAATGGCTACATTTTGAAATCAGCAGCTCTGCAGTAGCCAGTGTTGTGGAGCAAATTATGAAGACACTTCAAGCAAATCCATTAACCACTCTCAGACCACCCACCGTGGCTATACGCTGCTACGTTGACGTTAAATACCGTTGTTATGGCAGCAGATAGCTGCCATAACCCCGGGATTTTTATCCACGACCGGCGTTCCTCTTTCACATAAGTGGTCTCGGCCGTGGATTCATTTTTATGGGCGGCGGGAGAGGTACACCTCCCGCCGCCTCTCCGGCATCTCCGCCACTTATCGGAGCCGTTGAAAGTGGTGGAAACTATCCGATCCCTGGGATGGATGGGCAGGAAATCGAGTGCGGGCAAGATGGCCCCCCACTCAACTCTATGCCCTTGGTGGACCGGAGTGACGTCAAACGTCACTTTCGGCTTTAAAGGGACAATTTTTTTTTTTTTAGTTGCTTTTAAGTGTAAATGTGAGATCTGAGGTCCTTTTTTTTTTTTTTTGGAGAGGCCCTGTCATGCCTTTTTTCTATTACAAAAGTGTATCTGCTGACTTTTAATAATAATACGTGTCCCAGAAAATTGCTGGCAGGGAGGGGCCACCTAGGAAGGGCCTTACTAAGAAGTAAACAGGAGGACGTCCAGGGACGCCCTCCCGGCAATTGAGCGGATATATATATATATATATATATATATATATATATATATATATATATATATATATATATATATATATATATATATATATATATATATATATATATATATATATATATATATATATATATATATATATATATATATATAAATTTTTTTAAGTAACAAACATGTTATGCTTTCCTTCCGTGTGTAGTAGCTTTGCATAGGGCAGCCCTGCTCCTCCTCTTCTAGGGTCTCCCACTGGCCCTCCTGACTCATCCTCTTCTCTGAGTACCCCAATAACAAGCCACTTGCTATGGGGGCACTCGTGTGCTCGCTTCAGATCTGCCTCTGTGTGTCCAGAAGACAATGACGGAGGCAGACACCCAAGATAGTAGCTGCACTGGTGCACATTTTTTAGATTGCGATTGGGCTCGGGTAAGTATTGGAGGGGCTGCGGGGGGAGCGTCATACTGAAGGTTTTTTAACTTCATGCCACCACTTTAAATGCTTTGCTCAAGCGTCTGTTTGGAGCATCATATTCCGGCAGGATCTGGTTAAGTACGGTCAGCCTTTGTTAACAAGTGTCATTATTTACATGTACCAATTCCTAAAAAGTCAAAATGCCCCTTGATGCTGCTTTGCAGCGTTTGCACAGCAATTCTGTATATCTCTGTCATTGGAAAGCATGAATTCAAGCAATGTTGAAACTGCTCCAAAGTTCTCTCAGACTTTGCCAGACAATATCTTGCAAGCAGTAATGGCACACAGCATTAGATGAAATACTTTTATCCATCTAATATGTAATCTAATAATATATGCTTTTGATATCAAACCATTGTCAGTGAGGCTCCTATCCAGCAGCAGATGTGGTTATCCAGCCCTCAAGAGGAGTTTCTAAGAGGTTAGTGGTTTTATTATCAGCTGTGTTTACTCTCTTTAAATCGTAACGGCAACAGAAACTACCCAAATGACCCTGATCAAAAGTTTACATACCCCAGTTCTTAATACCGTGTATTGCCCCCTTTGACATCAATGACAGCTTTAAGTCTTTTGTGGTATTTGTGGATGAGGCTCTTTATCTTAGATGTAAAGCTGCCCATTCCTCTTGGCAAAAAGCCTCCAGTTCCTGTAAATTCTTGGGCTGTCTTGCATGAACTGCACATTTAAGATCTCCCCAGAGTGGCTCAATGATATTGAGGTCAGGAGACTGAGATGGCAACTCCAGAACCTTCACTTTATTCTGCTGTAGCCAATGACAGGTCGACTTGCCCTTGTGTTTTTGGATCATTATCATGTTGAAATGTCCAAGTACATCCCATGTACAGCTTTCTGGCTGATGAATGCAAATGTTCATCCAGTATTTTTTGATAACATACTGCATTCATCTTGCCATCAATTTTGACCAAATTTCCTGTGCCTTTGTAGCTCACACATTCCCACAACATCAGCGATCCGCCTCCGTACCTTTCATCATAGGCCTTGTTGACTTCTCTCCAAACGTAGCGTTTATGGTTGTGGCCAAAAAAAGCTCAATTTTCGTCTCATCACTCCAAATGACTTTGTGCCAGAAGGTTTAAGTCTTGTCTCTGTGCTGTTTGGCATATTGTAAATGGGATACGTTGTGGCATTTGCGTAGTAATGGCTTTCTTCTGACGACTTGACCATGCAGCCCATCTTTCTTCATGTGCCTCCTTATTGTGCATCTTGAAACAGCCACACCACATGTTTTCAAAGAGTCCTGTATTTCACCTGAAGTTATTTGTGGGTTTTTCTTTGCAACCCGAACAATGTTCCTGGCAGTTGTGGCTGGAATTTTAGTTGGTCTACCTGACCGTGGTTTGGTTTCAACAGAACCCCTCATTTTCCACTTCTTGATTAGAGTTTGAACACTGCTGATTGGCATTCTCAATTCCTTGGATATCTTTTTATATCCCTTTCCTGTTTTATACAGTTCAACTACCTTTTCCCGCAAATCCTTTGACAATTCTTTTGCTTTCCCCATGACTCAGAATCATCAGTGCAGCACTGGATAAAAGATGCAAGGGTCTGTCAGGAGTTCAGAAACGAGCGCACACACACCCCCAAGCAAACAGATCACAGATGAGGATGGCTTACCTTTTAGTCATTCAAACCTCTTTGTGTCAACTTGTGTGCATGTTATCAGACCAAAATCACCAGGGTATGTAAACTTTTGATCAGGGTCATTTTGGGTAGTTTCTGTTGCCATTATGATTTTAAAATGAGTAAACACAGTTGATTGATAATAAATGGCTTCAACCAAATGCTAACCATGAATGAAAAATGTTTTTGTGCTATCAATTCATATTCTCTGAAAAACGGCCAGGTAATCATAAATTCTGCCAGGGTATGTAAACTTATGAGCACAACTGTACAGTTTGTAAGGCTGAATTCGCGTCGCACAGACATCGCATGTGATCTGCACAGCATTGCGGTGTGAATCACGTGGGATGTCTGACATCGCACAAGTGTGAACCTAGCCTAAAGCTGAACTGTGGGCAAATCTAAGACTCATTGATGCAACTCTGTTAATACATTAGCCTAATGTACACAAGACGCTGAAGCAACCTCTTCTGAACAATTTTTTTGACAGCTTGAAACCGGCGTTTAAAAACTACTGTTTAGCCGCGTTTTGCAACGTTCGCGTTTAGGAGCGTTTATTAAAGGTAACATCAGACCAGAGTGAGTAGCAGCAGTGTACTTGTATCTACCTCAGTTTAGGTGCTTTTACTATGGATCCCATAATGAGAATATGTGAGGAAATGCTCCTGATGTTGTTGAAGAGGCTGGAAGGATGTCGGAAATTGCATGCGAAGACCAGAGTTTGTCGCTACTGGACTCAGAGCATGTGTGTAGGGTATTTTTCCAACATGTATGTACAGCTGCGTAGTTTCCCTGATACATTTTTTAATTTTACTCGCATGTCCATTGCCACCTTTGACCTTCTCTTTGAAAAGGTTCGGCCCAGTCTGACAAGCATGGACACGAACATGAGGAAGAGTCTGCCACCAGAGGAACGTCTGTTGGTGACTAGACAACTTAACATGAGAGCAAAATGGAATTAAAAAAGCCAGATGTTAAATTTCATACAACTATGTTTGATCAGGTCGGGGGTCAAGCTCAATTGTGGGGTCATCTGGTTCAAATCTAACAACATAAAGGTCAAGTTCCAGTTCTACTTTTGGCTAACAGCAATACTAGTGGTTTATTGGATTGGATCATGGGCTCATTAGGGGTATATAAATGGTCTATAAAGCATTTTAAGCAATTACAAGTTTTTGTTTAAAAAATGTGTGGTTTTTTCATCATTTGCTATCATTTTTAAGTTTTGTAATGTAAAAAAAAAAGGGCACTTTTTAAAAAAATTGCTTCTAAACGAAAATGCGGCTAAACGCTGGTACCGTGCCTGAAATGTCGGAAACTTTGGCATCTGAACTCATTTTTTTGCCTTCGAAGAAAAGCCTCTAAAAACAACAGCCTAAAAACTACATTAAACAAACCTGTGTACATGTACTGATAAGATAACATTGGCTGAAAAAAGCATCCAACTGCCTCTGAACGTCCGTTTACCAGCAGCAGTGTACATGAGGCATTAAATGTAATAATTGTTTTAGTACAAGCAGTTTAAAGCTGAACTTTGGGATGCAAAATAAAAACCATAATCGATATTCCCCCAATATGTAAACCTATACCTTTTTTACTAAGATAAGCCTCACTGTTTAGATAATGAAAGAAATATCTGTGACATCATGGCCCAAATTCATAGCTTCTGCCAGCCCCAGGAGGAGGAGTGAAGCGGGCATACAAGTCACATCCCAAACTACAGTTCCCATCATCACATGGGAATTGCCTATTATGGGTGGGCACATCGAAATTGTAAATATTGCAGTGACTGTGCTTGTGTACTCGTCCACGCAGTTATGACGTGCCCGCATTTCTCCCCTTCCACTTTATTAATATGAAACCGCACAAGGCCCCCCCCCCCTTGAGAAGCACCTTACTGCGCCTCAAAGTCCAATATTACATTTGACAGTGAGAGGCACATACACTGAGCCTTGTACTCATGTGCATAGCCTGTCAATCACAGGGGTAAAGAGCTGTGACAGACCAGGAGAATGAGTCTGTCACTGTGTGAGGTCAGTGGAGGTAGTTTGTACTTGTCTCAATTAAGAGCACCAAGTGTCATTTCTGTAATTTCAGCTCTCCGCCCCCTTTTTTTCTGACGACTCAGACAAGTTTTAAAGATTCTAGACTTTGAACAGATGTAGAAAAGAGAGGGCTGTAGTTAAACCTGTACAACCTGTATGTAGGCAGATTTGTTTCATCTCTGTGTATCGCCTGAGGCCAGTCACTACACTGAGTATATGTGAGGGTTTACAACCACTTTAATGCGTTCTCTGCATTAAGGTAAAAAAAAAACTTTCAAAAGTTGCCCCCAGCCCCCCCTAAACTCTTACCGAAGCCTGATCTTGTCACGATCCAGTGTTGTACCCATCTGCAGCAGCTCTTTTCTCCTCTCTCTGCCTACAAGAAACTCAGCAGCAGGGGCCATTGACTCCTGCTGCTGCCAGTCAAAGCCTGTGTAGGGGGAGTTGAGAGTAGGGCTGAAACAACCAATCGATTATGAAATTAATCGATTTTATTATTTTCATAATCGATTAATCGGCCAGCCGATTAGTTGGCCTGCATACAGAATGCATTATTTGTTTACATATCCGGAAATACAGTGCAGCACACATACAGCTCAGTACATAATCCACACATGTCAGTAAGTGCCTGAGAACTTGTGAATGTGTGAGGAGTAATGCCTCATGGGACATGTAGTCCTGGGCAGGAAGTGAGTGGTTCTAAAGGCAGAAGTTTTCTTTACCTTGCTATTGAGGCACTCTATACTGTACTTAATGCACAGCAAAAAGCAGTGTAGAAACATCAAAAGCAAACTGCATAGGTGTGTACTGAGCCTTATGCTGGTGACATGGATCAATTTTCAGGCGAGAATATTTATATGAAAAATCTTTGTACATTCACTGAATGAAAGAATTTTCACTTGCTTTTAACATTCTGTTTTAAAATTAATGTAATTTCTGAACGAAATTACATTAAATTACATTAAACCATATACACTGTTTGAAAATTCCTTTGACCAAGAAGTTTTCTATTATTTCTAAATTTTCCTGTCACTGTGGTTGAAAATGAACGTCGATTTGACCCCGCTAACGATTCGAAAATCAAACGAACGTTCTTAAAATTTACTTTTTTTTTTTTTTTTTTTTTAAGGAAGAAATTGTTTTTGTATGGCCAGCATATACTATATTACAGTTCTGTTTGAAAATCTGCAAAACAGTCTTTAACTTTTTTTTTCTTTTAAAAAAAAGATCTTTGAGTCTGATATTTACCAGATTCAACCTCTAATAGTATATAGAGTATATCTCTTCTAATAGTATATAGAGTATATCTCTTCTGATAGTATATAGAGTATATCTCTTCTGATAGTATATAGAGTATAGCTCCTCTGATAGTATATAGAGTATAGCTCTCCTCTGATAGTATATAGAGCAGGGTTTCTCAACTCCAGTCCTCAAGGCGCCCCAACAGGTCATGTTTTCAGGATTTCCATTATTTAGCACAGGTGATTTGATCAGTTTCACTGCCTTAGTAATTACCACAGTTGTTTCATCTGAGGGAAATCCTGAAAACATGACCTGTTGGGGCGCCTTGAGGACTGGAGTTGAGAAACACTGATATAGAGTATAGCTCTCCTCTGATAGTATATAGAGTATAGCTCTCCTCTGATAGTATATAGAGTAGAGCTCTCCTCTGATAGTATATAGAGTAGAGCTCTCCTCTGATAGTATATAGAGTAGAGCTCTCCTCTGATAGTATATAGAGTAGAGCTCTCCTCTGATAGTATATAGAGTAGAGCTCTCCTCTGATAGTATATAGAGTAGAGCTCTCCTCTGATAGTATATAGAGTAGAGCTCTCCTCTGATAGTATATAGAGTAGAGCTCTCCTCTGATAGTATATAGAGTAGAGCTCTCCTCTGATAGTATATAGAGTAGAGCTCTCCTCTGATAGTATATAGAGTAGAGCTCTCCTCTGATAGTATATAGAGTAGAGCTCTCCTCTGATAGTATATAGAGTAGAGCTCTCCTCTGATAGTATATAGAGTAGAGCTCTCCTCTGATAGTATATAGAGTAGAGCTCTCCTCTGATAGTATATAGAGTAGAGCTCTCCTCTGATAGTATATAGAGTAGAGCTCTCCTCTGATAGTATATAGAGTAGAGCTCTCCTCTGATAGTATATAGAGTAGAGCTCTCCTCTGATAGTATATAGAGTAGAGCTCTCCTCTGATAGTATATAGAGTAGAGCTCTCCTCTGATAGTATATAGAGTAGAGCTCTCCTCTGATAGTATATAGAGTAGAGCTCTCCTCTGATAGTATATAGAGTAGAGCTCTCCTCTGATAGTATATAGAGTAGAGCTCTCCTCTGATAGTATATAGAGTAGAGCTCTCCTCTGATAGTATATAGAGTAGAGCTCTCCTCTGATAGTATATAGAGTAGAGCTCTCCTCTGATAGTATATAGAGTAGAGCTCTCCTCTGATAGTATATAGAGTAGAGCTCTCCTCTGATAGTATATAGAGTAGAGCTCTCCTCTGATAGTATATAGAGTAGAGCTCTCCTCTGATAGTATATAGAGTAGAGCTCTCCTCTGATAGTATATAGAGTAGAGCTCTCCTCTGATAGTATATAGAGTAGAGCTCTCCTCTGATAGTATATAGAGTAGAGCTCTCCTCTGATAGTATATAGAGTAGAGCTCTCCTCTGATAGTATATAGAGTAGAGCTCTCCTCTGATAGTATATAGAGTAGAGCTCTCCTCTGATAGTATATAGAGTAGAGCTCTCCTCTGATAGTATATAGAGTAGAGCTCTCCTCTGATAGTATATAGAGTAGAGCTCTCCTCTGATAGTATATAGAGTAGAGCTCTCCTCTGATAGTATATAGAGTAGAGCTCTCCTCTGATAGTATATAGAGTAGAGCTCTCCTCTGATAGTATATAGAGTAGAGCTCTCCTCTGATAGTATATAGAGTAGAGCTCTCCTCTGATAGTATATAGAGTAGAGCTCTCCTCTGATAGTATATAGAGTAGAGCTCTCCTCTGATAGTATATAGAGTAGAGCTCTCCTCTGATAGTATATAGAGTAGAGCTCTCCTCTGATAGTATATAGAGTAGAGCTCTCCTCTGATAGTATATAGAGTAGAGCTCTCCTCTGATAGTATATAGAGTAGAGCTCTCCTCTGATAGTATATAGAGTAGAGCTCTCCTCTGATAGTATATAGAGTAGAGCTCTCCTCTGATAGTATATAGAGTAGAGCTCTCCTCTGATAGTATATAGAGTAGAGCTCTTCTGTCTGTTATTCTCAGAGTGGATTAGAGATTTTGCTCTCTAACCATATACTGTAGTTGTTTTTTTTTATAGGGCTGAAACAACTAATCGATTAATCGATTACTATTTTCATAATCGATTAATCGGCCAGTAACATAATGGGGTTAAAAAAACTAAAATTAGCCCTATATAGTACAAAAAGAGCAAATCTCTACTGTAAATATTACTTTCACTGTTGCACAGTAAAAAAATAATTTTTTTTTTTTTTTTTTTAACTCCATTATGTTACTAAATGTCTTAGGCCTGGTTCCCACCCATGTGTTTTTTTGGTGCTTTTTGCAGAATTGCACTACAGTTCATTTAATGTTCACATCTATGCTTTTTTCAGCTGCTGTGTATTTGGAAAGGGTCAAGGACCTTTTTCAATGCAAAACGGTGCTTTTTTGACTCCATATGCCTTAATGGAGAAGCTGCAGAAAAGCATGTAATATTACAGTTCTGTTAGAAAATCTGCAAAACAGTCTAGAATTCTTTTTTCTTTAAATAAAAAAAATTTGATCTGAGTCCAGATTCAACCTCTAATAGTATATAGAGTATATCTCTTCTGTCTGTTATTCTCAGAGAGGATTAAAGATTTTACTCCCTAACCATATAGTTGGTTATTTATAATTTACCCCTGCGTATTTAAGATATTTAGGGATAAATTGCCTTTTTTTTAAACTTTACATATTAACTAAATTATACACCACACTCTTCTTTAAGGTTATTAACCGATTATTCGATTAATCGAAACAATAATCGGCCAACTAATCGATTATGAAAATAATCGTTAGTTGCAGCCCTAGTTTTTTATATTTACCACTCCATAGAGAGATTTAAGAATAAAGTGCCTTTTTTTTTAAACTAAAATTATACACCACTTTTTTCCTAAGGTTATTAACCGAATAATCGGCCAAGTAATCGATTATGAAAATAATCGTTAGTTGCAGCCCTAGTTGAGAGTGTGGCTGAGCCTCACTGTGTGTTTGTAGATGCACACGGCCCAGCTTGGAAACAAGCCCATACAAGTGCCCCCATGCTATGAGGCTAGCTGAAAAAAAGAAGCCAGGAGCGCCAGCAGGGGGCCCCGGAAGAGAAGGTTAGCGGTTGCACTGTGCAAAACCACTGCACAGAGTAGGTACAGTGCATCTGGAAAGTGTTCACGGAGCTTCACTTTTTCCACATTTTGTTGGGTTACAGCCTTATTCCAAAATGGATTAAATTCATTATTTTCCTCAAAATTCTACAAACAATACCCCATAATGACATTGTGAAAGAAGTTTGTTTGAAATCTTTGCAAATGTATTTAAAAAAAAAAAAAAAAATGTAAATAAGGCTACTTTCGCACTGGGGCGCTTTACAGGCGCTACATAGTGCGTTTAAAGAGCCTTACCTGTGTCTCACACTAGAGCGGTGCGCTTGCAGGATGGCCAAAGTCCTGCAAACCTCTACCACCTTTGGGGTTAACCCAGCCCCCTCCCCCCAAATGTCTGCATCACAAATGGAACATGTTAAATACATGGGTCCCCGCCTGTTTGGGTCCTCATCCCTTTTGACACTCAATACGCTTCATGTTGGGATCAGATCCATAGCTGCAGATCTACCAGCCCACGGGGGATCTGCCCCCCCCCCCCCCCTGTTCCACTATAGGCCCTATACAAAATATGCTTCACTAGTAAGCCCTACCTGCTGTACTACTTGTGAATACTGGAACTCTGGTTCCCCTTGTACACATCCTAGTGCAATCTACTTCATAGATTAGAATGGATCTACTCTACTATTGATGGTTTTTACTCCGTTGAATTATTATTCATGTAATAGATAACGATTGTCGAGAATGTACCGCTGTCTTATACATGTTTTATTCAAAATAAATAAACTTTATGTTAAAAAAAAAAAAGTCCTGCAAGTCGCATCTTTGCAGCGCTGTAGGAGCGGTGTATTCACTGCTCCTACAGTGCCCCTGCCCGTTGTAAACAATGGGGCAGCGCCGCCAAACCGCTGCTGCAGCACCGCTAGCGGGGTGTTAAAACCGCCCCGTTAGTGCCCGAATAGTGCCGCTAAAATGACGGTAAAGCGCCACTTTTTACCACCGTTGCCCGCCCCAGTGTGAAAGTAGCCTTAGTATTCACAGCCTTTGCCATGACACTCAAAATTGAGCTGAGGTGCATCCTGTTTCCACTGATCATTCTTGAGATGTGTCTACAATTTGATTGGAGTCCACCTGTGGTAAATTCTAAATTGGACATGATTTGGAAAGGCACACGCCTGTCTATATAAGGTCCCACGGTGAACCGTACATGCCAGCGCACAAACCAAGCCATGAAGTCCAAGGACCTGTAGACCTCTGAGACAGGATTTTATCAAGGCACAGATCTGGGGAAGGGTACAGAAAAATTTCTGCAGCATTGAAGGTCCCAATGAGCACAGTGGGCCTCCATCATCCGTAAATGGAAGAAGTTTGGAACCACCAGGACTCTTCTTGGAGCGGGCTGTCCGGCCAAACTGAGCAATCAAGAGTGAGAAGGGCCTTAGTCATGGAGGTGACCAAGAACCCGATGGTCACTCTGACAGAGCTCCAGCATTTCCGTGTGGAGAGGGGAGATCCTTCCAGAAGAACAACCATCTCTGCAGCACTCCACCATTCGGGCCGGTATTGTAGAGTGGCCAGACTGAAGCTGCTCCTTAGTAAAAGGCACATGACAGCCCACCTGGAGTTTGCCAAAAGGCACATGAAGGACTCTGACCATCAGAAACAAAATTCTCTGGTCTGACACAAAGATTTAACTCTTTGGCGTGAATGGCAAGTGCCATGTCTGGAGGAAACCTGGCACTGCTCATCACCTGGCCAATGCCATCCCTACAGTGAAGCATGGTGGTTAGCTGCATCATGCTGTGGGGATGCTTTTCAGGGGCAGGAACTGGGAGATTAGTCAGGATAGAGGGAAAGCTGAATGCAGCAATATACAGAAACATCCTTAATAAAAACCTGCTCCAGGGTGCTCTGGACCTCAGACTGGGGCAAAGGTTCATCTTCCAACGACCCCCGCACACAGCCAAGATAACAAGAAAGGCTACAGGACAACTCTGTGAATGTCCTTGAGTGGTCAAGAACCCAATTGAACATCTTTGGAGAGATCTAAAAATGGCTGTGCACCGACACTCCCCATCCAACCTGATGGAGCTTGAGAGGTCCTGCAAAGAATGGGAGAAATTGCCCAAAAATAGGTGTGCCAAGCTTGTGACATCATACTCAAAAAGACTTGAGGCTGTAATTGGTGCCAAAGGTGCTTCAACAAAGCATTGGAATAAGGCTGTAACATAAAATGTGGAAAAAGTGAAGCGTTGTGAATTGTTTCCGGATGCACTGTAGTAAAACATGTTTGCTATTTAAAGAAAAAAAAAACAAAAAAAAACCTTTTACAATGGCTCTAAGTAGAGATATCTTGTGTTAGGGAGATTGGAAAACCTATAACCTATGAGAGTTATACAGTTTAAGAGCTGTAGTATGACCTTTTATTCTCCTCAATATGTTCTGTCAACAATATATAGAGCATTTTTCCTTATACTGTTTTTTTTACTCCTTTTTGACTTTTACGTTCTGTATTTCTAAAACCATTAGCTTTATGACACAAGAACCAGTATTTCCTGACCTGGGCTGTAATGCCAGTAAGTGTTGGGTAATTACTACAACAAATGTAAATGTAGTAGGGCTGCAACTAACGATTATTTTCATAATCGATTAATCGACCGATTTATTTCTTCGATGCGATACCTCACACGTGTGATTTGACCACCATTTTCATATGCGGGTGCTACTCGCGTATGCGTTCGCTTCTGCGCGCGAGTTCGTCGGGACGGGGGGGGTTTAAAAATTTTTTTTATTTATTTTACAATATTTTATTTATTTTTACACTTTAAAAAAAAAAAAAAATGGTGTCACTTTTATTCCTATTACAAGGAATGTAAACATCCCTTGTAATAGAAAAAAGCATGGCAGGACCTCTTAAATATGAGATCTGGGGTCAAAAAGACCTCAGATCTCATATTTACACTAAAATGCAATAAAAAAAAAAGTCATTTAAAAAAAAAAATGACAAAAAAATGACAAAAATGACAAAAAAATGTGCCTTTTTTTTTTTAAGAGGCGTGGACGGAAGTGACGTTTTGACAGCAGAGTCATGGAGACGAGTGGGCACCATCTTAGCCTCACTGGTCTCCAGACACACCACAGGGAAGGACGCGATCGCCTCCGCCGCTACCGGCAGCTCCGGTAAGGGGCGGAGGGCACCGGATCGCGGCGGGAGGGGGGGGTCTCTCCCGCCACCGATAAAAGTGATCTCGCAGCAAATCCGCCGCAGGGACCACTTTTATCTGAAAGCCGGGCGCCGCACGAAAACAGGGATACCGGGGTTATGGCAGCTAGCTGCTGCCATAACGATATCCGCCGCCAAAGTTTGGATGTATATAGTCGTGCGGCGGTCCTTAACCACTTGACGACCGCCTCACGCCGATGTACGTCGGCAAAGTGGCACGGGCAGGCAGAATCACGTACATGTACGTGATCTGCTTCCCGCGGGCGGGGGGTCCCGATCGACCCCCAAACCCCCCCCCCCCGGTGCCCAAGGCGGTCGCCTTTTGTCCAGAGGAAATCATTCCTCTGCTGCTGTATTTTATACAGCAGCAAAGGAAATTATGTCATCTCTCCTCGGCTCGGTATTTTCCATTCCGGCGCCGGGGAGAGAAGACTGCAATGTGAGTGTAAAACACACACAGTAGAACATGCCAGGCACACAAAACACCCCCCTTTACCCCCCAATCACCCCCCCCCCCCGTCACACTGACACAAGCAGGTTTTTTTTTTTTTCTGATTACTGCATGGTGTCAGTTTGTGACAGTGTGTTAGGGCAGTTAGTGTTAGCCCCCTTTAGGTCTAGGGTACCCCTCTAATAAAAGTTTTAACCCCTTGATCACCCCCCGTTGCCAGTGTCGCAAAGTGATCATTTTTCTGATCGCTGTATTAGTGTCACTGGTGACGCTAATTAGGGAGGTAAATATTTAGGTTCGCCGTCAGTGTTTTATAGCGACAGGGACCCCCATCACTCCATACACCATTTTATTATATATCTATGGGTGGACTGGACCCTATAGGACTAGTTTGAATCGATTACTCTTCATCAAAAGTGTATCGATTGGTCACTTCACGCCCACGCGCCACTATTCATCCATAGGGTGTTTTTCAGTTTTAATATATTATTTTTGGATTAAGTGGCAGCTCACAGGTGTTTGATTATTCTAGGCGCAGTGGTGGAAGGACAGGTGTGGGCATTATTAATTTTTCCTGGTCATCCTCAGTTTTTACCCCCATATACTACCTAATAAATGTTTTAACCCCTTGATTGCCCCCTAGTCTCAGTCCCGGTTCACCCCACCCCCTCCTTCTCTCTCTCGCTCGCTTTTCCTCTGAGGTAAGCTCGGTATCTCAGCCAGCCGGTTCCCCCCCACCTCTGGACCCGCCACACGTGACCCAGCCGACTCCTCCAAATGGCGCGAAGGGCACCCCGAAGCCGGGAGATGGATGCATGCATGCGCAGAGTGCACCCTTCAGTCACGGCAGCGCTGGTAAGCGGCCCGGCAAGGGCTTGTCGCGCCTGCGCTCTGCGGCGGGCATATCGGAAGGCTGCTGGGTAGAGGGGAGGAGGAGCCGAAAGCAGCACATTGTGCATTGCGGGCGAGACGTCAACTTGGTGGAGAATGCGAGCAGGCGTAGCTGCGTGCTCGTGGAGCATGCGTAGGACACGGGGGATACATAGGATTCTAACGGACCAGCAGGGAGGAAGGTGCGGACCAACTAATCGATAATGAAAATCGTTGACAATTTTCATTATTGATTATTATCGATAATATCGATTAATCGCTTCGGCCCTAAAATGTAGTGGTGGAAATAACCAACCAAAGTGGACATTCTTAAAACTTGGTCCTCTATAATGATTTATCAGCATATATGAGGGAAAAGCAAAGGTCTTTTCCAACTAAGGGCTTGTTCACACTTGACTCGCTTTAATGAGCTTTAGAATGGGCATCAGATTGGCATTTTACAAGTGTTATGAGTTAAAACTGCTCCCCAAAGGCCCGATGGGTAGTTTTGAAGTGTTTGAGCGTTTTAAAACTGTTCCGCAAGCGCCTATTCT
The DNA here is from genome assembly GCA_037952925.1 of Lithobates clamitans. Taxonomy (NCBI): domain Eukaryota; kingdom Metazoa; phylum Chordata; class Amphibia; order Anura; family Ranidae; genus Lithobates; species Lithobates clamitans. The sequence continues at coordinate 616,554 of JBBGZY010000213.1, read as the reverse complement.
ATTACTAGGGTTGCATGAATACCGCTTATTTTATTTATTTTTCTTTTAAGACCGAGTACAAGTACCAATCCTTTTTTTTTTCTAAGTACTCGCTGATGCCAATTACCGATACATAACTTTTTTTACGTGTTTTTTTTTTTTTTTTTTGTCGTGTGACAGTGGTACTAATATATGCAGCACTGATGAGGCATGGATTGACTTTGTCAGTGTTTTTTTTTTTTTTTTTTATTTTTTTTTTTTTTTTTATTATTATTTTTACAGTTTACCCTTTTAAATATTTATCAGTCCTGTTAGAGGGTGGCTTTTGTGAGATATCAGGGGTCTAAACAGACCCCTGACATCACCCCTTTTGAGACAGGGAAAAGGCCTAAGGACACAGATTCCACAATCTTTCTTAAGATGAATGGCCAGGAGGCAGAGGCGAGTACCGATACTCGTGCAAATGTGTGGTATTTGCGCCGATACTAGTATCTGTATCGGTGCGACCCTATCTGTTGCAGTTAATAAACTAATCTTAATGTCCCGTAATTGCTCCTCAGCTGCTTGCCAGAGCAATCGCGAAGCGTTCCCATAGACTTGAATGGGCGTCGTTGAAAAGCTTTAAAGGCCTCCTGACTTGACACGAGGCTTTAATTTTGAGGCGACGCAGCACGAAAACTTCATGTTTTGATAATGTGAACAGCACTATGTGCTGTCCATTGTATCATTTGCCTAGGCGTTTGAGGGGCATTTTTAACGCCCCCTCAAACCCTGCTTTTAATGCCAGTGTGAACTTATCCTTATTTTGTTGGTAATTGCATCACACATTTTCAGCCAGAAAAATTACTTTGTATCTAAATTTATTTTGCTGAAGGCTGACATTATCAATCATGGCTTTTATTACTGCTATTCGCCTATGTTGAGGGTCTGTAATTTGATGTTAAAGATGAACTTCAGGTGCTCCTCTAATATTATAATCATATTATTAGTACTTGTATAGTACCATCAATTTTATGCAGCGCTTTTACGTGTATGCTGTACAATTCACATCAGTCCCTGCCCTCAAGGAGCTTACAATCTAGGGTTTCTAACTCACATTCATATACATACGCTATTTCCTATCAAAATTGATCATGTTCATGAAAATTTCTTCCATCCAAGAACATGTAAGATATTTTCAGTCCCTCCCAATACACTGATCTAACAATACAACATACACACATATACACAGTAAAATATGTTGTGTGAGTACCTGCTTTTTAAATCACTTTACCTCCAGTATGTGGGTACATTTTGGCAGTAGCTTTTGAAACTTGCCAGACCATTAAATTTTAACAAAAATCTTCCTTTAAGATTGTATTTGCACTCAGTGTGCGACTTTTTATTTTTTTGCAACTGCTGCTGGGCAGTGCCATATTGAATGTGATGTCAGCAGACTCGCAGCTGTTAATCAACTGACATTCTATAGCAGCCATCCTCAACCGATTACCCCAGAGGAACACTTGAAATCTCAAGGAACCTTTGCTAGGATTTGTCCCATCGGGGATCATTAGGAAAGTGCCTCTTACATTGGGGGTCAGTGGGGAAAATGCTGGCTCTAAGTGGTGATGGACCTGAACCGTTGAAGGTTCCATCATATGGGAGTTCTATTAGCCACAGCTCAAGGAACCCCCCCCCCCCCCCCCAGCAATTTCTGGAAGAACCCTAGTTGAGAATGGATGCTTTAAAATATTTGCCTTGGCTCCTCCCCTAGACATATATAGCTATAGATATATATCATTATATATGGTTTTTATATAGGGAGGTACTGAGAGGAGTGAAGGCGGAGGGACAGCACAGAGTAATAAGACAATCCCAGTAAAGGAGAGGGCTTTGACATGCAAGGAGGGAGGGAATTAGGAAATTTTCCTGGATTAGTCAAATGTTCTAGTAAGTTCAAAGACGCATTGCCTTTTTAATGAAAAAACGCAGCGCAGCGAAGCATTTAAAATTTACTGTGTGTTTTACTTGCAATTTTTTAATTCAACTTGGCCTGTGTAATATTTGCACATTATAGCCATTTTATGTCTGATTGCTGCATTATCTAGGAGGAAAAAACTGTTAACACTTTAGGTTTGTGTAGAAATGTAGAGTTCACAGTGTAGCTGAATAGCAAAGTGGCCTTCCTGCATCCTTGTAAGTAAACCAAACCTGCATGACTGTTTTCCTACAGTGGTTTCCGGTCTTACAGCTGTACAACTGATAAGTTCGTTTGAAGCCGAGGTTCATTGTTTTGTGCTTTCCCCACTGGCTGTTCTGTTTTCCTTCTGGGAGGCTGTGTAGTTTTTCAGACCTTTTCCATCATACCTTCCTCTGCCGGATAATGAATAAAATGTTAGTGTGATGTGATACACAAAGCAGCATGCATGCGTACAAGGTTTTCTTTAGTTGTAGTTATCGTTTCTTTACTGGCTCACTAGTATTTAAACATATTGTAAGAAGTGTAATTGCAAAAGAACATGATGCCTTTCGAAATGTTGATATTTCATTTTCTATTTATTGATTATTGCCTTTACTAGAGTAGTATTCCTCTAGGCTCCTTTTAACTGGCAAAATATACCTGAAGGCCTAGGAATTTGGTTATGTGATCTCTTCTGAAGAGCAAGACAAAGCCGCTTTGCTTTCTGGTCTTCCTCTGCCACAAGATTTAAAAAAAATGTTTATTTTTTTTTAAATTGCCGATAGGTGCCACCTCATAAGTGCAGGCGAAAACGTACTTATTTACAAAGTTTTATAACCAACGAAGAAAAACTTGTTTTTTTATTTGTAGCGCAAAAAATAGTGGTGCTCAAATACCACCATAACAAAGCTCTATTTGTGGGGAAAAAAGATAAAAAAACTTGTTTTAAGTACAGTGTTGCGCAACTGTGCAATTGTTCAAAATGCGACACCGCTGAAACCTGAAAATTGGCCTGGGCGGGAAGGGGGTGAAAGTGCCCTGTATTGAAGTGGTTAGAATGATTTATTCAGTTCCACGCTGTATTTCAGTTATTTCTAGCTTATTCCCATTAAAGTGGAGTTGCACCCAAAAATGGAACTTCCGCTTTTTGGAATCCTCCTCTCCTCCAGGTATTTTGCTCCCACTTCCAAGCATAGATACATGCGCCACCCGCGGGTGTCTACGCCACTCCCCCCCCCCCACGTAACTGGTCTTTTGCAGTCATACAGTAACATGTTTGTCAGATTGTGTGTTGTTACTGTAGGATGAGTGTTGTTCAGATATTCACAGGAAGACTCCCATTTTTTTTGAATGAACACAAGGCTTCCTAAATGACTGAGGTGGAGATTTTGATGTCATCCACCCACCTCTCCACCTCGACCACTCGCAAAGAAGGAAGCCTCAGCACTCACCCCCACCTGATTTTGTTTTTACCAGAGGATGAGAAGCCCTTACGCTGCTGCTGGAACCCAGCTCTGTATACTGTATGTAACTGAGCTGAGGCTAAATACAGTTTATGCAGCACTGACAGCCGCTGCATTGATTGGTCCAAATAAACCATTTCCTTTACCAAAGTCATGGTATTCCTTGTGTTGCAATGAAGATTTGTTAGTCTGTGGAAGCACAATGATAATGAAGACTGTTATCGCTGTAGCTTAGGTGTCTCCATGATTTAGCTGTGATGTTACCAAATTAGCCAAATGTGTTACTTTTAACTGAACCACCTTGGCCTTTGGATTAGTTGCATGGTTCTGTTGTCAAGTTAGTGTTTGTAAAGCCAATTATTTTTTAAAAATAACAAACGTGTTATACTTACCTGCTCTGTGCAGTGTTTTTTGAGCCCTGATCCTGTTCTAGGCTCATCTACCCCTCAAGCACTCTTGCGTTCTTGCTCCAGAGCCCCGCTTTCTATGTCCATAAGCCGCAAAGAGTGTGGTTCAGCCCAGCCCCCTGCTCACTCCTCACTGGCTGTGATTGACAGCAGCTAAGGATGGAGAGACCCAGGGAAGCCTTGGCTCTTGTGCATATTGCCAGATTGGGTTTAGGTAAGTATTGGGGGGGGGGGGCGTTGACTGCATGAAAGTAAAAAACCTGCAGCCTTTAGAACCACTTTAAATGACAGGTGGAGGTGTATGCCTATTACTGCAATCTCCTCACGTGTTCTTGCTGGAAAGATGTCTGATGGTTATAAAAGCAGAGGCACACTTTAGACAATTGAAAGAATACCATACAGTGAACAGAGGGTCTTTTCATGCAGCTAAGCAGGAGACATTGAAAATCCATAAATCCTTTAAATAGGGTGCTTTGGGGGATGTCTTAAAGCAGCATGCGACATTACAGAACAGTATGACTTAACCCTTTATTACATCAAACATTCCACGCACACAAGGAACTAAGTTTATTTTTTTCACCTATAAAAAAATGCAAAATCAGTTTTGGACAGACCGACACTTTTGATCAACTCATTATCTTTCTGGTTGCAGATGAACCAATGTTGACATCCACACATTCAATGCATTTGATTTTGCAGCATTTGACTCTAATCGACCATTCAGTTTGGCAACATTTGTTCAACCGCACATCACATTGAACTCAAGAACACTTTTATCGGCGCCAGTGATTTATATGTACTGCAAAATATAAAGTCGCATCAATATTCCCATCAACAACCAGCTGGGACTGGAGACCTCACAGATCAAATGCACATATTTGCCAGCGCAACATGGATCGTCAAATACGTCCAATTCTTTATTGAACAATGATCACATCACAGAAGGCATAGTGCAATGTTTCGCAGCTGCGCAGGACCCCTTCGACAGGCATGTGATGATCGCTTCTGTGACCAGCTTCTGTGATAAACATTATTTCCCGGTGTTGGATCAGTGTGCTGGGATATTGAAACCCAAGCTCTGTGACGCAGCGGGAGATGCCCGCAGTGCCTGATCCAGGCACTGGTGAGCAGCCGCTCTGGGCATTTCAGATCCCCGCTCTGTATGACATTCAGGCGGAGAGGCGAGGGGGAGGGAGGGGAGGACTCTGACAGCGGTGTGCTTGGATGACATTATCAATGTAATTGCAATTCAGCTGTTCTCTGCATCGATGCAGAATCTTTTAAGGCTGAATCGCAATGCATCGATTTTAAACAACTATTTTCAACACCCCTTATTAGTATACATGGAAATGTTGCTCTGATTTAACGGCGAACTGTTTGCTTTAAAATGCCGATTTGTTAAAATTTTAAACTCATTCCCACTTTTGCAGCCAAATTGGGACAACACCTACCTTTTATATTTGTAACACCCATTCACATAGCATACAATAAAGAGAGATGTAAAAATTGCAGCTTACCTTTTTTAGATGCTTTTTCCCTGGAACTTCCAGAAAGAAAATATCTCACTAGATTTCTTTTGAGGGGGCGAGACAGCTCTGTTTGCCATAATTAGCCCTGTCTGTACTATGCAGGCAGATCTTCATTATCAGTTGTAACTAGATGTGAACCCTTTCCTAACAGAGGGTTAAAGGTTAATACGATAGACTTCTTGCATTGTATGTTAATGAGAACAAACCTAGGATGCACTCGTTCTTAAAGTGGGTGCACACTATAAGAAAATCGGACGAACAATTGTCTGGGTTTCCTTGATTATGTTTCACAGCAAGTCTGAACCGAAGATGGGGGGGGGAGAATGTACGAAAATTCTTGTACGAAAAAAACAAAGGCTTTTTTTTGTTTTACTGATCATGCGCAGTCTTTTGTGTGTGTATGTGTATATACACACACACTATATATATATATATATATATATATATATATATATATATATATATATATATATTTATTTATTTATTTATTTATTTATTTATTTATTTATTTATTTATTTATTTATTTATTTATTTATTTTTGTGTATGAAAACGGTACTTATTAGATAAAAATTGTTTGCTCTGTTCACGTAAGAGAAACATTTTGGAGCTTGTCCCTTTTGGAAATTTTTGGTTTGGCATGTCTGAATCAGATGTCGCAAGTTGTGAACACACTATTTGTATGGAATTTTTCTTCTGGCTTTCTCAGTATGTACCCAGCTTTTAAATTGTTTAGAAAAAAAAAAAAAAGCCATGACACCCTCTGAGAAATTGTTTTTTATTTATTTTTATTTTTTTTAAAGGTATGTTGTATGTATAGAAACAATTGCATAAAAACACTGCGCTAATACGTGAAAAGAAAAACAAAAGGGAGCAGCTGCATACAATCTGACAAAGACCATGAGAATATACCATAAAAAATGCAGCGCATAATATATGTGTGAGTGATAGAAATAAGTGAATTCTTTCAAATAAGTGCTTCAAAAAGAAAAGTAAAAATGGCTAAAGAAAAATCAGCCTGATGGCCTGTGCTAAGCATAAAGTCAATAATAACTGAACAGTAATGTCCAACAACACTGGAAAGTGAATAGACTCCAAAGTTTGGTGTTCAGATGGTTATCCCAAATTGAACTTCATGTAAATCCGACCAAAACACAGGGATGAGACAATGGTAGAAAGGATGGTATGTAGAAAAACTCTTACCAGATCCCGTAGATTCCCATGTCAGCGACAGGGAATCACATGTGCGTTGTGCCACTCAGGGCATGGAAAGGGACATCTCACTGGAAAGAATGCCCCCTCCCGCGCTGATGTTCTGTCGAAAAGTGCCTGCGCATGCGCAGAATGGAAGGGCACTCCAGCTGAGTTGCCGAACAGCTGGAGCGATGTCCCATAGCACATGCGCACATCGTAGGAGCCTTTTTTCGATGGGAGATACTATTTTCTCGGGCACAATTTAATGCTATGCAGACAGCGGAGGGACACCGTATTTATCATATTGTGCCTTGCTGTTGCACTGTGGGTTTACAGCGAGGCACAATCTGACATCTACGTTGTTCCTCCGCTCTTTGCATAGCTTTCAATTTCGCCCGTCGAAAAAAACCCTCCTACTATATGTGCTATGGTGACGTCACTCCAGCTGATCGGCAAATCACCTGGAGTGCCCTTCCATTCTGCGCATGCGCAGGGACAAATCGATAGAACACTGGCTCCGTTTTTTTTGTCCTCCGGCAATGTGCTTCTCCTCATCGGGGTCCTCTGCGGGCGGCTGAGGGGTGGCAGGTCTGCCTGCCTGGTGAGTAGTGTCCTGCACTGAGCCAGGCTTTGCTGCTGCAGAACTTCTTGGAGGGCAGGTCTGCTGGGTGTTGCAGTGCAGTGATTAGGTTGCCAAATACCCCCCCCCCTTCTGCCCAAAACAATAACCCCCCCTTCCGCCCAAAACAATAACCCTAAACCCCCCCCCAGCCCAAAACAATAACTCCCCTCCCCACTTCTCCACCAAAAAAAAAGTTGTAGAAATGTAAAAAAAAAAAAATAGGTATCTGCATTTTTTTACATGTCTGGCTGGCATTTTCTAGCAATTGCAATCACAAAAACATTATTTTTTTAAAATTAGGCCATCCCACTATAATCCACACATATACTGTATATTGTATTACAAGGTATACATGTCACAGTGGTAGTTAAAATATCTTTGTGTTGTGATATTTTTCATTATTCATAAGTCTGTTCACCACCTTGCAGAAAAAAAAAAACTCCAGTCTAAACACACTTTCATTTCTTATAGCAGAACGGTGTAAAAAAAAAAAAAAAAAAAAAAAAATCTTCCCTTTCTCAGGGCAGAAACTCTGAAGCAAGTAACCTTTTACAGTGTATATGTACAAAGGAATGAGATACTTGGTATCAATTTTTATTCATAGTTATAGAAAACACATGAATTTAGGAAACCTCTTCTATGTATAGTTCATGCCAGTGAAAAAAAAAAATATTGTATACTTTAATCTATCATTCAACACCACTCAAAATTGTTCCAAAGCAACCTAGAAAATGTAAAAGTCTTGAGATTTAATATACAGTATTTCAAACCAAATCCATCCTATCCAACTACCCTATTCAAGGTAACAAATGTTCAAAATTTTAACCACAAGGTTGGAAAGTGTTCAAACACTCAGGTGTCCGTTTATGAAGCAGTGAAAAAGTTTCACTGCTTCATTCTCCGTGATTCTTAGAAGCTTTGTAGATCGCTTCTCCTTTGGAGGAGTGAAGAGATCTACAAACGCTTCAAACAGTGGAGAACGGCACCTGATAATGGAATCTGGGGAGACTTTACGAGATTACAATACCAGAAATTTACTGAAATACTCGGTGTCAGATTATTAACCACTTGCTGACCAGCTCACGCCGATATACGTCGGCAGAAGGGCACATACAGGCATATTAACGTACCTGTACGTTGCCCTTTAAGAAACGGTTTGCAGGCACGCATGTGCCCACCACGAGCTCCGTGAGTGTGATCGCGGGTCCTGCGGACTCGATGTCCGTAGGGATACCTGCGATCGTCTCACGGAGAGGAACAGGGAAATGCTGATGTAAACAAGTATTTCCCCGTTCTTCCTAGTGACACTGATCACAGCTCCCTTTAATCAGGAGCAGTGATCAGTGTTGTCACACATAACCCCCCACAGTTAGAATCACTCCCTAGGACACACTTAACCCCTAGAGCGCCCCCTAGTGGTTCACCCCTTCAGTGCCAGTCACATTTACACAGTAATGAATGCATTTTTAATCGCACTGATCGCTGTATAAATGTGAATTGTCCCAAAATCGCACCAAAGTGTCCGATCTGTCCTCCATAATGTCACAGTCACGATAAAAATTGCTGATCGCCGCCAGTACTAGTGTAAAAAAAAAAAAAAAAAATTAATAAAAATGCCATAAAACTATCCCCTATTTTGTAGACGCTATAACTTTTGCGCAAACCAATAAACGCTTATTGCGTTTTTTTTTTTTTTTTTTTTTTTCAAAATTGTTGCTATTTTTTTTGTTTATAGTGCAAAAATTAAAAACCGCAGAGGTGATCAAATACCACAAAAAGAAATCTCTATTTTGTTTGGGAGCCACGTCGCACGACCGTGCAATTGTCAGTTAAAGCGTCACAGTGCCGAATCGCAAAAAAAAAAAGCTCTGGTCTTTTGCCAGCCAAATGGCCTGGGGCTGAAGTGGTTAAGACGTGATAAATTATCGCTGCTTAGTACACTGACAGACGGCGTGGTTAATGCTAATAAAATAAAACGTCCCCCTACATAATAAATAGAAAAAATAAATTATATATATATATATATATATATATATATATATATATATATATATATATGACTTGGGGGGGTCTGATCGAGGTAGAAGGAAGTTGATGATCTTCCTTCTTCCCATTTCGATCCCCTGGGATTCTCTCTTCACTCCCTGATTCTCCACCTCTGAGCTGGTGAATTCTGACTGAGATCTTCATATACCGCACAATGAGGATTCTCAGTGTGTGGAGATCATGTTCAAACACGTTCTCCCCCGATTATCTCGGTTTCATAAACCTGTTTTATGGACTGTGATCAATGGTGATCCTCGGGATCACTGCTCAAAGACGATGGTTCCGCGCTTAGGAAACAGGGAAGTAAAAAGAACTGCAGCCCCCCCTCGGGATCACTGCTGTTCACCACTTCATAAACAGACACCTCAATCCAATAATTTGTTTCTTCAATATCCGTTCTCTGTTGCCTTCCCTTCTGTTCTTTGAACTATCCAGAGAAGAGGTTTCCTAGACTTATGTGTTTTATATAACTATGTAATTAAAAACTGATACAAAGTTTCTACTTCCTGGGTACCTATATACACTGTAAAATGTTACTTGTTCAGTGTTGCAGACCCAAGAAAGGGCAGATTTTGGCCAAAAGCTTGTACTTTCATGAAAGGTTGTTATTGATTTTGTATAAATGTATATTGCTGCAATCAGACTTTTTTAATATACAACTGGGCTGTTGGGTTTATATTCTTTTAAGCCTGTCATACACTGTTCAAATCTCGACCGGTTCAGCAGGAACCAGCGGTGATTGGAAGCATTGTGGGCAGGCTGGTTGTACCCAAGTTGAACAAACAACCAGTCTGCTAGTTTTTGCATGCAATTTTTGCCAGCTGCTCTTATAGCTGCTAGCAATCGCTGCGTTCTCCCGGGGAGGATGGCTACTCCACCCTAACCCCCTACCTGGAGAACACAATGGCTTCGTAGGAGGGATTCCCCTGTCAACAGTCTGTGTTCCCCTGTCAACAATGTCGACCTATGGTTGTGGGAAGGAAATTTGCTCCGTCTATGGCAGTGGTTCTCAACTCCTGTCCTCAGGACCCACTAACAGGCCAGATTTTAAAGACAGGGTGCCACATACCATGTAATAGCTATGGGCCAATCACAGCATCACAATAGTAAGCGAGCAGTCATGAATGTAGGCCATTCATGACTGTTTTGTTTACATGTAATAATGTGATCGCTATGATTTTGTCATAGCAATGGCACGTTACCCCGGCCGCCGCCATAAAAAAGATTCATATCTCCAGTTAAAAAAAATGTAGTAAAAACAATCAAGGTACAGGTTTAGAGTTCAAAACACTGCTTGGTGACTATCTTTCTCCATGTATCATACTGATAATTCTCAACCGGAAGAAACTAAAACCATTGAAGACTAATGTCTGGTGTCTTATGAGGCTAAATGCCTCTGGCCATCCCACCAATATTTTACAGAATGGGCCTGATGTGTGTGAACTGGCTTAGTTTCTATTAGCAGCAGACGTTTTACCTTCAGCACATTTAATACAACAATTGTATTTACTGGTCACCAAACAAGCAGTAGGTTCTAACATAGGCAGCTGATGTTAGTACAAATGTCAACTTAAATTTTTCCAATCAGAGCGTCCTGTCATGGTGAGCGTGCAACGCTGATCTCTCTCCCCTGTGAGCAGAAGCCGGAGTAGTACTGAATTGGGAGATGATTTGAATTTCGGAGGTGGAGTTTGTACCACCATTTAGGCGCTATTGCCAGTCCTGAGAATGAGTATCAATGGGGTTTGGTGAATGATTTTCTTAAGGGAGAGAGTCCTGCACGTTCACTTTGGTGATGCATATTTGGTGTGTTATCTTCACTGAGAAGAAGTGAAGCACTACTTTGACACTTTTATGGACTGACATTTGTTACAGTACTTATTTTCTTTATTTTTGTTGTGTTTATTTTCTGTGCTACTTTGGATTATTATTGGACTACTACTGATATTTAACCTTTTTTGGGCCTTAAATTTAGCCCCGCCTCTTCATGCTGCATGAGTTTTCCTGTCAACTCTTTGGCCTCATGCACACTGGACATTTTTACAGCAGCTCCTAGGGGCATCTGAAAAACTCTGCGGTCCCTGTTTCCAGGAGGAGGACTGTCATTGGCCACTGCTAAACCAATCAGTCCTGCTAGCCTCGTCCACCATCTGGAGGAAGATGACTCGCTTGGTTGCCACTACCAATCTCAGAAAGAAGGGATTTCACTGTGATTGAGAACCACAATCGGGTGACAGTTTGGGATTACTGTTGAGCTTCTGGGAACTTTGATGAAATTATCCCTGAACCTTTGCGTCACTTGCTACTGAACCCCTGCACTCTGTGTCCCTTTTAATCCACAGCCAGTATTCAGCGCAGTGAAAATCGCACCCAACTTTTGCTGCAGTGCTTTGCGCCACATTTTCCTCAGCTGCGGGGGTCCAACTTATGATCGTGCACACAGGCCCACTGCTTTCAGAAAACGCCCCTGACCGGAGCTCATCATTGCGCATCCATTCCAGATGCTTGTATGTGACATCACATACAAGCACGTGGGCTGGATGTGAGAGGTGGATCAGCAGGATGAGTGTGCCAGGACAGGTAGATGCGTCTCATCTCTGCTTCCTTTCACCACTCTGCATATCATAGATTAGAGGAGGGCACAGCGGTGGAGCCGATGAGCAGGAGGATACAGCGGTGGGGAAAATGAGGAGTGTTTTTCAGAGGTGGGACAGAAGAGCAGGAGGATACAGCAGTGGGGCAGATGTGCAGGGAGGTACAGTGGTGGAAGAGATAAGGGGGTTCAGCAGTGGGACAGAAGAGCGGGGGGGGGGGTACAGTGATGGGGCAGATGAGCAGTCCAAGGTTCAGTGTTGGGCCAGATGAGAAGGGGGTTTAGTGGTGGGGCAGATGTAAAAGGAGGTGTATTGGTGAGACAGATGAGCAGGGGGGTTACCGTGGTAGGGCAGGAGAGCAGGGGGAACAGAGGTGAGACAGATGTACAGGAGGTACATTGGTGGGGCAGATGAGAAAGCAGGTTACAGTGGTGGGGCAGATGAGAAGGTGATTCAGTAGTGAGACATTAGAGCATGGTTATACGGCAGTGGAGCAGATGTGCAGGGAGGTACAGTTGTGGGGCAGATGAGAAAAGGGGTACTTTGATGGGGCAGATGAGCAGGGTGGTTAGAGTGGTGGGGCAGATGTGCAGGAGGTACAGTGGGGGGATGGATGAGAAAGGGGGTTCAGCGGTGGGACAGCAAAGCAGGGGGGTATAGGAATGGGGCAGAAAAGCAGAGGGTTACAGTGGTGGGAAAGAGAAGCAGGGGGTTCACTGTTGGGGCAGATGAGAAGGGGGTTCAGCGGTGTGACAGAAGAGCAAGGTGGGGTACAGCAGTGGGGCAGATGTGAAAGGAAGTGCATTGGTGGGGCAGATGTGCAGGGGGTAGTACAGTGGTGGGGCAGATGAGCAGGTGATTGGGGCTCATCAGAGGTGTAAGGGTGCAAGAATGTTAATTTCTCACTATTTTAGTAGTTTAAAGCATTTTACTTTTTAAAAAAATCCTTTTCATGATTGAGCGTGAGAAGTTGACATTTTTTTGTAATAAAATCGAAAAGCTCAATTTCTTTGAAAAAGTTTTTCAGCGCACTGTGCTCAAAAGGTTGCTACCCCTGATCTAGAGAATCAAATGGGGGTGGTTGCAATATTTCACACTGTATTTGGGCAGCTGTCTTTTTTGGGGAAAAAATACCCTTCAGTTAATTAAAAAAAAAAACTAAACAGTAAAGTTAGCCCAATTTTTTTTGTGGAATGTGAAAGATGTTACGGCGCGAGCATCTAGATCTTTATTCTAAGCAAAAAAAAATTATTCTAATTTTTTTCCAGAATCGTGCAGATCTACTCTAAGACCCCTTTCACACTGAGGCGCTTTCACGCTAAAATAAGCGTCTGAAAAGCTCACGAGAGACTATTTCAATTAAAATCAACGAATGCTTTCACACTGGGGCAGTGCGCTGGCAGGGTGGTGAAAAAACGCCTCTCTCCATTGAAATAAATGGAAAGCTCTTCAAAAGCGCTCATTGTTTTACTGGCAGTTTAGGAGCGCCTCAGTGTGAAAGGGGCCTAAACGCCCCTCCATGTTATCCTATTTATACATGCGCACACATGCTTTTAGCAGCGTTTAGAGGCAGGAAGAAAAACCCGCCGCCTGTGCATCCAGGAGCGGCAGAGTTTGGGCAGAAAAAAACACTTGACGCTACTAGAAGCTGCTAAGTGCACCAGAAAGCTAGTGCTTGAGCATTCATCTCCATGGCCAGAATAATTTATTCTAATTAAATGAATTACGTCCAAGAGCTTGACGCCTGTAAAAGAGCCTAAAAGCTTGTAAAAACTTTAGACACTTTTACAAGCTTCAGGCATTTTTTTCTTCTAAAATGCTGCTGGCTTCTAGGAGGGTTAAAAAAACATCCACTGTGCATGAGAACTTTACAGTGGTTGTAAACCGGAAGAAAAAAAAAAAACAAACCCTGTAAGACAAAGGCATAATGAGCTAGTATGCATCCCATACTAGTTCATTATGAAATACTTACCTTGGATCGACGCTGTTGCAGCGGTCCCCACACACAGCTGTGACCGGCAACATGTCTCCCGGAGTTATTTCCGGGTTTGTGGACTCGAGCGCTGTGGTTGGCCAGAGCCGCGATGACTTCGCTCCCACGCGTGGGAGCCGCTGGTTGCGTCACAGCTGCTGAAGAAACGGCACGAGTGAGTCATTTCTTCAGTGCGCATGTGCCGGTAACGTCGGTGTAAGCGTATATGGCAAATATCTCCTAAACCGTGCAGGTTTAGGAGATATTTTCAGTACCTACAGGTAAGCCTTTTAGGCTGTACAACCACTTTAATGTAAAGCGTAGCCTTACTGACCAGAAGAGGGCAAGATTATAGAATTCAGCTTGACAGGAAAAAACGAAGAATTGCTTACAACTTCAGCTGCCTATATATCACAGTCACCTGAGCATTTTGACATGCAGCTTTTACTAAATAAATGTTAAAGAGGGAGTCCGCCTAAAAAAAAATATTAAAAGCCAGCAGCTACAAATCTTGCAGCTGCTGACTTTTAATAAATGGACACTTACCTGTCCTGGAGTCCAGCGATGCCGAAGCCATTCACTCAGCACTCGGCTGCTGCCGCCGCCATTCTCTGTGAGGGAATCAGGAAGTGAAGCGCTGTGGCTTCACTTTCCGGTTCCCTTCTGCGCATGCGCGAGTCGCGCTGCGTGTCCTAAGTGGTCCTCGCTATCTCCTGGGACCTGTGTGTTTCCTAGGAGACAGCAGGCGGGGGAGAGACGGGAAGGGGCATGACTCCGCGGGAGTCTATTCCAGGAAATGGGTGCAAATACCTGTAATAGACGGGTATCTGCACCCCCCCCCTCCCCCCTGAAAGGTGCCAATTGTGGCACCGGAGGGGGGGGGGGGAGGAATCGGATGAGCGGATGTTCCACTTTTGGGTGGAACTCCACTTTAAGTTGGTGAAACTATTTTTTTATTATATGCCCAGTTCAAAGTGTACAGTTTTGTTTGTTAATATTAAATCAAACCTCTCAGATTTTAAAGGTTTACAATTTAGGCCTCATGTACACTACAGCTGCTAAATTGAAAAGTGATCTCGCCACGAATCTGCCGCAGGGACCACTTTTATCTTGTAGCCAGACGAACACGGGGATACAGGGGTTATGGCAGCTAGCTGCTGCCATAACAACGATATCCGGCCTCAAAGTGAGGATATATATCTGAGTATATCTGCGTTTGGCAAGTGGTTAAAAAAACACTTCTAACCTCAAATGCTCATAACTGCTGCTAAACTCTCATAAACTCAGTATATAAAAGCTGTAAAATAGACGTTTTTCATCATCTGTTATCAACTGTCAGTTTCCAGCGTTCAGAAGAGGTTTTCAACTGCCCTGTGTACATGTGACCTAAAACTATTTTTATAAAGCAGACCATAAATACATACAGGTATCCATTTACATCCAGCTAGCTTGTGGTCTGTCGAGGTCCAAAAAGAAAAAACTGATTAGGTGTGCATCCTTTCTGTTTGTTCAGACCAGAACGTGACAAATGTAAACGTCCATTTACGCCGACCTGCCAATTAACCCAACAAGATGGAGATAAAAACTGAACAAATACGAATGTCACAAAAGATATTAAGTTCTGCTCCGATTCAGCATGAGATCTGCTCAGAGATACCCTGCTGATTGAAAGGGATGCCGCTTGCCTGAAAGGACCCTTGATGACTAGCATTTTGTTTTGGAAGCTGCATGGGGAGGTGCATGCCCCTTATATTTTTACTGTTGTGGGTGAAAGGTCCACTTTAAATCCTTTTTCAAAACCTGCTGAGCCATGTTGACAGTCGGCACTACCATTAGGATCTGTGTTAAGGTAGATTTAGACAAGTGTTTTAAAGGAGTTCATCTTTTTTTTTTTAAAAATGTTGCTGGTAAAAACAAAAGTGCATTTTATTTATATATTTTTACTTGCAGCCTGTAAAGCATTGCACCCACGATCAGGACGTGTCAGTATATCTGTCTGCTCATACTTGCAGGCAGATGCACACTGACAGGAAGAGACAGTGATTACCAGAGTGCTCAACAGCACCATGGCAGTTCATTGAGAACTACAAGCCGACAGCCATAAAGGCTTTCAGTACTTGTAGTTTCCCATTCACAGAATGTGAATGAATGATGCGGTTGGAGTCTCTCATGGCTTTCAAAAAGTGACAGTAGGCACTTGAAGATCCTTGCTGTCACTGAGAGGGGGGAAGAGTCTGCAGTCGCTGGAAAATATTACATGTTCCACCCTAAATACAGGGATAACGTGATACAAAAGGTGAACTTCTCCTTTAAAAATACAGATTCTCTGGAGAGCAATCTGCGTACAGACCACTTTTCAAACGCGATTGACAGGCAGTGAGGTGGCAATGTGACGCCTCTTCGATGCCTGCTGTAACCCCATTTTTTACGACCAGCACGTGCATGCCACAACCACCTGCACTGCACACAATTGAGGCTTTTGTGGCTCTTCCCTATTCACCAAAATGGGTCACATTCCACGGACTTGCTGCTCAACAGTCCCTACATGTTGCATAGTTTTTGCTGTGGGAGCAAAGCATTGCTGCTGCGCCATGTGAACACACCCGAATGCATCATAAGGGGGGGGAGGGGGGGTTGGGTGGTGCTCAAACATGCATTTTATTGACCCCTCCCCCAACAGCACCTCCTAAATGAAGCTCATAAAAATCTTTACAATTGCACTGTAAAATCTTGTGTGCTGTTATACACACTGAAGCCCGTGGAAGCAAAGCCTAAAACTGGTAGCACAAATCTTGTTGGGCCGAGATCAAATGCTGGCATATCATTTGCAAGTGCAGGGGACACTAAAGCCTCCTGACTTTTTGATGCAATTTTTGTAAATACACTGTAACAAATCTATTTGGATACGGCTTATCTGAGATCTAATTTTGAGCTTATTTGTAGTTCATTTTTGAGTAAATATGCAGTGGCAGGCTGTGCTTGTGGCAAACTGTATGGCTGTGTATGACTGACTGAATTTATCAAACTGGAGCAGACAGAATCTGGACCAACAGTGCATGGCAACGAACCGGCTTCTATCTTTAGCTTGCTCTGTTAAAGCGGAGTTCCACACAAAAATGGAACTTCCGCTTTTCGGAACCTTCCCCCCCTCCGGTGTCACATTTGGCACCTTTCAGGGGGGTGCAGATATCTGTCTAAGACAGGTATTTGCCCCCACTTCCGGCATAGACTCCCATGGGAGTCTACGCCACTTCCCGTCCCTCCGCGCTGTCTCCTGGGAATCACACAGCTCCCAGGAGAGAGCGGGGACCACTAGGGACGCGCAGCACGACTCGCACATGTGCAGTAGGGAACCGGGCAGTGAAGCCGTAATGCTTCACTTCCTGATTCCCTCACCTAGGATGGCGGCGGCAGCTGCCGAGAACCGAGCGGGTTCTCGGCGTCCCCTGCCGACATCGCTGGACCCTGGGACAGGTAAGTGGCCATGTATTAAAAGTCAGCAGCTGCAGTAATTGTAGCTGCTGGCTTTTAATATTTTTTTTTTTTGGCGGTGTGGGTGGACCCCCGCTTTAAGCTTTGAAAATGAAAGATAGAAGCAGATTGGTTGCCATGCGCAGTTGCTCAAGCTTCTGGCTGCTCTAGTTTAGATATATTCCCCTCTGTATGTATGCATGTATGTATGTATATAGGGTTATATTTATTTTTTCTTGTTTTGTAGCAAAGGCAAGTCTGGATCCTTCGAGAGACCGGAGTCTGTGAGTACAACAGAAGCAAGGCTGAGGATGGAAGGAGTAGAGTTTAAGGAAGAATGGCAAGATGAAGACTTTCCAAGGTAATTGTATATCATTTTTATACTAAAAACTTATCTATTGTTTCCATGACCTGGATGTACTCTGAAGTAAATTGGATGTATTTGTCCTTTTTTCATCTGCCCACCAGGCTCCATGTACACTGGCTTAAAAAAAGGTTATCGTAATGTTATCCTATGTGTCCATGTACATTAGGACGTTTACAGGCATATTTTGAGCTCTACGTTTAGAGGCAGGAAAAAAAAAAATCTGGTTTGCGTTTTCTGATTGGAGCTTACTAGCAGAAGAAACGTAAAACTCTTTGAAACTCGTCTAGACATTGTACATGAGTGTTTTTTACTCCCAAGAGAGCAGACATTTTTTTTTTTTTTTTTTAGCCCAGTGTACATGGAGCCTTAGACTAATATGGAGCTTCTGATCAGGTTCACCTGAAAACTGACAGGCAGACCTGATTGGGATGCTTGTGTGAAATGGGCCTTACTGTTCTTTGCACATATTTTAGATGTTGTGCGACATGTATGTATTCAGCCCATATTCACAGGGTCCTACCGGTATTTGCTGTTTTTTCCTATGTTATAATGTAAATAATGGTAAGAACTGCTGACATTGTTGGTTGCTGCGTATGGTTTTATGATAAGTTTTCCTATATTATTCAGACCACTTCCAGAAGACGACCATATAGAAGGGGATTACTTGTCTGGAACAGATGGGGAAGGCAGACCAGGTAAGAGTGCTTTACCTTATAAATTATACAGAACATCGGTATGCTCATAGTTTAAATATCATTAAATTTAAAATCAATCCATTGACTTTATCAAGAGATTCATAAATAAGATATAAAGTTTATTCCCATATGTATGTTAGATCTGTTTTCATATTTAGCTAATATTTCTGGTAAATATGATTTTCAGTTATTGAAATTAAAAGCGGTGTTAAACCACAAACTAAAAATTTAATATCTTGCAGCTCACCAGTCATTAGATGTGACTGCATCCGTTTTTTTTTTCTTTTTTTAGGCTTTTCCCCCTCTGTTTTCATCTGGAGTGTTTGTTGTTTTTTTATTGGGAGGGTGAATGTGCTTAGCACAGGGCCAATCAGCATTGTCCAGACGGGTCAGGATTGCAACTTGCTCATCTGTTGCCTAATGTCTGAAAAGCTTTTTTCTGTTCTGCATCCCATATAAACATCCTACTTTACTCCTAGACCCCTTTCACACTGGGGCCGTGGCCACATTAGCGTTGAAGTGCCGCTCGTTTTAGCGGCCCTTTTCGGCCGCTAGCGGGGCGCTTTTAATCCCAAAGAACGAGTTTAAATCTCCTGTGTTGCAATGCTTTGGAAGCGCTTCCCATTCATTCCAATTGGCAGGGCATTTGGGAGCGCTAAATAAAGCGCTCCCAAACTGCCCCAAAGATGCTGCTTGCAAGACTTTTCGGAACGTCTCGCAAGCGCACCACCCCAGTGTGAAAAGTCACACTTGCATGAATGGGAGGCGGTTTTCTTTCAATAAATTTTTATTATTAATAATAAAAATATATCAGACACAAAATTAGCATCAAACTTTACATGGAATAAAGGTAGAAGGGACATTAGAAGTACAAATAAATCTGAGGCTTAGCCTCCTAATGCAGGGCTTATAAGTAAGAGAACTAAAATAAAGCCACGTTAATGAAAATCCTTAAAACAAGACTAGCGAATCAGCTTGGGATATCAGGTCACATTTGTTCGAACGAAATAAGAGGAAACTACCGCAGGGTCATAAGACAAGAGGAGGCAGGGTTATAGCGGAGCCGGGAGGAGAGGAACACTGGAATGTAATAGAAGGATCTATCTTATATAGTCCAGGGCTCAGGGAGCAGGCAAGGCTATCCGTCACCCACCCCAAATGGGGACTCACTGTGGGCGAGGGACCGCCCCACCCTCCCGAACCCTCAATCTCAGTCCCAGCCTCCCCCACCAGAGGCGTCTAATAATTTTGTTCCATTGTAGGAACAATGTATTCCCTACTTCATAGGTCTCTATTGTCAAGTGGTCAAGCCACCTTAGCTACGTATCCTCAAACTGAAGGAGAGCTACTTATTACAGAAATGCCCTAGCCTCATGAAACCCGGGGATTCTTAGGGTATTATTTAAACTCTCCCGGTAAGTATTAATAGGTAAGAGACAAGGTCCAACTTCTTACAGCTACTTTAAAACCGTGAAACTGAGGGAGTGTAGGAAAAGGGGAAGGAGAATCGGGATAAGGGGAGGGAGGGAGATGAGGGGAAAATCACAAGGGGGAGGAGGAGTATCCGTGGAGTCACTCAGGGAGCCTGTTGCCCTGATAAACTAACACCAGGGCATAAGGAGATATGGCAAAAATTAGCCCAAGGTTCCCAGGTTAATTCGAAAACACGGGTTTTGTCCTGTATAATGCTAACAATCTTCTCTTGCGCCATAATCCAGGATATTTTATGCTTCACCGCTGCAAAAGAAACCCTGCGTTTTTTCCAACAAGAGGCAATTGTGATTTTGGCGCCCAGAAGGATGAAGAATATCAATTTCTGTGTATATTTATCTACTTTTTCCACTTTCATATTCAGTAGAGCTATCTCTGGAGATTGGGGTATATGAACAGAGGTTATTTTGCGTATTACCGAGAAAACTTTGTTCCATAGACTCCGTATGCGGGGGCAAGCCCACCATACATGAGACATGGCCACATCCTCTAAAACACAGCGGGGAAGCATCAGGGTATATCTTTGCAAGAAGAGAAGGAACCCTATACCACCTCATGAGTACCTTGATGCTACCCTCCATGAGAGAAACATTTAATATACCTTTAAAAGAGAGCTGGAAGCAGGAGAACCATTGGTCACTATCCCACGAGAGGTCCAGGTCCTTTTCCCAGGATAAGGCGTATGGAGGCTTGGACGCTACTGACGCTAGTGATGCATATATGATGGAAATCCCCCCTCTCTGATCCACTGCACCCGCACACCAAGACTCGTAGTTAGATATTGAGGGGGGTATTGATTTATTTGGCCAGAGGGAATGAAGGAAATGATGTATTTGCATAAAGCGAAAACGTTCAGCCTGAGGCATTTCCAGCTTGCTAGTGCAGAAAGCCAGAGTGAGAGGACCTATGGAGGAGAAATAGTTCCCTATTCTGAGTAATCCCTTATTCAGCAACCAACTAAACGCTAATATGTTCATTCCTGGCGGAAAGTCGGGGTTATGAAAAATATGTGTGAGGGGTTTGAGGAAGGAAATCAAGGAGGAATTTTTTATAAAGTCGGTCGCATAGGGCCAGAGAATGAGACAACGTGGGGGCAAGTATGGGCGGTCTCGATTTAGTAGGAGACCACAACAAAAAGTCAATTGTGTGGAGAGGGACTGCTTGACGTTCCATTGTGACTCAATCCGGCTTCGGGCCTTTTTGAGTATACGACGGAGATTTGAGCTAACTGTGCTGCTTGATAGTACCACCAGATATTGGGAAGTGCTAGACCCCCTTGTGATTTAGACCTGAAAAGGATATTTTGAGCGCAACGACTTCCCTTCGGGCCCCAAATAAATTTTATGATTTTGGACTGGAGTGGTTGTACTTGCGATTTTTGGATTGGGATGGGCAAGGATCTGAATAAGTAAAGTATGCGTGGGAGGAGAGTCATTTTGACTGCATTAATACGGCCCAGCCAGGATAGATTGTGATTATCCCAGAGGGAAAGGTCCGATATCAATTTGCGGAGTATGGCCGGGTAGTTGGAGGAGTAGAGGGAGGCTATACTTGCCGTGAGATGTACTCCCAGATAAGGGAGAGAGACCTCATTCCATGAAAATGGAAAGTGGTTTTGTAGGCTACTTAGGGTATTGGGTGGGACCGTAATGTTCAGGGCGGAGGACTTGGATACATTGACTCGCAGTCCCGATATGTCACCAAATTTATCAAGTAAAGAGAAAATATTAGGAGTGGAGATCAGAGGGGATGTCACGAAGAGTAATAAATCATCCGCAAAAAGGGCACATTTGTGCTCCTGTTTGCCACACATCACCCCTTTAATGTCGGGATGGTTCCTAATCGCAACAGCCAGGGATTCCATGGCTATGGCGAATAGAAGGGTGGATAGAGGGCAACCCTGTCTAGTTCCTCTTTCTATAGTAAGGGGCTCGGAGTAAAAGCCCTGCAGTCTGACCTGTGCACTTGGGTCAGAGTACAGGGCCCTAAGGATGCTCAAGAATCGTGGACCAAAACCCCACCGATCTAGAACCTGGAATAGGTATGGCCAGGAAACTGTGTCGAAGGCCTTCTGCAGGTCAACGGACAACAGATACCCATGTTGTGGGGGACCCCCATCCCATTGAGAATTGAGTAAAGGAATGATGTCGACTGCTCTCCTGATCTGGTCAGGGCCTTGTCTCCCCGGGATAAAGCCCACCTGGTCCTTATTAACATAGAGAGCTATACAGGACGCTAGCCGGTTGGAGAGAACTTTAGTTAAGATTTTTAAATAGTTATTGATTAAGGAGATAGGGCGATAATTGGCAACCATGGTCGTGTCTTTGCCGGGTTTCGGAATGACCGAAATGAAGGCAAGATTTTAGGGCTTTATCCAGGGGAGAATCAGACCTGAGGGAATTAAAGAATCTGACTAAGTACGGGGTTAATATGGGACCGAATTTTTTATAATAGCCTACGGAGAAGCCATCTGGGCCCGGGGCTGAGTTTTGTTTCAGGTGTTTAATTACCGCGAGCACTTCGGGTTCAGTAATTGGACCCTCTAGAAGTTCAGAGTGGTCCGGAGATAATTTGGGAAGGGGTAGGTTGTCTAGGAATTCTGATATGGAATGATTAGATGATACTTTTTCCTTTTTATATAGTGAAGTGTAAAAATCGTGGAATGTTTCCATTATCCGTTTTGGGTTTTGGGTGAGATCACCTGATGGGGTGCGAATTTTGGGGAAGGCGATCGATCTTGGTTTTGGTGACAATTTGGCTGCTAATTTGGTTCCTATTTTGTCAGTTTGGTGATAAAAGCGGGCACCCGACCACCGGAGCTGTTTCTCAGCCTCGGAGGTAAGGGCCAGGTTTAGAGAAGTCCTCGCATTCTCCAGGAGTACTGCCTTATGAGCAGCCCATAGCGTCTCCGGAGAGACCTCTTCAGTATCATTTAAACGGAAGTATTCCTGTATCTCTTTTGCTACGATCGAACATTGTATTGGGTCACTGAGGAGCCCTTCATTGAGGCGCCATATAAATTTGTTGCCCAGGTTGGGGGATTGCTGCATATATAAGACAACCATCGAGTGGTCAGATATAGGGGAGTCCCTGATAATTGCTTTGAGAGCTCTAGGGATGTTTTGTGATTGAATAAAAATGTGGTCGATTCTTGTGTAGAGGTGGTGAGGGGCGGAATAATGAGTGAAGTCTCTGACCTTAGGATTCATTTCCCTCCAGATGTCCACAAGGCCCAAGGAACACAGTGTGGAGGCTATTTTAGTGCTTTGTTTTGGTGGTTTTCTAGGACGAGGAGGACCAGAGCCCGCTTTGTCCAGTGAGATGTCAAAAGGGAGGTTTGTGTCTCCTCCCATTATGATCTTCCCCTCAAGTTTTGGGCCTAGTGTGGACATCATTGTGGAGATGAAGGAAGCCTGGCCTTTATTCGGGGCATAGTAAGAGATAAATGAGTGCATTGATCCCTCAATCGTGCCTTTTACTAAAAGCAACCTGCCCGCTTGGTCTTTAATGACATCTGTGGGAGAAAATTTAAGATGTTTTGCGAAGCAAATAGCAACCCCTTTTGTCTTATTGTCAGCATTGGAGAGAAAAAACTGAGTGTAGTGGCCATGGAGGAAGGAGGGATTGTATGAGGATGGGAAGTGAGTTTCTTGTAATAAAAGAATTGCTATTTTTTGTGATTTGTATAGGTTAAATAATTTGCGTCTTTTGACTGGAGAATTCATTCCCTGCACATTGTGTGTGGCAATACAGAGGGGATGGGGGGGCATCAGTGTGTCAGAGTGCATGGATCAGAAGGGGGGATGAGCGTCCCACATATCCAGTGCTTACCTGGGATTTCAAGATGTGTACATGCGTCCAATCCTCCACGGCCTGAGTTCCTGGGATTCCTAGTAGCAACTGCCTCGTGTGACTCCTGAGTGACTCCGAGGATAGGTGGGAGGGAGAGGTGAGGAAATGAAGAAGGGTTTACCCTGGGTGGGAGAGACCAGAAATGTCAAAAGCAATATAGAACAAGAACCATATCCAAGAAAACATTTCGGATAAAACTGAGTAACTTGCAAGAACCCCTACAGGAGGGAAAGGTGGGTGTTTGCCTCCTGCAAGGTTTTCCCTTAGTACAAAAACCCCCCCAAATGGGGTCATGGAAGTGTCTCTGAGTGGGGGAAAATACCACTCAGAGACTCGTGGAGGCGAAGTGCCGCCACTCCGGCCAAACCGTCAAAAATGATACCAAATTTGAAACCATGAAAAAACATGCTAAAAGGAGTCCTGGGAGAGATGGAGCGAACCATAAACTTCTCAGCATCAAATAAAAAAAAAAAAAAAAAAAAACGGGGGAGAAAAAAAAAAAAAGGGGGGGGGGGAGAATCTCAAAAGGAATATGGCTAGGGTTCTGCCAGGAGAAAACGGGGGTTAAGGAAGTCAGTGTCCCATTTTCAAAAGACTACCGCAGGAGTTCCTGGGGAGTAAAAAGGGGGTTGATTCTGTTGATTGTAGACTGTTCTTCATGGAGGGCGACCATCTTTGGATCTCTTGGCCTGTTGCTTGTGCCATAAGGGTTGGATGGGACTTGAGGGTGGTGGTCTTTTTGTTGAATGAGGAGTTCTAGGGTCCATCTCGGCAGGTGGTGCTGGCGAGTGTGAAATAAGGCCCAGTTGCAGCAGCAGCCTTTCTCCGTCTCCAAAGTTAGTGAAGCTGTATGATTTATTTAGGTAGGCAAAGTTGAGGCGAAAAGGGAACGACCATCTGTAAGCGATCGATTTCTGAGTTAAGCAGCTCAAAAGAGGCTTCAGGGATCTCCGTTTCTGTATCGTAAGAGGAGAAAGATCCGCGAATATTTGGATCGGGTGCCCTTGAAAGGAGAGATTTTCTGTTTCTCTTGCTCTGTGCATAACCTCCTCTTTAACTCTGAAGAAGTGGGGTTTAACCACTATGTCTCTGGGCAAGCCGTCCTGGCGCGGAGGTTGTAAGGCCCTGTGCGCTCGGTCTAACTCCAATCTGTATTCTGGAATGTCCGGAAGTAAGTGTTTGATGAATGAGCGAATGATTTTATCTGTGTCTTTGAACGATTCTGGAAGCCCTCTTAGCCTAAAATTATATCTACGAGACCTATTCTCAAGGTCATCGAGTTTTGAGTTCATGTAATTCTTGGATCCTGTCAGTGTTCTGATTGGTGACTGCTGCGATTTGATCAGTCTTTGATTCAATTGCCTCAATTCTAATGCCCAATTGCTGTAAGTCTGCCTGTATAGTGGCAGTGATTTGTGAGGCATTTAGTGCTAACCCTCTTGAGAGCATGTTAGAAAAGGTATCCATTAAGGCTGAGAAATCTGTGGGGATAGGGCCAGGAGAGGTAGGCCGAGGGCTGGATGTGGAGCATCTCTCCTTCATCTGGGTCAGGGGGGGAACTTCCATAGGGCTACATCCTAGAGAGTCAGTGGGGGATGCTGGAAATATCCCATCCAGGGGATTACTCACTGTTGGTG
The DNA here is from genome assembly GCA_037952925.1 of Lithobates clamitans. Lineage (NCBI taxonomy): Eukaryota > Metazoa > Chordata > Amphibia > Anura > Ranidae > Lithobates > Lithobates clamitans. The sequence goes on along the minus strand of JBBGZY010000213.1, from coordinate 591,297 downwards.
GGTTTATCTTGTCTGCATGTGAAGGCAGAGGAGGGAAGTCTTCCAGGGATGCCGCTGGATTCTTTATGGGGCCTCGTGCGGCGCTAGCGGCGGCCATTTTCGTGTAGGCCGGGATCCAGGGATCGGGAAAGGTCCCGTCTTGCTGAGCCCCCGATCATGCGAGGGGGTCCCCCAGGACTCCGGGAGATAAGGGGGGGGTCCGATGCGTTGGTTCCGCCGCTTCTCGTGGCTGTGGCGGTGTTTGCTGGCCAGAGTGGAGCGGAGCTCTCAGAACGAGCGACCGTCCATGGAGCTGCCGCGCATGCGCCTCCCGGGGAGGCGGTTTTCAGGTGCTTTACAGGTGCTATTTCTTTTTTTTTTTTTTTTTTTTAAATTTATTTTTATTCAAATTTTTCTTATAAGACACAAAGACATAAAGACATATACAAATTGGTTGTCTAGCTTGTACAGGTAATATCGCAAGTACATCAGGAAAAAGAAAAAAAAAATGAAAGGGAAAGAAAAAGAGAGAAATAGAGAGATACATCCATGCAATGCAGTTTTAACATGTAAGTGAAAAGGGAATTTTTGGAATTTTTGGGCCGCCCCCCCACTGCCCATAAAGGCCTATACCTATTAACTAGGAATTACATTTAATCGTCGATTCTTGGTATCGTAACTGAAGCTAGTCCAACATTAGTAAGCAATGTTCATTTCCTCCAGCCACCCACTCCAAACCTTATTAAACTTCAATTGGCAGCCTCTATTAAGATAGGTATCTTTATATAGTGGAAGATTATCGTTAACCAAACGTTTCCACTGGACATTTGTGGGGGGATAGGGCTTCTTCCATTGAAATGTTATGGTTTTCCTAGCGTAAAATAGAAGCAAACCAATCATCGTGCGTTTAGCTACAGCAGGAACTAATTTTTTTATAAGGCCCAACATACAAATCTCCATAGACAGTGGTAGATTAGTGGATGCAATTTTATTGATTAGGCCTAGTACCTCCCCCCAGAATTGTTGTATCTTTGGACAATGCCAAAAGATATGGGAAAAATCTCCGGGGGTGTAGCTACATCTCCAACACTTAGGGGAGTGGGCAGGATTTATCAAATGAAGTCTGTGGGGAGTGAAATACGCCCGGTGGACTATTTTAAATTGGACTAACTTGTCACGTATAGAGACTAGCGAACTAAAAGGGAAGTCCCAAACACCATCCCAATCTTCGCCACTCAAAGCTGGAATGTCACGCTGCCAACGGGACAAAAGGCCGTCCAACGGAGGCAAGGACTCATAGATTAAATGCTGATATATGTGAGATGTAGGTTTTTTTGTACAACCAGATCTAAGAGTAGTCTCCAGTTTAGACTGTATTAATATACAGGACGAACGTGGGAATTGGGCTTCAAAAGCATGCAAAAGTTGAAGATAACGGAACTGATAGTGCTGCGGAAGATTATACTGGGAGGAAAGCTGACAAAAAGAAAGCAGTGAGGTGCAAGACACCACTTGTGAGATTAATTTTATACCATATCTAGTCCATATCTGGGGGTCAATAGATTTGTAAAAATGTGGTAGATTGGGGTTTAGCCATAGGGGTGTATTAGGGGAAATTCCCATCTGGCTGTGTTTTTCAATAGCCAAGCCCATTTTCCAGGCCCGTAAAGTAGTAAGCATAGACGGAGTTAATAAGTGTGGGGCACATGGGCCTCTGTAAATTAGGTATTGAAGAGATTCCCAGGAGCCTGCCACGGTGCTATTTCTAGCGCTAAAATGCCTGAAAACCGCCTCTGTGTGAAAGGGGCTTTGGCCCAAAGTGCTTTCCCTCTTAAAAATGTTTATAGGCGGGGAGAGCCAAGCTCAATGTGCTGCTCATGTTCAATGAACAGTATGTGGGCAGTAGATATGACTTGTAAAACAGAGGTTCGGTATCTATAACCACTTCAGCCCCGGAAGAATTTCCCCCCTTCCTGACCAGAGCACTTTTTGCAATTCAGCACTGCATCGCTTTAACTGACAATTGCACGGTCGTGCGACGTGGCTCCCAAACGAAATTGACGTCCTTTTTTTTTTTTTTTTTCCCCACAAATAGAGCTTTCTTTTGGTGGTATTTGATCACCCCTGCCCTTTTTTTTTTTTTTTTTTTTTTTGCGCTATAAACAAAAAAAAGAGCGATTTTGAAAAATGCATTATTTTTTACTTTTTGCTATAATAAATATCTCCCAAAAATATATAAAAAAAACAATTTTTTTCCTCAGTTTAGGCCGATACGTATTCTTCTACATATTTTTGGTAAAAAAAAAACGCAATAAGCGATTATTGATCGGTTTGCGCAAAAGTTATAGCATTTACAAAATAGGGGATAGTTTTATGACATTTTTATTAATTTTTTTTTTTTAAATGGCGGCGATCAGCGATTTTTATTTATTTTTTTTTTTGTGACTGCGACATTATGGCGGACACATTGGACATTTTTTACACATTTCTGGGACCATTGTCATTTATACAGCAATCGGTGCTATACAAATGCTCTGATTCCTGTGTAAATGACACTGGCAGTGAAGGGGTTAACCACTAGGTGGCAGTGTAGGGGTTAAGTGTGTCCTAGGGGCGTGTTCCTAACTGTGAGGGGCATGGCTGTGTGTGGCACGTCACTGATCTCTGCTCTGATGACGGGGAGCAGAGATCAGTAACACTGTCACTAGGCAGAACGGGGAGATGCTAATGTAAACAAGCTTCCTCCCCGTGAGGCGATCACGGGTATCCCCGCGGCGATCGAGTCCGCGGGACCCGCAACCTGACTCGCAGAGCTTGCGCCTCTTAAAGGGAAACGTACAGGTACGTGATTCTGCCTGTACGAGCCCTTCTGCCGCAGTATATCTGCGTGAGGCGGTCACCAAGCGGATAAAGCTGGCAATACAATGTATGAATTTTGTCCCAGTTCCTGATGTAGTGACCAACATTTTCTGACTGAGTGTCCTGCTGCCCCCCCTCCCACCTGAGATCCATTGATGGAAAAATCAAAAGAGCCAGGTAGAGAATTGATTGTTGGCCGAAAAGCATCTGCATCCAATTAGATGCAGCCATTGGTTGGGCATTTTGACCGGTGGAAGGGGGAGGGGGAATTATGCATAAGTAGGATGCTTGCAGCTATAAGTCCCCTCACACTGTGTAATTTTGGTTTGCTCTGAATGGTGTCCAGTCTGACACAGACTGCCTTCCAGCCTTCCTAAGACCATTTTCAAGCAGAGGCTTTTATATCTTTTTTGCGCTAAAAATAGCCTACCATCCATTTAGGTGTGACTTTTCACACTGGGGCGGTGCGCTTGCGGGACTTTGGGAAAAGTCCTGCTAGCAGCATTGAAATGAATGGGCAGTGCTTCCAAAGAGCCTGAAAGCTCTTTGGAAGCGCCGCAACGCGGGCATTAAGGCAGCTGTGGCTCATTGTGAAAGGGGTCTTGTTAAAGATCAGTAGTGGGGATCAGGAACAACTTCAGCAGCTGTGCAATCTAAATAATATAACCAGATCTATACAGGCTGCAATACTCTTACTACTTTACTTCCCTACCTTCATAGGAAAAAATGATAGCAAATCAAATATATAGCATAAATAATTGCTACAGAATCTGTTGTAATTTAATGTTATTACAAAATTACCTTTCCCATTCAATCAGCAGCCACTGTAATTTTCTGTAAAATTCAAGACACAATGGCCACTTTGAGGTGTTTTGTACACAATTTGATGTACAGAATTGCCCCCAGAAATGTTTCCTCTTTGTGATTGGCGCACTGATTTTTTAGAAGTCTGCATTAAGATCGAAGTCACATTTTAGGCACCTCCTGCTATATAAACCTAAAGTAGCACTAAAGGCAAAACTTTTTCATTTTGGATTAAGTATTGGGGTCATAACTTGTCAGTTTGTTTTTTGTTTTTTGTTTTCCTTTGGCCAATTGTATCCTATTTGGGGAGATTTCCTTTCATTCTCTGGTTGTCACCAAAACTAGTGTACCCATTGGAAGGTTTCTCCTCTATTCCTATTCTAGTGACATCTCAAAACTTGAGATTTTCCTTCACTTGCGATAACGGTGAATAAAACAAACAGTGTTAATTTCCCCTAACCGGTCCCAGACAGCAATAAAAGCTTGACAGGTTTAAATACCTCTTCACACTATCATAAACTAATGTTTTTGGATAGTTTTTTAGTTATACTTTATTTTGGTGAAATACTCGAAAGGGTTAAATACTTCTAAAGTGATGCAGACTCTGAGACTCTGCAGCTGTTCTCATTAGACTGAGCATACACCAGCTAATTATAATATTCCAGTCCCTTCCATTCAGAATTGGTTTCCATGAGAAATATATTAAAAAGAACAGCGGATCACCATGGAGGGGATGCTCCAATATCAGCGCATCGCACTGTTCAATTAAGGAACTTTATTGAAATGTCATCCATACATTTCATCAAGTGGCTGTCACTGTGTGAGCCGGTGGATTGCCTCTACTCTGTGCTGAAAAAATACAGCCTGCAGTGATTCATTTTTTTTTTTTTTCCCCTTGCACACTCCCCACACACCACCACAACACAATGGTGTGCACTATAGGCACACAGGAAACGAGCCATTTTGCCTGTTTATGCAGTGAAATTGTGCTGGAGTAGCCGCTCAGTACAGTCCCACTGCATCTGGTGCCAATGAGCCCCCCCCCCTCAACAAAAGTGTAGTTACTCTTTTTAAATAGGACTTGAGGATTAATGACTGGAACCTATGTGCTGAGAAGGACTGTTGACCAGAAAGTTCCTATGACATATATATAGTCAGTTCTATGACCCTGTGATGCAGAACTTTCCTACAATTTCACTTACAGCCTAGGTTCACACTTGTGCGATGCGGGAACCAGCGCGATTACAGCTCCTCTCCCGCAGGCAGTTCACCCTGCCCTCTGCGAACCGCTGCTGGTGTCAATACATTGTTAATTACACCCCCAGATCGGATAACAGTGCGAACTGTGAACTCACACAGGTTATCGGTGAGGGGGGTGTTCGGGGGCGCGCAAATCACATGCGATGCCTGTGTTCGCACAAATGTGAACCTAGGCTTGGTCAGTTCATTTCAGTTATGTCTGGTTGAAGAGTTCACAATGCTGAAGACTCTCTTGCCAAGATAAGAAGCTAAAGGCCATCCTGCATGGAATAGGCACCCTCAACATGGTCACAGTCATATTTTACTTGTTCCAAATACCTCTTTTTAAGTTGCAACTTGGCATTTGGTGACTGGCTAAGCATGACATTGATGTAAGATTGGTACAAGCTGAAAAATCTCTACATTTCAAAAGTATTCCGATATAGTGCCATTGTGGTATTTTTCAGGAATAGGGCCTTTGCGATCATTTAGATGTATGAAGATTAGTTCTGATCTTGAATGTTTCAGTAACTTTACATTCAGAAGAGTGGTGAGCTGCATCTTGCAGACACATCTCACTGCTTTGAACTTCCTGAGCAGGTAAAGAGGCTTTGCCGCACTAATGACTGTCTCCTTCATATACAGTGGGGACGGAAAGTATTCAGACCCTCTTAAATTTTTCACTCTTTGTTATATTAGAGCCATTTGATAAAATCATTTAAGTTCATTTTTTTCCTCATGAATGTACACACAGCACCCCATATTGACAGAAAAACACAGAATTGTTGACATCTTTGCAGATTTATTAAAAAAGAAAAACTGAAATATCACATAGTCCTAAGTATTCAGACCCTTTGCTCAGTATTTAGTAGAAGCACCCTTTTGGTCTAATACAGCCATGAGTCTTTTTGGGAAAGATGCAACAAGTTTTTCACACCTGGATTTGGGGATCCTCTGCCATTCCTCCTTGCAGATCCTCGCCAGTTCTGTCCAGTTGGATCATAAACGTTGGTGGACAACCATTTTTAGGTCTCTCCAGAGATGCTCAATTGGGTTTTAGTCAGGGCTCTGGCTGGGCCATTCAAGAACAGTCACGGAGTTGTTGTGAAGCCACTACTTCATTATTTTCACTGAGTGCTTAGGGTCATTGTCTTGTTGGAAGGTAAACCTTCGGCCCAGTCTGAGGTCCTGAGCACTCTGGAGAAGGTTTTAGTCCAGGATATCCCTGTACTTGGCCGCATTCATCTTTCCCTCGATTGCAACCAGTTGTCCTGTCCCTGCAGCTGAAAAACACCCCCACAGCATGATGCCGCCACCACCATGCTTCACTGTTGGGAGTGTATTGGACAGGTGATGGCCAGTGCCTGGTTTTCTCCACACATACCACTTAGAATTAAGGCCAAAAAGTTCTATCTTGGTCTCATCAGACCAGAGAATCATATTTCTCACCATCTTGGAGTCCTTCAGGTGTTTTTTTTTTAGTAAACTCCATGCGGGCTTTCATGTGTCTTGCACTGAGGAGAGGCTTCCGTTGGGCCACTCTGCCATAAAGCCCAGACTGGTGGAGGGCTGCAGTGATGGTTGACTTTCTACAACTTTCTCCCATCTCCCGACTGCATCTCTGGAGCTCAGCCACAGTGATCTTTGGGTTCTTCTTTACCTCTCTGACCAAAGCTCTTCAACCCCGATAGCTCAGTTTGGCCGGATGTCCAGCTCTAGGAAGGGTTCTGGTCGTCCCAAACGTCTTCCATTTAAGGATTATGGAGGCCGCTGTTCTCTTAGGAACCTTAAGTGCAGCAGAAATTTTTTTTTGTAACCTTGGCCAGATCTGTGCCTTGCCACAATTCTATCTCTGAGCTCTTCAGGCAGTTCCTTTTGACCTCACGATTCTCATTTGCTCTGACATGCACTGTGAGCTGTAAGGTCTTATATAGACAGGTGTGTGGCTTTCCTAATCAAGTCCAATCAGTATAATCAAACACAGCCAGACTCAAATGAAGGTGTAGAACCATCTCAAGGATGATCAGAAGAAATGGACAGCACCTGAGTTAAATATATAAGTGTCGCAGCAACGGGTCTGAATACTTAGGACCATGTGATATTTCAGTTTTTCTTTTTTAATAAATCTGCAAAAATGTCAACAATTTTATGTTTTTCTGTCAATATGGGGTGCTGTGTGTACATTAATGAGGGGAAAAAAATGAACTTAAATTATTTTAGCAAATGGCTGCAATATAACAAAGAGTGAAAAATTTAAGGGGGTCTAAATACTTTCCGTCCCCACTGAATAGTATGTATTAACCCCTTCATATATAGTATGTATTAATGAAACTAATTCAGCTGCGTTATCGGTAAGTTCTGACATGGACATTGATACTTGGGAATACCAGTGCCCATCTTGCATTCGGAGGTACACAGAGATGAATGATGACTATTGTTCATTGCTCAAGGCCTGTCTAGTTTAGGAAGTACAGAGCAGTGAGTGCAATGTAGCTACTGAGTTTGGATTTTTATAATACCTAATTTTTTTCCTCTAATTCTTTTCAACTGTCTCTTGTTTTATGTACCCATGTTTGTGGACCCTGTGTCTGTCTGCTTTAGCTTGGGCTTTTCCAGTGCTGGATCAGTCAGTTTATTGTATTCCTTATTCAGCATCCCGTAACTCACGCAAGTATCTACCTCCTAGCTATATTTGCATGTTACTTGGTCTGCTTGTCTATGCCTGCTGATTTTAACCTTTTTGTGGTTGCTCCTTTTGTCTGCACCCCTATGATTCATTTGTCTTCAGGACAGAATATAAGATCACTCTTTTACAATTTGGCCTCCTAGCAAAACGCAGGAGATTAATGCCATTAGAACTATCTTACTGAAAGATATCTGTGATGGTTTTATTAACTTAAACTGGCAACCTTGGGATTTGCTATTGCTGATGTCTACTTCTGAAAATGCTAGTTGTTTGCTTGTCTTTTGTGTTGACCCATTTGGCATCAATGATTTCTGATCTATTTATGTGTAACAAGTATGCCCTGTATTTTGGTACTTTTTACTCGCATGCTTTGTTATATGAATGTTCTGGGTCAATGATTTGAAAACTATTAAAGCCAGAGACAGCCAGGCAACTAGCATTTTCAGAAGATCGGGAATGGCAGCCCTCTTTTTAAAGCTGCACTCCAGCTATGGTTTTTATTGCACAATTACATTAGTCCAGGTTGAACCAATGAAAGGAAACCTACTCCATATCTGTGGGACTGCTGTGGAAGCTGACAATCTACATTGATTGCTGAGGTATTCTGGTTCCTGGGCTGAGTGCCCACCCTTCTGCATAGTAACAGCAGGGTTTTTCATCCAGTACGCCATTCGCAGAATGCTTTGTTTTTTTTTCAATAATACAAGGTGTTCTCTGATTGGACACGACTGAGAGGTCAGGATCTCCCTGTTGTCCAATCAACCCCGACAGGACCCCGAATACCATGGTGATCAATATTGCAGCACCAACTACTGCTTTGATTTTCTGCTTTCACAGCAGTCCTATAGGCACGGAATATGCATTCTAGCAGTGGTCCATGCTGGACCAATGTAACTTTGCAATAAAAACTGCACCTAGAGTTCAGCTTTAAGTAGAAGCTGATTAACTGTTCTGTAAATCTCTGGTTGTGGAAGGGAAACTAAAGTGTTCAGACGACACCAGAGCAAACCTTAGTTTTCAGGATTTGTATAGCACCAACAGTTTGCACAGCACTTTACAATATAAAGGGGGACAGTACAATACGCATTTGAATTCTATGCAGATCACCTCCTTTGTAGACCGTAATCTGAATCTTGGTGCTCCTAGTCCAGAGTGTTATCCCCTTAATCACACTTTAGACAAATCGTCATTTTAGCCAGTCACAACCAGTGAGATTTTAGGCACAGCAGTACAAATACTCTGAAATGGTTGGTCGGTTAGATCTAAAATCTACATATTGTATAGTGGCTTAATTTATCTAGTATAAAAAAAATAGGGTTACAGGACTTTTTTCACATACTGGTGAAGGCACATTTCCTCCTTTGTCATCTTTTTACTTCCTATTTAAGCCTAGCAACTAAGAGGACAGGAATTCTATGGAAGTACTATTTTAACATCTCTCTTCACTGGAATTTTATGAAATTTTAAGGTCAGATGTAGGAGGTACTCTAGTGTGCACAAGACCTATATGTATGTAGTTGATAAGTATTATTAGTATTAGAATTTAATTGCTTGGGATTTGATTGACAGAATTACCCTGATCATTATTAAATATATTTGATTTGTTGTATTCATTGATTAAAAAATAAAAATAAAACTCTTGTCTTTGAACATACTATATGATATCTTGTGACTTGGTTGGACACATCATTATTCATCATCAGGAGTGGATATGGCTTCTGTATTAACTGGTTGCAACATGGTTTTTAACTCTGCCTTGCTTCCTGCCAACCACAGATCAGTGTATAATGCAATCACATCATCCACAGCGAGGCTGTCCTCATATTTTTTTTTTTTTTTTTTCATTTCAACATTTGAGTTGGAGGTTTGTACATCTATGCCTTTGTTTTGCTTGGCAATTCACATCATTTATGTTATGATGCAGTTTCTGTTGGAAGTGGTGCATCCTATGTGCAACTGAAAAAAGTATAAAGCAGGCACGCCACAGTAGTGCGGCACAGGTTTTACCCTGATTCAGTTTAGAGTCCATCGCTTTCCAGAGCCCCATGCCATTGTAGAACTAAGTCCGGTCAACATAGGTTCTGTTTAGGCTCGATTCACACAGGGGCAACACGATTTCAGCGCAACTTTGCAAGGCGACTTCAGCGCGACTTTAAGCAAATTACAACGCGACTTCAAGTCGCCTCCAGGACAGGTGACTTTGGCTGTGGCCAATTACAGACAATCAGCTCTCTGGGAGAGAGGGGTTTGCCTGGGCAAACTAAATTTTTTTTCCCTGTAAAGTCGCTTCAATGTAGATGGAGATCCGACTTGGAGGCGACTTCCATTGGATTCTATGGGTACAGGTCGCCTTGAAGTCGGATCGAAGTAGTACAAGGAGTATGCTCTGAAGTTGGATCGACTTCAGTAGTGTCAATTAAGACGCTCCCATACACTGTAATGTAAATCTCTTCTTGGGGCGACTTGAGGACTTACAAGTCGGATCCCAAGTCGTCCTAGTGTGAACCTACCCTTAGGGCTCACCAAGCCCCATCAGAATTCTGATGATTTTAGAACCTCTCAAACATGCTATGCTACCACTTGTTGATTGAATTAAAGTCTCAGCAGCACCTAAAAGTCAATAGATGAAGGTGAATACACTGAATTGTTGACTTTCATTGCATTCAATTAGAATTGCCTGTGTGCACTGTAGACTCTTAAGGGCTTGATTTACTTAAGGCAAATAGACTAATCACTTTGCAAGTACAGTTGTACTCCTTTTCTAAGAGATGAGTGAATGTGGTGAAGCTCTGTTGATTTCCATAATCCTACCATCTGCAAGCAAAAATTGTGTTTTTTTTTGTTTTTGTTTTGTTTTGTTTTTTTGTTTTTTTTTTCCATTACACCTGATTGGGTATTCTTTACAATGTGAAGCTTCACCACACTAAGCTCTGGGGAAAAGAGTACAACTGCACTTGCAAAGTACACAGCCCATTTGCCTTTAGTAAATCGACCCCCCAAGATTCTTCCATTTAATATTTGCTAGTGGTATTTGCTGCTATCCTTGAACAGCACTGATTAATGGGAAATCCTGACTTGTAGTTCCCACAGACTCCTGTATACATAGGCCCTTGACATTCCTCTGGACAAATGGTTATGCAGTTGTTCCTTTGGAGTACCATGTATTCTTTATGGTCCTGTAAGAAGCATTATGAGGCTGATAGTAAAAATTCCACTTCTATGCAAGAACGTTTCCTTGTCGCACATTACCACTACTATGGCATTTGCTTTTACTTTATTGTGTGTTGAACACATGTTCAACACTTTCACTCTTTTTTACACTCGCTGTTTTTTTATTTCGCAATGAGCAAGTGATGCACAAGCTTAACCATTGCATTTTGCGAACAATCTGTACGCTTGTTCATATTTACAAAAAATTCATTATTTTATAATTATACATTGGTTTGAAAGCCTTTTGTGGTATGGAATAGTGTGAAGCTTTTGCATCACTTTGAACACGGCTATCACTGTTCATGTATTTTAAAGGATTAAAGGCACATTTTAGATGGTTTAGGAGCTGAATCTTGCAGCTGCAGCTCACTTCTTTGCACATTCTTGAGAGCACATGGGCTGTTTATCTCTGTGGATAAATGGAATTGTTGTTCAAACACAGCATAAATGATCACAGAGATGCACATCAACAGTAGAAAATGCATCCGAGTGCCTCCCTGTGCATTCCATTATTTTTCCTGGTGCTCATCGCACTGAATCTGAATGACTGCTCTGTTCATCCTTGGCAATGAATCAACCTCTCAGTGGAATAGGAAATCACATCTAGCTGCTGAAGAAGTGCAGAGTGCTGAGCTTGCGTCTCCAAGACAGTTTACTGTTTTGTAAAAAAGATTTGTGATATCAACTGTATTTATTTTCTTATTTCTTTCGCAGTTCCCAGTCCACTTGAAATCAATGGCAGTAAAAAAAAGAAAAAACTTATAGCACCCAACTTAAGTCTAACACTGGATCGCAGTGATGGCTCCATCTTATCTGAGGATTTGGATGAAAGTGGAGACTTGGATTTAGATGATCTAGATACTCCATCGGAGAACAGCAATGAATTTGAATGGGAAGGTAAAAATGAATGACCTGCTGATTGTATTGCAGTAAGACCATAAATTTACTCTTGTACAGCATGTTTCTTATAACACTGCTTCTATTATTTCTAGCAATTATATGCATGTCGCCTTTTGGTAATAAGCTGTTCTAAAAAAGTGTGACATTCAGTATGAATAACTATTCCATACTAGCAGTATAGCTTGTTGCCAAAGTCTGTTGCATTTGGATAACCTTAGTGTGGGAAGGATTCATTGCATGCAGACATTTTCCATTACTTTAAAAAGTCTTTTGGAGATAATGGGTCCCTTTTTTTGGAGCTAAATGATCCCTTTTCTATGGAAAAGGGCCATGGCAGCATCATTGCTGGTGTTTTGTAACAACCAATTCAGGGAGGCAAAGAAAGGCATTCTTAAATGTGAATACACTGGTTCCACTTACCCCCTAGGTGACAGGTTAACTTTGAAGCAAGAAGAAGTAAAAGGGTCTGGCACCAAAGTGTATTCTCAGACTGCATGATTACTTTCTCCATTAAGACACAGGAATTCAGAAACAGTCAGGTTATGCTGCCAACTTTAGGGGGATTGGACACATTTCCAAACAGAAAACTTGTAAGCTAGGCCCAGTATAACCTTCCTACGCAGCATGCAAAAGTCCAGTCAAATACATATAAGTCTCTAACCTCTTTTGCTAGCCATTTTTTTTTAAGGATTTGAGCAACTATGACAAGGGCCAAACTTGTAATGGCTAGACAACTGGGTCAGAGCAACTCTGAAACAGCAGCTCTTGTGGGATGTTCTCAGTCTGCAAGGTCAGGACCTACCAAAAGTAATTCAAGGATGGAAGACTGGCGAACCCACAACAAGGTTATGGTTTGCCAGAGCTGATTGAAGCATATGGGAAGCGAAGGCTGGCCTTTGTAGCCCGATCCAATAGAGCTACTGTAGCAATCCTTGTTCCGATTTAAAGGTGTCAGAACACACAATGCATCACAGCTTGTTGTGTATTGGGTTGTGTAGCCAAGAGCAGGCAGGGTGCCCATGCTGACCTGTGTCCAAAGCCAAAAGCGCCTACAATGAGCACGTGGGCATCATAACTGGACCATGGAGCAGTGGAAGAAGGTGGCCTGGTCTGATGACTTCAGGAATGGGCACACAATGAGTGTGAGATGTTGACTTGGCCTCTAGATCTCAATCCAATCAAGCATCTGTGGGATCTGCTGAAAAAGCAAGTCCGATCCATGGAGGCCCCACCTCACAACGTAAAGGTATTGAAACATCTGCTACTGTGGTTTTCTGCCAGATACCACAGCACATCTTCAGAGTTTTAGTGGAGTCCTTGGCTTGATGGGTTATGGTAGGTGGTCATAATGTTATAGCTGATCGGTGTTAAATATATAATATACTGTTCCAAGCAAATGCTGTTTCCACAAAGACAAAAGTAGTTAATAGAGTGGAATAAGAAATTATGTTTTAGCTTTTATCATGTCATTTTGACAGATGACCTCCCGAAACCAAAAACTACTGAAGTACTTCCAAAAGGATCGATTCCAGAGTACACTGCTGCAGAGGAGAAGGAGGAGAGCAGACGCTGGCGTATGTTCAGGATTGGAGAACAGGATCACAGGGTGGACATGTCTGCTATAGAACCTTACAAAAAAGTTATCAGCCATGGAGGTAAGAAAAATTCTATGGCCTCAAGAATGAAACTATTTTATGTTTTGGGATGTGTACACCTACTTTGAAAATAGGCTTAAGCAGATGATGGGTAAACATTTTAAAGGGACGGCAGAAATTCAGATAAAGCGACTGACAAAAAAAGCACCCTGTAAAAGAAGAGTGTCAATACTTGCTATCTTACCTCCTATAACTCAAATCCCTGGAACACTGTAGTGACATAGTATCCCCACCCAGAACTGTGAGATGCTAAAGTGGCTGCGGGTGAATGTAGCTCTGCAAAAAATATATAACTTACAAACCCAAGCTGCAAAATGGGTAGGTAATACAGTTTTTATACAGCAGGGATATGCAATTAGTGGACCTCCAGCTGTTGCAAGTCCCATGAGGCATAGCAAGACTGGCAGCCACAAGCATGGCACCCAAAGGCATGATGGGACTTGTAGTTTTGCAACACCTGGAGGTCCACTAATTGCATATCCCTGTTATACAGGGTGCTTTGTGTGTTACATTTTTTTTTTTTTGTGACAGGTCACTTTTTTTTTTTTTTTTTAGAAAGCTGAGCCTGTGTTTTCTTGGTATACTAATTAAATTGTGCACTTTAAAACTAGCAAAGAGCCATCACTTTTTAGAGAGCTTAAGAGCCTATATACACTGTACAACTTTTGTCAGATTTCCTTTCTATTTACCAAAACTATGTAGTGCAAGGGCCTGCCTGATTGCATACAAATTGAAACTCTTTAGGTTTGACCTAATATTATATTTTTTTTCTTAAATCTGAAGGAAATCTACAGAAAATTGTATAGTGTGTGTATATCTAGCTTTAGAGTATGGGGCTAGCATTTTGATTTAGAGCACTTCTGTGTCCTGTTTTTGCTCAAGATAACTTCCATCTTGCTTCAAAGTAAGACCACTGCAGAATGTAAGGAAACCAATTTAGGAGATACCATATGTAAAATCTGTTTACCGCAGCCAATTTTAGCTGCTCACAGTGAGCCTTATTTATGTCTGGTAAACTGACAACAAGGATTAAATTTGTAGTTATAAAAGTCATTCAATTGTATGTGCATTGGCCAAAAGGGGCAAACGCAAGTTTAAGCCTAGCTCCACCACCACAGAGTTTGTGTAATCAGAATTGGATGCTCTAGTTAAGAATGTAGGTTATACCTATAAATAGAAAAAACTGGCATAGCACACTCGGATGCATTCATGTTTTAAAACGTATCTAAAGCCAAAAAAATGGTGGTGGTATATTGCAAGCTATGACTCCTAGTGTAATGGCTATGTTAGCATTCATTGCTAAAGACTATATTTTACCTTTTGCAAAGAAACAATGCACATGCCAAATTATGGGTGTAACATACAAAATGGTCCAAAAGATGGACTTTCCTCTTTAAGGCTGAAACATTTTTAGTAAGTGCAGAAATAGCCCTTGTCACTTCCTGTGAGCTTCCTTCTGTAAACTGATACTGTAAACTGGTAATCTTCCTACCCTCATGTAATTGAGATCAGGAGAGGAAGACATATGAAGTCCAGCTTGGGTGACAACCGTGGCTCCCATAGATACAGTGCAGTGAGTGAGCATAGCCACCCTAGATCAGAAAAAGTTATTTGTAGGATTACCAAGTAAAAATAAAGATTTTTTTTGTTTCTGAGTTAGGATATGCTGTAAAGCAGAACTCCAGTGTGCGGCAAACTACATTGCTGTACTACCCCCTGCTTTCTGTGCAAGTTCTTTCCTTTATTTTAACATTTATCTGAGGTTTTCTACAGGGTAGGGTTATAAATTCTGACGGTGTTTTGTATACTTATCTTTTTGCCTTCCTGTATTAGTGATAACTGAGCCTAGATATTTTGTACAGGTTTCACTGGGACAGGAAGCGAGGCAAAATCTTCTGAGTTGCAGAAATAAAAACCTGGCCAAAAAATTTAAACTGCGATTTGGGTTTAATTTAATTTGAAATGCTTGGCTAGCACTGGCTTAAAACATCTACGGTGGAACTAAAAATGTGCACTCTCAAATTGGAAACTTGGATTTCAAAGATAGCATATTTTAAAAAATTTGGGATTTAGGTTAGTAAATGCATCAAGAAAGAGAGCAGAAGTATCTCATCTGCAAATAATCATATTTGCCTAAAGAAGAACTCCAGGACATGCCTTTTTCTAACAGGTACCTGCTTCCACTTATGCACTTCTTGCCTGAGTGAGATTTTAGGGCAGTTTGCGCCCCTTCGCTGGCATCCTCCTGGGACATGTCACATGTCCCAAGAGGCTGCGAGAACAGACTTTTAGCACTTGCACGGTTGGGAGTGTCACAACTGACTCCCACAGCCAAGATAGCGGTGTCAGGGATTTAAAGTGGTCCAGGTGAAGACTGTGCTAGACTCCTTGGCTGGTAAATGTCTGTTTCTTAAGTCAGCAGCTACAGTATTTCACTGCTGACTTTTTTTTTCATTTTTTTTTTTTTTTTTTTATTTATTTAAACCACTGCATTTCCTCCAAGGGAGGTGTATGCCACCTTCTGAATCTCTTTTTTTTTTTTTTTTTTTTTTTTTTTTTTTTTTTTACAATTTACTGGTTCACGGATCACTGATAGTATAGCTTTTGCTCTGAGAGAAGCGATGCAATTCTCCTACAAAGCAGCACCCCCTCTCCTGTGCCCATTCACAGAACGCATTAGATTTTGGCCCAGACAGTGCAGCAGCATTACTGCTGTAGAGCACACCTGTAGCTGGGGTGTTGGCACATCGGAAGTATAGCGGCATTCAATGAAACCGTAAGGACTCTTTCACATGGGCTTTCTGATCAGGTCTGCTTGTCTGTTTTTCAGGTAGATCAGACTGGCTTGTGTCCCATTTACACTGCCTTCCTCCAAGTCCGTCCAGAACCGGGAAAAAAAGACAGCGTCCTTCTTTATTTTCTTTTATTTTTTTTTTATTTTTTTTTGACCCAAATATGACAGATTAAATGTTGCCTGATGTAAAGGGACAGAAGAGTCTGTTTACATCAGGCTGCCAATAGAGCGCTTGCATGTCTGCTGGGCACAAACTGAATGGGCACATACAGTATGTCAGTGTTTCCATTCAGCTCCAATTTAGCAGGGGATCTGCCCATGAATTTTTTGCTGATCAGAGCAGACTCCGGTCTATGTGAAAGAAGCCTTAATTGTAAAATAAAAAGGAGACCACTAGCAGGTGGCATAATTCACCTATTTGCACTTATCTCCTTGTGTGCACCTAATTTTATTTTTGTTAACTGTGGTTTGTGAAGCATCAGAAGTAATGCTTTGTGTCTAAAGCTGGCCATATATGGATGGAAATTTGGCCAGTTCAGCAGGGACCAGCTGAATTTTGAGGTTAGCTGGTTGTACACAAGTTGATCTATCGATTTGATTTGTATAGAACCAGACTGTCGCGCTTTTTTTCTATATATTTTCTTATTTTGGGGTTGTGCCGGCAACAGTGATCATTGTGGTCTGCCTGCAAGAAAGTCTCCCCGCTGGCAGAATACAATAGCTTAACAGGAATAAGACCCCCATCCAAATCAAATGTGTGGATCTGGGAATAATTTTTTTTTTCATACAACCCACTGATTGAACAAAAAATAGAGAAAAAGAATAACAAATGGCCTACCTAACCAAACTGCCAGTTCTAAATGTTCATCCGTCCAGTCCAAACAGGCCATTGTGCAATGGGGGCTGCTGACCTAATTTGACAAGATGTGTCAATGGATCCTTACCAGTCTGTACATGTTCTACAGGGAAGGGGCCCTTTATGCTTAGATAAACATATGTGAATGGTGGGGGTCTTCTTAGTGAATTCTTCACTAGCCCTGAGCTATATTTGTTTTCTTTTGACCAGAAAATACACTGAATTATTTACATTCCAGTAAGGGTCAACATAGCCTAGGCTGACCACCATTCATCAAGGGAATTCCAAATGGTTGCTAATTCACACAGAGTTTTATCGCGCATTAAACTTTGAATATAGTGTTTTTTAGAGAATAAAAGCTAAAATTACATTGTATATGCCCTGTATATAAAATAAACTGTAAAAATATTTAATACAGTACATAGTTCAGATTAGGGCTGTTACTGATTACAATTTTTGAGTTGGATTTATCGATTTTTTTTTTTATTTTTTTTTTAATTGACTAATTTCGATTAATTATAACGCACATACAGATCCAACTACTTTTAGCTGATCTCCTTGCATTGCAACTCTGCATTAGTCAGTGGTAAATGTGGTATACACTATATACAATCACCCGACACTAGTTAGTTTCCACAATCCATGATTTAACTTACAGTTCACACAAATACGTTTTAAATTCAAACTGTAGCACTGACGTAAGTAATTCATTTATTTTTTTTATTATTAAACTTTAAGAAGAAATTTGCCTACGCTTAGCTCACTGAATTACCCCAGTTAACCACATCCATATTTACCCTCACTGTCCAGGCTGTCCGGTGATGTCACAGACATCGACATCACCGGACTCCTCCCCTCCTTCCCTTAACAGACGGAGGCACTTGGGGAAGGGGGGGAGGAGTCCGGTGACGTCAATGTCTGTGATGTCACTGGATCACCGATGGAACTCCCTGAAGACCCGGAACCCGGTGGAGAGGTGAGTACTGATCAAAAGAATTTTGATCGATCAAAAAAAAATTAACGATTAATCGAGGAATTAATCGTTAATTTCCGCAGCCCTAGTTTAGATATGTAAATTTTCTGAATCCTATTGTATGTAGTAAGTTAAATTGCTGGGTACGTAAACAAGGCTGCTTCCAATTGATTTGTCCTACAGTTATCCATACTCAAGGCATTTTGATAATTCCATGTTTCTAGGGATCAGACTGAAATTGACTTAATTCAGTTGAAAGGCTTCTTCTGATTAGTACATGCTGGGTAAACTGTCAGTAGGTGGTGAGCATGACACTGACTTAGTTCTGCTTACCATATATACTCGAGTATAAGTCGAATTTTTCAGCACTTTTTTTGTGCTGAAAGTGCCCCCCTCGACTTATACTCGAGTCAAGCACTTTTCTGCAGCAAAATTTTCATTTTCCGAACCGACTTTGGGGCCCCGTATCTCAGGGCCACTTGGTGCTAGGAACCCCAAATTTGGTGTGCAAACCCAGTGGAACTGGTACCACAACATATCCTAGCACTTAGTGGCCCCGAGATACGGGGCCCCAAAATCGGCTCGGAAAATGTCATTCTCTGCTGCAGAAAAGTGCTTGACATTTTCTGAACCGAATTTGGGGCCCCATATCTCAGGGCCACTTGGTGCTAGGAACCCCAAATTTGGTATGCAAACCCAGTGGAACTGGTACCATAATATATCTAAAGCTGGGGTTCCTAGCACTAAGTGGCCCTGAGATACGGGGCCCCAAAACCGGTTCAGAAAATGTGATTCTCTGCTGCAGAAAAATGCTTGACATTTTCTGAACAGATTTTTGGGGCCCTGTATCTCGGGGCCACTTGGTTCTAGAAACCCCAGCTTTAGAAATTTTATGGTGCTAGTTCCACTGGGTTTGCACACCAAATTTGGGGTTCTTAGCACTAAGTGGCCCCGAGATATGGGGCCCCAAATTCGATCAACTGTGTCCATCTGCAGCAATGTCATTTCGGGACCCTTTGGGTTCAGAGACCCCAAATTTTGGCTGCAGCTAGGGGGCATCTAGGTACCCTTAACTACCGAGTTTGAAGTTCAGGGGACCTATGGCTGCAAATGGGCACAGTGAGGCATGCAAATGGGCATTGTTGACCCTCTTTTCCACTTACAGTAGCTGTGCATTTCTCACCCTCGTCTTATACTCGGGTCAATAAGTTTTTCCCTTTTTTTTTTTTTTTTTTTTTTTGTGGTAAATTAGGGCCTCGACTTATACTCGGAACGACTTGTACTCGAGTATATACGGTACTTGGCAAAGAACTGGAAGTTGTTCAAAAATTATCCAAGCTGCCCGATTGACAGTTGACAGCTGTAGAGACAGTGTCTTTGGAAACTTTTGGGGTGAACAGCTTCTCTCTCTGCATGAATGCCCGTAGAGCTCATTCACACTGCCTCAGTTTCCATGCATTTTGCTGTTATAGAACACAGGTAAAATGCATAGGAGATTTTTAGTTATCCCCCTTCTGACCAAAGGCCTGCACTGCAAGTCATTCTGAAGAAATGTAGCTTGATGAATAATAATAAGAAATTGGAGCCTTCAAATGCATAGAGACTCTTGCTTGTGTATTTTACATGCTGTGTTTTTTTTTTTTTTTCCTTGTCCAATAAGCAGACTGTAGATGAGGTGACACCACTGAATTCCTTAATGCTAGCAGAGAAAGTGGTGTCTCCCCCCTGGCTGTGCTGTCTGGTAGAAGTATATGAATTACAAAAGTGAATAGATGGAATTTATAATTTAGCAGATAAGACAGCTCTCATGTGTCTATCAACTTTGTATTGTAGCAGTTTGTCCAAAATGCAGCTTCAATAATTTGTAGACTTTATTTTACTGGTACTGTAGTTGGTGATATCATCACAGATTGGTTGCCGATATTTTAATCACACTAGAAGCAATTGGATTAAGCTGTGAATATCTCATGTACACATGTTGTGAAAATAACATGCTTGTGTGTTTTTTTTTTTTTTTTTTTTTTCTTTTTAGGTTATTATGGTGATGGCCTTAATGCTATTATTGTGTTTGCTGTGTGTTTTATGCCTGAGAGCAATCAGCCTAACTACCGATACCTGATGGACAATCTTTTTAAGTAAGCATCCAGTGTATATCTAACTTTAATAAGAGGAGGCCTTGCACCCAAATACAGAGTCTTATTTTATACTGACCCATCCTGCTATGTATAATCACTGTATTATAGCTGGAGAAAAGTTAAGACAAATACTTTTAAATAGTTACATGATTTTATAAGGTTGAAAAAAAGACATCCAGTTCAACGTGTGTGTATGTAATTTTTATTCTCCAACGATTCCCATAGCTATGCATATTTTGTTTCCTGAAGAAGACATCTAAAAGTCTTTGACCTTGCCGACATGCTCGGCTAGGAGCATCTCCCCTTCTAGGGGAGGGGGTCCCATATGTTACTGCTGTAGAAATAAATAATCCTTTTCTGCAATATAAGTTTAAACCTCCTTTCTTCTAACTTCAAATCATGGCCATATGTCCTCAAACGGGAGCTAAATGTTTTTTCTCTTCCGTTCATTGAAGGACACAATAGATAGATCTTCAGGATGAATGGGTTTGATGCCACCACTTGATGCCACCACTTGGACATCACCACCTGGTGATGTGCAAACACCATATCTGCAACACATAGCTCTGTTTTTTGCTTAGCGCTCATGAGTGAGGACTTAGTTTTATTTATTTATTCCTATATTTTTTGGTTTGGAGTGGGACAGCTGCCCTCCCTTTGGACTGGCGTCAGCACCATGGGTCTTTACCAAGGTACTGGCTCCAGCCTTGGCTCTTTTACACCTCTGTGGGATATCTATAGTGGGCTTGCAGGACAACCTGCTCTTGTGAGCCCAGTCTGCATTGGATCTAGAGTGCAATTGCGCCATCACTATCAGGTCACTGAAGGACTTCGGATTAATGCTCAATCTTCACAAGTTGTTCCTTCTTCCCTTTCCTTGCTTTTGCAGGCGGCAGTTTGAATTCTGCCAGGGTGCAGTTCCTTGTTTGTTTATGGCACATCTTTGTTTGTGATTCCTCTTTGGAACGTCCGATGTGTCATGAAGATCTGCTGTGTCCTTCAATGAACGAAAGAAAATTAGTTTTATATTTGCCAAAAATGTATTAAAAGACTCAGCATCCACTCGGTCCTTTTGCTGTCTTGGTGGTGTTCTATTACTGTAGGCTACTAACTGAACTAAAGCCCTGTACACACAGGCCAAATGTTGGGAGACATTGGCCGGTTCAGTAAAAACTGGCCAATGTTCGGCCTGTTTGTAGCCCATGTTAGGCCCATGTCAGCTGGCCCGACAGACGCTGGCCGTTTGGCTGGCTTCTGTTGGAAGAGCAGCTGATCGACTCACAATCAGCACTCTCAGCCAATGGCTGAGAGCCCCGACTCTGGTGGGATGCTATCCCTCTGTCAGAACACAACAGCTCAGTTGGTGAGATTGCTGTACTAACATCGAATTATGAGTACAGCGGCTCCGACCAGAACTGACTTTTTTTTTTTCTACCGCTAGGGTGCTGCCCCTTGGCTGTGCTTTTACTTTTGGTTGCACCTAGTGTTATGATATCAAACCAAGCCGTAATGAAGATCATTTGCATATTTCAATGAACTCAGATAAAAGGCTTTTACAGCGTGTACAAAAATCCAGTTTTTAGTTACTGAAGTCACCTTTTAATATCTGTACATTGTATTCATATACCATTTTTTAGCACCTCTTCTCCAGGGTGAAAAACTTGTTTACCTTCTTAAGGCGGAAGCCATGTGTAATGTCATAACTCTTCGGAGGAGGAGTGCAATTATGGGATCTGCGTTTATCCCAAGTCTTGTGAGAAGACACTTCAATACAGTGCAGTAATCTCTTATACCGAGATTTGGGATCCTCAGCATTTCAAAGATCTTGCTTGGGGGTATTGTGATCTCCCTGTCCTGAGTGCGTAAATCAGGTTTAAAGCGGGGTTCCACTCAAATTTTTAACTTAATCTTACCCCCTTCAGTTAATTGCATAGATGTTCAAATCCCGCACGAAAATTTTTTTTATCGCTGTAATTACGTTTATATTGTACTTTATTGTGGCACTTCCTGTCTCTCCTCCCATGGGAGTAGGCGTGTTTATTGCCTTTCCCCGGCACCGCACTGTCTCCTGGGAGCTTAGTGTCAGGCTTCCCAAGATTCAGTGCAGAAACAATGATCATGCGTGTGAACAAGCTGTGAATGAACAGCATTCACCGCATCCAGGAAATCAATGCTTGTGGGCTTCACATGCCCATAAGCAAGATGGAAACGGCCAGCATCACATTTTTTTAAGTTATTCTTCAGTACAAAAACAGACAGAGGCGGAAATATTACACCCAAACTGTGAGTATTATTTTGGGGTTAGCAAAGTGTCTCAATGACCTAAAAAAAAAAAAAAAAAAAAAAAAAAAAAAAAAGATTGGTCACCGGACTCCCGCTTTAAGGTAAATGTTGTTTTTTGTTTTGTTTTTTTCTACAGCCTTTGCTGATGTAGGGGAGGGGGCCAGTATTGAATAGCAGGACGCCTTGCATTTTGGTAAAAGATCTGTACTTAAAATTGGACCCCAGGCAGCTAGGATAATCACAGTTCAATGTAGTTTTATATTCCTTTAAAAAGAATGACATGTATTCATATTTGACATGTTGATAGTGTAATGCTACTCCAAAGTACTTAAAACTTGCACCAATAAGTGGAGTAGTATGCAACATTATACATTTTTGTTCTGCCAATGTGCAGATCTGTGCTGTAGTCCTCTGTGTCCTGATGATCTTGATACTAGGGTTGCACTGATATTGAGGCTAAAACTAAATAAATGTTCTGTTTTTTTTTTTTTTTTTTTTTTCCCTTGCCTCTTATAAACTTAAAGTATTGAGAAAACTGTGTGGTCAGGTTTTACACGAATTCTAACTTTTTGTTGAAACCTTTTCAGGTATGTTATTGGCACTTTGGAAATGCTAGTTGCAGAGAACTACATGATAGTTTACTTAAATGGAGCCACAACACGAAGAAAAATGCCAAGTCTTGGATGGCTTAGGAAATGCTATCAGCAGATTGATAGAAGGTAAGTCACTTTATGATGTACTGCTTTATTAAAATCTTTGAAATATTTTTCAGTTGTACAAATTACCTCAGTCAAAAATGTGTGCAAATGGCAAAGTACGAAGTTCATACCAAAATGAGTTCACATGCATGGCATGCCTTAACTGTTAATTCAATTGACTTGAATGGCAAAACAGGTCAGCACACCACAAATATGAAAAAATATGGCATGCAGCAAAACACATTGAGTGAACAAGCCTATATATATATATATATATATATATATATATATATATATATATATATATATATATATATATATATATATATATATATATTTATATTTATGTCCTCACATTCTGCTGATCTTGCACTACAGCTCAATGGGGTTTATTTACTAAAGGCAAATCCACTTTGTACTACAAGTGCACTTGGAAGTGCAGTAACTGTAGATCTGAGGGGGACAGGGAGGGAAAATAAAAAACCAGTGTTTTTGCTTGTACATGATTGGATGATAAAATCAGCAGAGCTTCTCCCTCATGTTAGATCTACAGCGACTGCACTTCCAAGTGTACTTTAGTAAATCAACCCCTGTGTGTAGTGAAGTCTTCCACTTTGTTTCAAGAGCAGGAGACATATGGGAGAGTCCCAGTAATGTGCAACAACTGTATACGCCTACCTGTGAAGCTCTAGTGGATTATTTTGACCTATCTCTGACATGTTCTGCATCAGTGGTTATTTCTAGATCTGTAGTTAACCACTTCCATACCGGGCCCTATTCTGGCACTCCTCTCCATGTAAAATTTTTTTTTTTTTTTTTTTTTTTTTGAGTTTACTTTTTTTTTTAGATTACTCAGAAACATATTACTGTACATTTGTTTTGTGTTTTTTTTTTTTTTAGCAGAGACCCTAGGGGATAAAATGGCAATTGTTGCAACTTTTATTCCTATTATTCCTATTACAAGGAATGTAAAAATCCCTTGTTATAGGAATAGTGCGTGACAGGTCCTCTCCAGGCTGGAAAGGCCAAGATCAAAAAGAAAAACAAACTGTCTTGGCCTTTGCAGCCGAGTCCCCGGTGTTTATATCCGCTGGCCTGGACGTGATGTCGCGCCCGGGCCTCCGAGGGTCATAAAGATGACTGGTCACCAGAAAAAAAATTTGTGATAACGATTCTTAACGTTTAATCGCGCAGCTCTACATTGACATTTATACAGCGATCAGTGCTATAAAAATACACTGATTACTGTGTAAATGTCACTGGCAGGGAAGGGGTTAATGCTAGGGGGCGATCAAGGGGTTAACTGTGTGTTTCTAACTGTGGGAGGATGGAACTGACTGGAGGAGGAGGCGGATCGCTGTTCCTAATTTCAGTAAAACCTTGGTTTGAGAGTGTTTTTGCAAGACAAGCTAAAATTTTAAATAAATTTTGACTTGATATACAAGTAGCGTCCTGTCACAGCCAAGTATAAAAGCGAAGAGAGGCGCCTCTAAGTATAGCAATATGGTTACATTTAATGAAGGCTCAACATTTAGCAGCATTTTGCTACACTTAGGGGTGCCTCTTTTCTCTTTTATGCTCTCTAGCTCCTGCTGGATTTTGCTTCTAATCCCCTTGTGAAGGCTTCCATTTGTGGATGGACATTTTATGGTTACACAACCTGGTCACATTGCTATAATATTATTATATGGACTATAAACTGAAGGACTTAGGAATAAATGGTTGTGGAACAAATCATCTGAGTTTGCATTATTTCTTACGGGGAAATTTGCTTTAATATACAAGTGCTTTGGATTACATGTTTCAGGAACGAATTATGCTCGCAATCCAAGGTTTTCCTTTACTAGGAACAGCAGATCTGTCTCTCCCCCCCTGTCAGAATGGGGATTTGTGGGTTTACATACACAGATCCCCGTTCTGGCTCTCGTGCCTGCGGTCGTGTGTGGCTGGCGGACATCGAGCGCACGCCTGCTATGTCTCTTTAAAGGAGCCAACGTACAGGTACGGTGATTCGCGGTAACGAGCCGACCTGCCACCGTTTTGATGAGGGCGGCTGGTCGGCAAGTGGTTAAAAAACCAAAACGAATTGAAAAAATATGTTAGAGGTCCAAATGTAGACACTAATGGTCTGATATAATAAAGTGCAGTATAGTGATCAGCGCCTTTTCCTATGTAGAATGGTGAATAAGGTGACTGATGCCTTTTTCTTTCCGTTGCGGTGACACCTCAGTGCTCTCAAGCCTCTCGCCTTACTGCTGTAAGGTAGCCGCATTGGATGAATGGCTCTCTGAGGTTCTTTGAGTTTCCACCCGCCCCTCGGGGTCCTGCTAGGGTTGGCCCGGCTTGTAGATCTCTATGGTAGGTGGTACTTCCTGGGGGACCCCCGATAACCTGATGTAGTCAGACTAGGCGACAGGCATACCAGAAGTGACACGGGAGTAATAGCTTGCTGCTTGTGGAGTATGTTTGCTAGAGTCACTTTGAAAAGTGAATAAAATACCAGCTGTTTTTAAAAATAAAATCTGGAAAAAAACGTTATCGCACTATTGGAGATTTCTTCCTTCTACACCATCATCATGGAGGTTATCGGGCACCAGTCACCTTATTCACTATTATAAACAAGAAGAGGAACTGATCACTATACCGCTCTTTATTATATCAGACCATTAGTGTCTACATTTGGACTTATAACACATTGGTTTTGTTTTTTTTCCAGTTCCATTCCATTGTAAAATGACGTTTGACATGCCACATCATTATTTTTTTTTGGTTTTTTTTTCAAAATGTTCACTTTTTTTTTTTTCTTATCGCAAACAATAAAAAACCCAGTGGTGATAAAATACCACCAAACGAAAGCTCTTTTTGTGTGAAAAAAAATCATAAAAATTTTGGTTGAGTACAGTGTTGCCTGACTGAGTAATTGGCATTCAAAGTGTGAGATCGCTGAAAATTGGTCTGGGCAGGAAGGTGGTGTAAGTGCCCAGTATTAAAGTGGTTAATCGCTTGCCGACCAGCCGCCGTCATTATGCTGCGGCAGGTCGGCACGTTCCCGCGTGCCGTCGTAGCTATAAGATAGCAGGCTCGCGCCCACTGCACTATGGAGGTGCCGATGCTCGTGGCCAACGGTCACAAGAGGCAGAACAGGGACGTGTGTATGTAAACACACAAATCCCTGTTCTGTTCTGTGAGAAGAGACAGATCGTGAGTTCCTAATAGCTAGGAACCACGATCTGTCATCCCCTCTTGTCACTCCCCTCCCCCTACAGTTAGAACACACAGTTAACCCCTTCCCGCGACGTTTATACAGTAATCAGTGCATTTTTATAGCACTTATCGCTGTGTAATTGTCAATCGTCCCAAAAATGTGTCAAGTGTCCGATGTATCCGCCATAATGTTTCAGTCATGATAAAAATCACAGATCGCCACCATTACTAGTAAAAAAAAAAAAAAAAAAATACAAAAAATGCCATAGATCTATCCCCTACATTGTAGCCGCTATAACTTTTGCGCAAACCAATCAATATACGCTCTATTGCAATTATTTATTTATTTTTTTTTTATTGCCAAAATTATGTAGAATACATATCGGCCTAAACTGAGAAAATAAAATTGCTATTTTTCTTTAAAAAATTGAATATTTATTATAGCAAAAAGTACAAAATGTGTTTTTCTTTTTTTTTTAAATTGTCGTGCTTTTTTTTGTTTATAGCGCAAAAAATAAACGTGGAGATGAGCAAATACCACCAAAAGAAAGCTCTATTTGTGGGGGGAAAAAAGGACATCAATTTTGTTTGGGTACAGCGTCGCACAACCGCGCAATTGTCAGTTAAAGCGATGCAGTGCTGTATTGCAAAAAATGCTCTGGTCATTGAGCAGCCAAATCTTCCAGGGCTGAAGTGGTTAAACACTATTCACTGTATTTGTTTGACATTGGCAATTATAATTGTTGCCACTGTACGCATAAGCATGTATTGATATACCTGTCACTATCTATTGTGGCAACTTGCAATTTGTGTTTTTGTGATATTTGCACATTACGTATTTCAGAAGCACCTATACTTCTTTTTTTTTTTTTTTTTCCCATTTATGTTGTACCACACCATATTACTGCATTGACATCTGACAGGGCAGCACCTTCACTACACCAGATATGGGCGGCACAGTGGTGTGGTGGTAGCACTCTCGCCTAGCAGTAAGAAGGGTCGCTGGTTCGAATCCCGACCACGACACTACCTGCTTGGAGTTTGCATGTTCTCCCTGTGCCTGCGTGGGTTTCCTCCGGGTACTCCGGTTTCCTCCCACACTCCAAAGACATGCTGGTAGGTTAATTGGATCCTGTCTAAATTGTCCCTAGTATGTATGATTGTGAGTTAGGGACCTTAGATTGTAAGCTCCTTGAGGGTAGGGATTGATGTGAATGTACAATGTATATGTAAAGCGCTGCGTAAATTGACGGCGCTATATAAGTACCTGAAATAAATAAAAATAAAATATCACACTCCATTAGCCACAGATTAGCTAACCGGCACCAGCAGCAGTCAGCATTGTTTTTTTATGTAGCTTTTTAAAGTGCATTACCTTAAGGCTGCATTCACACCTGAGCATTTTCAGCTCGTAAAACGCTCATCTCAAAAGTTCCAAAACACCCCAACAAGCAAAATCCCATTCATTTTGATGGCACTTGTTCACATCTGTTCTGTTGTCTGAAGCTCAAATAAGTACATGAGCTTCTTTTTAGGCAGCTTACAGGCGTTTTTCTGCTTTTTACATTGGTGACCTTTTTGACCTGTACAAAATCGCTTGACTTTCCGCCTGAAAACGATACGCTCATGTGTGAATGCAGCCTTATATATTAGACTGTGCACTAGGTTTCCCCAGAGCTTGGTGAATGTGGTGAAGCTTCACTTTATAAAGAATACCTAATTGGTGCAAGGAAAATAAAGACATTTTTTTTCTTGCACTTGATAGGATGATGGAAATCAGCAGAGCTTCACTACATTCACCAAGCTGTATGGAAAATTTGTGCAACTGCACTTGCAAAGTGCATAGTCTATTTGCCTTTAGTAAACTGACCTCATGGGTTACTTGTATAATGAACACCCAGTAATTAACCAGCAAACATGACTTTTTACAGAATTTAAACCTCTTGCGCTGTCTGGCTAAAGATTAAAGTCTTGTTCTTGAGGGTGGGGGGGGGGGGTGCTGTTGCACACTGAAGGTTTTTTATCTTAACCAGTTGCCTACCATCCGCTGCAGTTATACTGCGGCAAGGTGGCTCGGCTGCGGAAATCGACACACTGGTACGTCTGTTCATGCACTCGTTTTTGCTACGCCGGCCACCCACAATCGCGGCAAAGGCAGAACGGGGATCTGCCTTTTGTAAACAAGGTGGATCCCCTTGATGACAGGAGGACAGAGAGATCAGCTGTTACTAGTGATCAGGAACAGCGATCTCTTTGTCAATCCGTCCCCCTGACAATTAGAAAGCTCCTCCCTAGGGAACACTTAACCCTTTGATCATCACTAGTGTTAACCCCTTCCCTGCCAGTGCCATTTATACAGTGATCAGTGCTCACCAAACCAACTGGTCACCAAAAAGTGTCACTTGGGGTCAGATTTGTTCGCCTCAATGATGCAGTCCCGCTAAATATCGCAGATAGCCGCCATTACTAGTAAAAAACAAAACAAAAAAACAGTCCCTGAATCTTTCCCCTATTTTGTAGACTCTATAAACTTTTGCGCAAACCAATCAATATATGCTTATTGCATTATTTTTTTTTTTATTTTTTTTTAATTGTCGGTCTTTGTTTATAGCACAAATAGCTCTATTTGTGTGAAAAAAAAGGACACCAATTTTTGTTAGTGAACAGCGTCGCACGACCGCAATTGTCAGCTAAATTAACGCTCCTGCTGCGCAACTTACTGTTTTCTTTTTACTTTTTAATATAATCCTGTGTTTTTATTTTTTTTTTATGTAATGGCCCCCTGTGACTGTGCTTTATAAAAACAGTGCTGTATATACCTTGTTTACAGAGCGCTGATCTGCGCTCATTGACCCGCCCCTCTCTTATCCAGACAGATGCAGTGGGCAGGGCCGCCTCTCTCCTCCTCCCCTCCTTACTGACGTCAGCGGGGATCCCCGGCCCCGCCTGCTGCATCTGTCATGCTAAGAGGAGAGAAGCAGGGGGTCAATGAGCGCAGATCAGCGCTCTGTTAACAAGGTATATACAGCATTATTTTTATAAAACACTTTACCTGCAGTGTTAATTTTGTTGGCTAAATTAACGCGATTTTACTCAAAAGACTATGGCTTAAGCCAAATCGAAATTTGATGTCAAATTTAACAAAGTTTACCTGGCCTTTTGAAAGCCTCTGCAAATTATGCTGCTGTAAAATGTATAAACCACTGTATGGCACTATGACTGCTGCTGTTCTAGTATAGGAGGGTCAGGAGTAGTTTGGAGAATGATTAAGAGATATTTGTGGAGAATGGTTATTTACATGAATGTCATGGTCTTTGACTATCTTTCATTATCTGAACAAAAAACACACAGAAGGGCAATAACATTTTTGTGTTTTAGGTTGAGGAAAAATCTGAAGTCCCTCATAATAGTTCATCCTTCCTGGTTCATCAGAACTCTCTTAGCTATTACTAGACCTTTCATTAGGTAAGATTGATTTTATGTTAATATACTTTGTGTTTGTGTCTATGTATATTATGGTTAATTTTTGTTTTTTGTCCTTTTTTTTTTTATCTAGCTCAAAATTCAGCCAGAAAATTAAGTATGTTTTTAGCCTGGCAGAATTGGCAGAACTTATTCCTATGGAGTATGTCGGCATACCGGAGTGCATAAAACAGTATGTGACAATCTTTATAATTTACTGTACTTAGTTTTCTAAAGGCATGTTAAACCTTAATTTTGTTTTTGTTTTCTTTTTCTTCTTTTGAGCCCTTAGGTCTTTTAATCCGTCCAGAGATCACACCCAACATAGCACATATATAACCGCTTTACCCATACTTTTTCTTCATAATCCATTGAGGCATACAGTAATGTAATAATTCTTGAACATATGGGTTATACTGCTATCTTCGGGAGAGTTGGATACTGGTGAAAAAAAAAAAAAAGCATTAAAAGAAAAGTATGACCAAAGCTGTTTTGGCCATATTTCTCTTCTGGGTCACAGGAGTGTACTTATTTCAACACTCCAGTGGCCCTGATTCAGATGACAGCTGCTATCAGCTGAAGTCACAGAGCTGGTCCCAGGTTCTGGAAGGATCCTGACCTTGAACACAGATCATACCTGACTGGCAGCTTACTCAGTCTCTTAGTATGCCGCTGAGAGCCTGAGCCAGCTGAACCCCTGCACAGCCTGGGGTTCCAGTGAGCGCTGAAGGGACAGAGCAGAGAGTGATGACTAACGGTCACCATTCTCTGCTCAGTGAAGACTGAGAACTGAGTGATCAGGGTCATGTGAGCTGGTGGGGTTGAGCTGCAGCATCACACCAATGCTGCAGGTTTATTTTCTTATGTAACCCAAAGCTTCTCCAAGTATAAATAAATAAAATACATTCTCCAATTGGGTGGGGTGGAGTTGCAGAGCAGGGAGGTCACAGTATCCACCTTGTCCAATCAGTGAATTCAGGATATTTATTGAAAAAAAATACAAGGATCTCAGGCAATGGAGGCAGGGCTGAGCAAGCCCTGTGGAGTAAGTTTCATTGTGTGGCCCTTAGGACATGTCAGGGGCCGCACTTAAGGCCTTTTGTATTTACCAGTTTGACCACCACAGATCTAGAGCAGTGTTTCCTAACTCCAGACCTCAAGGCGTCCAACTGGGTCATGTTTTCAGGCTTCCCATTATTTTGCACAGGTGATTTGATCAGTGTCACTGCCTTAGTAATTACCACAGCCGTTTCATCTGAGGGAAATCTTGAAAACATGACCTGTTGGGGCACCTTGAGGACTGGAGTTGAAACATCGATCTAGACTAGAGGACCAGCCTGCTGTATCAGGTAAAGGTTCTCTTTCAGAAATGAGGAATTAATACAAAATTGCAAAAGATTTATTGAAAGCGGCGTTCCACCCAAAAGTGGAACTTTCGCTTATCCGTCTTCATCCCCCCTCCCTCAAATTTGTCACCTTTTGGGGAGGTGGGGGTGGCAGAACAGGTACCTGGTTTCCTACTTCTGGAGGCAGTGCAGTCTCTCGGAGGTTTGGCCTTCCCCCTCTGCCGCCGGGCCAATTAGAAAGCACAGTGTGCTTTGCACATGTGCAGTAGGGAACCGGCTGTGAAGCTGACAGGCTTCACTGCCGGGGTTTCCCTTACCAGGAATGGCGGTGGCTACAACCGCCAGCCGATCCAAAGATCGGCTGGGGTGCTGACATTGCTGGCTCCCTGGACAGGTGTGTCCATATATTAAAAATCTGTATTTGTAGCTGCTGACTTTTATTTTTTTTTTGTGGGGGTGCTGGACCTCCCCTTGAAGCTAAAAACAGGTTGGATACAACCCAGACCAAAAATTCCCACTGTGTAATTAAATTAATGATAATGTCACCCCCCTTTTAAATGTCGCACATTGATCCATATGCAATCAGAGAAACGCAACAGCACATGTTAAAGCACTGTCATGGAATGGTGTTTTAACAAGGCATGTCATGTGATGAGAAAGATGTAAAGAAGGAAGAAATTATTAAAGAAGCCTTGCTGGCCAAAATAGAGAAAGGAAGAAAATTGGAAAAGAAGTAATGTCCAAATGGCACAGGCATTAAACTAAAAAACACTTTTAAAATGTGAGCCTTGTCACACCGTTGGGTTTCTCAGTGGCTGTTACATACCCTTTGGTTGTTTTTTGTTTTTTTTTTGTGTCTTTTGGAAGGACGTTTCCCTTATCTCTGTGTTATCGACCTTATGTGCTTCTAGCTAACAAACCTGAGGCATGACAGTTGAGGGCAGGGGCTGGTTTAAAGGGGGTTATTGTTTGTCTGTGTCCAAACATTCAGCAGTATAACCTATATGTCCAAGAATTACCACATTCCCCCGTCCTCAATGGATTTCATGAAAATAGATTTCTTAGCAAGTATAAAAATCCTATTTTTTTTTTTTCCTTTGCGTTGTTACTGATCCATATTTACCCACTTCAGCTTCGGAAGGATTTGCCCCCTTACTGACCAGGCCATTTTTTGCAATCCGGCACCGCATCGCTTTAACTGACAATTGCGCGGTCGTGCGATGTGCCCCAAAAAAATTTACGTCCTTTTTTTTTCTTCGCACAAATAGAGCTTTCTTTTGGTGGTATTTGATCACCTCTGCGGTTTTTATTTTTTGCGCTATAAACAAAAAACAACAATTTTGAAAAAAAAAAAAAACACTTTTTTTACTTTTTGCTATAATACATATCCCCCCAAAAAAGTAAAAATTTATTTTTTTGCAGTTTACGCCAATATGTATTCCTCTACATACTTTTGGTAAAAAAAAAAAATCGCAATAAGCTTATATTGATTGGTTTGCGCAAAAGTTATAGGGTCTACAAAATGGGAATAGATTTATGGTATTTTTATTTTTTTTTTTTTACTAGTAATGTCTGTGTACAGCAATTTTTATCGGGACTGTGTCATTGCGGCTGACAAATTGGACACTTGACACTTTTTTGAGACCATTGACATTTATACAGCGATTAGTGCCATAAAAATGCACTGATTACTGTGTAAATTTTACTGGCAGTGAAGAGGTTAACACTAGGGGTGATCAAGGGGTTAAATGTGTTCCCTGCTAGGTGTTTCTAACTGTGGGGTGGATGAGACTCATTACTCACTGAAGGAGACAGATCTCTGTTCCTGATCTTTAGGAGCAGATGATCTGTCTCTCCTCCCCTGACAGAACTGGAATGTGTGTGTTTTACTGGTTCTCGTGCCAGCGGTCGCGGGTGGTTGGCGGGCATCGGGTCCCCCCGCCTTGCAGTGGGCGCACGCCTGCTAATTAATGGAACCAACGTACCTGTACGGCGGTTCGCGCAGGGCTGCCAGCCTGCCGCAGTATATGAACGTGAGCCAGTCAGGAAGTGGTTAAAGCTGACGTATTGTGTACATTCAGCTTCTCTGCTCTCTACACTAGCTTGGCTCAGACAATGAGAACAGGGAAGAAATGGAGCTAGTTGTTCACTCTGTTCTCTGGTTCTTTTGTGTCACTTTAAAAAAAAAAAAAGGATGAGTTTAGCAAAATTTTTTGCAGGGTTTGTCTACTTTTCAGTGGTTACAAGGGTGTACTACAATATAGAAATAGCCATGTGTAACTTCTGCCACTGATGACATCACACACTTATTTTAGGAGATTTAACACTGAAGTTTATATAAAGGTGATCATTTAAACATGAATCTTCAACATGCTTGCCTTAAAAGTTGACTCCAGGCAAACTTCTAAAACATAGATCAAATACACAGAAGTTGGTTGCTTTATCTGGCAAATTATTTGTATTTCTGTCCATCTAGTTCTGGGAAGTAGCCTAAGTTCACACATGGAACATGTGCTAGCCACAAGCGTTTCCCAACCCGCAGGCAAAGTGCACTACTCTTTAACAGATTTGTGTGTGGGTGCCATAAATTCCTAATGGCAACCCCATGCATCAGGAAACGCATCATGTTTTTGGAGGCACAAAATTGCATGGTGCCATAGCATCATGCAGTCCTCTGCAGCTGCGGTTTTTTAAAAAAAAAATGGTCAGGGGCTTTTTTGTCCCCCATGTTTCCTGCAAGTACAGCAGCCCATTAAAATTAGCTTAAAGTGGTGTTCCGGCCGAAATTATACTTTTTAAATAAAAATACCCCTATAATACACAAGCTTAATGTATTCTAGTAAAGTTGGTCTGTAAACTAAGGTCTGTTTATAGCAGTTGTTTGTTATTTTATAAACTTACAGCAGGCCGTGGCCATCTTAAGTGTGGGCATCTGAAGCCAGACTGTATTTCTTCCTGGATCTCATCCTTGCAGATCTCACACATGCTCAGTGCAGCACAAGCAGTGTAATAGGTTTCAGGTCAGGTTTCCATAGCAACGACAGTGTCAGAGGAAGTTGCCGCCCCTTCCCAGAAGGCATTGCAAACAGGAAATGATGTGATGGGCCACGGCCAGGGAGGAGGAAGTGAAAAATGAATACAGCAGATATACAGTAGGTGCTGAGAAAAAAAATAAAAATGTATCCAATTCGTTTACAGTGCACAGTTTAGTGAGGGATGCTGAAGAGTGGAAAAAGTGGGTGGAACTCAACTTTAAAGTGGTTGTAAACCTCAGACATGAAATATGAACAAAGCATATCATTATACAGTGCGTACTGAGCACTGCCTCATTTGTCTGCTAGAAGTATAAATCACTTCTTACGAGTTTTCCGGACACCAAGAGAAAGAAGGTGACAGGGAAGGGACCTCCAGCAGACTGACAGTCTCAGCTCTGTTTTGTGTGAAGGGGTGGGGGAGGTCTCCCTCCCCTCCAATCCAATCAACTCTCAGAGCTCTCCTCACTGATGTAACTTCACCTCTCCATCCCCTGTTTTTTAGAGCTGCCCTTTGAATGGATGTAGTGGAAAGATGGCTGTAGATAAACGGGTACAATTTTTATATAGGAGGATTTGTTTCCTCTCTGTGTATCACCTGAGGCCAGCCAATTCACTGTCATATATGTAAGGGTTTACAATCACTTTTAATTATGAAAAAAGGGTGTCGATTTAATACCTTGATGGGGGGGATTTAAGTTCTTTAAAGCAAAGTATTGCTGTATATGTAGATATCTGTTGTGGTTCTTGATATACACGTGTGTGAATTATGATACTAGTATAACTTTTCTATCCTAAACAGTTTATTAATTTTCTATTTACTGAATTCCAACTCTTTCCTACTAAGGTATGACGAAGGAAAATGTAAAAAGAAAAACAAAAGGTATCTGTACACCTTTTAATAGGCTGCACAAAGACAAGTCCATCTCCTGCACTAACTAACCCTTCCCCTATTGGTTGGCTTACAGAATACCATATTGCATAAGTAAATATTAAACATGCACTATAGACATAACCTTCCACTGTTACCATTATTGCTTTAAATATATTTATCGGCCTATGAAAACAAGTTTCTTTTTAGTTTGCTGTAAATTACTCGTGCACTTGGAATGGCATCTTTTAATGCACCATTGGACAATATTAATACAGCGTCACATGCATTCCACCTTGTTCTAAGAGAATGTTCAGCATGTGTTTAGTTAGTTTTACAATTAATACTGCATGACTCTTCCTTTCTTGTTATGTTATATATTTTAGTGAGTGGAAATACATTTAAAAATTGCTTGTATAGTGTAATGTTTGTATTTGCTGTGCACAAGGGTTCAAGCTAACCAATACCTCACAATGGAGAATGTTTCTGCTCCCAGTTTCGCACAATTGCATTAGCTTTCATGCAGCCGATTGTCAGTGATCTAACTTATATCCAACTTGCAGTTTTCTTTTGCCTGTAATTAAAATGCTATATCCACAATCACACAGCTTGCATGAGCTACATTTCATTAACCAAAATTTGGCATCAACAATGCACCACTTAATTGAAAGGCTAAATCAATTCAGATATCCCATACTATCCCAATTCTACATTGCCGTCGCTTTTAAGACGATTACTTTTTTTTTACACTCCATTAGTTATATTGCTTTATGGATTTATTTTAATCTTTTTATTTTCAAGGCTGTACATTGACATTGCTGCATTTGTAGCATGTGAAGCTATTGGATCCTATTAAGTGTGTATACTTATACTGAAATCGTGTGTGTGTGTGTTAGCCTTCAGTATTTTACAAATGTTATTAAGCTGGACAGAAATATACTTAAAAGCAGCAGAAAGGCTGCTTAGAAGTTGCAGGTCTCATTCAGAATCAACATAAAATAATCATGTCATGGGTAGTCAAATTTAAGGTAAGCTATCTTGAAAGTGACAATTTTAATTGGCGCAACCTCCCTTACACAATGCTAATAATTAAACCCTATTACCCAGGTTGAATGGCCACTAGCACTTTATAGGTGTGTTCACTTCCAACCATTGTATGTTGTTACATACACACACACACACACACACACACACACACACACACACACACACACACACACACACACACACACACACACACACTGCAATAAAGTGTAAATTGAACTAAAGACTAATGAGTGCAAAGAAATGAACATCAACGCACATGTGAAATGCAAATCAATTTTGCAATGAAGTGTACCACATAGCAATAAAAATATAAATAAATTCTCAAATGTCCACTTGTCTCTGATATCGCACAATTGTGTGCACAAAACACATTGAATAACAAATATAAGAAATCCTATGATAATGTGAAGAACTACTGTGACATTTTTTTTTCTATCATCACGATGCTTCTGGTGACCCACTACTATTAGGTGAAGTGCTCACCTCAACTTTCTGATCCTACCACAGAGTCAGACAGATCCCTCCTCCTGGGAAATGTAGCAAGATCTCCTTGTCTCCTTATCTTCCAATGCACGGGTATAAATGCCAACTTTCCTCTTCACTCCTCAGCATAACACATCACAAAATAAAAAACAAAAACCATAGTGCTCTCTGTATTCCCACATTTTATAGAAGATATACTGGATTAAAAACACTCACAAGAAGTAGCAGGATAACAAGCATGTAAAATCATTCAGCTCACCATGCTGACCCTGTGTTTAGTTTAATAAATTGATAATACCTTATGATGTAGTAGACACAAACTGCACCATTAATTGTAACTTCAGTATACTTTAGTACCACCATTTATTGCTTACATGAAATCTCACTTTCTCAAAATCTGAGATTTGACATGCCTATACTACCACCCACAAGTCTGTGCACAACCCATTTAATTGCTTGCAATGGCACTGCACATTATAATATGGGCTATGAACTTCTTGTGTATAGCATATGTGAATTGCACACTTATGTTCCAATTACACAACAGGTGCCATTTGTTTAAGAAATTGGGATTGCACTTGGGCATGCTGGAGCCTTGTTTTAAGGATACAGCTGTACCTGCTGGTGTTGAATGGTTGCCAAGCCCCAAATTTAAACTAGACTGATTATAGTTTAGCTTTTTTAGTGAACAGCTCTAGTCTCATTAAATGCAGGATATGAGTACTTGTTAAATTATAACCAGGAAACACACCTGCCTACCTTTTTTTTATGATGATATCTAGTGTTTCCCTCAGGAGCTTGATGCATTAAAAAATGTCTGTCTTGGCATATTGCTCAATATCCTATGAAGTCCCATTGCAGCTAAATGAGAACAGGCTGCTAACAACTAAATGGCTTAAAATAATGTATTTGCTAAGGCAAAACATAATAGCATAGTCCATTTTCTAAAACTGTAACGAAGTTAAGGCTGTGTGGCCTTTTGAATGAAGTAGGTACTTTGTGTAGTTTTTACACACACACACCAAAAAGCACATTCAACTTTTTTTTTGTAAAACGTGAGTCCCTGTGTGGATTACTCTAGATATTTTTAGAGTGGTTGTACCCTTGACATCACCACTGTGTGCATAAAAATCCATTCTAATGGTTATGAAATTGACATCATAATCTATACTGTTTATCATGGTCTTTATAGATCCCTATTTTCACAGTGAATCGCATTGCTCTTTTCTTTTTTTCTTTTTTTAACCTACATAGTAAACTTCTATTGAGGCCAAGTGGAAAACATTTGTGGAACCGTTAGCATTTTCCAAAGTTAGTTG
Source organism: Lithobates clamitans (assembly GCA_037952925.1). Classification (NCBI taxonomy): domain Eukaryota; kingdom Metazoa; phylum Chordata; class Amphibia; order Anura; family Ranidae; genus Lithobates; species Lithobates clamitans. The sequence continues at coordinate 553,462 of JBBGZY010000213.1, read as the reverse complement.
TTCAACCTTTTTTAGGTCTGGAAATGTTACTTGGTATTGATGAGTTATTATATTGTGTGAATCATGCATGTCCTAAATATTATTTGCAATTTGTCCTTGATGAGAGAAACTGGTCTAACCTTGTGTGATTTGGTTCTTACAGTCTACAAAATACCAAAAGGTAACCTCAAGCATGCTCGGCTTTGGCAAGCATAATAATTTGTCTTAATGCTTTAAGACTTGATGAATCACCAGAGATCCTTCTGTTTTTTTTTTATGACTATCCGATAAATGGTTATTGATCATCATATATGTAACACAGATGACACTGAAAACAAAAAAGGAAGAATTTTATAGTCACATGAGATATTTTAAAATCACCAAGTGTAATTTTCCTGTATTTATTCTTCTACTAGGATTGACAAGGATCTTAACAAGAAGAGTGAAGACCAAGTCACTGAGCAATAATGCTGTAGATGTCTGAAAAAACTAAAGACCGTCCAACAAGTAGTGGAAGATTGTCTGTTTCTTCTATTTGCAGTATCTAGTTGTATAGTTTTTCGTGTTTCAAAAGGTGCCTTTTCAGCAGTGACTGTGGGATCTATCCTCAAGAACTGAAACCCCCCCCATGGAAACAGACTGTTACAAGACAACACGGGCATCCAACACGTTGCAATATATACTTTTACAAAATGTTGCTGGTGCCCTACATATTAAACATTTGTGTAACTGATTTTGGGTTCTAAGCAATGTATGAGAAGATAGTGGCAGAAGTACCCACTTTGCTTGCTTATAATTTGGAGCCAGGGCTCCATCTGCCGAAATGCTGCACAGTGTTTGCAAAACTGGTCATTTTGAATCATTGCATATATGGCAACACAAGGGTATGGTGGATTGACTTGCTTGAGCTCCTGTATGCACTTTTTGCCATATTTTATTTGCTTAGTGTCTAACACCTAGAAACAATAAGGTGATTTATCAGTATGTTCTTTTGGTTTAGAGAAGGTGATAAGTGCTTTGAGTATCGTTGTAGTAGAAAATACTAAGATCTATCACAGGTAATATTGCAGTGTGGGTCACATAGTGTATAGGGGTTTTAGAATAGAATGTGACAGTGTCCGTTTTCAGAAAGATGTAAATTATTAGTCACAGCAGTATTTGAGCAGTTAATGGGTTGTCCTTTGGTGGGCTTTTTGCACTTTAGTAAACCTAGCCCACATCCTTACTGCATATCACAAATCTATTATAAAGGAGACTTTGGAAGCTCTTGAATATGTATTGTTTCTTTTTAAGAGGGCTCATCTGAATTTTATAAGACTGATTATTTTTCATATATCATATGGCTAGACTGAAGCATACAAAATGCTTTCAGCTGTTATTGTTTGCCACGTACAACTATTTGTATTAGTCATTATGTCAATTCTTTAAATGGTAGCACAGCAGATTTTTTAAGGCAAATTCCTCTAAGTAAGGGCTATGACACACTGCCAATTTTATATAGGAAATTTGTAGCAGCCGCTTATTTATCATTTTATGTAGCAAATTGTAGCAGGCTGTGGTACATGCAGCTATAAATCAGATGTTACATATTCATCATCAGCTACATTGGATAACAGCAGCTAAGAAGCCTGTTGACTTTGCTGTCAGCTCTACTTCACGTTTTCTCAACAGGATTCCAAGTGAGAACGGTTTGTAGCTATTGCATGTGTGACATTGCCCTTTTAAAACCATTCAGTTATCATGCATAGGTTTATGACGTGAAATCATTCATACCTAATGATGTATTCTAAAATTTACCCCCAAGTTGTCATTTAAAAAACAAATCTGTGTCCTTAATGGCTGCCATCTATATGCACAGTCCAGGTTATGTATAGTGTTATGAAACCTGAATGTTCCCTGATAATCAGTTTACTTTGCATTTTTAATTATGCACATTCAGAGTATATTTTATTGGGCCTCATTTACTCTGTGCAATTAGCACACATTTCCTCAAGCTGCAATGACAGGTGTGTGCAAAGAGCTGCTATATGTTGACTATTCACACTGCCATCAATTGCCTGTGGTTAGACACAGATTATTATTGCTGAAAACAGACTGACTGTGTCCAACCATGATCATCTATCTTTTCTTAACCACAGGTCACAGATGGCTGTGGCCACCATGAGCTGTCTTTGCATTGTATGGGCTCGGCAGCAGCTCTTTGCACACACTTGTCATCCCAGCAACAGGAGTTTGCAAAATGTCTCCACGGAAGAAAAAGCGCGTGCTAACGGTAGTGTGAAATAGGTCTCAGACCGTTTCCACTGGCTTTTTGTGGGCATCAGTTTGAGATGCTTCTGAGTCGAATCAGAATTATTTACAGGTGACCTGCAGTGGACTTCCTTCTGGCCTGCATTTGACCACCTTCAAGCTACTTTTGCATTCTCATAGACTTGTATTGGGGGGAGAAACAGTTGTGAAATCAACAAAAGCCTGTTGACACTGGCCCTTAAGATGCCCATACATTATACAATTGTCTTATTCAATTTCAATTGCTTTAGATTTACTTTGAACTATGTAGTGCAAGGGCCTGCCTGATTGCATACGAATTGAACGTATTTAATTTTGACAACATATTATATGGTTTTGGTAAATCTAAGAAAATTGTACAAGAAAGTTGTATAATGTATGGCCAGCCTTGCCCTCTCGCATAAAGTACACTTCCAACAAATTTGTTTGAGTGTACCCACACACCTTTTTATAGAAGTTTACAATTTAGGGCTTATGAGATGATGTAGTGCAAAAAGCAATAATTATGTGCTGCAGCACATAGCAACAATACAAATTTTAGTTCATGGAAAGCGTTTCAGCAAAAAAGATTAATTCTGATTGGCTACTGCACTCATATTAAATAAACCCATGTGTTCTCTGCATCTCATTGACTACATATGGATGGGATCCACATGTATTTCTATATTTGCACTTTGAGTATAAAGAACTTTACTTTTAATAACATTTCCAAATTGAAAAAATATGTTGTATCGGAAATTTTAAAGCAGTGCTTAGATATAATGTGAACATTATATGGGCTTTGGATATGTTATACACATTTGAGAGAAATGCCTTTGATGGCAAGTGATGTCCTGCCTGTTATTGGCTGTTGATTTTAGGCATTTGATGTTGTAACTGACTTTTAGTACTTTGGAAGAAAAGAATGTTTAATGGTTTTATAAAAATGTCATTAAAATATAAGATGGAATTTTAATCTTGTTTTGTTCCAGAGATGGAATTCAATATGCACAACAAATTCCACCTTTACAAGGTACCTGTTACACTGATATGTGTGAACCACTGTATATGACGATTGATGGCATAGACCTGCTTAGTTAACCTGTATTCATAAACCTACACCAATGCAGGCACCAAATGGTGCTCTTACATGTAGTCTTTATCTCCCCATGTGCCCCGATTCCTAGTTTTGTTTGAAATGGAGTGGACATGGCAGCCACACTGAGGTCAAGAAAATGGTATTAAAGAATTAAAACATAAGTGCTTTGAAGCTTCTAGTGAATAAATTAAGCAATAAATTTACATAATTAGAGTTTCCAAAGGGGGGTGTTTCGGCTTTAAAACTACAATACTGGCACCAGTCTGCTCCTGCACATTTCTTTGTGTAGCTTTCAGTTTTGTGGATGCTTTAAATACTAGGACAACCAGGGTTCCTCCAAAGGTTGCTAGGGGCTTCTTGAGTAATTTCTGCCTCTTGGATGAGTTCCCACTGATTCCATTGATTTTTTTTTTTTTAGCTATCTCTAATAGGGGTAATTTTTCCCAAACACCACAAGTGTAAGGAGCTTTTTTTTTCTCTGACCATCACACCAATGTATCATGAGTTGTAGATATAGGAATTTTTAGCAGGGGTTCCCTGAGACCGGAAAGTTATTTCAAGGGTTCCTCCACGTTGAAAAGGTTGAGAGGCTGGTCTAGGATGATGTAGCAAGAAAGTTTTGTCACTTCCCTCGTCGTGTTAAGCTCTGGCCCAACTGCTTCATTGTGTTCCTAGCTGAACACTACCAGAAAGAATTGAAATTTGTTCTTTATAGCACCCTAAATTTGGAGTGCATGTAAAGGTGTGAGAACAAACGAGTACTACGTGGTGTCTCCATTCTATTTCTAGACCATGTTCAGTCATTTTTTTTATTTATTTTTTCTATGGATGTCTGTCTCAACCCCCAAAGTGGTTGTATTTGCTTAATCTTGAACGACAGCACACCTATCGCCATAAAAATTGATATCTGTAAACTGGAGTGGTTTTGATCACTTTTTTTTTTTTTTTTTGTAAACAGACCCATCTTGGATGCTGCATGGTCATCATAAGTTGCATCCAGGCTTTAATAGAAAGTCTACAGGCATAGGATTTGCGTAGACCGTTGATCTAAAGTGATACATGCACAATATGGTAAAGAGCGTAAAGTACTGCTTTTAACAAATCTAGGATGTAAACTGCTTAATATTGATGCATCCCTACATTAAATGGTTAAACCATCCAAATCTTATATATTTATAGTATTTGATAGAGTTGAGATCTCAGTGCCTAGACTTCTTGGGATTACTCTGCTGCTGCTGTAGTTTTGAGGGAGATGCATTCCCCTTGCCTGAATTTATTTTATATGGTGTAAAATGCAACAGTAGTGAGAACACCTTTGCTATAGCAGGAGGATTGACCCTCATGGGAGAGAGTGTGGTTGCTTTACTAAAGGAAACTGCACTGCAAGGGCACTTGCTCCAGAGCTTAGTAAATTAGGTAAAGTTTCATTTGCAAAGAATACCCAATCACATCCAAGGAAAATAAAATGTAAAAGAAAAAATTTTTGCTTGCAAATGATTGGGTGATAGAAATCAGCAGATCTTCCCCTCAGATCTAGAGCAATTGTACTTGCAGTGCACAGCAGGTTTGCCTTTAGTACGTCTACCTCTGTAGGTGGCTAGGAACAGACAACAGGGTTGATTTTACGAAAGGCAAATATACTGTGCACAAGAAGTGCATTTGCTTTAGATCTTTGTAAATGAGAGGAAGCTCTGCTGATTGGTATCATCCAAACATGTGCAAGCAAAAATGCTTTTTTTTTTTTTCCTTGCATGCGATTTTGTTTGCAAAATGAAGCTTTACCTTATTTACTAAGCTCTGGCGCAAGTGCACAGTATTTAGTAAATCGACCTACATGTTTTGCAGGGAAAACTTGCCAATGGTCCCCCTCTAAGCGATATAATAAACGATCATATGAGCCCACTGGACTTGACCATTTTACTGCAGCTTCACTGCTCCAATTATGATGTATTTTTTTTTACTTTGTGGTGACAAAGCTAGCCACCTCTGGCATATCTTGATATTCTTCAGGGAAATGACTGGCTATAAGGGAATGGTCCCTTTGAAACCTGGATCCCAAAAGTATTGTAACAGTAAATAGTTTCATTAAAATGTAACACTTGTTAGTTGCTTTGTGAATGTTACAGGCCTGCTGGAAGCAAAGGAAACTGATGCTGTCTTTTAGTTGTTTACCATATTACCTACCTTTTTTTTAAAATATTTTATTAGAATTGTTTTATGTATTTTATGTACAAAACCCATTGTTTATGTATATAGCAAACACGCTTGCAACTTTTATCTGGAGAATGCATGTTCTTAAATTACATATTTATATTCATAAAAAGAAAAGGACAGAGCTAATATATATTTTTATGGATTTTTGTGAAGTATATTTTATATTGTGCTCCTGTCCCCTTAGCAAGCAAGTGCTCAGACCCTTTTATAGACTGTAAAGAACACCTGATATAGCTGGAGTGAGGGTGTTGGCGGGTGTATTGCTGTTCTCACATATATGTATGTAAATTGTGAAATAGCTCATCTAATATCCATTTGTACTGGGCAGGTAAAATATGTATAACTGTGCAAAAAGACTGGTTCATTTTTATTTAATAAACATCAAATCCAGATATTGTTTTAACTCAGCTTATTTTTCAGTATCTGATTTGTTAAGAGGGCAGTATAAGCAATAGGATTTTTTGCAAGGAACTTTTTAGTTGCTTTATACATAATGTGTTGCCTAGAATGTACTGTATTGATTATAGAGAGTTATGGCTTTAATAAGGAAAAAAAGCTAAGTTTAGCAACCTATAGCAGCTAAGTGGTAGATATTTAGTGGTTTCAGTTTAAAGTGATACTAAACATACACTGTTTAATTTACATTGTCCCTTCTATTTAAGTATGTATATGATGTCACTGTAATTTAATTAAAAAATAATCTAAGCACCTTTTTCTTAAAAGATATACAACATGACCCAGTTCGTTCCCAACCTGTCTGCAGGGAAACATAAACAGGAGGAGCTACTAGTACTCTGCTGCTGGTCACATGTTCAAAATAGCCTTTGGAATATAGAGTAAAAGTTTCAATAAACAGTTTTAAATTGTCATACAAATATATATTTTAAATCAAATCTTCATTATTTTTTTGGCAACATGGTGTTGGTGGATTTCTGCCAGTCGCAGGCTGTGTCATGCCCCTTTAGCCTGTCTTATGATGTGGGTTTAGTGATCCTTTAAGTGAGATCTGGTTACCAGTAATTGCTAGACTTTACATAAGTGTCTGCATTACCCTACTATGCCTTACTAAGAAGGACCAATAGTGAACTGTAGGCTGTACCTGGCTAAAAGAAGCCTGAATAAAAATACATTCTATTTTCAATATCCAATCTGAAATTTGAATATATTTTTTTTTCATTAACTACCTAACATAATTTACCTGAAGATTCTCCATGGCAGCCTACACATACAGCCTCTGGCTCTAGGATTTAGAGTTGGGCGAGCAGTTCAGGCTGAGCAAAAATTATACCTGAACATGGCCTGTATGTATAGTGCAGTGTGTAATACAGAATTACATAACATTTAGTACTGTATACTTCTTTTTTTTTTCATTTATTGATATATAGTGTTTTACATTTTTGTCTGCTGCAGTCCTCAATTAAGAGTGCACCAATCATCACTTTTCACTCAAGTGCATCCAATCACACATTTTCCAATTTCTACTAATTTTTGGTAATAAGCCCTCCCCATCATGTCTGGGAGGCCAAAAAGTAGAGGTAGACTTTCCAATGCCACTATGAGGGGGCCAGCAACGTCTGTGTCCACAGGCAAAGGTGGACGTGGTCTGTCCTCAGGAAGGGTACGTTTTTGTTTTGGTTTAGTGATGATGTCCATGCTATCCAGCCACAGCCTGCAGGGGAGGTGGTGGACTGGCTTATTAAACCATCCTCCTCTATGACCCAACCGGACACTAGTGCGTAGTCCATCGCAGCAACCAGTGACTAATTGTCTTGTCATCTTGTATAGGGGTTGGTTGCTGGGAGGTGTCTACACTCATGACCATGTTTACTGTGTGATACATATTTCTATCGCTGCATCGCTACTGTTTACAGACTGCAAATATCCATATTATTGTTCAGCGTGAGATTTCTTTCAAAACAGATATAAATATGCCATGTCTCCATTCCTCCATTCATATGAGAAACCACTGGTACCCCTTTATTCCTAGGAGGAATAAAGGGGTACCAGTGGTTTCTCATATGATCTGACCTAGGGTTGTCTGGACTTGAAATGTTACAAATTACCTGAGGAAACTGAATATGTCCATATTATGTTGGTGCTATTATTACTTTGGAAGTTATGAAACATGCTGAAATGTCATAATTATTCCACTGTTTAAGCTTTATGAGCACTCTGGTATTTTCGACCGGTATCTGCTGGTTCTCTGAATTGAGAGGGTGACAGTTTTTTTACGATGGGCCTGGACATCCTGCCAGGCTGACATTAGCTGTTTTTAATGGACCTAGCCCGGTTCTGCTTTCTATGAATTCCTGAACACCAGGGAAGGAGGGAGGGAGTTCCGATTTTTACTGTAATGTTAAACGGTTAGCCAAGCTGTCATGGCTACCCTAATATTCTCAAACAACATGGCCACTAGCTGCAGCTTTTCATGTCCAGTACGTGATATCATTAAACAGGCTATTAGAGTCTACAAGCTATGGTGCCGATCATTAAAAATTGATAACACCTGTTGTACTGACGGCCTATCTCATTTCTTGAGGCCCTGAAATGTCAGGACAGTACAAATATTCCCCAAATGTCCCCTTTTTGGAAAGTAGACCAAAGTATTTAGTAAGAGGCATGGTGAGTTTTTTGAAGCGCTAATTTTTTTTCCCCCATGATTCTTGGGGAAATTTTTTTTTACACAATTGTCAGTGTAAAAGTGTCAAGTTATTTCTCACACACCGCATGTACATACTTGCAATTACACCCCAAAATACATTCTGCTACTCCTCCTGAGTATGGCGATCCCACATCCTGAGTATTTGTCACAGCCTGGCCACATAGAGAGGTCCAACATGCAAGTAGCACCGAGAGGCGTTCTAGCGGCATGAATTACCCATCTAATTTCCTGACTACCTATGACATTTTTGAAGGCCCTGGGGCACCAGGGTAGTGGAATTACCCACAAAATTACCCTATTTTGGAAAGCTTTTGAACATGTTAAGTTTTTGGAAAATGTAGAAAGAGAATTAAAAGGTATTTTAGCACACCTAGCATATACATAGTAAAAATGACACCCCAAAACATGTTCTGCTACTTCTGAGTATGGCGAAACCATGTGTGAGACTTTTACACAGCCTAGCCACATCGAGAGGCCCAACATGCAGGGAGCATCTTAAGGTTTTCTAGGGACATAAATTACACACATAATTTCCTGACAACCTATCACGCTTTTGAAGGCCATGGAGCACCCGGACAATGGAAACACCCACAAAATCGCCCCATTTTGGAAAGCAAATACCCTAAATTCTATGAGGTATGGGCTGCAAAGATGTACTCGGGTACTCTGACGGGCTGCAGATAGGTACATGGGTAGTCTAATGGGCTGGAGACAGGTACTCGGGTATAGTACAGTGTCAGCAGGGTACAAACTGGTCTTATACACTAGCACCGTACATTATATACAGACCAGTCTGTACCCCAACACCATACTGTTATATATATATTATATTACACACTGGTCTGTACATAATGTATGTTATGGTGTCAGCAGGGTACAGACTGGTCTGTATATAGTGTACAGTATGGTGTCAGCAGGGTACAGACTGATCTGTATACAATGTGCAGCAGCAGCACGGTATCGGTAGGGTACAGACTGGTCTGTATATAATGTGCATTCCGGTATCAGCAGGGTACAGACTGGTCTGTATATAATGTACAGTATGCTGTGGCACCCTGCTTATACACCCACAGTACCATCCTGTGGCAGGGTGATTTGCTAATTTATGAATGGAAGAGCTGGGTGAAAAGGGTGGGCATAATCTGGCACCCCTTGATGAGTGATGTCAGAGCGCTTTTAGCGCTATTACCCCCACCACACTGGAAGATTCCAGTGTCCAATCACGGCTGCTCACGATGTAGGAAGAGCCGGTGATTGGCTTTTCCTCACTCGCGTCTTTTAGGCGCGAGTAGAGGAGAGCCGATCGGCTGCTCCTCTGACAAGGGGGGTCTGTGCTGATCAATTATCAGCGCAGCCCCCCCCCCCCAGGATGCCCACCACCAGGTATGCCAATCAGTGCCCACAGTGAGCATCACTGATTGGCAGGCATTATTGTTTGGCACTGGTTGGCATCCATTAGTACCATACATATCAGTGGCCATCCGTGCTGCCTATCAGTGCTGCATATTTGTGCCCATCATCAGTACCACCTCATCAGTGCTGTCTTATCAGTGCCCATCAGTGCAGCCCCATCAGTGAAAGAGAAAACTTACTTATTTACAAAATTTTGTAACTGAAACAAAAAACATTTTTTTTTTTTCAAAATTTTCGGTCTTTTTTTTTTATTTAGCAGAAAATAAAAATCCCAGAGGTGATCAAATACCACCAAAAGAAAGCTCTATTTGTGAGAACAAAATTATAAAAATTTAGTTTGGGTACAGTGTAACATGACCGCACAATTGTTTTTAAATAGTGCGATAGCGCTGAAAGCTGAAAATTGGTCTGGGCAGGAAGGTGTATAAGTGCCCAGTATTGAAGTGGTTAAAGTGGATGTAAATCTGCGATCCCCCTGTATCAACTGAAGGCACAATACTAAGGTGTGCATATGTATAAAACTCATGCATTTGTCATTACCTTTAAAATCTCTCCTTTCGACTGTAATGCCCCGTACACACGGTCGGACATTCCGACAACAAAATCCATGGATTTTTTCCGACGGATGTTGGCTCAAACTTGTCTTGCATACACACGGTCACACAAAGTTGTCGGAAAATCCGATCGTTCTAAACGCGGTGACGTAAAACATGTACGTCGGGATTATAAACGGGGCAGTGGCCAATAGCTTTCATCGCTTTATTTATTCTGAGCATGCGTGGCACTTTGTCCGTCGGATTTGTGTACGCACGGTCGGAATTTCCGACAACGGATTTTGTTGTCGTAAAATTTTATATCCTGCTCTCAAACTTTGTGTGTCGGAAAATCCGATGGGAAATGTGTGATGGAGCCTACACACGGTCCGAATTTCCGACAACAAGGTCCTATCACACATTTTCCGTCGGAAAATCCGACCGTGTGTACGGGGCATAAGAGTGATGACGTCACATAACTCCCCACCCACCTCTACACTCCCCCCTAGCCAGGCAGCATCGCGAGGCAGAAACCTTGCACCTCAGTAAAGAAAAGTGTGCACAGATCAGTGTCAGAGGCAGAGCGTGCTCACGGGCCCCATCCATGTGCGCATGTCATCTACTTGGTACTAGGATTCCCCTGTCACTGTTCATCTCGTGGATCACCCCCGAGTACCATCCAGTCAAAGATCAGGACTTCAGCATACCCAATTATGCTGAGGTGTGGAGCAGCCAATCCTGGGAGTGATATAAAGCTGGAATCAGACACACTCCCTCTGCTCTCATGCTGTTGCATGAGAGAAAGAAATTGTATGTCAATCACAGCAGTGGAGGATTTGGCGACACTCATTTCTCTGTGTCGGATTTAGTCTAGCAAAAAAAGGCAAGAGGATTGCTCAGAACTGGATTAACAAGACTGGGCATCTTCTACTGTACCAGGTCGAAGTCTTCATTATTTTATTTTTTTTTTATTTTTTGGTTTACATCTACTTTAACCTGTTGCCGCCCGCCCACCGTCATATGACGGCGGAGCGGTGTGGCTGTTATAACGGCGGTTGATTCACACAGGGCAAGCGCGCGGTCGCGCAGCCCTGCACTGTCTGTGGCGGCGTGTTCCCGAGACACAGAACGTCACCGATGGGTGAACAGCCATTGGGCATGGCTGTTCACCATGTGATCAGCTGCGATTACCTCACGGCTGATAACAAATTGGTATTCCCTGCTTTAGACCGCATACATGCGATCGGAAGCGCGCAGCGCGGTCATGTCGGTGGCGACGTGTTCCCAGGAACACTGCTTGTCACCGACAAGGGTAAACAGCCAATGACTGGTGGCTGTTTACCACGTGATCGGCTTTGATCCATTCACAGCTGATCACTAAATGTAAACATAAACCGGTTACTAGCTGTTACCGGCTCTTCTCTCTTCACACACCGTTTCCAGTGTGAGGAGAGAAGAGCCAGGAGCAGCGGGTTACCAATCGATGTGTGTATTGTAGCTTACTGCACCAACACAAAAAAGAGAACCTGTCACATCGCCCCCCCCCCCAATTACAGCTGTCACATCAGTAGTCACCACATCAGTGCTTATAAAAGTGCACCTGTCACTCATCAGTGCTTATAAATGTGCACCTGTCACTCATCAGTGCCCACAAAGTGCACCTGTCATCCATCAGTGCCCACAAAGTGCACCTGTCATCGTCAGAGACTGCCGTCACGGTGCACCTGTCACCCATCAGTGACCATCGCCAGTGACCCTCATCTTTCACCTATCAGTCCCATAAAGTGCACCAGTCACCATCAGTGACCGTCACCTGTCTCCCATCAGTGACTGTCACCCATCACCTGTCGCCCATCAGTGACCGTCATTTGCCACCCGTCGCACAGCCCATCAGAAAGAATGTCCAAAAGATTCTATACAAGTGAGGAGGCATTCCAGATCCTCTCCATGACTGAGAGCAGCGGGGAGTTCTCATTCAAATGGCAATTCCGATTGTGACTCAAATTCGCATTTGAACTGATCAGTGGTAGTGGATCAGCAAATGAATCGGAGAAAGAATGGATCCCTCCTAAAAGAGCACGGCGCTCTGGAAACCAGGCAGCCACCAGCAATATACCCCAGGATCAAATTCCCAGTACCAGTGCTGCTGCCAGCGATAGACCCCAAAACCAAAGGCCCAGTACCAGAGCTGCCAGCGAAAGACCATAAGAAATGCCCAGTACCAGTACTGCCGCAGCATCACGCCCAAATGCCAGCACAGGAACTTCAAATCCCCCAACTACCAGCACTGGAGTGCCACGTCCCCCAAGAGCCAGGGCCGCTACATATCTCCCAGATGGTCTTGCCAATCCAACATGGCTGCCTTCCGACTCGGGATCAGCAAGAATTCCCCCTTTCACCGTCAGGTGTGCAGGCCAATACCCAATTTTTCTGAAATTGATTGTTTTCATTTGTTTTTGCCCGACACTTTGCTGCAACTCATCCTAGACCAGACCAATTTATATGCCCAGTGGCATATTGCCAACAACCCCCAATCATCATACGCCCATCCATTTAAGTGGAAGGATTTGACTCTGGATCTGGAGGAGTTCAAAGTGTTTATGGGCCTCACCATAAACATGGGGCTTACAAAAAAAATGAAGGACATGCCTATTGGTCCACCCACCCCATCCACCACATGCCCATTTATTCTTCCGTAATGTCCAGGTCCTGATACGAGATGATAATGCGCTTTCTTCATTTCAGTGACAACACCCAGTGCCCTCCCCGCAATCCATCCAAATTACGATAAATTATATCAAATTCGCCCACTCATTCATTTCTTTTCCCAACGATTTGCAGAGCTGTCCCTGATAAGCATATATGTGTAGATGAGTACCTGGTACCCTTTTCAGGCTGGCTAGGAATAAAACAATACATTCCTAGCAAAAGGGCCAAATACGGAGTGAAATTTTATAAGCTTTGCGAGAGAGTCATGGGATATCTGTATGCGTTCCACATATACGAAGGAAGAGATTCCCAGCTCCAGCCCCCTGAGTACCTGGCCTACATAGGCGCAACTGGTAAAATTGTATGGGACCTGGCATATCCACTGCTGAAGAAAGGTTACCACATATACCTGGATAGCTTCTACACCAGCCTGCCCCTTTTTAAACACCTATACTTCGCAGAAACCCTGGCCTGTGGAACCTCCAGAAAGAATAGGAAGGGCTTCCCACAAGCCATAGTAAATAAGAAATTGCGAAGAGGAGAAAGAGCAACTTTGAGATGTAACAAAGTGCTGGCCTTGAGGTGGAAGGATACCAGGAATATGTACATGATGTCCACCATCCATGATGACACTACAGTTGAAGTTCAGAGAAGACGCGGTCCCATTGTAAAGCCAAAATGTGTACAAGATTACAATCTTGTACATGGGGGGGGGGGTGGATTTCAATGACCAAATGCTTCAGCCCTATTTAGCAGTAAGGAGGTCCCGTTTCTGGTACAAGAAAGTAGCACTCTAATTAATTTGGCTATTTATAATGCCTACATAATTCACACCAAATCCACAGAAAGCCCCGCCACTACCTAAAATTCATAAAAGAAGTTGTAACATCCCTCATCTACCATCAAAGACCCCCGCCCCCCCAGAAAACCTTCGCTCTGATGCTGTTAGCCGACTTCATGAACGTCACTTCCCGGACCACATTCCACCATCTGAAGCAGGCCGAAGACGCCAAAAAAGATGTCGAGTATGCCGCAATAAAGGATTTCCAAGAGATACCAGCTACCATTGTCCCCAGTGTCCCTCCGAACCCGGCCTTTGCATTGGTGAATGCTTCAGACTATATCACACATCCCTAAAATATTAGCCCATGTTCTTAACCATTTCCCCATTTTCATCATCTGTGCTGACCATTTCCCATGCTTCCTCAAATAACCATGCCACTGCCTTCCACGTGAACTGACCCTGGCCTGTTTTTTGACTATGCCTCTGCCAACCGTTTGGACTGCTTCCACGTGAACTGACCCTGACCTGTTTTACCAACTAGGCTTCTGCCTACTGCTTGGACTGCTTCCATGTGAACTGACCCTGGCCTGTTTTATCAACTATGCTTCTTCCTACCGCTTGGACTGCTTGCACGTGAACTGACCCTGGCCTGTTTTATGGACTATGCTTTTTCCTACCGCTTGGACTGATCTGTTGCCCTGCTACTGTAGTACACAGGGGTCTCACATGTCAGGGGCTCCAGAAATCTTTTTCCGGATAGAGAAAACAATTTTTATTCATAATTTCCGGATTAGGGTCTGGAGTCTTCATAGTGATTTGGGTGGGTCGAAGCCTCTACCCCTATGCACAGGTCTTACCTGATTGCAGCCCTCAGCCTGCTGCTGACTTACTGCCGCCACCCCCCTGACTGCATCATAAACTGACCACACCTCTGCTACCTGGACTATGGAAATAATTAGCTGTAGCAAGAGGCAGTATGTTTATGAAGGGCTGGAGAGCGGTACAATGAGTGCAGGGAGGTAACGATGTACCAGGACCAATATTATGGCTGTGCTGGCGGTGTCTGCCTAGACAATTTCTATGGACAAATGTTTTGGCTGTGCTGACGATATACTTGTGCTGACTATAGACAATATTCCTGCCTGCTGCCTGGATAATTACTATTGTTGCTAAGCACGTCCCTGCCTGCTGCCTGCACCAATTCTCTCCCCTGGGGACACTACTAAAACCACAGGTAATACTTTATTTTATTTTTTTTTTTACCCTTTCCTCAATGGAATTTATTTTGGAGTGTAATTTTTGGTATGTAAATGCTGTGTTTAAAAATATAAGGGTCTTCAAAAATAGGTTGTCAGGAAATTAGGTGTGTAATTTATGCTTGTAGAACGCCTGAAGGTGCTACTTCAATGGTGGGCCTCTGTATGTGGCCAGGCTGTGTAAAAGTCTCACACATGTGGTATCGCCTTACTCAGGAGGAGTAGCAGAATGTGTTTTGGGGTGTCATTTTTTGCTATGTACATGCTATGTGTTGGAAATATCTTAAAAATGGACAACTTTGTGGAAAAAAAATGCGTTTTCATTTTTTTCCCCACATTTTCCAAAAACTTCTGGAAAAAAATGAACCGTTCAAAAGACTCATTATGCCTCATAGATTATACGTTGGGGTGTCTGCTTTCCAAAATAGGGTCATTTTGTGGGTATTTGTACTTTCCTGGCTTGTTAGTGTCTCAAGAAATGAGTAAGGTCTTCAGTACATCAGGTGTGATCAATTTTCAGTGATTTGCACCATAGCTTGTAGACTCTCTAACTTTCACAAAAAACAAATAATATACACTAATTAGGGTTATTTTTACCAAAGATATGTAGCCGTTTGTGGCCAAAATTTATGAAGAAATGTTACTATTTTGCAAAATTTTATGACAAACAGAGGCATTTTTTCACCAAATTTTCAGTCTTTTTTTTATTTATATCACAAAAAATAAAAAAACCCACTAGTAGTTAAATACTGCCAAAAGAGAGCTCTATTCGTGTGAAAAAAAAGGACGCAAATTTCATTTGGGTACAGTGTTGCATGACTGATTGTCATTCAAAGTGTGAGAGAGCTGAAAATTGGTCTGGGCAGGAAGGGGGTGAAAATGCCCTGTAGGCAAGTGGTTAAGGTAAAAAAAAAAAACTATCTCCCCTCAAATACTTACCCTGAGTCCTGGTTCGTGGGCTGTGCTGTGTGTGTGTGTCAGTGTCAATGTTAGCACACAGCCCAGCTTGAGAGTGAGCCTGCATGTGCGCCACTGTAGGAAGCGGCTTCCTATGTCTGCACATGCAGAAGAGGAGGAGCCTAGAATGCCAGCAGGGATCCCCAGAAGAGCAGTAGGTCAGTATATAATATAATTTTTTTTTTTTTTTTTGGGGGGGGGGGTGGGGGGGGGAAATACTCTATTTTATTTATTACAGGTATTTAGGCAGCGCTTTACATACAATATATGTTGTACAATCATATCCGTCCCTGCCCTCGAGCTTACTCAAGGTCCCTAACTTGCATTCATACATACTGTACATAGGCCGGGGCCAATTTAGACAGGATCCAATTAACCTACAAGCATTTCTTTGGAGAGTGGGAAGAAACCAGAGTACCTGGAAGAAACCTGCACAGGGAGAACTCCAGGCAGGTAGTGTCATGGATCAGATTCAAACCAGCGACCCTAGTGCTGCTAAGGTGGACGTCTTTATAACCCCTTTAACAGGGGCAGATCCAGAGCCTGGTCTCGGGAGGTGCACTGACAGAAAATACGTTTTTTGGGGGTAAATTTATAGGGGAAATGGCTGGTGTTATCGCTTCAATCATCCTGGCACCATGGTTGTTATGGTGTCAGGATGATTGAAGCGCATTATTACTATTATTACATTGTTATAAAAATGAAATGGTTTAACTCACCATAATGCAGAATCAGTGGGAGCACCAAGCGTGTCACTTGCCACTGTCACCTGCCACACGTTGTGGATTGTCACTTGCCACGTCACTTGTCACCAGATGCAGATTGTCACTTGCCACGTCCCAGGCCACACGTTGCAGATTGTCACTTGCTACGTCCCATGCCGTGGAGCCAACACTAACTCAGGGGCGGCCTGTAGTGTGAATAAGATGTATCATGGAGGGAGGAGGTACCGGTGGGTGGGGCCAACACAGTCGGGGGCAGAGAAAGAAGAATGCTGGCGCTCCTCTCTGCCGCCACGGACTATGGACGCTGGACATGTTAATGCAGTTAAACTGAACTGCAACTGTTACTTCCCCCCCCCCCCCTCTATTTTGAGGAGGCTCCAGCAGCTCCGTCCTGACCTGTCACGGTGACTCACCGTCACGTCGGCTCTGAGACTTGAGTCTGACGTCACTCGTTGCTACACGCCAGGCGGCCCTGGTGTTAGCAACGAGTGCAGGGAAGAGGCTCCTCCTCCTGGTATCCTGCTCAGTCAGCACGAGTCTTTCTCTCGGAGCCGCTGATCGGCTGATATGAGAGAGACTCTGGCAGAGGCACGGCTGAGCAAGCGAGTGTGACTGTGAAAAATCAATGACATGTCATGGCTACTATTTCAGGGGGGGGAATTGCCCTGTTGCCCTGTTGCCCCCCCCCCCCCCCTGGATCCGCCCACAAATAGAGCTTTCTTTTGGTGGTAGTTGATCACCTCTACGGTTTTTATTTTTTGCGCTAGAAACAAAAAAAGACAATTTTGAAAAAAAAGCTATTTTTTACTTTTTTGCTATAATAAATATCCCCAAAAAATATATTGAAACATTTTTTTTCCCTTCTTTTTTTTTTTTTTTTTTTTTTTAATTCTTCTACATATTTTTGGTAAAAAAATCACAATAAGCGTTTGATTGGTTTGCGCAAAAGTTATAGCGTCTACAAAATAGGGGATAGTTTTATGGCATTTTTATTAATTTTTTTTACTAGTAATGGCGGCGATCAGCGATTTTTATTGTGACTGCGACATTATGGCAGACAGATCGGACACTTTTGGTGCAATTTTGGGATCATTCACATTTATACAGTGATCAGTGCGATTAAAAATGCATTGATTACTGTGTAAATGTGACTGGCAGTGAAGGGGTTAACCACTAAGTGGTGCTGTAGGGGTTAAGTGTGTCCTAGGGAGTGATTCTAACTGTGAGGGGGGATGGGCTATGTGTGATAAGACACTGATCACCGCTCCCGATTACAGGGAGCTGTGATCAGTGTCCTTAGGCAGAACAGGGAAATGCTTGCTTACATTGGCATTTCCCCGTTCTTCCTCTCTCTGAGATGATTGCGGGTATCCCCGCGGACATCGAGTCCGCGGGACCTGCAATCACACTCACGGAGCTCGTGCCGCACCCGCAAACTGCCTCTTAAAGGGCAACATACAGGTATGTTAATCTGCCTGTATGTACCCTTCTGCCGCAGTATATCTGTGTGAGGCAGTCAGGAAGCGGTTAAATCTGTTTCTCCCCAACAAAATCATAGCGCTAGTGGCGGCTCGTCGCCCCTCCTAATCTACATGCAGGGCGCCGGATGCTTGGATTCCAATGGAGTGTTTTTTTTTTCAGAAGCGCATGATTCTAAAGGCTCTAATTGGCTTCAAAAAAAGGGTGGGCTTGGGGTGTAGAGCTTTGCGCCCCAAGCCCACCCAGTTGTGTGACAAAAGCAAATTAATATTTGCTATTTTCTTCCTGATTCTCTTCCCGGCCAATTCTCTTCCCAATCAGGAAGCTGGTGCTGAGACCCATCAACCGATTGGCCGGGAGGAGAAGCAATCCTGTTGGCTGCGAAGGAGGAGGAGGGAGGAGACGCAGGGGAAGCCACCGTGAAGCCCCGGAGCAGGAGAAGCAGGGTGAAGTCGCCGCCCCAACCCCCCCCCGGAGGAACCACTGCCCGCAACCTAGATGGGGTAAGTGTGGGGCTGGTGACCGACCGGGGGGTGGCGGTGGGCAGATTGTTAGCTGCCCCCCCAAAAAATAAAAAATATACCACCAGCCGCTACTGCATAGCGTGAACCTGTGTACTGATGGGATGTAGACGTGGATCCAAAAACTTGTGGACTCAGCAGGAGCCAGAATAGCCCTGAAAGATGGAAATCTTTTTCCAGGGATAGGAGCCGTTGAGGTAAGAGAGATGATGGTGCTAAAAGTTGGCATCAACACAGCCATTTTGCTAGAGCAGGGAAAACAAATAGCAGAGTGTCGGGCAATGTAAGTAAAAACATTCCATTTTATTAAGAATATAATAGCAGATCTAAAACACTTACTCTGGAGGTGCCTAAACTGTACTGTATATTGGGTATACTTGTCACTCAGCATAAGTTCGTAAGAGAGGCAGCAGCAAGGGCTTTGTTTCAGTCCCGTAGGCTCGTACTCCTCCATTGGATCTTACCAGTTCCACCTGCACCACGGATGTGGCTTGAACAAATGGGCACAAAACTACAGTATGAAAAGTTGATTTACCAGCATAGAGGCAGTTCTTCTAAATTTGAGAAGGTATGGGGCAGCTGGTTAGCTAGCCCAGGTTTAGCCCCTGCTAACTTAATAATAGATAGATTGCTGCTCTCAAACTCTATACTTGAAGTACAGAAATATCCCCATGGATATTATTTAGGATAGGGGGATTATACTTCTCAATTGACGAAGTTTCTTATAGACATGTGCACTGACACAAAATTTGTTCGTTTTCATTTTCGTTTCATTCGTTATTTGCTTTTTTCGGAAATCCGAAAATTCGGATTTTCGGAATTCGAATATTCGGATTTTCGGAATTCGAAAATCTGAAAAAAAAAATCAGTAAAATTCAAAATAACTACTAACTATTAAATTATAGGTATTGGAATTTCCCTTTTCAAATTTGGCTGTTTGTGAACGTAACGAATACAAATTTATCTGAAGTTACGAACTATCCGAAATAACGAATGCCACATCTAAACAAATGGAATGGAACAAATTAATAATAATACAGTTTTATTATTGTTATTTATTATTAGATCGTTCCGTTCCATTTGTTTAGATACTGCATTCATTATTTCAGATAATTCGTAACTTCGGATAAATATGTACTCGTTACGTTCACAAACACAAATTTGAAAGGAAATTCTAATACCTATAATTTAATAGTTATTATTTTGAACTTTACTGATTTACTTTTTTCTTCCAGAATTAACGAATTTTCCAAAATTCGTTAAAAATCTAATTCGGAATTAAATGAATTGCACATGTCTAGTTTCTTCTCTCCTCACGAATATGGTCCTGATACCCAAGGCTACGTATGGCATTAGGTGTGGTCTTTGTCTAGTGATGGGGTGACTTCTATGTTTTTCTACTGTATAATACAACTGCAGTCTGTTTTGCTACTGGCAAAAAAAGAGAAACTTTTTTTTGTACCTTGACTGTACTGTTTGTAAGTAAGCTTGTGTGACATCAATAAAACTCTTTCCTGATGAAAAAAAAATAGCATCCACTTACATCACAGAAGGTTAAGTCCAGCCTGGTAATGAGACAGCAACTCAACATCAGTGGGGTGATGAAAATAAGGTCCAGGCTCCACACATCACCTGTGCTGTTACACAGAAGTGGCTGGAGGATGGGTGCAAAAAGCAAAGATGGAAGCAGCTGCAGCAGGGAGGCGACAGGCAGTGCTGGTAAGGAGACAGCCGGCAAGTACTCCTGTGGTGTGGCGGTACTTGGGGGGGGGGGGGGGTTAGACAATGCATTTATGGGCGAATGTGTCCCTTTGTCAAGCCTGGATACCACTAAGGAGAGAAGAAATTTAAAAATGTAATTGGCTGGAACCACGAGATAGAGAGCTGCAAAAAACATCCAAGTAAAACACAGTTTACTAAAAAAAAAAAAAAAAAAAAAACAATCGTAATAACTTAATACTAAAAAAACTTTTTGTTTTGTTTTTTAAAGAATGTGTATCCTGGGTCTTTTTGTACATTCAGTGTATAAAGAGGAATTACCAAAAAACACCAGCAGAGGGAGTACAAGTACCAATAATGTGTATATAACTATTTTGACAGGCTGAAAGAAGCAGTTAATGAAAATGGCAACAATTGTAGTAGGAGAATGGCATATACTAGAAATAATAATAGCAATTACTGAGCAATAAAGATTTTAAAAAATCTGAAAAATTCACACACAAAGGAAAAAAAAAATCAAAAATAAACATATTAATCCACAATGATGAAGGATGGATAATAATAACAAAAGTATCATAAAAAATGTTAGATGGTGAATTATTATGGCATGGCTAAATGGATGAGGGAATGGATAATATTAATTATAAATTTGTGGCGGATAAGTGAACAGATAGTAGAATGAATATGTAGATGGATAAATTCTATGTATACAAAAGTTTTGTGAACATTTATAAACAAACTAAATGAAAAGAGGAGGAAGGGGCTAACACATGAATGAAAGGTTAACAGAAAAAAAAAAACAGTAAAACGGCAGTAAATTCCCTCCAATACTTCACATCCAATCACTGTACAAATCTTGCCGCCGCAACATCTGCAAAATACGCCCCTTTCTAACCAATGACACCACAAAGCTTCTAATCCACTCCCTGGTTATCTCTCGTCTCGACTACTGCAACTCCCTCCTCACGGGATTACCATTACATAAGCTATCCCCCTTCAGTCCATCATGAATGCTGCTGCCAGACTCATCCATTTTACCAACTGCTCCATTTCTGCTACTCCTCTCTGCCAATCCCTCCCCTGGCATCCACTTACCAAACTAATAAACTTCTAAGTACTAACAACTTACAAAGCCAGCCACAACTCTGTCCCCAGCTACATCACTAACCTAGTCTTAAAGTACCAACCTAATTGCCCTCCCAAGACCTCCTGCTTTCTATCTACCTTGTCACCTCCTCGCATGCTCGCCTCTAGAATTTTACCTGAGCCATCCTATGGAATTCTCTACCACGATCTGTACAACTATCTCCTACTCTGTCTACTTTTAGATAATCCCTGAAAACCCTTCTCTTCAGAGAAGCCTATCCTGCCCCCACCTAACAAATGCACTTTTATTTTCTTCATCCACTCATCCCCCACAGTTATTACTAGGGATGAGCCAAACACCCCCGGTTCAGGTTCGCGGCAGAACATGCGAACAGACCAAAAATTTGTGCGAAAACGCGAACCCCATTGAAGTCTATGGGACTCAAACGTGAAAAATCAAAAGTGCTAATTTTAAAGGCTAATATGCAAGTTATTGTCATAAAAAGTGTTTGTGGACCCGGGTCCTGCCCCAGGGGACATGTATCAATGCAAAAAAAAGTTTTAAAATCGGCCGTTTTTTTCAGGAGCAGTGATTTTAATAATGCTTAAAGTGAAGCAATAAAAGTGTAATATTCCTTTAACCACATCAATACTGGGCACTTTCACCCCCTTCCTTCCCAGACTGATTTTCAGCTTTCAGCGCTCTCGCAATTTCAATGACAATTGTGCGGTCATGCAATGCTGTACCCAAATAAAATTTTTATCATTTTGTTTGCACAAATAGAGCTTTCTTTTGATGGTATTTATTCACGACTCAGTTTTTTTATTTTTTGCGCTATAAGTGAAAAAAGAGCGGAAATTTGGAAAAAAACCAATATTTTCTTCTTTCTATTTTAAAAGAAATCCAATGAAATCGAATTTTGTCATAAATTTAAGCCAAAATGTATTCTGCTACATGTTTTTGGTAAAAAAAATCTCGTGAAGTGTATAATTGGTTTGTGTGATCACGGACAGATGTACGCAAATGATCATGTATGTATGCATACAGATGTACGCAGGTGATCACGGACATATGTGTGCAGATAATCATTGGGACATGTGATTTTACTGTTACATATGTGGGGGACAGGTGTTTTTACTATGTGAGGAGATGTGTGATCAGTGAGTAAAAAGCTGTAAAAAACAGCTCATACTCACTGATCACCAGCCGGCTGCAACGATCCGCTCTCCTCTCCTCACTGATAACTTCTGTGTGAGGAGAGGAGAGCCTAGCAACCGGCTCTGTATTTATATCACATGACGGCTGTGATTGGACATGGCCGTCATGTGATCAGGAGGGCCAATCACAGAGCCCTCCTGCCGATCGGAGATGTGCCGTGTCCGGGTGACACAAGCGCATTGGGATCACGCCGCTGCGTGGGCACACGCGAGTGTGATCCCCCTCCTTTTGAGGGACGTTCCTGAACATCCACTCAGGAGAGAGCGCCCACCCGGCCGTTTATGTACAGTGGTCAGGTGGGAAGTAAACATCGTGCCTGGGGGGGGGGGAGGGTGTCTATAGTATAGTAAAAATTAATATAGTCGCGCTAGTGAAAATAAAGTGGAAACTGTAAACATTAAATATTATTGACATAAATATCTCAATAAGGGACGGGTTTCCGCGCTCACGGACCTAAAGGCCTGCAGCCTCCCCTTACACTTACCCCCTAGGGAGTGAGTTAAATAATAATGGAAAGTCTATTAGGGGTAAATGGCGCTACCTTACCAGGGTACTTTGATTTATAATTGGATGAACCTCAAAGGGACAAAGAAATCAGAAAGAATATAATAAATAAATACACCCCTTTAACACTCATTAGGTAGTGGATCTAGGTGTCCAGCATTACCTGAATGGTCTGTACTAGCAAGTCAGTCTCATACCTACATGCAGGTGTACACCGTGTGGCTAATCATAATAAATTAATTAAGTGACAACTTATAAAAATTAATATATGACAATCCAATAACATAAAATAAGTAGTAAAACACCACGATAAAAACTTATGTTGGTTCCCAAATGTGTCCAAGTGTGCTTATAAGCATAAAGGTGAATTAAATAGTCCCAACATTAGATTTATAGTGCAGGACCGCACATTAAATAATAAAAAACTGGTGAAAAATTAGTGAAAAATTAGTAAGAGAAAAAATATATTATAGTGTATCAAAGTCCAGTAACAGGAAGTAAAAACGTCTGTGGTAAGTGACTTTCGTGCGAGCAGCTGATCAAATCCAGTGACTTGCGGTGCTCCCCCTCAAAGATCCCCACTCACCAGCTCCCTGCACCCCTGCAGGGGTAGTAGGCATGTAGTACTAATTTTTCATTAATTTTTCACCAGTTTTTTATTATTTAATGTGCGGTCCTGCACTATAAATCTAATGTTGGGACTATTTAATTCACCTTTATGCCTATAAGCACACTTGGACACATTTGGGAACCAACATAAGTTTTTATCGTGGTGTTTTACTACTTATTTTATGTTATTGGATTGTCATATATTAATTTTTATAAGTTGTCACTTAATTAATTTATGATGATTAGCCACACGGTGTACACCTGCATGTAGGTATGAGACTGACTTGCTAGTACAGACCATTCAGGTAATGCTGGACACCTAGATCCACTACCTAATGAGTGTTAAAGGGGTGTATTTATTTATTATATTTTTTCTGATTTCTTTGTCCCTTTTGAGGTTCATCCAATTATAAATCAAAGTACCCTGGTAAGGTAGCGCCATTTACCCCTAATAGACTTTCCATAAATATCTCAATATTAGATACAAGGTTGTGCACCTTTACATCAAAAAGAGCGTGCCAACGTAAATTAGAAAAAAGTCCATAACCAAACAAGCATGGAAGTGAAATATTAAATAAAAAAAGTCCAAAAGATGATAACGAATTTCAAAGTGATGAGTGATGCAAATATTCATAAGGCGCCAAGTGTGTTGATGAGACCTCCACCTATGACAAACACTGCCACTTACCAGAGAGCGATGGTCCCTTGTTACAGGGGACCACGCTAAGCAGATGGCTGTACCCCAGCCCAGGACCTCACAGGCAGGCACCAAATGTCTCAACGTCCAGGGGGATCCTCAGCATCGATCACAGCAAAGTGATGTACTCCAGATGACATTCACTGGATGCCATGATTGACATGGACGAATTCATTCAACACCATGTTGACCAGAATGACATTTGTTGGATGCCAGGATTGACGCAGACGACATTCACTGGACGCAGATGATTTCACTGGACATTGGCCAGGACAACAATGGCTGGACTCTGGTAACCTTGTTATGATGGTCCTTGTTTGATATTTTCTTGTTATAAGATGACAACATTTTGTTCCTTTCTCCCAATTCCTCTCCTGCGGGTGTCTATAGTATGCCTGTAAAGTGGCGCATTTTTCCCGTGTTTAGAACAGTCCCTGCACAAAATGACATTTCTAAAGGAAAAAAAGTAATATAAAACGGCTTGCGGCTGTAATGTAATGTTGCCCCCCCCCCCCCCCCCCAGCCCATTACCAGGCCCTTTGGGTCTGGTATGGATAGTAAGGGGAACCCCGCACCCAAATTAAAAAAAAAAAAAAGCGTGGGGCCCCCAGGCCCCATATACTCTGAACAGC
Organism: Lithobates clamitans; assembly: GCA_037952925.1. NCBI lineage: Eukaryota > Metazoa > Chordata > Amphibia > Anura > Ranidae > Lithobates > Lithobates clamitans. The sequence continues at coordinate 528,397 of JBBGZY010000213.1, read as the reverse complement.
GGCAGTATACAGGCGGTCCCCGGGTTACAAACAAGATAGGGACTGTAGGTTTGTTCTTAAGTTCAATCTGTTTGTAATTTGGAACAGGTACATTTTGTAAGTGTAGCTCCAGCCAAAAAATCTATTTTTAAGCTTTTTGGATAACATAGGGAAGGGTTATCATAACCCCTCTAACATTTGTTTTGCTGTCCGTGCCCCTGTTCAGAAGATTTCACCTCACTTTCTGTCCCAATGACAATTGGATTTTGAAAATTTTGGGTTATTAGGGAAACGAGGATTGGGGATAAAGCATCAATGGGGAGACACCTTTTTCCTATCAGAGACTCTATATTAACCTCTGCACTGCAGGTCAGCCCTGCTGATCAACCTTTGTGTGTTTGGCTTCCTGTTCCTGCCTGCCGTGTGCGCTACATTTTTCTGTTACCGACCTTGGCGTGTTCTATACTATTCCTGTCTGCTCGTGACCCTGACCTTTTGGCGTGTCCCCGACTATCCCTGTTTGCCTGTGACCCTGAACCTTGTCGTGTACTCTGTTGTCCTTGTCTGCTTGTGGCCCTGACCTTGGCTTATTCCTTACTATCCTTATCCTTCTGTTGCCTACTGTGGGTGTGAGCTGGGGGACCCTGGGGGTCGCGACCTGGAGCCAGTTGCAGCCCAGTCCATCCTCACCATCAGAGGCTCTGGTGAAAACCTGCTGGCTCTTAGACTCCGCACCCCAGGGAATCCTATGCTCTAACCCCGGTGGGATCCGTGTTGGTGTTCCACCAACCCTGCCTTCCTTATACCCGGACTCCCATCCGCAGCAGTCAGCCGTAGGGTCCACTGCCTTGCGGTGCACTCCTGATCCCAACGGTGTGCATCTGTCACCTAGCCTCAAGGTGACCTGACAGTTTGATCAGCCATAGACCCGGCTGACGTGTCGCTTCCTGCAGCCGATCCATTGCAGGGCATAGTTCGCAGACTCGAGGCCCAGGAATCTAATCAGACTCAGGTAATGCGATTCCTTAAGGATCTGGCTTCCCGCTTCAAGCAGCACCAGGCCTCCTTGGGAAACCCGAACCTGCAGCCTCAAGTACAATCAGCAGCTGCACCTATCGCACCAGTCGCAGCCACACATTTATATTCACTGCCAGCTCCGTCCCGTTTTTCTGGGGACTCCAAGGCCTGCAGGGGCTTCCTCAGCCAATGCACCATTCATTTTGAGCTCCAGCCTCAAAACTTTGTCTGATCGGGCTAAGGTAGCCTATATCATTTCCCTCCTCTCTGGTGAAGCTTTAGCTTGGGCTGCCCCCCTGTGGGAGAAGAATGACCCGGTGGTTTCCAGCCTGCCCGACTTCTTGAAGCTGTTTCGTAATATCTTCGAGGAGCCAGCTCGGGTTTCTTCAGCGGCTAGTGCCCTTTTACACCTTCGCCAAGAATCTTGTTCAGTGGGACAATATGCGCTTCAGTTCCGTATTTGCACAGCTGAATTGAACTGGAACAATGAGGCCCTGGTCGCAACCTTTTTACATGGCCTCTCTGACCGAGTGAAGGACGAATTAGCAGGAAGAGCCATCCTCGCCGGTCTGGACGATGTAATCTCCTTGTGTAATCAGATTGACATTCGTTTCCAGGAGAGGTCCCTAGAAAAAAGACGCCAGCACCCTCTAGGTCCTAGTCAAACTCTTCCCCCGTCACTCTGTGGGGCATCCTCTGCCTGCTGAGGAACCTATGCAGCTGGGCCGGACTAGACTAACCCCCGAAGAACGTGCTAGACGCAGAACTCTAGGCTTGTGTCTTTATTGTGGGGGCAAGGGTCATTTTCGTGACTCCTGCTCACTTCGTCCCGGAAATGCTCAGGGTCTAATACATTTGGAAGGTGGAGTATTTGACCCAGAAACATCACCTTCTCCTCTTCTTCTTCCGGTGTTCCTCCGTGTAGGCTCTTCTCCCCGATCGGTCCTAGCATATCTGAACTCCGGGGCTGCCGGCAATTTTATGGACTGGAGAACTGCTTCTTCTATGAAGCTTACCCTTTCTCCCCTCGCTACACCACTGGTAGTTTTGGCAATTGATGGCACTGTGCTCTCAGGGGGTCCTATACGTTTCCAAACGCTACCTATTAGGATGTCGGTAGGGATACTCCACCAGGAGTGGATTTCCTTCCTTATTCTACCCAAGGCCTCCTATCCCCATTGTATTGGGCCTTCCTTGGCTACAGCTCCACTCTCCACATGTGGACTGGGTCTCTGGGCAGATCCTGGCTTAGGGTCCTTCATGTTTCTCGTCCTGTCTTCTCAAGGTGGTCCCCAAGGAGAGACTTTCCATTGCTGCCACATCCGTATCTTCTGATCTTCCCGCGGCATACAGCGATTACCAGGATGTGTTCTGTAAGAAGTCTGCTGAGGTGCTTCCTCCCCACAGATCTTTCGACTGTGCCATTGACCTTGTCCCTGGAGCAACTCTGCCCAGGGGTCGTACCTACCCCCTGTCCATTCCAGAGACCCAGGCCATGTCTGAGTATGACGCCGAGAATCTGGAGAGAGGTTTCATCCGGAAGTCCTCGTCGCCTGCAGGAGCAGGGTTCTTTTTCGTTGCTAAAAACGATGGTACCCTCAGACCCTGCATCGACTATCGAGGGTTAAACGCAGTGACCATCAAAAACCGATACCCCTTACCTCTAATATCTGAGCTGTTGGACAGGTTGAAGGGGGCTTCCATTTTCACCAAGTTGGATCTCAGAGGTGCATACAATCTCATTAGAATACGGGAGGGTGACGAATGGAAGACTGCGTTTAACACTAGGGACGGGCATTACGAATATCTGGTTATGCCTTTTGGTTTGTGTAATGCTCCAGCTGTGTTCCAGAACTTTGTCAATGAAATCTTCAGGGATCTACTGTACCAGTTTGTTATCTATCTAGATGACATTCTCATCTTTTCCGAAAATCTGCTTGCTCACAGAAACCATGTCTGCACCGTTCTTCAGCGCCTTAGAGAGAATAATCTCTATGCCAAACTGGAGAAATGTTCCTTTGAATGTCCTGAGGTCCTGTTTTCTGGGATGTTTTGTTTCTAGTTTGGGTCTTCGCATGGATCCCGGAAAGGTCTCGGCCATTACCAACTGGCCCCTTCCTGCTAGCCTCAAGGCCACACAGCGCTTTCTTGGCTTCACAAATTATTATAGGCAGTTCATAAGGAATTACTCTTCCATTGCCGCGCCTATTATCGCTTTAACCAAGAAGGGTGCGAATGCCAGAGACTGGCCTCCCGAGGCTGTCTCTGCGTTTCACGATCTGAAACAGGCCTTTGTTTCTGGACCTCTCTTGAGGAGACCAAATCCTGGGGATCCATTTTTTATTGAAGTAGACGCTTCTTCGATGGGGGTGGGAGCTGTGCTTCTTCAGTTCTTTGAGAAGAGATGTCAACCATGTGCGTTCTTCTCCAAAAAATTTTCTCAGGCAGCGAGAAATTATGCCATTGGTGATCGGGAACTTCTCGCAATTAAATTGGCGTTGGATGAGTGACGTCATCTCTTGGAGGGTTCCCCTCACTCCATTACGATCTTTACTGATCACAAGAATCTACAATACCTACAGAATGCTAAACGTCTGAACCCCAGACAGGCCAGGTGGAGTCTCTTCTTTTCCTGTTTTAAATTCACGATTACGTACAAACCTGGTTCCTGCAACGGTCGGGCTGATGCGCTCTCTAGGTCATTTAAAACTTTGGATGAGGAGTCCACCCCTGATCCTGAGCCGATCATTCTGACCTCATGCATTGTTGCCCATTCCACCACCCTGGAATCAAAAATTCCTCCTGGCAAGACCTTTGTTCCCACAGGGGTAAGAGCTAGGATCCTTCGTTGGGGACATGATTCCAAGGTGGCAGGTCATGCTGGGTTCCTCCGATCCTTCCTGCTCATCAGTCGTCTCTACTGGTGGCCTAACCTCCGCTCGGATGTTAAAGAGTACGTTAAGGCTTGTCATGTTTGTGCTCAGTCTAAATCTTCCGCACTAGCCCCTGCTGGTCTTCTCATGCCCTTGCCCATTCCTAAGGAGCCCTGGTCTCGCATCGCCATGGATTTTATCACCGATCTTCCACTGTCGGAGAATAATATAGCCATTTGGGTGGTAATGGATCGATCGGTTCTCCAAGATGGCTCATTTTGTTCCTCTTCCTGGTCTCCCTTCTGCCTCTGCCTTGGTTCCCATTTTCATACGAGAGATTTTCCGCCTTCATGGTGTTCCTTCCCATGTCGTTTCGGACAGGGGTGTTCAGTTTACGTCCCGTTTTTGGAGAGCCTTTTGCAAATCCCTCAACATTACTTTGGATTTTACCTCTTCTTACCATCCCCAAGCCAATGGCCAGATATGTGGGCTGACGTTCATGATTCCCTCCAGAAAGCTGCCATCAAATTCTGACCGTCGCAGGCGTAAGCCGCCTTCTATTCAGCCAGGAGACAAAGTCTGGCTCTCCACCAGGAACATCAAACTCTGGGTTCCTTCTCTCAAATTTGCCCCAAGATTCATTGGTCTGTACACCATAACTTCTAAACTGAATCCGGTTTGTTTCAAGCTCAGATTCCCAAAAGCCTCAATCTCTAACTCCTTCCATGTTGCCCTTCTGAAACCTTTAGTCCTCAATAAGTTCTCTCTTCCTCTCTACCGCAGCGCCGGTCTCTGAGGATAATCAGGAGTACGAGGTTAGCCAAATTTTGGATTCCTGACTCTGTAGAGGCATTCTCCAGTACCTCGTGCATTGGAAGGGGTTTGGTCCTGAGGAGAGGTCATGGATCAAGGCTTCTGAGGTCTTTGCACCTCGTCTGTTGAGGAAGTTTCATTTGAAGTTCCCCTCTAAACCTGGTCCCAGGCGGGGAAGGGGGAGGCCTCATAAGAGGGGGGGTACTGTCATGGTTATGCAATAGAGGTTGTTTGTCAGCATACCTGTTTCCATATGTTCATCTCCTAAGACCAGCTGTCTCTCACCTGACTGCTTTTATTAACTTTCCTCTAGCATGGCTCCACCCCAGCTCCTATCAGAGAACTCTATATTAACCTCTGCACTGCAGGTCAGCCCTGCTGATCAACCTTTGTGTGTTTGGCTTCCTGCCGTGTGCTCTACATTTATTTCTGTTACTGACCTTGGCGTGTTCTATACTATTCCTGTCTGCTCGTGACCCTGACCTTTTGGCGTGTCCCCAACTATCCCTGTTTGCCTGTGACCCTGAACCTTGGCGTGTACTCTGTTGTCCTTGTCTGCTTGTGGCCCTGACCTTGGCTTATTCCTTACTATCCTTATCCTTCTGTTGCCTACTGTGGGTGTGAGCTGGGGGACGTGACCTGGAGACAGTTGCAGCCCAGTCCATCCTCACCATCAGAGGCTCTGGTGAAAACCTGCTGGCTCTTAGCCCCAGGGAATCCTACGCTCTAACCCCGGTGGGATCCGAGTTGGAGTTCCATCGACCCTGCCTTCCTTATACCTGGACTCCCATCCGCAGCAGTCAGCCGTAGGGTCCACTGCCTTGCGGTGCACTCCTGATCCCAACGGTCTGCATCTGTCACCTAACCTCAAGGTGACCTGACAGCCACGTACAACTCCATGGGTTTCTGGGGACTGCAAATGATCCCTTGAAGACTGCTGCTGATGCTAAGTGTTATCCTCCACCTCCATGCTGACACAATCCTCCTCCTCCTCCTCTTCTTCTTCCTGTGTGATCGGCAGGCCTACAGGAATACTAGTATCTGGATAAAGGGGGCCTTGAGAGGTAAGGAAGTCCTCCTCCTCCTGCTGTTCTGCCCTGTCCATTATTCCACGAAGCGTGTGCTCCAACAGCAAGACAAGAGGGACAGTTTCACTGATGCATGAACTATCACTGCTCACCATCCTTGTGGCCTCCTCAAATGATGACAGGACAGTGCATGCATCCTTGATCAGTAGCCACTGGAGTGGTGAAAAAAAGCCAAGCTCCCCTGACCCTGTCCTGGTGCCATACCCACACAGGTATTCATTGATGGTCCTCTGCTGCGTGTGCAGCCGCTGCAGCATTGCCAACGTTGAGTTCCACCTGGTGGCCATGTCACAAATGAGGCGGTTCTTGGGCAGGTTGAATTGTCTTGAATGTCAGCCAGCCGAGCACTGGCATTATATGACTGGCGGAAATGACCACAGACTTTCCTGGCCTGCATCAGGAGATCCTGTAAGCCCGGGTACCTGCTGAAGAGCCGCTGCACCACTAAATTCAGGATGTGAGCCAAACAGCGAACATGGGTCAAGTGTCCCTGTTGGAGGGCAGAGAGGAGGTTGGTGCCATTGTCGCATACAACTATTCCTGGCTGAAGCTGGCATGGCGTCAACCACCTCTGAGCCTGCCGCTGCAGAGCTAACAGAATCTCTGCCCCAGTGTGGCTCCTGTCCCCTAAGCAGACCAACTCAAGCACCGCATGGCATCTTTTTGCCTGAATGCTTGCGTAGCCCCTTGAACACTATGGAGCAATGCTGGTTCAGAGGAGAAATCTGCAGAGGAAGAGGCCATAGAGGAACAAGAAAAGGGTGTGGCGGAGAGAGTTGTGGCAGAATCACCGCTAGCATTTTGGAGGCGTGGTGGCGGAACAAGCTCCAACAATACTGAACCCTGTCCTGCATCCTTCCCAGCTGCCAGCAGAGTTACCCAGTGCACAGTGGAAGAAAGGTAACGTCCCTGTCCATGCCTGCTGGACCATGAGTCAGCAGTAATATGCACCTTACTGCTGACCGCCCTGTCCAACGAGGCCAAGACATTGCCTTCCACATGCTGGTAGAGACCTGGAATGGCCTTCCGTGAAAAGAAATGACGTTTGGGAACCTTCCACTGAGGTACTGCACATTCCACAAATTCACGATAGGGGGCAGAGTCCACCAGCTGAAAAGGCAGCAGTTGCAGCGCTAGCAATTTGGCCAAGCTAGCATTCAGACGCTGAGCATGTGGATGGCTGGGACCGAATTTCTTTCGATGGTTTAGCAACTGGGGTAGGGAAACTTGCCTGCTAAAATCTGATGTTGGTGTACTGCTAGCAGATTGGCCGCAAGTACTTGGGACACCTATTTCTATACCTTCATTCCTCACAGTGCAGGTTTCTGAGAGGACTGGAGGTATAGTGGGGTTGGAGATCCCAGCTGATGAGGAGCAAGGAGAGGTCCTAAGTATTCAGACCCTTTGCTCAGTATTTAGTAGAACCACTCTTTTGATCTAATACAGCCATGAGTCTTTTTGGGAAAGATGCAACAAGTTTTTCACACCTGGATTTGGGGATCCTCTGCCATTCCTCCTTGCAGATCCTCTCCAGTTCTGTCAGGTTGAATGGTAAACGTTGGTGGACAGCCATTTTTAGGTCTCTCCAGAAATGCTCAATTGGGTTTAAATCAGGGCTCTGGCTGGGCCATTCAAGAACAGTCACGAAGTTGTTGTGAAGCCACTCCTTTGTTATTTTAGCTGTGTGCTTAGGGTCATTGTCTTGTTGGAAGGTAAACCTTCGGCCCAGTCTGAGGTCCTGAGCACTCTGGAGAAGGTTTTTCGACCAGGATATCCCTGTACTTGGCCGCATTCATCTTTCCCTCAATTGCAACCAGTCGCCCTGTCCCTGCAGCTGAAAACCACCCCCACAGCATGATGCTGCCACCACCATGCTTCACTGTTGGGACTGTATTGGACAGGTGATGAGCAGTGCCTGGTTTTCTCCACACATACCGCTTAGAATTAAGGTCAAAAAGTTCTACCTTGGTCTCATCAGACCAAAGAATCTTATTTATCACCATCTTGGAGTCCTTCAGGTGTTTTTTTTTTTTTTTTTTTTTTAGCAAACTCCATGCGGGCTTTCATGTGTCTTCCGTCTCATGAGGAATGGAGGTATTGAACGAGGCCACATTCAGGGACAACCAACTGTAAGAAGGTACCTATCTACAGTGTTGAAGTTTGTCAAGAAAGTCTGAAAAATCTCTTGTGTAAGAAGGAAGTGCAGTGACCAGGGGTTGCAAAAACTGATCTATGTACATAGGTGCACCATTGCTAATACTGTCTATGGTGGCAATGATTGGTCTTCATGGGAGATTAACCGGATCTTTATGAATCTTGGGCAAATGGTAAAAATATGATATACTGTAGAAATCTCGAAAAAAAAATTTGTACTCCTTTTTGGAGATAACCTTGTCCTCCAGGGCTTTATCTAGCAAATGGTTCCCGCTGCTGTCACTCACAGCCAGTGATTAAGGAGGTGAGGGGCAGGGCTGAGCCCAGCACTGTGTGTCTTATAGACACACAGAGCTGGGCTCAGGAGTCGGGGGTGATTCTTTCCTATACCCACTGTAGCAGTGTGTTGAAAAAAGGGTACATGTATGTGACAGACCTAGCCGGGACAGAGGCTGTTGGAGAGGACTAAATGCAAGCCTGTTGCCTTTTGATTATGGGCCCTAGCATTTGGGGGAATGGTGCTCTCTGTGAGCTGTATGCCTGGGGACCCTGGGGTTGGTGTTACTTTGGATTCAGCTCCATGTCCCCCCAAAACACACAGACTCTGGGAACCCTTTATATGCCATATTAGAATGATGAGACTGAATTATACTGTTGGGACACATCCTGTGAGGAGATTCTGGTGTCATCAACTCCAACTACCTGTGTTTATGTTAATTGAATGAGCTGATCACATTGTCCTCTATACAATGTAGGAGATGGGACGACTCCTATTGGAGCTGCTGCTCCTTGTGAGAAGGTGTCCTGTGATAATTAGCTCAGTCTGGGCAAAAGGTCATGTCTCAATCACCTAGGCTGTATAAAGGATTAGTTAATTAGCTCATGTTAATTAGGTTACGTTTGTATTGTTAGAGTAATATTTTCTCCTGTATATAAGACTGTATTCTGGTTCTGAATAAAGTGAGTTCATGTTAGCAACAAGCAAGTGTCCAGGGGCGGACTGACCATTGAGCCACTCGGGCACTGCCCGAGGGCCCTGGGCCACTAGGGGGCCCCATCAGGGTTGCCAGCCTCAGTAAAACCAGGGACAGTATGTATAAATCTGTGGGTTTTTTTACATCTGTCTGTGTATACTGTGTGTACATGTATGTGTATACTGTGTGATTGTATACTGTGTGTGTGTATACTGTGTGGCCCCATAATCTCTGATTGCCTGGGGGCCCCATAATCTCCTATTGCCCGGGGGCCCCATGAGTTATCAATCCGCCCCTGCAAGTGTCGCCTTGTTTTGTGCTCAGAGAGGTTGGAATATCTGATATCTGTATACAGACTGGAAGGAAGTGGTATATGACAGAAGCACCCAAGCGGAAGTGTGGGACGTTCCGTGACAATGTACAATATTTTTTTATGTCAGCATCATGCAATGTACTTTACTGCATTGCCACACTTTATGCTGCAGCGTATCCTATGTCTATTGGAAAGTACATTGAGGGGCCATTAAGAATGACACCACATCACATCCGCAAACTTATGGTGAATTGATGTGCACTGCAGAAACATCACTGTAACGCACATATTAATTTCATGATACAGTGTGAATGGGTTCTTACAGGCAGATCCACCTGTCATAAATCAATAGAAATGCCTACTAATGCTAAAGAAACACACAGATTGTAAAAATATTTTATTAAAATATAATAATTACACTGAAACCATAGTTGCCAACATTGCAAAAAAATGTATAGGGATACTTTTTTGTCTGTAGGCAGGGTCTTGCTATAATTAGGAGGCTGGGCATTGTTTTGAAGGCGGGACGTATCGAGGAAAGAAAAATGCGTTGCGTGTTGTGACAAAAAATGGGTGTGGTTTAAACTGAAAATGGGTGTGGCTTAAATGGGGCATGGCTCAAAGGGGGTATGGTTAGAGTCTGAGATGAACGAGGAATGGAGGGAGAAAGAAATAGGGAGGGAAGGACAGAGAAAGAAGGAAAGAAAGAGGGATGGAAGGACAGCAGGCCCAGATCCTACACCAATAAAAATGTGTATTCCAGAAAGTTTAACAATCAGCAGATAAAGATACTCCAAACACCTGGTGTTAGCGCTTTAATCATCATAGCACCATGGTTGGTATGATGTCCCCAGCCAGCGGAGTCCCACCTTACATCAGGTGTCCCCAGCCAGCAGAGTCCCTCCTTACATCAGGTGTTCCCTCGGGTGCGGACCGCAGGTGATTTGGCCTGCGCGCCATTACAGAAGACCAGCCAAAGGGAAGAACCAAGAGGCGGAGCCTGGGTCCCGCCTCTTCTTTCTTCCTCATGATAGCTGGTCTTCAGTAAAATGGCGGCCACGGCCTCTAGCGGCGGCAAAAAAATGGGACAACCATTGATTTCCTGGGAAACGGTAAGACTGGGACAAAGGTCTAAATCCCAGGAATGTCCCAGAAAATTCGGGACAGTTGGCAAGTATGTGAAGAGTGCAGGCTGGCAAAAACGGCAGAGAGGATGAGGCCGGGTTCACACATGCTGCAGGCCACGGTTCCCAATTTTGAAATTTTGCCTGAATTCGCACCTAAATCGGAACCAAAGACGTACAGGACCCTTTCCAAATGCAGAATGCGGCAGCACCGGAGGTGTGCTAACTGGCTCCATTGCGAGCCAGGCACACTCTCCTGTCATGTGAATTGGATGTGGGTAAACCAACATCCAATTCGCATAGGAGTGAAGCCAGCCTAAAACTTTCCCCCCCGTGTGATGACATGTCATTAAGTAATGAGTAGGCACTTTAAAAACCCAGTCGTTACACAATGAAGTTGGACAACAAGTGTGGAGTAAATTTCTCTGTGCTTGCCGCACCTGGCTGTCATGATGATCCTCTGTAGTTCAAGTGTACTGACCCACAAACATGGGGCCAGTGACAGTAATTCCTGATCTGATTCCCATACTTACGCCATATGAATCACTCGGCATTCAAGAACCAGCCACTGCCCCCTCCCCCCCCCCCCCACAACCCAATACTGACACCTTCCCCACCACCATGCATTCACATGCACACAAACTCAACCAAAGCCCCTGACATCTTACTACCACCCCGCACTAACATCTGCCTACCCACCACAACCACTGAAACACCCCCCCTCCACTCGGGGTTGTACAGGTGTTCAATGCATCCTCGTGCAAGCAGCCCCATTTGTGTGAACTGGAACACAGTTGCTGCTCCCAATTTGACATCCATATAGGTTCATGGCCTGAAGGCTGGCTGTCTGCATTGAAGGCCCCGCTCCTGCACCTATGCGGATGTAAAATTTGGAGCAGTGCCTGTGTCCCAATTGGCATGAATGGAACTGCCTGCATGGGGATGCATGGAACAGCGGTACATCCCTATGTGGGTAAAACGTGGCCCTTGCCTGGGGCGTATGCTATAGTACGTCTGTGTAAATAAGGTTTCAATATAAAGATCTCTGGAGTACAGGCTGCTCTGGGGGTGGGATAAGACATTCCTATGGATTTAGGTGTCACCCGCTCATTCCATAGTGGTGGAATGGTCTCATGCTCACTGAGCGAATAAAAAAATGCTGCTTCCTTTATCGTACATCACAGGACACAGAGCCACAGTAATAACTGTATGGGTTATATGGCACCTTCAGGTGATGGACACTGGCACACCCTAAACAGGAAGTTCAATTCCCCATATAACCTCTCCCCTTACCGGGAATAACTCAGTTTTTTCGCCAGTGTCTTAGGTGTTGGTCACGAGTAAAGATGTGCTGTGCTGAGCACACTTGGAGTATTCCTTACTGGGGCAAGCCATGCAACCGGATTCATTCAAAGTGTCTTTTCCAGACCAAATTGAATGGTACCCGGGCCTCATGGCCGAAGAAACAAGGTTTTACCTGTAACGTTTCTCTTTTTAAAGAGCTGGACCCCCGGATCCAGTATTTGTTTTTTTCAGCCATATTCCTGGTGGGGTGCTTTTTACAGGCCCAGGGCTGTGGATCCCCCGATAAAAAACCTTCAGGGACTGGGGCTCTCTTTTTAAAGGAGCCCACTGTGAGTGGTGAAGATTGGGTCTGTTACTACAGAACCCTGCAGCTGGATAAGGTAAGGGAGATTCCTAAGAAATTTTTCTAATTCCTGTGGGTTTTTATCCTTTAAGTAAATGTTGTCATGCCTATAGTCACTACCGGGGGCTGTCAAGAGCAAGTACCTGTTCCATGCTTGTCAGTCTCGCTCTGTGTACAAGCTGCACACTTCCTCTGGCCCAAGCTCCAGGTAAAGACGTGGGTTTTTTTTTCCTTCTAGGAATGTCCCCCCCACCTGGATAGCTTTACTCCAGGCAGAGGGAGCATGGGGTCAGACGGCGGTGTGCCGCACCGCTCCCACCGCCATTATGGTGGTTCCTTTCGGCAGCTCTCCTCCTCTTCTCCACCCCAGTCCTCCTCCATGCGGTCTGGTCAGGATCGGAGCCCACTCGTGCGGGAAAATGATCTATTTTAAAATAGATGAGGGGTGGTGGGGTGGGTGGTCGAAGGAAGGGGGCGTGGCTTAGCAGCTTTGGCGTGCTTCAGCATCCACAACGTGGGCTTTTATAGCTATAAAATGCACCTTTTTTCAGGTGCATACAGCTAAAGGAGGGACACAGAGCGGACGGGTGGCATGTGAGTGGGTGACAGAGGCATTCCTAGGCACATTTACTTAAGCATCAGGCTGATCTTAATAGTAGGGGCAGTTGCTGGACTATTGCTCAGCAGTGGGTGCATTTTTGTGGTAGTACCTCTGTGTTTGTGCTCAGCACTATGACCAGAGGAGGTGGTACAAATGCCACAAAAACCAAGGACATAAAGAGGCCCCCCTTAGGTCCTAAGGACCCTCCCTCTGCAACACCATCCGATCTAAGGAGGCTGGTCAGAGTGAGCCATCGGGGTCATCAGGGGCTGCAATTGCTTCCGACACTTCAGCCCCTGTCTATATAACTGAGCAGGCTTTCTCCTCAGCTATGAGTGGTTTAGAGGAAAGATTATTGGCTTTAATCACGTCTTCACAGAGTGGATGAAAATGCATTAGGTCCCTTTCTACCACCCAGGATCCTCAAACGGAGGAACTGTGGGAGGGGGTAGATGAATCCCCCATCAGGGGACCGTGAACAGGCTGATGATTCCTCTCCCAAGGAATCAAGTGGGGAAGGACCTTCTTCAGCTTCACATGCTGAGAAGTTGCTGGTGCATTCTCTTACTTAAATGATCTGCTCCACATTTAAGCTACCCTTAACAGAGTCGGTTGAAGAGCCCACTTCCTGTTTGGGTTCACTAAAGCCTCTGCAAGCCTTGCGTAACTTTCCTGTTCATTCATTACTAGAAAAGCTTATGTATTCTGAGTGGGGTCACCCAGATAAGCACTTTTTCCCTCCTAAAAAGTTTTCAACACTTTATCCTATGGAGGAAAAATTTACTAAGATGTGGAGTATACCAGCAATTGATGCTGCTATATACTCTGTGAATAAAAGTTTGACTTGTCCAGTTGACAATGCACAAATGCTTAGGGATCCAATTGGAATTGGAATTCCTGTTAAAAAACATTTTCTCCTTGGCAGGTTCAGTGGCTCAACCTGCAGTGGCGGCAATTGGGGTATGTCAGTACTTGAGAGACAATTTGAAACAGGTACTCAAGGTGTTCCCTGAACAGCAGGCCCAGGAATTAGCTGAACTGCCAGCAGCTTTGTGTTTTGCAATTGACGTAATCAGAAATTCTATTCTTCAAACCTCTCGCCTTACGCTTGGGTTGGTACGTATGAGTAGAATCTTATGGTTGAAAAGTTGGTCAGCCGAAGCGCCATGCAAAAAGCTCCTGGCTGGTTTTCCTTTCTGCGGTGAAAAGCTGTTTGGGGAGGATTTGGACAAATATATCCAAAAAATATCAAGTGGGAAAAGTACCCTTTTGCCAGTTAAAAAAAAGAGTAAATGTCCCTCATTTAAATGGGCTCTTTCTCCAGTGCCAGGGGCATCAGCCTCCAGGCAGTCGCGACGGCCTCCACCGTCAGGTTCAAGAGGTAAACCTCAGGGTCAACCCCAGGGACAAAAGAAGTCCTGGGGGGGGAAACCCGCAAGACAACGCTATAGCCTCTTTATGAAGGGGCGCCCCCGCTCGCTCGAGTATGGGGAAGACTTCTGCAGTTCTCAAAGGTTTGGCAGGAGGAATTTCGGGACAGATGGGTGGTCTTCACAATAGCTCTTGGTTACAAACTAGAGTTCCGGGAATTCCCATCTCCTCGTTTCCTCAGGTCAAATGTCCCCAAAGATCCAGAGAAAAAGAAATCTCTCTTTCTAGCGTTAGACCGGCTTTTGTTGCAAAAAGTGATCATGGTGCTCCCCGTGGAAGAGCAGGGGTTGGGGTTTTAGTCAAACCTTTTCACGGTACCAAAACCAAATGGGGATGTCAGACCCATTCTAGGTCTCAAAGATCTAAACCGGTTCCTGAAGATTCGCACTTTTTGCATGGAATCAATCCGATCAGTAGTCTCCATCCTACAAGGGGGAGAGCTTCTGGCATCAAGCGCCATCAAGCTTGCATACCGGTATGTCCCTATTTTCCCCGCTCACCAGAAGTATCTGCGTTTCAAAGTAGAAAAACTTAATTTTCAGTTTGTAGCCTTGCCTTTTGGTCTAGCTACTGCACCTCGGGTGTTTACAAAACTTCTGGCCCTTTCTCTGGCCAGATTCAGGACTCAAGGTATAACAATAATCGCATACCTGGACGACCTGCTCTTGATAGACTGGTCGGTAGTTCGCTTGGACCAAAGCATGGTCACCACAGTCAACTACCTGGAATACCTAGGTTGGGTCCTCAACCTAGAGAAATTTTCTTTAAAGCCAGTAAGAAGATTAGAGTACTTGGGTCTGGTCATAGATACAACCCAGAAGAAGGTGTTTTTACCCCAGGCAAAGATCAGTGCCATAAAGGAGCTGGTTCAGGGGTTCAGGGCAAAGAAGGGTACCTCCATTCACCTTTGTATGAGGTTGTTGGGGAAGATGGTGGCTTCATTTGAAGCAGTTCCCTATGCTCAGTTTCATTCGAGACTGCTGCAAAACAGTATCCTATCGGCCTGGAACCAGAAGATTCAGGCGCTAGATTTTCCAATGTGTTTGTCGCCAAAAGTGCGCCAGAGCCTCAGTTGGTGGAGGATATCTGAGAATCTGCAGAAGGGGAAATCCTTCTTACCGGTTAACTGGAAGGTGGTAACAACAGATGCCAGCCTTTTGGGGAGCAGTCCTGGAAGAAGCGTCTGTCCAATGGAAATGGTCCAGAACCGAAAGGACCTTGCTCATCAACATTCTAGAGATTAGGGCAGCACGTCTGGTCCTAAGGGCCTGGACATTCAGGTTGCAGAATTCTCCTGTCAGGATTCAATCCAACAATGCCACAGCAGTGGCTTATATCAATCACCAAGGGGGCACCAGAAGTCAGGCAGCCCAGGGAGAGGTAAACCATATCCTAACCTGGGCAGAAAAACATGTGCCGTGCATATCAGCAATCTGCATTCCGGGGGTAGAGAACTGGAAGGCAGACTACTTAAGTCGCCAGCAGTTGTTCCCGGGAGAATGGTCCCTTTACCCTGACATCTTTCTAGCTATATGCCAAAGATGGGGGATCCCGGATGTAGATCTGTTTGCATCCAGGTTCAACAACAAAGTCGACAACTTTGTGTCAAGAACAAGGGATCCACTAGCATGCGGAACAGATGCGTTGGTGACCCCGTGGGATCAGTTCTCACTGATTTATGCATTCCCTCCTATTCTGCTGCTACCTCGACTTCTTTGCAGGATCAAGCGGGAAAGGAAGTCGGTAGTTCTTGTGGCTCAGAAGATCTTGGTATGCAGAAATAGTAAAATGGTGGTAGGGGCCCCATGGACCCTTCCCCCACGTCCAAACCTGCTATCGCAGGGACCAGTGTTCCATCCTACTTTACAAACGCTAAATTTAAGGGTTTGGCTATTGAAACCCACATTCTAAAGAATCGTGGGCTTTCAGGCTCAGTGATACCTACCTTGATTAATGCAAGGAAGCCAGCTTCCAGAGTCATTTATTATAGAGTCTGGAAGGCATATGTTTCTTGGTGTGAATCCAGGGGTTGGCATCCTAGGAAGTATGTCATAGGTAGAATTCTTGCCTTTCTGCAAATAGGGCTAGAGATGAAACTGGCCTTGAGTACTATCAAGGGCCAGGTCTCGGCCTTATTAGTATTATTTCAACATCCGCTTGCTTCGCATTCTTTGGTCCGAAGCTTTATACAGGGGGTAACACTGCTTAATCCGCTGGTTAGAACACCCCTGAACCCTTGGGACTTGAATTTAGTTCTGTTGACATTATAGAAACAGCCTTTTGAGCCGATACAACATATTCCTTTGGTCCTTTTGACAAGGAAGCTAGTTTTTCTGGTAGCCATTTCTTCTGCAAAAAGAGTATCAGAATTGGCGGCTCATATTTAATCATTCACAAGGATAGAGTAGTAATATCCTCATCCTAGCTTTTTGCCAAAGGTGGTTTCAGGTTTTCACCTAAACCAGGATATTGTTTTACCTTCATTTTTTCCAGAACCCTGTTCTAAGGAAGAAAAGTCACTACATTTTTCTGGATGTAGTGAGAGCAGTCAAGATCTATTTGAAGGCGACTGCTCAAATTCAGAAAACAGATGTTTTGTTTGTGTTGTCCTAGGAAAGGACAGGCAGCATCGAAATCCACTATTGCCAAATGGATTTAGGCAGGTAATTATTCAAGCTTATGGCTTGAAGAGGAAGGTTCCACCTTTTCAGGTCAAAGCGCACTCCACCAGGGCTGTTAATGCTTCGTGGGCAGTGCATCCATGGCTCAAATCTGCAAGGCCGCAACCTGGTCTTTATTCCATACATTCACCAGATTTTATCAGGTGGATGTAAGAAGGCATGAGGATATCACCTTTGGGCGCAGTGTGCTGCAGGCAGCAGTATAGGTCCTCAGGTCTGATTGCACCCTACTTTTGTTTGTGTCCCCTCTCCTCAGGTGGCATTGCTCTGGGACATCCCATACAGTTATTACTGTGGCTCTGTGTCCCGTGATGTACGATAAAGAAAATAGGATTTTTATAACAGGATTTTACAGGTAAGTTGTTATAAAAATCCTATTTTTAAGGGCCTCTGTTTTTTTGACTGCCACTATATGTCCCTCCATGTTATCCGGTGTTTCTCTGCACATATAGGCGTTCAGGCAGAAAGAAAAATGCCACTGTCAGTGTGTCCAGGAGCAGCAGTGTTTTGGCAGAAAAAAAATGCTTGATGTGTCTAAGCACCTGTTAACGCTAGTTGTGTCATGCACTTGAGCATTCATTCATTTCAATGGCCAAAATTAAATGAATTGATGCCCAAGCACTTGACATGTTTAGACATGTTTGTTTTTTCTGCCTGCTGCCAGGAGGAAAGGCATTTAGGAGCGCTGGCCAAATGCCCCCTGTGCATGGGGCCTTTAGATATCCAGCAAATGTGGGGTTAAAGTGGAACTATAGGCAACATTTTTTCATTTTGGATAGAGTATGTGGGGGGAGGGTTATAACCCTTGTCAACATTTTTTTTTTAACCATCTGTGTCCTGTTGGGGAGGTTTCCCTTAATTTCCTGTCTCACAACCAAAACAGAAAGTGAGAGGAATTTCCTCCAAAGTAAGGGCATCCTGCAGTGTCACCAAAACTAGTGTCACATTGGAAAGTTTCCCCTCTATTCCTGTTCTGGTGTCAACCAGAAATTTGGGATTTTCTTCTACTTTCACGCTCGGTGATCATGATTAACAGGAAAATTAGAGAGGAAGAATTTCCCTTTTGCGTGCCCAGATCGCAATAAATTTAAAATCTGACCGGTGATCTAATCCCTCCACCCTATCCAGAACAGAAAAAAAAGAAAAGTTTTGCCCAGGGCCAATCCTGGGCGGGTGCACTGCACCCAGGCATCGCAGAGGGGGCGCCAAAGTCACAGGGCATCGTTGGTCCCGTGTGTGCTAGCTCGTGCCCACTGCAGTGTGCACATCCCCTGCCCGGCGCTCGCTGTATATTCCGCACGAGGAGGGAGGAGAAGGTAGGCTAGGGCTGCCCCACCTCCTCCCCAGGTCCCTCTTGTGCCCACCCACAATCCCTTCATGCAGCCAATCTGTGCCTGGGAAGGGGGTGTGGGCGGGAGATTTCAAACCAGCCACTGATCCTGCCTGATGTCGCTGCCTGAGTGCATTTGCCTCTGAAGACAATGCAGCCCTCTTCTCTAAATGTGCCATAGTCTTCCATGTGCCATAGTTTTCCAGCCTTGCATGTGCCATAGTCTTCATGTGCCATAGTTTTCCAGCCTTCCATGTGCCATAGTCTTCCATGTGCCATAGTTTTCCAGCCTTGCATGTGCCATAGTCTTCATGTACCATAGTTTTCCAGCCTTCCATGTGCCATAGTCTTCCATGTGCCATAGTTTTCCAGCCTTGCATGTGCCATAGTCTTCATGTGCCATAGTTTTCCAGCCTTCCATGTGCCATAGTCTTCCATGTGCCATAGTTTTCCAGCCTTGCATGTGCCATAGTCTTCATGTGTCATAGTCTTCCAGCCTTCCATGTGTCATAGTCTTCCAGCCTTCCATGTGCCATAGTCTTCCAGCCTTCCATGTGCCATAGTCTTCCAGCCTTCCATGTGCCATAGTCTTCCAGCCTTCCATGTGCCATAGTCTTCCAGCCTTCCATGTGCCATAGTCTTCCTGCCTTCCATGTGCCATAGTCTTCCTAACTTACATGTACCATAGTGATCCTTCTTTGTAAAGGGGAGGAGTTAGGCCTAGCTCTGAGGAAGGGGGTGTGTCCCCGAAATGCGTTAGCTGTACCCGTGTTCTGTGCATGTCCATGCATTGTTTTTATGGCCTTTTGTCAGTTGCATTTTGTGAGTACCCACTTTTATATAAAACATTTTTATTTTTAAATTATCTTTGGCAATGCACTAGGTGTGCGCGCCTTCCATTTTTGTTTTTCTTGTAGTTCCTTTTAGATTACCCCATCTGAGGAAGGCAGCATCCACCCAGTTTTGGATACCATTATATACCTTTCACACCACCATTTTATTTGATATCTGTTACTCCAAACCTTGGAAGACCTATTAGCGCTGGAAGTGAATGTGTTTTTTGGGTCTCCGCTATGGTAACCCGGAAGTGATGACAAAGTGATCAAAAAAAAAAGTAAAGCAACAATGTAAAAATAAATATATACATTAATAATTTAAAAAAATAATAATTAAAGTGCCCTATCCCCCAATGCTAGCGAATGCATGCATCTGTCCCGCATTCCCACAATGATCGTCCCACACATGTGGGGTATCGCCTCGAGCATCAAATCATGGACAGTAATTCCAGCACTAGACCTCCTCTGTAGATATAAAGTGGTAACCTGTAAAGGTTTTTAAAGCGTTGCCTATGGATAGTAAAGTTTTTAGGTTGTTTTTCGCCATTGCGTGGGCGTACGCAATTTTAAAGCGTGACATGTTTGGTATCTATTTACTTGGTGTAACATCATCTTTTATATTTTACTAAAATTGGGTTATGTATTTTTTTTGCAGTAAAAGTTAGTGTATTTGTCTCAAAAATTGCGTTTGGAAAACCACTGCGCAAATACCGTGTGACATAAAAAAAAATTGCAAAACCCACCAATTTATTCTCTAGGGTCTCTGCTTAAAAAAAAAAAAAAATATATATATATAAATATATATATATGTTTTGGGGTTCTAAGTAATTTTCTAGCAACAAAAAAAAACTTATTTTCACATGGAAACAAAAAGTCCTAGAAAATGCCTGGTCTTCAAGCGGTTAATACCACTTTAAAGTGGAGTTCCACCCAAAAATGGAACTTCCACTTTTTGGATTCCCCCCCCCCCCGGTGTCACATTTGGCACCTTTCAGGGGGGAGGAGGGAGCAGGTACCTGTCTAATACAGGTATTTGCTCCCACTTCCTGGCATAGATCACCGCGGCACTTGCGGTGACCTATGCCACTTCCGGCGCCTACCCCGTCCTCCCCGCGGTATTCTGGGAGACACACAGGTCCCAGAACACAGCAGGGACCTGAGAGGACGCTCAGCGCGACTCGCGTATGCGCAGTAGGGAACCAGGAACACTTCCTTATTCCCTTACTGAGGATGGCGGCGGCAGCAGCCGAGAGCCGAAGGACGGATCGGCTTCGGCTGCCGACATCGCGGGCTCCCTGGACAGGTAAGTGTCCATATATTAAAAGTCAGCAGCTGCAGTATTTGTAGCTGCTGGCTTTTAATATTTTTTTTCAGCGGACCTCTGCTTTAACTTCTTCAGATCCGCGCTATAGCGGAATGACGGCTACAGCGCGGACCTACTTTGCCGGGAGGGTGTAAATAGATGTCCTCCCGTGCCCGAGTGGCCTGCGCTCAAACAACAGCTGATCATGTAATGTAAACAGAGCAGGTAATCCCCTATTTTTCCTCCTTGCGCTGGTAGCGAAAAATAAAATCCAATCACCGGCGGCTCTTAGAGGGACATCAAGATCTACCACCAGCTCATCTGTGTCCACCTACCGATGCCCACAGTGCCACCTATCAGTGCTGCCCATCAGTGTCACCTACCAGTGCCCATCAGTGCCATCTATCAGTGGTACCTATCAGTGCCACCCATCAGTGCCATCTTATCTGTACCTATCAGTGCTGCCTCATCAGCGCAGATCAATGAAGGAAAAAAATTACCTGTTTGCAAAATGTATAATAAACTAAGAAACATGATTTTTTTTTTCAAAATTTTCCATATTTTTTTGTTTAGCAAAAAATAAAAACCCCAGCTGTGATTAACCACTTCCCTACCCACATATAGTCATATGACGTCCTGGGATGGGATCTCCCATCCTGGGTGGACGTCATATGACGTCCTGGGATTTCCGGCCGTCTAGGGGGCATGCGCGCGCGCCCGCCGCGTTGCTCGGGACCCGGTGCATGTGCCCGGCGGCCGCGATGTCCGCCGGGCACACGTGATTGCCCGTTAACCGGGCCGGACAGTGGATCTGTGTGTGTAAACACACAGATCCACAGCCTGTCGGGTGAGAGGAGAGCGATCTGTGTTCCCAGAACGGAGGAACACTGACTGGTCTCCTCCCCTTGTACGTCCCCTCCCCCTACAGTTAGAAGCATTCCCTAGGAAACATATTAACCCCTCCCCGCCCCCTAGTGGTTAACCCCTTCACTGCCTGTCACATTTACACAGTACTCAATGCAATTTTATAGCCTTGATCGCTGTATAAATGTGAATGGTCCCAAAAATGTGTCAAAAGTGTCCGATGTGTCCGCCATAATGTCGCAGTCACGAAAAAAAATTGCGATCGCCGCTAAATAAATAAATAAATATATATGTTTTTAAATGCCATAAATCTATCCCGTGGTTTGTAGAGGCTATAACTTTTGTGCAAACCAATCAATATACGCTTATTGCGATTTTTTTTTTACCAAAAATATGTAGAAGAATACGTATCGGACGAAACTGAGGAAAAAATTTGTTTTTTAAAAAAAAAAATTGGGATATTTATTATAGCAAAAAGTAAAAAATATTGTTTTTTTTTCAAAATTCTCTCTCTTCTTTTGTTTATAGCGCAAAAAATAAAAATCGCAGAGGCGATCAAATACCACCAAAAGAAAGCTCTATTTGTGGGAAAAAAAGGACGTCAATTTTTCTTGGGTACAACGTTGCACGACCGCGCAATTGTCGTTTAAAGTGCGACAGCACTAAAAACTAAAAATTGGCCATGCTCTGTATTGAACCGGTTAAAAACCACCAAAAGAAAGCTCTATTTGTGTGAAAAAAATGATAAAAATGTAATTTGGGTACAGTGTTGTATGACCGCGCAATTTCCATTCAAAGTGCATCAGCGCTGAAAGCTAAAAACTGGTCTGGGCAGGAGGGGGGTTTAAGTGCCCAGTAAGTGAGAGGTTACGTCTAAAGTATCTTCTCCTACTACACATTGTTAGATCGACGCATGCGTAGTAGTACACTATAAATGCACTGCTAACACTTTCCTTGCTAGAACATAGCGAGTAGGAAATGTGACCATTTCCGGTGTTTTGTCAAATCCAGTTCACTCCGTCCGTGCTCCGCCCATTTCCGGTTCCTCTGCATCACTTCCGCCTCCCTCCAGTGGATGGGAATTCGCCGCTGCCGAGTTACAGAACTTCCGGTTTCTGCTCCAGCTGTACACGGCGGTTGGGAAGAGCGAGTCTGCCCCGACAAGCGGCGGGAATTGTGTGCCGTACTCCGCACAGGAGATCCTGGTGAGCCGTGTGTGACCTCCGTACATCATGGCTTATCAGCTGTACAGGAACACCACACTGGGCAACAGTCTGCAGGAGAGCCTGGACGAGCTGATACAGGTCAGAGGATTTACACCCCCTCCCCACTACTCTCAGTCCCTTCCTGGGTACACACACACACAGATCTGCCAGTGGGGAATGCACTTTAGCAGATACTTGGGGGTCGTTAAAGTGGTAGAAAACTGTGCAAAGAAGAAAACAAATTGTCCCTGCAAGGCAGTGTTATAATGTGCTGATATGCATCCCATACTATAACATTATAAGAGACTTGGCTTAGAACAAAGCCATCCAGCACCGCGCTGCCTCCCCTGACCGAGCTTTCATCTTCACCTGGTCTTCCTTCCGGGTTCCTGCTACCTAAATGGCTGAGCCACAATGATGTCACTCCCGCGCACACATGTGGGAGTCACGGCACAGAGCACTGAAGGGATGGTATGAGTATGCTGTCCCTTCAGAGCGCGTCGGTGATGTCACTGGAATATTTCCTAAGCGTGCGTTCACGTTACCGAGCTTCATTATAGACTTACCTGTATGTAAAAGTACCAGAAACAAGTAGTACAGATAGAAGGCCTCATGCAAACGGGGAGCTCACCCAGTTCCTCTAAACACCTTTTCTCCTGGCAGGGGAAAAGCTGCTTGGGAAAGCGTGGTAAAGATTGCGTTTTATGCATGTTTGGCATTAAAGTGTTACTAAACCCACAACAGTAAAATCAGAGTGTGTGTGTGTGTAGTGTTTTTTATATATATATATTAGTAAAGCATGCTTGTTATACTATAATTTCCAACCCAGTGCTACTAGTGAAAAAAAAAAAATAATCCCACATAAAAGACCTATATTGTGACACAGTGAAAAATAGTCCATATATACAGTCCCAATATCAAATGCTGGCAGCCACAAATTGTTGTATCACAAAGACCTTGATCCACCAAACTGTGCATAAATGATATCCAAAGTGCTCTGGCCGATCCCCTCACGTTCTGACCCCTGTTTTACCATCGGGTTAGAAACAGCAGGTCCCCTCTGGGGTAATCAATGGATCGACCTGGTGTATTGATCCACTGTCTCTCCTTTTCTTCTCTAGTGACTTAATAAGCCTCAACTTTCCATAAAGGATATCAGATATGGATGGGAACAAAAAAAGCAGGATCTAGTGCACTCTGCTTTTAAAAATATTTATTCCTCCAAGAAAAAGCACAATCAAGGTACTCACAAATGAGACACTTAAGCGGTGTGGGCTATCTGGACATGACAATCTCCATATACAACGAAATGGCTGTGGGATGATGTCGCCAACTACGACTCCTCCCCCCTATACGCGTTACGTCAATGCCCCCCTGCCAGAACACTCCGGTCAGTGCCCTGTCATTGGCTAAAAGCGCTGATCGGCATATTGTTTTTTCAGTCATATCCTTTCAACAAAGAACGGCCGGCTTCTGTGGGACTGAATGTCAGCCCGGTTCTGTTGAACCGGTCAATGCCGCCTGACATTCAGGCTGGCCATACATGGAATCTTGGCCAGTTCCGTCCAAGATTCGAACCGTTAGTGGGTAGGCTGAATGTACAAAGTTATAATAAAGGAGGACAAAAGATTTCTCAAGATTCATCAATGAGGAGTAAAGCAGGTTTATGAAAAGATACAATTTGCTTTATTAAATATGCATAAAACCATAATAACCTTCACTGTTTCATAATGAAATTATTGACCATTTTGTCAGTAACAGACTTGGAGCCACCATGCTAATGCCTACATGCTCACACATCAAGTACCTTAAGAGGGGGATATTGCTGGTAGATGAAAAAATAACAGCCAGTCCCAGGTTCATAGTAGCGCTATGACAGCAAGAGTTACTGGGTTAGATCCTTGACCGGGTATTGGTGGATTTCACATTGGAGGCAACAAATTTAGTGAGCAATGAATAGAAAGCCAAGCTGGTACAGATCAAAGCAGACAGGCAGTGGACTTCCCTGGATGAAGATGGTGTGCCACAGGGAGATAAGGTGGTATCGGGTTTGAAAAGGTGCAGGTAGATAGTCTATTAAGTCTCACCAGACCACAATAGCACCAAAAGATCCAGGAGTCAGCTCCGGGATCCGTCTCCACAGCACGTCCGTCACCGCGTCCACACTCCTCCTGTCACAACCGATAGGGTCCCTGTTTGGTAGTTGGAGCAGCAAGGCAAGTCAAATGGCTGTTGTCTGGATCAGGAGGTCACACTGATGCATTTCACTAGTCAGGCTAGTTTCTTCAGAGCGAGGCTTGCGGTTAGGAAGAGGTGTCTTATGCTCCACACACCTGTGGAATCAATCATCACCACAGTCACTCCCAAACAACCCAGCCACAACAGAGTTTCATCACTTAGTAAAAACCCTGAGTGCAGCATAGTAAAAAGAGAAACAAAGTGTCCCATTTAGATATTCGGAAAATGCAAAACAGAAAAGGAAAATGAAAAATGAGAAAGTGTAAACAAATCACAGCAAGACAAGGAGGACAGCACGCCAGAATGTCATAAAGAATTCAGAGGATTCAGTACATTGCAGCTTACTGTTTAAATGTATCAGAATCCAAACACAGGATTTATGATTCAGTCAAACACAATTACTTGAAGTATAGCTAGCAGGAAGGGTCCTAAAATTATAGACAATGGATCGCCCATTATTATTCTAAGAATGCTGATAAATTACACTCCGTATTTAACCCTTTCGGAAATAAGGTAACTAAACAATATATCCACATCCCTTTTTTTTTTTTTTTCGGAAAAAATGTGGATATAATTTAGATGCCTTATTTCCGAAAGAGTTACATACCGAGTGTAATTGGCTCCTGCTGCTGTCAATCGCAGCTAGCAAGTGAGGGGCAGGGCTGAGCCGCACTGTGTGTCTTATGGACACAGAGGTGGCTCAGGAGCGAGCATGCAAAAGTGTTCCCATAGCAAGTGACTTGGTGGGGTGGAGGAGCCAGGAGCACCAGCAGGGGACCCCAGAAGAGAAGGATCGAGGCTGCTCTGTAAAAACCATTACTATAACTTTGTTATTATTATTTTTAATCTGATCATTAGCAATCACATTTATAGGCATCTGCAGCACATTTTCAATTGGTGCAATGCGATTTAAAAAATATAAAATAGAGGGTCAGGGACTTCGGTCCCTGTTTTTCTCACCCATAGGGCAGCTCATTGAGATGCATGGGCTGGCATACCTGCAATGTGTGCACCCAAATGTGCATGCACATCTGAACAGAGCTGTATACAGCATGAAACATGGCAGTGTAATTCCATAAGAACTGCACATTTCATTAACTTGATGCCTGGTGATCCTGCCATGAGGGTCTTTGAGTATTTCCTGTTATAGGGTGACAGTGCTGTGTTCTCATCCCCCAGTTGTTCCCATTGTGCACACAGGCTTATAACAAGGACAACAAGTGGCTGTTTCAACTCACATTATCTCCTGGGTGACGGTCCTCAGTCATCTTTATTGGCCGCCACAGGGTTCACATCATTCCTGCACAGGAGTCAGTCATCCCTGCGCACAGCAACTGAGTCAGCAATGTAAGCTGAGCTGTGCATCCAAGGAGCAGGTAGTGGTGTTTTTTTTTTTTTTGTTTGTTTTTTTTTAATTGCAGAAGAGGCATTGAAGGTTGAGCGCCTACCTGCATGCAGCTTGTGACACTGGAATTTAGTTCCACTATAAAGATTTAAACTTTGCCTGGTAAGGGGCCCTTGCTGCCCTTCTGAAAAGTGTTTTTTGGTAGATCATTATTCAGAGGGCAGTTGACAGGCGGCTGGAAAATGTTTTCTCACCACCTGTTTTAACCCTGAAAAAGGTGAACCACTGGTCTGCAACTGTAAGTATTACACATGGTTGTGGGGCAGTTGTTTGGCTCTATTTACATGAACTGGTCACATTCAGCGGAGGAAGTGCTTGCTGCTTGGGTATTATTTTTTGCGGTGGCAAGTATACCACCCGGTCCAGTTGCAGTGTTGGGGGGGGGGGGTTGCTGACTGTTACAGCCAGTGAAGTAGCT
This sequence comes from Lithobates clamitans, assembly GCA_037952925.1. Lineage (NCBI taxonomy): Eukaryota > Metazoa > Chordata > Amphibia > Anura > Ranidae > Lithobates > Lithobates clamitans. The sequence goes on along the minus strand of JBBGZY010000213.1, from coordinate 502,102 downwards.
GATCAAATACAATTTGTGTTTGATCAGCTGTTATGGGGGGCAGGGGAGACATTTGGAGTCTGGTAGACCCTTTGTCTCCTTAATAGGGCTGCAACTAACGATTATTTTCATAATTGATTAGTTGGCTGATTATTGTTTTGATTAATCGGTTAATAACCTTAAAAAAAAAAGTGTGGTGTATAATTTAGTTAAACAAACACAAAACAAATCTCTCCTGCGCTCAGGTGTCCAGGAACTGAACATGTGGTGCGACCACCTATAACAAGGTATTGCCTAGCGTCTTGCAGCCCTCCTCTGAACAATGGGTATTCATGCTAGAAAAAACAGAAAAAGAAGGAGGGCGCACTAACCTAGTGCATTACCACTATAAAACTTTATTGCAGCATAAAAACAGCAAAGATTATACTCACAAACGAGCTATCGAAGCCAGCTTTAAAAAGGGCGCAAATGCGCTGTTCTATGGATCGACACACCAGGACCTATTGCCAAGAGGATCAGACCGGTGCAAATGGCCAATGGCTAACGCGTTTCAGGGGAGCACCCCCTTCTTCAGAGCCTGAACGGGCAATGACTAGCCATTGCCCGTTCAGGCTCTGAAGAAGGGGGTGCTCCCCTGAAACGCGTTAGCCATTGGCCATTTGCACCGGTCTGATCCTCTTGGCAATAGGTCCTGGTGTGTCGATCCATAGAACAGCGCATTTGCGCCCTTTTTAAAGCTGGCTTCGATAGCTCGTTTGTGAGTATAATCTTTGCTGTTTTTATGCTGCAATAAAGTTTTATAGTGGTAATGCACTAGGTTAGTGCGCCCTCCTTCTTTTTCTGTATAATTTAGTTAACATGTAAAGTTTAAAAAAAAAAAAGGCAATTTATTCTTAAATATTTCTATGCAGTGGTAAATATAAGTAACCAACTATATGGTTAGGGAGCAAAATATCTAATACACTCTGAGAATAACAGACAGAAGAGATATATGTATATACTGTTAAAGGGTGAATCTGGTAAATGGACTCTGGTCAAATTTTTTTATTAAAAAAAACGAAAAAAAAACAATGTCTTCCTTCAAAATAAATGTAATTTTAAGAACGTTTGTTCGATTTTCCAGTAGTTAGTCACCCTCGTTTGTCACCTGCCGGCTTAGCGGGTATCAACGGATCGATCCCTACTGAGCAAGTGGAATCCGTATAACTGTGAAAGGGGCCTTAGTGAAAGAGGTCACTGTGAGACTAATAGGGAAGAAAAAAAAAATAAGATAAGTAAAGAATTATCTTTTAAATCTCTGCCTGTCAGTAGTAAACATTTCTAAAGGTACATTTGTTTTAACTTTAGGATAAGGGTGACATTCTTCATTAAAATACCTTTAAAAATACATACACAATGTTTCCAAGCCTTATTAGTAGAGATTAGATGGGCAGCAGGGCTATACCACTGGCAAAGCACTGCTGTAGCAGCACTTTGCGGGTGGTTTTAACCCTTTCTCGGCTGCTAGCGGGGGGGTAAAAGCGCTCGCTAGCGCCCGAATAGCGCAGCGAAATTGACGGTAAAGCGCCGCTAAAAATAGCGGCACTTTACTGCCGACGCACCCACCGCCCTAGTGTGAAAGGGGCCTTAGGCTGGAGGGTACTACCTGGGATATTTTGATTCCTTTACCCAATTTAATACTGGGCACTTTACCCCCTTCCTGCCCAGGCCACTTTGACTTCACGGTTTTTAATTTTTTTTTTTTTATATATATATTTTTTTTTTTTACACATCCTTTGCTTAAAGCAGTGAATTTCATTATTATAAGCGAGCAATTTACTGAATGAAACTGATTCATTCAGTTTGGTTTGTTTTGTGATTAGCTGGAGCTAATAACATGGTACAGGTGGCCTGTAATTGGCCTTGTCTGTACCATGTGATCATTGACCAATCGCAGCTAGCAACACAATTGTAAACAATGGATGGCATAAAAGGAAACCATCCATTGTATACAACTGTCACGTGACCTGCTGTGATTGGTCACAGCAGTCACATGGTACCGAGCCAGTACAATGTTCAGACACAGCCAGTAACAGATTGCGCTGCAGTACGCGTTGGGAAGACGTTATAGGACGTCCACCTGAATTGACCAAAGTCCCGCCTAGCTGTCATTTTCTATAGGCCGGCAGGAACTGGATAAATATCTTTTTCACCTATATTTCCTGTTCCCTATAAGATCATCCGTTTATCTTTTTCCTAATACGCCCCAAAACATACAACATTGAGACAACACCCTATTATTTGACAAGGTCAACAGATACCCAATAAAGCAAACATAAAGATTGGACCCTAAGATATGTAGTAAACTTGTAATATGAATGATTGTATTTTATAGAATCCAACACGGCTTCCACGCTTGCTTTTCAACATGTTTTGCAATTTAGTAGCTTCCTCAGGATGTACTGGGTAGGTGCTCATGGGCCTTGAACCAAGTATAGGGGGGCACCACACATCAGACTACAACTTTATCCCCTTCCTGCCAACCGTATGCAGATATGCGTACTCGGCTTTCCGGGGTTATACCGGGATGATGCCTGCAGCTGCAGGCATCATCCCGGTACCGTTGTTTCGAGCGGGCGATCGGCTACTCGTATATAGCAACCGATGCGGCTAAAAGCCGCTCGGCTGTTATACCGGAGGAGCGGGAGGGGACATACCTCCCCACCCTCCCGCCACTCTTACCGGGCCTCGGCGATTGGGAGGCCCGGTGTCCAATCGGGTGCCTCCGGCGGCTGTGGGCGGGCTGGAACGAAGCTGTGGGCGGCTTCGTTCCAGCCTTCTCAATATAAACGCGGAAGCGACGTCATGACGTCACTTCCCGTTTACTTGGCTGCCAATGGCGCCGAATTTAAAAAAATATACTGTATTCAGAATCGCCGTTTTCGGCGATCTGAATACTTTAAAGGGCAGAGGAGGGATCAGTACCTGTCATCACCTATTACTGTCACAAGGGATGTTTACATTCCTTGTGACAGCAATAAAAGTAAAAAAAAAAAAAAAATTTTTTTAAGCACAATTTATAAGTATAAAAATAAATAATAAAAAATGTTTTTTTAAAGCGCCCCCGTCCCTGCGAGCTCGCGCAGCGAAGAAAACGCATACGGAAGTCGCGCATGCGTATGTAAACGGTGTTCAAATCACACATGTGAGGTATCGCCGCGATCGTCAGAGCAAGAGCAATAATTCTAGCCCTAGACCTCCTCTGTAACTCTAACCTGGTAACCGTAAAAAAAATTTAAAGCGTCACCTATGGAAATTCATAGCTACCATAGTTTGTCGCTATTCCACGAGTGCGTTCAATTATAAAGCGTGACATGTTTGGTATCTATTTACTCGGCATAACATCATCTTTCACATTATACAAAAAAATTGGGGTAACTCTGCTGTTTGGATCTTTTTAAAATTCATGTCCCTTTTCCAAAAATTTGCGTTTAAAACACCGCTGCACAAATACTGTGTGATATAAAATATTGCAACAATCTCCATTTTATTCTCTAGATTCTCTGCTAAAAAAATATAATAATGTTTGGGGGTTCTAAGTAATTTTTTAGCAAAAAATATGGATTTTAACTTGTAAACACCAAATTTCAAAAATAGGCTTAGTCATGAAAGGGTTAAATATATATATTTATATATTATTTTTTTTTACACATTGTTTGCTTAAAGCAGTGAATTTTCATTGCTATGAGCAAGCATTTTACTGAATTAAATTGATTGTTTTGTGATTAGCCGTGAATGGACACAGCTAATCACATTGTACAGATGGGCTATGATTGGCCCTGTCTGTACCATGTGATTACTGTGACCAATCACAGCTAAGCACACAATTGTAACAATGAATGGCATGAATTGAAGCCATTTATTGTGTATAATTGTCATGTGATCTGCTGTGATTGGTCACAGCGATCACATGGTACCGGCAGCAGGCCAGTGACAGACTGCACCTGAGGCTTGTTCCGGGGAAAACGTCATATCATGTACTCTTAGAAAGGCAAAAGTCCCCCTCGGCCATCAAATTGCTATAGGCCGGGCGGGAACTGGTTAATCACTTTAGTCTATGGTCATAAGATGCTTCAGTCCCAAGTCTTCGCTCTTCTGTTTTACACGAGGTGGGGCATTTTTCTGATGTCCACAATACCGCCTGTCTTAAAGTGGAACTTGGCTATCTGAGCACCACAAATCAAAAGTGGCATTTAATTCATTTTTAATATTCAACGCAAACTCACCCATCTATCCAAGTCTCCATGCTTTATTTTGTTTAAATCACTTTAAAAAACACTCTCTAGCCGCAACCATCTTAAGTGCAGATAATTTATGTAGCATTTACTTCCTGGAATCCATCTGCCTTGGCTCAGACAGAATAGGGGTAGGGTCGGCATGCTTAGCTGAAAAAGCAAAGCATGCCCTCCCCCTTCTCCAGATCAAAGAAACAGGAAATGCCATGAAGGCTTCTGGGATGCAAGGCTTTAACCACTTGCCGACCAGCTCCTGTACGTATACGTCGGCAGTTTAACCACTTCAATAAAGGGCACTTCTACACCTTCCTGCCCAGACCAATTTTCAGCTTTCAGCCACCTGGTGGAATTGTAGAGCAGCAACGTCCTGTGTGCACCTGTGAACTGCCTATCCATCATTCACAAATTTTTAGCTGATGGTATATAAGTATATATTACACCGTTGTGCTCAAAAGTTTTGCTGGCAGAAATTGTAAAATGTTGGCATTTTATATTGAAAATATAACTAATCATAACTGGGAAAAACTGTCTTTTTTTTCCCAGGATAGTGATCATATGAAGCCATTTATTATCGCATATTTTTTTGGCTCCTTTTAAAATCATAAGAGAAATTTGCCCAAATGGCCCTGATCAAAAGTTTATATGCCCTGCAATGTTTGGCCTTGGTATAGACACAGAAGCTGCCACTCACAGGTTGAAGTGGCAATTAAAGTTTGATTTCCCACATTTGTGGCTTTTTAAATCGCAATTAGTGTCTGTGTATAAATAGTCCAATGAGTTTGTACACATTGATGCCCTAAGCAGGCTATATACTAAGCCATAGGGAGCAGAAAAGAACAGTCAAAAGACCTGCGTAACATGGTAATGAAACTTTATAAAGATGGAAAAGGATATAAAGATATTCAAAGCCTTGAATATGCCAGTCAGTACTGTTCAATCATTTAATAAGAAATGGATGATACTTGAACAAATAAGAGCTGCATGGTCAAGTTGCCAGGAAAAAAAAGCATGTTTATAATATGCCCAACAACACCTTGACATGCCTCACTGGGCTTTTTTGTGGCATTGGCACAGTAAAGGCTTCCTTCTGGCAGCTCATCCATGCAGCTCTTTGTTTAATGACTTGTGCTCCTTTAAAAACAACCACACCGTCTTTTTGGAGAGCAGCCTGTATTTCTCTGCGGTTACCTGTGGGTTCTTCCTTGTATCCTGGACAGTTCCTCCGCTGGTTGTGGCTGCAAACTTTTTTTATCTACCTGACCTTGGCTTGGTATCAAAAGAGCCCCAGATTTTCCACTTAAGTGATACAACGGTACTGACTGGCATATTCAGGGCTTTGTGTATCTTCTTATATTCTTTTCCATCTTTATAAAGTTCCATTACTTTGTTACACAGTCTTTTGACTTTTTTTTTTTTTTTTTTCTTCCTCCTCATGGCTTAGTATCTAGCCTGCATCCAAATGAGAGCTAACAAACTCATTGACTATACACAGACACGAATTGTGATTTAAAAAGCCACACATGTGAGAAATTAACCTTTTTAATTGCCATTTTAACCTGTGTGAGCCACCTTCTGTGTCTGTACCCAGGCCAAACATTCCAGGGTATGTAAACTTTTGATCAGGGCCATTTGGGTGATTTCTGTTATGATTTTAAAAGGAGCCAAAAAACTGTGCTAATTTCTTCATGTGATCACTATCCTAAATAAGACAGGTTTTTTTTGGCATGATTAGTCATATTTTCAATATAAATGCCAACATTTCACAATTTCTGCCAGGGTATGCAAACTTTTGAGCACAAGCGTGTGTGTGTGTGTGTGTGTGTGTGTGTGTGTGTGTGTGTGTGTGTGTGTGTGTGTGTGTGTGTGTGTGTGTGTGTGTGTGTGTGTGTGTGTGTGTATGTTTTATATCTCTCACTCAATTGAAGGTTGTGTGGATCAGCACATGGACTAGTGTTTGAGTGTGCTGTGTGTGTGTGTGTGTGTGTGTGTGTTGTGTGTGTGTTTTTTTTTTTTTTTGTTTTTGTTTTTGTTTTTTTTCCATATGCAAAGGGTAACTGGAAGCTTTACTTGACATTGCTTCCAACAGAGTTACTTAAAATGGGCCAAATTTAAAGTGGATCTCCACATTAAACGTCCTTTTTAAATGGTTTGCTTGGACGAAGCTGGCCCATCTGAACTATAACTGCACTAACGGGTTTCTTGCTGCAGTCTTAACTGTATCTAGCCCCAACTGTATATGCAGCGTTGTATTCTGGCAGTGAGAGGGGACTTCCTGTCTCACTCCCAAAACAAAATAGTGTTGGGCTTCACAGGAAGCTTTGTACTATATGCAAAGCTATCACTGACTGAAGTGAAGAGGCGGGCACAATCTCCGGCTCAGCAAATCAGAGGGAGCTTTGTATTTATAGAAATTATGGCTTCCCATAAATGGCTGGGTGGCCCTCAGCCTGACTCCATTTACTGTATGGAGCTGAGGCTACATACGGGAAATACAGTGCACCCAGCAAGTGCATAAGTTAGTGCAGTATAGTTTAATTGGGCCAGCTTGGCCCAAACAAACTAAAGGAAAATCAAAGGATCAAGACCACACTCCATGGGAGTCTCACTAGTAAGTTTGTGTGTATCTGGTTGTAGACAGTTCCTGCCCTTGAGCCACGCCCCTCCTGACCTCCTAGGGTTTAATCCAAGAGCAGTGGCTTTCCCGAGAGGCTGTTCAGGAGATTGGAGCAGTGCATTTTCTTTGAACTGTTTAAAAGAACATTAAACGTGGAGATAACCTTTTAAATTATAGACCTATGATTATTTTGTCATGGCAGCTTTGGTTTTTTTGAGTCCTCTCTCTAACATACTGTTAAGTCAAGTTCCTCCACCCCAAACTCACTCATCCATGTCTTTTATGGACCTTGTTTTGTGCACTGGTGCGCAGTCATGTTGGAACAGGAAGGGGCCATCTCCAAACTGTTCCCACAAAGTTGGGAGCACGAAATTGTCCAAAATGTCTTGGTATGCTGACGCCTTAAGAGTTCCCTTCATTGGAACTGAGGGGCCAATCCCAACCCCTGAAAAACAACCCCCCCACCATAATCTTTCCTCCAAGTTATTTGGACCAGTGCACAAAGCAAAGTCCATAAAGATATGGATGAGTGAGTTTGGGGTGGAGGAACTTGACTGGCCTGCACAGAATCCTGACCTCAACCCGATAAAACACCTTTGGGATTAATTAAAGCGGAGACTGCGAGCCGGGCCTTCTCGTCTACATCATTGCCTGATCTCCCAAATGTGCTTCTGGAGGAAATGGTCAAACCATCCCCATAGACATACTCCTAAACATTGTGGACAGCCTTCCCAGATGAGTTGAAGCTGTTACAGCTGCAAAGGGTGGGCCAACTCAATATTGAACCCTACAGACTAAGACTGGGATGCCATTACATTTCACGTTCGTGCAATACGTTTGGTAATTGTGTAATTGTGTGTTTATGTGTAAAGAGAATATGGGTAGGGGTAAGTGGCGCTACCTATGCCGGGGTACCTATTTAAAATTAATAATCCATGCTGATGTGTACAGAGCGGTAAAGACCACTCATATAAACCTTAAAGGTGTATATAAACCTATTTGTAATTAACCGTGCTGATGTGTACAGAGCGGTAAAAAACACTCATATATATATATATATATATTTTTAGAGGTGTAAATAATCCATACAAGTGTAAATGAAAATCCCCCACCTGTTGCATGGGGAGGGGTCTTATTAGTAGAGATCCTGCAAATACCAATAACTGAAATAATATAAATAAATAAATGCGAACAGCGTCCACCAAGTGAATCAGATAGATCCAAAGTCTATACTAAACCGCAATCCCATCCATAATGCAAAGTGAACGAATATGGGATATAAGTCTTAGAACCAAATTAACATGTAGTGCAGAACCAATAATTAAAAACTGAAAAATAAAGTTCCGGCATAAACAAAGTTCTTGTAAGTGGTGACTTTCGTGAGGAAAATAGCTGATATCCAGTGAGTTTGCGGTGCTCCCCCTCAAGGGTCCCCACTCACCAGCTCCTTAAACTCCTGCAGGGGTAATAGGCATGTAGTACCAGGCAGTAGAATGGCGTCTTAGGATCCAGTATAGCCGTCCCCAGGTGTCTCCGCTCCAGATGTGATGTATCCGTCAGTAGCTTAAACCATCCTCATGGGAAAGAAACAGGGCTCCCATAGTGTGATACGTTTTAAAAATTATTTTATTAAAAAACAGCCAATATACAGCCAATAAAAACAATCTGGCTCCCTATAAAAGAGGGGCCAGATACTCACACTAAGTGCAGGAGATAGTGCACGGAGGGAGCTTGTGGATAGAGACCACCAGCTGAGCGGCGTGCGCCTCAGCTGCGTTCCGCGCATCGCTCCGAGTTCCGTGTGTGACGTAAGTGCGTAGCTCCGTCTTACGCGTTTCGTCATCGAGGTTGTCAAAGGCGTGTATGTGTACCTGTACTGCATATCTATATTGGTACAAATGTATGCTTAAAGCGGAGGTTCCACCAAATATTATTATTTTTTTTTTAAAAGTCAGCAGCTACAAATACTGCAGCTGCTGACTTTTAAATTAAACACTTACCTGTCCAGGGCGCCCACGATGTCGGCACCCGAAGTCGATCTCTCCCTCGGCTCTCGGGTGCTGCCGCCGCCATCTTCGGTAAGGGAATCAAGAAGTGAAGCCTTGCAGCTTCACGTCTTGGTTCCCTACTGCGCATGCGCAAGTCTCGATGCGCTATCTGAATGGTCCCTGCTGTCTCTGGGACCCGTGTGTGTGTGTCCCAGCAGACAGTGCGGGGGGGGGGGGGGCAGGAAGAGGCGTAGACTCCCACGGGAATCTATGCCTGGAAGTGGGTGCAAATACCTGTCTTAGACAGGTATCTGCACCCCCCTCCCCCCTGAAAGGTGCCAAATGTGACACCGGAGGGGGGGAGGGTTCCAAAAAGCGGAAGTTCCATTTTTGCGGGAACTCTGCTTTAAAGTGATTGTGGGGGAGGCTGCTACACACAGGTTTTTTTCTTTTCTTAATGCATGGAATGCATTAATATATATAAAAAAAAAAAAACCTTTTTATTATTATTATTAGACGAGATTTATATAGCGCCAACAGTTTACGCAGCGCTTTACAATGTATAAGGGGGACAACACAATTACAGTACAGTTCAATACAAAAGGTACAGGAGGGCCTTCTGCCTTTACAACTCCTTTTAGGAAAAGAAAATATTTAATGCAAACAGTATTCCACTTTTTAAGTCCTGTAGGCAGAAGACTCTTCTTGTTTGTAGATTTACATACTATAGTCAGCAAGAATTAAAGGCTAAAATAAATAATAATAAATGCACATTTTTTTTTTTTTATTTTTTTTTTTTTGCAGGGGGAAAAAAGTATTTATTTTTTTCCTCAGGAGCCTGCATAGCATTGCACTGACGATCAGCGGATCACGAATGCAATGTCAGGCTCCTGCACACTGTCTCCAGCTCTCTGCCTTTACCTCTGTACGGCGTTTAGTTAGAAAGCTGTACAGTGGTACAGGTACTCTTAGCCCATGAGAACTACAAGTCCTGTCTGCCACAGTGGCGGATGGGACTTGTAGTTCATTCATAGATCTCTAATGAATGATGTGGCTCTGTGGGGGGTGCGTAGGCACATGTTACACCTTAAATACGGGTGTAACATATTCCCAGTGAACTTAGACTTTTAAAATACACCTGTCATATTTTCAGTAGTGAAAAGTAGGTCTGGAGCCTTACATCCTTATTTGCTTTAATAAAAAAGGCATACGTGCTGTAATCAAGTTTTGATTCTTTGTTTTCCTCCAGTCTCAGCAGATTAACCCTCAGCTGGCGTTACAAGTACTGCTTCAATTTGACAAGGCGATAAATTCTGCACTGGCACAGCGAGTCCGAAACAGAGTCAACTTTAGGGTAAGGGAGACCCTTTATACTTGTTCTATGTGGTGAGAACGTACATAGTGTAATACACAAAGTAAAGGAATTGTTATGTTTTATGCCAATATACTATTGTATTTCGAGTTTTTAATAAAAAAAACTGTAAATATACAGCTAAAACATAGATATCATTATGGTAAAAAAAACTATTGATATTGAAAGTTTTAATTATGTATTATGTTTGTACTAATTATGTAGAAGACATAATTAGTAAAAGCATAATATCAATGTGTGTATATAAATGGTAAAAATCTGGCTAACCTGCTAAAAAAACTAGCTATAAAATACCATAGTATCACCAAATCTGTATGATTGTGTAATGCATATCATGGTATAAATACATGTATAGGAAACTATTCCATAAAATATTCACTTTGTATTGATAAAATAGAGAGTGAATGGTGGAATAGATTTTATACTAACAAAAGTATGCCTAGCCTTTTAAATGAGTTTATATAGAAATGCATTTCAGTGTAGTGGCTGCGAGTGAATGAGTGTTTGTGCAACAGCATTGACTGAATGAAATGAATGGTTGGCAGAAAGGTGAAGTGATGGAGTACAGCAGCAGGGGTACTGGAAGGTTCAGAGACAGGGGTGCAGTGTTAATATTCAAAGTATGGTTGGCCTGCAAATCTATGCATTGCAGAAATATTCATGTTATACCTCAACACACAGTAACACATGGCACTGTCAATTGGTGCATTGTGGTGTACTACATTTCAAAAGAGAGTCCTGTTTATCTTCTATGCACATGCATTGGCCACCTATTCTTAATGAACTGGCTGCACCAGTGCACAATACTGCACATTAATGTGTATGCATAACACACTGATATTGAAAGGAATAGTGTGATTGGGGACCTAATAGTTTTGATTTGCTCTGTTGGCTGTGATGTGTGGAAATGGATCAGTCATCCTAAATCCTCAGTTTTGAGGACTATTGATGACTGATCCATTTCCCAGTCCCATAGATGTCTACAGGTTCTGGACTTGGCATTTAAAGTGATAAAGTCTTGTGTTTTTCTTTTCTTTAAGAATAAAAAAACATGTTATACTTACCTGCTCTGTGTAATGGTCTTGCACAGAGCAGCCTGGGTCCTCCTCTTCTCGGGTTCCTCTGGCCCTTCCCTCCTGTCAAATGCCCCCACAGAAAGCAGCTTGCTATGGGGGCAGCCGAGCCACTGCTCTGTGTCCATTCAGACTCAGAGCTGCGGTTTGTCCCCGCTCCCCCCCCTCTCTCCTGATTGGCTAACTGACTTTGACAGCAGTGTGAGCCAATGGCACAGCTGCGGTGTTTTGGCCAATCAGGAGGGAGATTCCCGGGCAGCGGAGGCACTCGTGTACATCGCTGGATAGAGAGGGGGCTCGGGTAAGTATTAGAGGGCTGTTGTACATAGAAATGCATTAAGATAAAAAAACTTCTGCCTTTACAACCACTTTAATGACCATGCCACTGATCTGTCCTAACCTGCAGCAATCCTTACACTTACCAGCAATAATAATAATTATTTGCATCTCTGTTCAGCATTTTTACCATTGTGTCTCTACCATACGTGACCAGGTATCAGCAGCGTTTTTGTTTATACCAAACTTGCTAACTCACATACGTAGTGGCATCCGCATTTTAAATATATAGACCAGCAACAGCCGTATGGCTGACCCCACTTCCAGAGGGGTCACTAAAATAGGTGAGTTTTTGTTATAGTGGGACATGACCTTCTAATAACCTGCCCTATCAGCCTACATCACCAATCCTTCTCCTGCCTGCCCCCTGCTGCTGGATGGGAGGACTACTGCCAGCATCTGAAGTTACAGCTGACTGCCCTTACCAGCCCCCATCCTCCTCCCCTGCACCACACCAGCACACCAACCCCATTCTTACTACTGCATCTAACCCCCACCCTCCATACCAATGCACACATCTGTGCTCATGATCACTGCAGCGTTTGCTAGGTACTTGTGAAGCAAAATTGACTTCATCTACTAAACTGTGTGATTATACAGTGTGTGTATATATAACATTTTAGTCAAATAAGGTAGTGAGCAACCAATTTTTGGAGGCTTTTTCCTGAATATTTATTGCCTTATTTCCCACAATGCATTTTCGTGCAGTTTAAAGTGGGAGTAAACTTTCATGCATGATTTTTACCTATATCGAAGCCTAAAATAAGGCTTACCTATAGGTACTGTAAATATCTCCTAAACTTGCACCTTTTAGGAGATATTTACTGTAGATGCAGTCAGTGACGTTGCCAGCGCATGCTCTCTGAAGGAACGGCATACCTGTGCCTTTCCTTCAGAGTCCTGGTGCTGTAAACGGTGGCTCCCACACACATGCGCCGATGTGACATCAGGGCTCCGGCCACTTACACAGCCGGAGTCCGCGAACCCGGAAGGAAGACTGGGTGAAGATGAAAGCGCCTTCACCGGTGACAGCACGCCGCCGGAGGGTTTCAATCTAAGGTAAGTTTTACACTATGTGCTAGTATACGATGCATACTAGCACAATATGACATTGCAAAAAAAAAAAAAAGTTTTAAGAAGCTGTTCACTAAAAGAAAAGTAAGAGATAATTGGCACACAGATAATTTTATAGTGTGATGCTATTAAAAATTAACTTCATTCCAATTTATAAATTAAATTGCATTCTAAGCTGCAGCTGTTATATATTTTTTATTTATTTGTTTCTATCAAAGACTTTCTATATTGCTTCTTTGAACTGTAATTTACACAACAGACACCACCTTAAGAAATCTTACCTCCCAGCTTGTACAATTGACTCCTACTTTCTTACATTTTTGTAGAGATAAATGGTGGTCAATAGACAGACCTCTACCTGGAGCAACCAGATAAAGAGGTTTGCCAAACCTTTACAACCTGCTTTTTACAACGCAAGAAAAGTGGAGTTTAATTATTTTGTAACTTATCTGGCAAAAATATCTACTACTCCGTAAAGCGGAGTTCCCTCACATTTGGCACTTTTCAGGGGGGAACTGGGACACGTTTTTGACAGGCACCCTTCCCCACTTCCATGAGACGGGCCGTGGCCCGATCTCCCGGAAATTCGGGCCCCTCCTCCTTCCCCCGCCGGGCCAGTTGGAAAGCGCAGCATGCTTCTCGCATGCGCAGTAGGGAAGCCAAAAGGCTTCACTGCCTGGTTCCCTTACCAGGAATGGTGGCGGCACCACCCGGGAGTCAATCGGCTGGGGTGCCGACATCACGGGCTCCCTGGACAGGGAAGTGCCCTAATATTCAAAGTCAGCAGCTACAGTATAGTACCTTACAAAAGTATTCACCCCCCTTGGCATATTTCATGTTTTGTTGCCTCACAACCTGGAATTAACATGGATTGTTTGAGGATTTGCATCACTTAATTTACAGAACATGCCCACAACTTTGAAGATTTTTTTTTTTTTATTGTGAAGCAAACAACAAATAGGACAGAATAACAGAAAAATTAAATGTGCATAACTATTCACCCCCCTAAAGTCAATACTTTGTAGAGCCATCTTTTGCGGCTATCACAGTTCCAAGTCGCTTTGGATAAGTCTCTATGAGCTTGCCACTTCTTGCCACTGGGATTTTTGCCCATTCCTCCTTGCAAAACTGCTCCAGCTCCTTCAAGTTGGATGGTTTGCGCTTGTGAACAGCAATCTTTAAGTCTGACCACAGATTTTCTGTTGGAATGGCCTAGTCAAATCCCAGACCTCAATCCAACACATTTACATGTTTCCCCTTAAACCACTCAAGTGTTGCTTTAGTCAACTCTGACCAGTTTCCCAGTCCCGACTGCTGAAAAACATCCTTGCAGCATGATGCTGCCACCATGTTTCACTGTGGGGATGGTGTTCTTTGGGTGATGTGTCGGGTTTGCGCCAGACATAGCGTTTTCTTTATGGCCAAAAAGTTAAATTTTAGTCTCATCAGACCAGAGCACCTTCCGCCATACATTTTGGGAGTCTCCCACATGCCTTTTCGCAAACTCAAAACGTTCCATTTTGGTTCTTGCTGAAAGTAATGGCTTTCTTCTGGCCACTCTGCCATAAAGCCCAACTCTATGGAGCGTACGGCTTATTGTCGTCCTATGTACAGATACTCTAGTCTCTGCCGTGGAACTCTGCAGCTCCTCCAGGGTTACCTTAGGTCTCTGTGCTGCCTCTCTAATGCCCTCCTTGCCTGGTCCGTAAGTTTTGGTGTGCGGCTGTCTCTTGGCAGATTTGCTATTGTGCCATGTTCTTTCCATTTGGTTATGATGGCTTTGATGGTGCTCCTAGGGATCATCAAAGATTTGGATATTTTTTTTTTATACCCGAACCCTGACTTCACAACAACATTGTCCCTTACTTGTTTGGAGAGTTCCTTGGTCTTCATGGCAGTGTTTGGTTAGTGGTGCTATATATATATATATATATATATATATATATATATATATATATATATATATATATATATATATATATATATATATATATATATATATATATATATATATATATATATATATATATATATATATATATATATATATATATATATATATATATATATATATATATATATATACGGAAAGTATTCAGACCCCCTTTAAATTTTTCACTCTTTGGTATATTGCAGCCATTTGCTAAAATCCATTTATGTTCATTTTTTTTTCCTCATTAATGTACAGACAGCACCCCATATTGACAGACAAAAACACAGAATTGTTGACATTTTTGCAGATTTATTAAAAAAGAAAAAAAGAAAAACTGAAATATCACATGTTCCTAAGTATTCAGACCCTTTGCTGTGACACTCATATATTTAACTCAGGTGCTGTCCATTTCTTCTGATCATCCTTGAGATGGTTCTAATCTACACCTTCATTTGAGTCCAGCTGTGTTTGATTATACTGATTGGACTTGATTAGGAAAGCCACACACCTGTCTATATAAGACCTTACAGCTCACAGTGCATGTCAGAGCAAATGAGAATCATGAGGTCAAAGGAACTGCCTGAAGAGACAGAATTGTGGCAAGGCACAGATCTGGCCAAGGTTACAAAAAAATTTCTGCTGCATTTAAGGTTCCTAAGAGCACAGTGGCCTCCATAATCCTTAAATGGAAGACGTTTGGGGTGACCAGAACTCTTCCTAGAGCTGGACATCCGGCCAAACTGCGCTATCAGGGGAGAAGAGCCTTGTGAGAGAGCTAAAGAAGAACCCAAAGATCACTGTGGCTGAGCTCCAGAGAAGCAGTCGGGAGATGGGAGAAAGTTGCAGAAAGTCAACCATCACTGCAGCCCTCCACCAGTTGGGGTTTTATGGCAGAGTGGCCCGACAGAAGCCTCTCCTTAGTGCACGACACATGAAAGCCTGCATGGAGTTTGCTAAAAAAAAACACCTGAAGGCCTCCAAGATGGTGAGAAATAAGATTCTCTGGTCTGATGAGACCAAGATAGAATTTTTTGGCCTTAATTCTAAGCGGTATGTGTGGAGAAAACCAGGCACTGCTCATCACCTGTCCAATACAGTCCCAACAGTGAAGCATGGTGGTGGCAGCATCATGCTGTGGGGGTGTTTTTCAGCTGCAGGGACAGGGCGACTGGTTGCAATCGAGGAAAAGATGAATGCGGCCAAGTACAGGGATATCCTGGAGGAAAACCTTCTCCAGAGTGCTCAGGACCTCAAACTGGGCTGAAGGTTTACCTTCCAACAAGACAATGACCCTAAGCACACAGCTAAAATATCGAAGGAGTGGCTTTACAACAACTCCGTGACTGTTCTTGAATGGCCCAGCCAGAGCTCTGACTTAAACCCAATTGAGCATCTCTGGAGAGACCTAAAAATGGCTTTCCACCAACGTTTACCATCCAACCTGACAGAACTGGAGAGGATCTGCACGGAGGAATGGCAGAGACTCCCCAAATCCAGGTGTGAAAAACTTGTTGCATCTTTCCCAAAAACACTCATGGCTGTATTAGATCAAAAGGGTGCTTCTACTAAATACTGAGCAAAGGGTCTGAATACTTAGGACCATGTGATATTTCAGTTTTTATTTTTTAATAAATCTGCAAAGATGTCAACAATTCTGTTTTTCTGTCAATATGGGGTGCTGTGTGTACATTAATGAGGAAAAAAAAAAAGAACTTAAATGATTTTAGCAAGTGGCTGTAATATAATAAAGAGTGAAAAATGTAAGGGGGTCTGAATACTGTCCATCCCCACTGTGTGTGTATGTATATGTGTGTAATTTAGGATTTGTGCCAGTAGATGGAGCAAGTTTGCTATAAAAGTCTTTGTGGTTTATTCGTTGCTTCAACAGTCTCTCTAGTTTGTTTTTGAAAAACACTTTTTTTTTTTTTTTTTTTTTTTTTTTCTGTGTTGTGGTGTCGGCTCAGTAAGCTATAAGACTTTTCTAGTTTGCCATGGTGGTCCTTAATTTCTTTCCATGTAATATTCAGTTCTTGAAAATAATGATCTCTATGGTTTTTAACAGGAAAGCTGTTTTGCAGTTACTGGGATGAGACAGACCATTTAGCATTGACAGGGGTACTTTAAGAGGAGGTCCGCCCACCGCTGCAAAAATTTAAAAGCCAGCAGCTGCACATACTGCAGCTGCTGACTTTCAATAATCGGACACTTGCCTGTCTCGGAGTCCAGCGATGTCGGCACCGCAGCTGCTGGTTCCATCAGCTGCCAGGTGCATGCCGCCTCTATTGCGAGAAAGGGATCCCGGCAGTGAAGCCTTCAGGCTGGGAACCCTACTGCGCGTGCGCGAGGCTCCTCTCCTACTGGCCCGGCGGCGGGAGCTCGGGCGGTGACGTCAATACCCGCAGCTGAGGCTCCCGGAAGTGGGAACAGGATACCAGTGAAAGACACCCCCCCCCGAAAGGTGCCAAATGTGGCACCTGAGGGGGGAAGGAGTACAACGAGTGGAAGTTCCACTTTTGGGTGGAACTCCGCTTTAAATCAACTTTTGTGTATGTAAATCCTTTATCCTAAAAGTAAAAAAAAGTTTTCTGTAACTGACTATAAAGTATTAGATGGAGTTCAACTTGTTGCTGTATTTTAAACCTTTTTCTACTTCTAAAGCAGAACATACATTTTACAACTTTCTTGCTCAATTACCCCATCAACAGAGTCGAAGAGTGTTGAGGGAATCCCTCCAGCTGGGCCATTATATTCTGACCGTAGAAGGTTTCCCAGCCATTAGAATACAATTATCATGGGTGGAGGCTATAGCCGACTGCAGTGATCGTTCAAAAAAAAAAACAAGCTGGTTGTACTGAAGTCGATCAATGTATTCCGTTATCGATGGTTGTATTCTAACAGCTGGGAAACCTGTCAGAATATAGTGGTGCAGCTGGAGGGATTCCCCCATCAACACTCTTCGACTCTGTTGATGGGGTAATTGAGCAAGAAAATTGTATGATGAATAGACTTCAGTACAACCAGCCTGCAAAAAGACAGATCTAAATTCTGCCAGATCTGTCTATGGCCAGCCTAAAACTCCCTACTCCCTGACAGACAATACTGCTGTCAGAATATTACCCCGTGCTCATTCATCCAGAGTGGTGTCTGTATAATACAGGAGGTGTCTTACTAGCCAGATCACCAGGGGAAAACTGAGGGAAAAGAGTCTAAAAAGGAAAACGAATACAGCCACCACATCTAATTTTTGGTAAGCTGCAATATACTACATTTTTGATTTGGGGTTTAATGCCGCATTAAATGTCCTTTTTGTAACTGAGGGACAAATAACAGATCTGCTATCTTTTGTAATTTGTTGTATTTTTGGGGTGTTAAATTTGCAGCACCGCACTTCTGAATTGCAGACAGTCTTTGCATTTAGCTTATCCTGCCCAAATTGTTGCCTGTATGAGCTGTTGTGGATTATTGACTGGTGGTTCTTATGTGGCGCCACATAGGTGAGTACAGACAGCAAGTAACAGTGTAACTGCAAACTGTTTTATTGGATCTGGTGACTGAATTTATAGTCATGGGTTACATAAGCAATGTGGATCAATAGCCTTCTTCAAGTCACAAGATTATTGTTTTACAAGTATGCAAAAAATGTAAGTCATGTATTGATTATACCATATCAGTGTCCGTGCTCCCTTCGCAGCATTTTGTGAAGTCATCCATTCCAACACTTGTGGGACACCATAAGAAATAACAGTTTTCAGAAAATTGTTTTGTGATTTTACATTACAATAATATCTTTATATGCAAGTTCACAAATGACAGTCTTCATAAAATTTGGTGCATGAAAGACCTACACATAAGCCATACAATGGTTTGTCTCTTTACATACATGTCATATAGATAAACCCTTGAATACTAAATGGTCTTTATGAACAACCAGTCTATGCATAGTCCTATGAATTACATGGGCTATTCATGATAAGTTAACCGTTCAAAATTGCGTCATGTATTGCCTATACAAAATAGTTGCAGGAATAGGTTACAAGTTGGGCAGGTTACATCCTATAAATATCTTCGGAAGTACATGTGAGTTAAAACAGAGTGAAAGACCTTTTACATAAGCTATACAAAGGCATAAGCTATACAAAGGTTTGTTTCTTAACATACTTCTCATATAAATAAACCCTTGAGTACTCCATAGTCTTTATGAACGACCAGTCTATACATAGTTTGAGTTGGCTAGGCTATCCGTGAAAAGTTAACCATACAAAATTGCGTTATGTATAACCTATCCAAAGTAGTTACAAGTCACAAGTTTGGCACATTACGTCTTAAAAATATCTTGGGAAGTCGATGTGGGTGAAAGGCCTTAAGTTAGCTATCTGATACAATATTCAATGCAAACAACATTAATCACAGTCAGGGTGGGTTTGATTTAAATCAAGTTGATTTAAATAAATAGTAAAAAGACTTGATTGAAATCCACTCGATTTTAAATCATAATTTTTAAAGAGCAACTGTCATCTCTGTCCCGCAGTGGCTCCTCCTCTGACCCGCTGTCGATTCACCGACAGTCCCATTCACTTTAATGGGACGACTGGTGATGCGGCAGTGACGCAACAAGGTGAAGGACGTGGCGGCAGCAGGTGAGTGGATGCCCGCTAACAGGCGCTACCATGATGGATCTGAAATGACTGGTGCTTTTTTTTAAATGTAAGGACTCATTTTTGCTGGTAGTTAGAATCTTTAATATTTGCAAACAAAATTAAGGTTTCCTATTTAGAATAATATGGTATACAAGGTAAATGCAGCGCTGATAAACTTAGTGATCAGTAAAACAATTAATATAGAAACTGAATTTCATTGAAGAAAAACCAAAGTGAAAAAGGAAACTAAGGCAAAGTCGCAAAATTTCATTGAAGAAAAACAAGGTGAAAAAAAAGAATATTAAAGCAAGTCCCATTGGGA